>JANRFK010004893.1:55108295-55122481 GCA_030068395.1 Apalone spinifera
AGTTATTAAGTTTGCAGATGATACCAAGCTGGGAGGGGTTGCAAGTGCTTTGGAAGTTAGGGTCATAATTCATAACTATCTGGACAAACTAGAGAAATGGGCTGAGGTAAACAGGATGAAGTTTAATAAGGACAAATGCAGAGTACTCCGCTTAGGAAGGAATAATCCGTTTCACACTATTCTATTATCTGGACATTTATACTGTGAACCAGAGTTGTTGACTCGAGTCCCACAACTTGAACTCGAGTCCGACCTAAGTTACCTAGGTGACTTGACTCTGGTTCATTGTTTGTGACTTGAGCTTGACTTGAGGCTTGCTAATTTTGTTTTCGACTTGGTGAAAAAATTGTCCGAAAATGCCGCTATTGATGGCTTGTACAAAAGGGACTTGACGTTTTTAAAATTAAGACTCGAGACTCGACTTGAGCTGTAGTGACTTGAGACTCGACTTGAACTTGACAATGACAACTTGAAGACAACACTTCTGTGAGCATCATTGGATCTGAACACTTATCTGGACTGAGGCTTTCTATTGCTTTAATATAGGACAATGAACAGCTGCCAGATGGTGGAAATAAGAGTCATGCTTTGCTGTTTTCCTCTGAGCATCTGAAAGGACATTGAACAACTTTTGGTCACTACCAAGCTGGGATGGATTTGACCTGTTGACCTCAAGGTGAAAGGCTCCAGATCCTATTACCTTTCCCCTGAACTAGACAATCCCCTCTGAAGTCTCCTAATTTACACATGGAGACAAAGTAGCTACAACTGATTACAGCTGTGCAGAGATAACTATGATCGGGGGTGAGGCCCTTTGCTTTACAACTAATCATCGGAACTCAGCTAAATTGACTTAGGGTAACATTTGCCCTGGGTGACCTTTTGCCATTTTCACTTGCTCAGAGAGCCTTGAAATGAATTTTCTCAGACACAGGGGGGAAAAATGGAAAGGAACTCATAAACAGGTTGTGGGCAAAAATAGGATGTCAAGCTTAATGGTGAAACTGGTTTTTGTTTGTTTGGTTGGTTTTTGCCTCGTGCTCTCTGTGCGTGAAAACTTGGCACATGTATTATTTCTTTATTTGGAATTTGATAGCCCTTGTACACACCAGGCGAGTTGGTGTGGCACTTTGTGAGGTGTTGTACACATGGAAAATATGTTCCTTCATGCTACAAGAGACCATGTGGCTACTAGCTGATGTTTATATACCTTTGTGCTGCTTACCATCAGCTTGTTGGGATTTTGGAATAACCAGGGTAGAAAGCATCTCTCACAGAAACCCTTCCCCAGATTTAAACAACACACAAAACCACAACAAACCTGTCTTTCACCCTCTACACCAGGTTCCCATGCAAGTCCAAGCTCTTGATCCTTGTCTTGGCCATCAGGGTTAAATGATTACCTGATGATCCTGGATAGACCAGGGCCAATAATTCCAACTCTCAGGCACCAGGGAACTACCCATGGCAAAGGTAAAATTCACCTGTGCAGGAGACAGTTTTCTCAGGGACTGGTTCAAGGCTGTGGCATGAATGTCTAACCTAAGAATCATTATAAAATCTGTCCACCTGTGTCTCCCAGTGTATGGCACACTTCTCTGATCTGCCTTCACTAATGTAAACACACAAGGTGGAGTAGGCATCATTTATAAGAAAGACGGAGCAAAAAAACCCCAAGTGCCCTGGTGCACTTGCAGTAGATGTTTGCCATGTTTTCTATAGAGCTTTTGGAAGATGCTTAGATACTAGAGCAGAACACTGAAATGTCCAAGAGAGGAAAAGTGGTTACTTCCAACATGCTTTGGTATGAAGCCTGCAAGTGAGTGGGAATTAGATGCAAAGAAGCAGTGATACACCCCGCCCCACTTACACATATTCATACATCAATCCTTGGTCTCTTTGGAATCTCTATACAAGCCACTGGACCCTGCTGGGAAAATTCTGGAAAAAACCAACTCATGCCAACTCCCTCGGTGGAGCTGAAAATAGCACAATCCAGATTCTGTTTGAGAAGGTCTTTGTGATGAGATCTATTGTGCATTTTCACAGCTGGATCTCAGCCATCTGCTTGGGTCTAATTTACACATTTTGGCAACATACACTCTTGTTTCTCCCAATTTCATCTGTAACTTGAACAACAAAAAAGTCATTAAAGAATGGCTTCTGTTAAGTTTTCTGTCCTCGGCATAGTAGGAAGCTAATGAAATGGAAAGCCAAGGGAGGTGGTCGAAGCTACATTCCTGCAGATATGGAACATTAGATGTAGAGCTAAATCCAGACGGCTGACTGAGGAAAGTGGTGTTTCCGTGCCCAACTCTGTAGGAATCCATGAAGGAGGGGTAGGTGGTTTGGATAGGAATCTAACTCTGGGGTGGTCATTTCTGAAGCAGGCACAGAAGTGGCCAATACCAGTGTCTTTCAGACAAAGTAAACAACTTCAGGGAGAATGAGACAGTGCCATCATGGGGAGGTGAAATGGATGCCCAGGCTTTTTGATCTTATTTGTGACATCAAGGAGAGACAGAAACTGAGACAGACCATTAATGGGAAGGTGGGAAATGTGACTCTAAGACAGGGCGAAGAGAGTGGGGAAAAACATGTTTGTGCTATCCTCCATGACAAAGGGTGGGCTTTAGCTTCCACAACAACCTGAAATCAACTCCAATAGTCAAGCTCTTCTGTAGTAAATTCCTCCTTTAAGCTGCTGGCATCAATTTTCACTTGTGAGCTGTATAATGTTACTCTTAACTATATTCATGGGATAATTAGCAAGAACATCTTTGGAACAGGGAGACCTAGAGTTCTCTTTTTCACCTAGGTCAACTTACCTGTGGTCCTGGGTTGGTTGTTCACACTGGCCGTTGGAAGGATCTCTATCTCCGATCAAGAGTTGGCCTGCACAGACCTCATAATAAAAGACATTTATTGACCATTCACTGGGCAGTTCAGAACATTTGGCACAATGAGAAGGGAAATACAAAGGTTCTCTTTGTTTCCTTCCAGTGCCATCATTTCAGGGGGAAAAAATAACTCATCGTATATTTAAGGGATCATCCCAATCAGACACTGGAACCATGATAAGTTCCTCTCTGATAATGGTCAACCAGGGTTAAAAAAAAAAAAAGTAATTTTGATGAAAACATTAGTTTGGGAGTCAGCTCAAAATGGAAGTTTGTTTGACTTCTGTTCAAAGTGCTGGGTGTGCACAGTCTCCATGTAGCTGGATGGCACCCGGTGTAATGGAATTTACCAGTATATCATGACTGTTCTGGCACCTCTTTCTTTGCAAATGTTATAAATCTCCCACGTGTCACAGAACACCCTAAGAGAATGAAAAAAAAAGTTCTTGGCCAGGTTTGGAGGGGGACAGAAATTCATGCCTCATCCTAAGAAAACTCAGCTTGGTTCTGTGCTGCTAATGACTCAGCTGGAAAGCCCCTTCCATCGTGCATCCCATGCAGAGGTCCCTTGGATATAACCTGTTAGACCCTACCAAAACCACAACTTTTCTGGTTTTAGAAGCATTGCTCGTCTGTAAGACAATTACCCAGCATAAGCAATGTAGATAGGAGAAAGAAGAAACCCAATGGCAGCTTTGAGTCATTTCCCAGTTCAGATATCCAACTACATTTTTCAGTCCTAGTTCCCAAACATCCCCGTATATAAGATTTCCCATTGGGTTGAAATTCCTCAGCCAGTTGTATGCTGGCTTTCAACATCTAGAACCAGGCTGCGCTAAACTTTACAACTTTCACATTTATGTTTGTGACACTTTTTTTCATGGAATAAGAAACGGACACCTAGACTCATAGTTGAGTCGTACATTGTAAGTTGGGCTATGCTGTGGGAAGTCTACACTAAAGGAGGAAGTCGACTTACGATACACAACTCCAGCTATGTTAATTACATAGCTGGCGTCAAAGTATCTTAAATCGCGTTTTGGTGCCATCTACACAGTGGGAGGTTGACAGGAGCTCATGTTCCTGTCTACTTCCCTTACTCCTCATGAGGAACAGGACTTCTGGCACTGACGGGGGCACCCTCTCAGTTCGGATTAGCGGGTCTTCACTACACTTCACTACTACTGTGAATCCCAGAAGATCAATTGTGGCAACGTTGATCTTCTCCATAGTATAGACAAGTCCTAAGAGATAGGATCTGATTACTGTTGTTCTGTTTGTTACATGCCAGCACTGTGCTTGACCATGAACAAAAGACAGTAGGAGAGTTACTATCCTGAGGAGATTTCAGTCTACAAATGAACGATCTTATAAGTGGGATTTTAAAAGTTACTGAAGGGACAGAAATTAATGGAAACTGGGGGACCCAGCTCCCCAAATACTTGATATATATTCCATTGAAATCAGTAGAGAGACTCCCACTGAGTTTTGGATCCCTTTGGGAATTGGTTTGCCTCTAATACTAATGGCATTCCCTTACTAGTCACGTCTACACTATAGCTAACTCACATTATTTCAAAATAACAAGGTGAGCTTCCACACAGCAAGCCTTATTTCACGAGGAATAACGTCCATTTTGAAATAGCAGTAGTGTAGGTGCTCTACTGCTGCTATTTCAAAATTGCTCCTCCCCCAGGCCATTCAAAGTAATTACTCCCCAGTGCTTCCTGGGACTCTAACTTGAGATAGCACATCCACATTAGGGGAGCCTGCCTCAGACTAATGTTGAGGCTTCTCTGTAGTGTGGGCATGCTATTTCGAAATCATTATTTCTGGAATTATTTTTCCAAAATACGTTATTTTGAAATACCCTTGTAGTGTAGACATACGCACTGTGAATAAGAGGAGAATGTGCATGAATTCCCCTTGATGCCTAGTTGGGGTTCTGGATGGACCACAGTGGAAAGGCATTCACACAAGTGCTAAATTAGTTTTGAAAATAGGCAATGAAAAGGTGGTGACAATAATGCTCTCTTTTAGGACCAGAATTCAACCCCAATGCTTGAACAAATTGAGGTTCCCTGACACCATGAGACTGCACATGCACAAATCATGGCAATAATTCGGCAGGCTTTCTTCAGATGGTGACTCAAGCGAGCACAAAAAACCTGCCTCTGATGCTGACAGACCAAAAGAGAGTGAATTGGAGCAGGAGATGGTCATGTGAAATAGCTTTCTGAGACCTGTTCTGAAGTAATTAGTGGCAAATGTCTTTATTTTTCTTCATGCAGAAGCTGTTCCATGCCCATCATCATTTTTTATGCCCTTCTGATTTTGTGCATCTTTTAAGACGGGGACAAACAAAGCTGCACACAGTATTCAGAATGTGGATTTACACTGAATTTATGTAGTAACATTATATTTTCCATTTTGCTGTTGATTCCTTTCCGAATGGCATCTGATATTCTGAGATTGAGTGACAGGATCCTGCTGCCTGAAAACTATGGCTTTGTACATAGTTCTGAACGTTGGAATTTGAGCTCATTCTCAATCCTTTCGGGAAAATATAAAAAAAAGTGTCCATTGGACAAAAATGTTTCCCTGAACAACATAAACGAAAAGATGTTTGATAAAGGCAGCAGAGCGCTGGCACATTTTCTGGGGAGGAGGTTTGAGTATGGAAAGTCTGGTGTTCAAAAGATCCTGCATGGAAGAAAAGAAGAAGAGCTGATTTCTCTGTTTCTTTTCTGAGTCCTCTCCAACTGCCCTGAAACAATTTACACCTTCTTTGTTGGAGGTAAGAAAAAGAAAATGTACTTCTTAAAATGTTAAGTCAAACTAACAGACTCGAGATTTTTGAATAGATAATTCCCCCTTTCAACACTGGACTCAAGTAAAATAAGTGGTTTAACCATCAAGATACTTCCTGGAATTAAACATATTAGTGAATTGAAATGATTAATGAAAGACTCCCTCTCGAACTCTCTTCATCTGTTTTTTATCTTCACTTTTATCTCAGACCCTCCCACCAACCCCTTCTAATCATGTTATTACGAGGCTACTAAAAATACAAGGAGTGAAGACAGATGTGGAGCATTCCTGAATTGTCACCATTAGACACACGTTATTACAGAGTATTTCGAAAAAGACTCCAAAATGTACCACGTTCAAGCCATGTATACACATTGGACATTCAGCATGGTCACCTTTGCATTTTCTCACGTGGCTAGGGGTTGTGCCACATGCTAGTTACAGTATAAAAACTCAGTTTTATACAGAACTTCCAAGCCATAGGATGCATTGTCAGCTGGAGTAAACTGATTTAACTGAGAACAATGGAGTTAGGAGGATGTATACCCGCTGAGGATCTGCCTCTGAATCTAACATGAAAGAGTCAGGAAAAGACTTTGTTCTTCGCACCCATTATGTTAATGCTGGGTTCATACTATCGATGTCTCTGCTCTACATCCATGTAAGAATCTTGTTGCTCAACAACAGCTGCTGGCAAACATCTACATTTCAAAGTACTGCTAACTACCTTTGTCAGCATTTTTCAATTATGTCCAGAAATGCTCATCAAAATTCATAAAAGAATTTGTGATATTTTCCTTTGCCACCCTCCCCACCACTAAGACGTGATGCAAAGCCCATTGAAGTCAGTGAGAGTTTTTCCATTGGCTTTGAATTCGGTCATGCATGGCTTGCTCTGACCACAAAACTTGACTAACAAATTAAGCAGAAATTGCTCATCACTTCCCTCCTGAGAATGCTTAAGGGATTTCCCCCCAAAATAATATTCATGTTAGGGATGTGAAAGGTTAACCGGTTAACCTTAGCGGGTGATGCTTAGCAGTTCTGGTTAACTAGTGCGGGGCTGGAGCAGCCCCCCCACTCACTGTGGGCAGAGACTTGCTCCAGCCCTGTGAGGCATGACCTGGACAGGGGCTTCTCTGGGCATCCGGCTTTTGCACCTCCTGCTTTTGTCTGAGGCTATGTCTAGACTTCATGCTTTTTTCAGAAAAAGCTTTTCTGGAAGAGATCTTCCGAAAAAACTTCTTTCGAAAGAGAATGTCCTCACAGCAAAAACGCAATGAAAAAGAGATGGGCTTTTTTGAAAGATAGTGTCCACAGTGACTGGACGCTACCTCTCATTTCCGTTGTGGTTACTGTGGATGGAACGGGCATCTGTGCTTTTTCCTGGAGGTCTCTTCTTTCGAAAGAACTCCCTCTTCCACATCCACACACGCCTTTTTCCAAAAAAGCTTTTTCAGGAAAAGGCTTCTTCCTCATAGAATGAGGTTTACTGCTGTCAGAAAAAAACCCTCTGTTCTTCCAACTTCCTGTCAAAAGAATGCAATAGCAGTGTGGAGATAAGTATTGTTTTTCCAGAAAAATGGCTGTTTTTCTGGTAAAAATCTGCTGTGTAGACATACCCTGAGACTGCAAGCAGAAATACCAGGTGGCTAGGCCTTGACCTAACAGGTAAGCTCCTGATACCTCAGAATCCACATCTGTAACATGGGGATAATAATGTTCAGTTTACCTTGGTAAAGCACTTTGAAAATGAAGGATGAACAGCCCGTAAAATGTGACATTCATTATTCACAATAAAAAAAGGTATTTTCTCAGTATCTCATAACTGGCCTGGCCAAATAATAGAAATGTCCCATGAAAATTCTCATGAGCTTTCCAGCTTACTTTTGACCCCAGAGGGATACATTTAACTCAAATCAAACTCCCTCTTTGGGAGAGGGATGGTCTTTTTGTTCTATGTGTATGTGGTGCCTAGCACAGTGTGGTCTTGCCCCACGATTGGGGCTCTTAGGGACTATGATCATACAAAGAATAATTCAGACTCATGAACTCGAAGGCCAGGAAAGGACCACTGTGACTGTTTAGTCTGCCTTTCTGTATAACACAGGCCAGAGAGCTTTCCCAAAATAATTCCTAGAACATATAATTTGGCAAACCATTCAATCTTGACGTAAAAAAACTGTCAGTGAGGGAGACTTCATCACAACCCTTGATAAATTGTTCCAAAGGTTTATTACCCTCACCATTATGAATGTATGGCTTATTTCCAGTCTGACTTTGTCTAGTTTCTGCTACTAGCCATTGGACTGTGTTGTGCTTTTCTCTGTGAGACTGAAGAACCCATTTCCAATTTTTTTTTTCCTCACGGAGATACTTCTTTAATTATGGATGCCAGAACTGGAGACAATATTCCAACAGTGGTCACACCAGTGCCAAATAAAGAGGTAAAATAACCTGTCTACTCTGCCTAGAGATTCTCTTTTATAGAGCCAAGGATAGCATGAGCCCTTTTGAGGCATATCTATACTAGGAAAGTTTTTCAAAGTAACTAAAATTGATAAAAATCAATATGATAACTAAAAATGATACAATAACCCCCAAAATAACAAAATCAAACTTTGTGTCTGTGCTAGAGGGAAGCCTCGAAATTAGTCCAAGGCAGGCTCCGTTCATGTGGACGCACTACCTTGATTTAGAGCTGAAGGAAGCACCAGGATATAATTAGTTTGAATTACTCTGTGGAGTACTTATTTCAAAATAGCAGCACTGGAGCGTCCACACTCATTTCAAATAACTATTTCAAAATTCATGTTATTCCCTGAAGAAAGCAGGAGTACAGATTTTGAAATGACCAGCCCATTATTTTGGAGTAACGGGCTTGGTAGTGTGGATGCTTCCCTTATAAATTCAACCTAAGGGAGATTATTTTGAAATAATTCCCTAGTGTAGACCAGGGCTTGATGACCTCATCTCATTGGGATGTTCAGCTGATTATCCACCCTGAGCCCCAAATCTTTTTCAGAGTCACTGATTTCCCAGGTGGAGTCCCACATCCGGTAAGTGTGGCCTTCATTTGCAGTTCCTAGATGTATACATTTACCTGTGACTGTATTAGAACCAGTTTGTATACAGCCCACCGAGCAATGCAGCTCACTCTGTATCAACTAACCTGTCCTCTCCATTATTTACCATTCCCCTGATATTCATGTCACCTGAAAACTTCATTTATGATTACTTTGTTTTCTTCCAGGTCATTAATAACAAAGTTAAATAGCACAGAGCCAAGAACTGATCCTTGAGGGACCCTACTAGAAACACACTCATTTGGCAATGATTGCCCATTTATAATTACAGTTTAAGATCAATCAGTTAGTCAGCAAAAGTCATGTGGTACCAAGTCAAATGCCTTGCAAAAGTCAATGTATAATACTTTAACCTACTACCTTTATCAACCAAATTGAACACAACATTCGAAAGAAGATCAACCAAATTGTAATCTTAGTGAAAAAAAGATATCAAATTAGTTTGACATGATCTATTAGCCAGAAACCCATATCGATCAGAGGTAATTATACTGCCTTCCTTTATTAATTGAGTCTTGTATCAAACTGTCCAATATCTTGTCTGGGACTGATGTCCCCCTAGTTAGCTATAATTATCTGTATCAGCATGAAACAAAATACAGGACTATGTAGTTACTTTAAAGACTAACAAGATGGTTTGATAGGTGATGAGCTTTCGTGGCCCAGACCCACTTCCTCAGATCAAATAGTGGAAGAAAATTGTCACAACCATATATATCAGCATGGTTGCCCTTTTAAAACATTGGTCCAACATTAGTTTTTCTTTCAGTCTTCTGGAACTACCGAGGTGTTCTAAGGCTTATTGAAGGAAGAATTCAGAATCACATTCTAATAGACATTTTGGCTGGTCCAGGCCTTGTTTGAACCAAATATGTATTGTTGGATTGGGCGCTGAGGTTTAGCATTTCAATTGCCTGAATCTATATTTACACACTGATCACAAATCTGTTATGCTGAAAGGATCCAGTCATTAATTACAGAATACAGTCAACCACATTCTTTGAGATCCATTCCAAGTTTATTTAAAAAGAGGAAAAAGTGATTATAGAAATGACTATTACTTTTTTTTTTATGAAACTGGTCTTTGTGTGTGTGTGTGTGTGTATCCTTAAACCACAAAAATGCTCATCAGTTTTGTAGTTTCCTGTCAAGGAAACCTTTCAAGTTAAGCTGTCAGTTAGAAACATGGATGTGGAACACTCCAAGTGAAAGGGAGGGAACACCACCAAAATGATGTCCCCTCAGGGCAGATGAATGTTTATGTGGTGCCAGGATGACTCAGTTCTCCGGCCTACACCCCTTCTTTGCGGCTGTGGTGCAGAGTTCTCTACTGACTCTAGTCTTCCTTAGTTAGAGATGTGTGAGTGCAGAGTGTATTGAGAAATATCCTTTCGGGGGGACTGTTTGCATCTTATTTTTAAAAAGAAGAAAATACTGCCACTCTCATCTTCAGGTCGGCTAGCAGTTTGACATCTCAGGATTTCCCCAGATGCTTTCTTACTAGAGATACATTCTCCCGTGTCTCTTTGGGTGGGGTTTTATGGGAAGTGTATGCACAAGGAAGGAATTAAAAACAATGAGTAGTCCTGTGGCACCATATAGTATCATGAGCTTTCAAGGGCAAAAACCACATCAGAGGAGCTGGAGAAGGATAACAGAATTGTCAATTGTTAGTCTTTAAAGTGCTACTAGACTATTTGTTGTTTTTTAAGTTTTTCCTGTTACAGAGTAACTCGGGGGCCCCTCTGAAGAATTGTCAATTATTGTTCTGGTGCTAATTAGGCTAATTAAGTGGGCTGGAAGTGTCCCATACTTAGCTTTTGATGTAAAAATGTGAGGTGTGAAATGCAGGGGAAGCTGGCTTTATAATACAACATCCAGTTCATGTCTTTGTTCAAGCCCAGGGAAACGGTCAGATTTGCAGATGAATGTCAATTCCTCTCTCTCTCTCTCTGTCTCTCTCTAATTGTTATTGTCATGTTATGTTGATTACAGACCTTAGTCTACATGAGGCATGAAATTGTTTTTATCATCCATCTATTAAAAAATCGTACTTCACAATCAGAATCTTGGAGTTCTGTTTAGACTATACATCTGTGCCTCCCTACTCACCTTCCTCATTTAAAAACTTAAAAAAACAACAAATAGTTTAATAGCACCTTAAAGACTAAAAAACCATGTAGACGGTATCATGAGTATTCATGGGCAAAACCCACTTCTTCAGATGACCTCATTTAAGACATTCATTTACAACACATGCAATTAGCACAAAATAAATGTTTTGGCTCTGCAAAGGTGCTGTCCTATCAGAAGAGGCTATTCACCCATTATATCTCAAAAGTGAGAAAGACTGCTCTTCTGGCTGAAGAACTAGATTAGGATGCGTCAGGAGACCTGTAAACTTAAAAAACAACAATGGTCCTGGAGCACCTTAGAGACTAGCAAAAATATATAAATAGTGTCATGAGCTTTCATGGGCACAACCCACTTCTTCAGATGAGAAATATGGAGCAAGAGGCCCAGTTTTTGAAATATAAAAAACAGAAAAAAAGGGAGAGGAGGAGGAGAAAGAAAGGAAAAAACTGTTAATAATGTGTCGGTGCTACATGAGGCTAATAGAGTAGTCCGTAAGTGCCTAATACTTAGCCTTTAATGTCAATTAGGTGTTAAAGATAATGGCCCAGCCAGTCCATGTCTTTGTTCAGTCCTTGCGAGACAGTATGAAATTTGCATACAAAGGCTAATTCCGCAGATTCTCTCTCCAATTGATTCCTGAAATTGTTTTGTAAGAGAATAGCCACCTTTAAATACATTAATGAGTGCCCAGGCCAGTTAAAATGTTCTTCCAACAGGTTTCTGAGTGTTACCATTTCCAGCATCAGATTTGTGTCCATTAATTCTTTGTCGTAGTGACTGTCTAGTTTGGCCAATATACATGGCAGAGGGGCATTGCCGGCACTTAATGGCATAGGTAACATTGGTGGATCACATTGTGCAATTGTATGAACCTCTGATGTGGTGGCTTATGTGGTTAGATCCTGTGATGATGTCGCTTGTGTAAATGTGTGGACAGAGTTGCAGACCCGGTCAAAGTGTCTGCTTGGCCCAAGTTGGCATGTTGTGGTTGGCTGCACCGTGCGGCTCCCAGCCAGGGTACTGCGCAAGCAGCTGGGCAGGCAGGCACTGGGCAGCGTGGCGCCTTGAAGGCGCGGGGCCCAAGACAACCACCTTGCTCACTTTGCCCAAAGGCGGGGCCCGCCGAGTTGGCACCAAAGTTAATTGCAGGGGTGGGTTCCTGGGTGAGTATGTATAAGGCATGATGTGTGATTGCTAGAAAGAATTTGTTTCCAGTTCGGGGGTTGTCTGTAGGTGAGAATGGTCCATGTCCAGCCACAGATTCCTTCTGTAACCTGGGAAAATTCACTCTGACCAAAAATGTTAGGAGTGTCCGTAGACCCGGATTTCTTAAACTGTGTTCCATGACACACAGTCGGAGGTGTGCTGCAGAGAACAGAGTTCAAAATGGCTGCCGTTAAAGGGGCAGGTGACCTTTTCTTTTTTCCTCAATAACTTTCCCACAGACCCCTCTCTTTCCCCCCCCCCAACAAAAAATCCTTGGTGTTCCTCATTAAAAAAAATATTGTTTGGTGTTCCTCGGTTTTAAAAAGTTTAAGAAACACTGTCCTAGACTCTGGGTAGAGCGGCATGATTTTTTTTGGGGGGGGGGGGGGGTCACCATGTAATTTTGACTAAAAAGAGCTTCCCTTGAATACTACCATATTTGAGGGGAAAACCAACTTTTTTTTTTAACTGAAAGTCATTTATTTTTTAAATGAAAATATTTTTGTACATCAAAAATGTTTCCTCGCTTGTTTGTTTAGTTTTGTTTTTTCCCCATCTGATAGCTGTATGTGGGAGAGTTAGACAAAAATGATTTTTTTTTAGATTTTCCATGAAAAATAAGTGGCATTTCTGGAGCAGATCTAAATTTGGGTATCTCGTGTTCTGGCCTCCCACCTTAAGACAACTTAATGTGGCAAACTGAGCACCCAGCAGACGGGCCCTTTCTAAAGACTCACCTGATTTGTCACATGCCAACTGGAAAGAACAATATCATTTCACAATAGTAACTAAGCAGTATTGGGAGGATACATTCGTTAATGTTAGCAAAGGCTTTGATATTATGGTGGTGAGAGTGTTAGAAAACCTTAATGTATAAGCTAAGATGAGCAGATCCTATTGGCATTTGGTAGTAATGGGAAAGGTAAACCGGTTCCCTGGTTAACCCAGTGAGCACCACACTAAATAGGTAATGCGCGTTGGTTCTGGTTAACCATCACATGCAAATGGCCTTCTGAGTACATAGAACCCAGTCCCTCGTGAGCAAACAGTATTGTTTGTGTGAATTCAGAAGCAGGATGAAAATGTGACTTTTAAAGGTTTTGATAAGTCTTGATTGTGAAAAGAGGGTGTGTCATGGGGCTGCCTTTCCTGCTCCCTCTGGAAGGCAGGGGTAGGACTCCGAGTCGCTATATAAAGTCACATTAACACAGGGCCCACCGGCCTGAGTTTCTATGCAAAGTCACCGGGTGGCCCTTTAAGGCAGGGCCCGCTGGCCCACTGGCCGGAGTCTTGTCAGCCGATGGTCAGGGCAGTGTGTGTGTGTGTGTGTGTGTGTGTGTGTGTGTGTGTGTTACACCCGAGTCTTCAACTGCTGGGACACAAGGCCCCGTCGCAGTGGGCAGTCTAGGAGAGACTGACAGGTGCCCTGAGGAGTTTAACGTCTGTGTCTTTACCACTAGGACCGGAGGGCAGCCAACAAGTTGACAGACACCCCAGAGGTTATAGGAAGAGCTTATTACATCTCAGATTTTAACTGCTAGGATACAGGATCCCTTCGCAGCGGGCAGCATAGGGAAGACTGAGAGATGCCCCTACGGATCTGTCCTCTGGAAGCAACATGATCCAAATGCCCCAGCTCCTCCTATATCTGTCCCTTATGACTGGCTGAAGTTCTTTTAAATTGTGCTTGGTTCTGTTACAGCAACTGAAGGAGTCAGGTTAAAGCTTAAACAGTTACAGGTTTATTAAAGAGACTTATAAAGCATGTGGTTACAATGGCTATTGCTCTACTTCTTAATTATTGACAAATATAGATCTTAAAAATGGTTACAAAGAAAATAAAGATAGAAAATAGAAATAATGGTACCTGACAGCTTAATCTTTAAAGAGCTCTAATTCTATGTATATATACTTAAACAAAGGACACATCCAGGTACAATTTTTACCCCCTTCTGTGCCTCTTGACTCCAGCGTATCAGGCCAGAGCCGGTCGCTCAATTCCTAGGAAAGACGAATACGAGGTGGGCGTCCCCGTGGAACCTCGGGA
>JANRFK010004893.1:55148318-55171185 GCA_030068395.1 Apalone spinifera
TCAAGTAAAAAAAAAGTACGGCTGGAATTAAACAACCAGTTCCCAGTGAAGTTTACCTAAGATCTTTAGGCCTTTTTAGAAAAAAACAGTTTTTGTATTTAAAGCATTTCCTTGCTAATACACTAGGTTGGATGAAAATAATTATCTTTACATCACATGCTGGATGTTTTATAGACGTCTGCTTAATTGGAAAGGAAAGTGATTTTTATTCAGAGTATTTCAAATTGCAGATATGGGGTCAGTTTGCCATTTGGCCATTTGAGCAGAGGAACATTTGGGATAAGACTTCTCTGATAAAGAGTCATCAAGCTCACAGAATACTCACAGTTCGTATTCTGAAACTTCCAAAAAAGTGCTTTCGTGAAACCAGGCAAGATCTATTTAGGCTTAGCTCGTGCCTAGCACTCAACCAACTTTCAGAGCAGACTAGGTAGTTCTTTTATTTGTACCCCCTAATGTTTTTTAAATAAAATTTTTAAAAGCCACAGACTCAACTTTGAGTTCTTTTCATGAAGCAAAGATGATCACTTGATTTGTCTGAGATTTACTTGCATTGCATTTAAGCAAGCAATCATTCCTTCATTTAAAGTGAGAGGATTTGAATTCCTGGATCTTTGTGAATACTTCATCTTAAAAAAGGCAGGGCTAGATGTATTTCACAATTCACATGCCCCAATGCTGCCCTGAGCTAAATTCCATAGGTGTTGCACATATTCTGAGGGAAGCCAGAACTGCACCCCAAACATCTCTCTTGGAAAAGGATCAGTTGAATGCTCTGAATTCAGAACAAGACCGACAGCCAAATGCCACCCTCTTTGAACGCTAAATAATTTAGCCGTTACTGTGAAAGTCTGCAAAAATATTGGCACCATCCCCACAATGTTGACTTAGCATTGTTCCTCATCATTTAAAAATAGGGCCCCTTCTTCATTCAAGCAGTACAAAAGATAGATCTGTTTAAACCCTTCAGGTCTGCATTTTAAAATAACAATCCTTCAACGTTTTTAATCTTCCTCCAGTAGGTGGAGATAGATGTGTGTTGGATTTCCCCAGGGAATACAAATGAGTGATGCAACTCATAAAATAACCCCATAGGCATCTAAATGACATATCTGCTATGCATTCAATAGAACCTTTGTGTTTTCATCCAGTTACCACCCACTTTTCTCACAAATGCAAAGCATGCAGGAGGAAGGAGGAGAGATTTTCTGAGGATCCTGGTGAAACACGCCATTACAGCTTGAAGTTTTTGAGGTTAATGATGTTTTAAGCCTACCTAGATGGGTCCGTGAGACTCAAAATAGGAAGTGACCAGAAGGTCCGATAGCTTTTCATGTGTGTTCTCATTTTTACACCCTTCTTCACAGCCTCCATTTTGAATCAGGAGCTCAAAATTACCACAGGAAGGGCTGTTCTCCAGAAAACTTCCTGCTCAAAGCGAGAGCCAAAATGGCAGTCAACAGAATAATTACAGTATACAGTAAGGATCCTGCTCTAAATACGCCATTAGGTGCCTATCCAAACTTTTACAAAATAAGCTTTCTCCATTATGGTCAGAAAATGCTTCTGGGCAGTGGTCCTCACTCTGTGGGTCAGGACCCCATAGTAGACTAGCTGGTACTTGCAGGGGCCAGGCCAAAGTCAAAATCCGAGTTCCACACTAGTGGCCAAAGCCCAAGTCCCACCATGGGACAGCGGTGTCCAGGTTACAGGCCAACTGTCTGGGGCTGAAGTCCTTGGGCTTTAGCTTTGGCCCCACTGAGTCTTGGGCCAACTCAGGCTGTGGTCCCCCCTCCTGGGGTCGTGTAGTAATTTCTGCTCTCAAATGGGGGGCACAAGCAGTGAAGTTTGAAAACCTCCTTTTGTAAGTAGCTTGTTTACTTAGACAGTCTCTCACACCAGCGTATCCATTCTCTTACCCTCTCCACCCTGGCTGTTGTGGAGAAATCCATAGACAGTTAAGCGGGAGAAAGTTTCCATGAACTTTCCCCCAGAAAGTTTACTCCAGAGTTGCCTCATGGGTAGAGCTGATGTCAGGTTTGATACCCTGCAGAAGACAGATCACAAACGTTACAGATCCTGGAAAATCTGAGAAAATCCAAGGTTATCCATGCAGACACCATGTGCTTTTGTCCCATATGTGAGTCCCTCTCTATTCCCTAGCAATGAAGTGCCTTTTAAGCCCTATGACTAAGTTTTTTCCCCTGAAAGTTGGCTGCTTGGGGAGTCCATTAAAAGGAGTTTCCAAGCACGACGCTGCAGAAAAAGAATAGTCCCTCAGGCTAAATAATATTTCCACCCTAATCTCTGCAGAGCAGATGGGAGGGATAACGTACAGCTTCAAGGCCCTCCCCACCCACTCATTCTTCCCTGCACCATGCCCAAACCTGGGGGAACCTTCTGCAAGGGCCAGGAGGTGTTGAAATGTTGTTGCTATAGCATGGATCTGTGCACTATGAGTTCCATCTATGCATGGATCCCAAAGGCACCACTGGGCCCAGAGACATTTACTAATTAGGTACTGATCTCTAAACATAATTACCCTGTGCTGAACAGCTCTCGAGAGATTTTAGATTAAAAAAAAAAAAGCCTGCCCATTAGAATAACCATTAAACAAAAGTGCGTCAGAAGAGAAAGACCCAAATCCTGAAAGAATTATAGTCCAACCTGCAGCAATTCCTGGATTGTCAAAGGATTAAACCGAGCCTCACAAGACTCACCCACAGCTTCTGGAGAAAGTTACTCAAGTGCACAAAAGGGTGAGGTGGCTTTTCCCTTCACGTTTCCTTTCTGGTTCCGTTCGAAGAAGGATTTGCTCTGGAGAAGCTCAGTTGTCAACGTTAATGGTTTAATCAGCGTTGATAGATTCTGTTTATCCTGGGAGAGGACTCAGGTGGCTCATCGTAATGTAAGCATTACGCTGATTGTAAACAGCATCTCTCTATGTCTGCACTTCACTTGCGGCTCTCTCAACGCACTAATGGACCTACGCAAAGAAAGAGTCTTAGCTGATGACCGAGGGTGGGCCAGCTGGCTTAACAGGTCATTTCCACCCTAATGACTAAGGTTCATATGTCTATGGTCCTACCAACGAACTAGGAACTATTTCCTGTCCTGTCAGCCTCCCCAGAATGGAAAGATTTGAGGGGCTGTATTGTGGTCTCGTTCTCTACTCCGGGAGCAGAGGGGAGGTGGCATGAGTGGAAGCATGTCCCAGTGGTCAAGACATTACCTTGGGACTTCTGGGTTGAAGGCCCGGCTTTGAGACAGGGCTTGATATGTTTACAGTATGGATGACGTTGTATGATACGGTTGCTAGGGTGTGACGCTTAATGGCCTCTACAGTCTCCGTGTGCGCAATGAAACCCGAAAGGGGAAAGAGAGATGCCTTGTCTGCTGTATCCCCCACAGACTGTACTGGGGACCCGGGCCTGTAGTGAAGGGCTCAGCTGAAAAGGGGCCTTGACCCCAACACAGTCTCTTGTTGTACGACACTCAAATGGCCAGACTGCACAGCTCTTACTCATGCAAGTTGTCCTATTAACTTCAACAGGGGAGTTACTGAACTCGGTCAAAGCAAAAGAACAGCCATACTGCCTCAGACCAGGAAACCCGGTACCCTGTCTTCCAGCAGTGGCCAGCTCCACTAGCCTCTCTCCTCTCCCAAAAGAGCGTTGGCCATGAAATCAATACATGACAGAGCCCAGTTTTCAGAGCCCTTTCCAACTTGCAATACCAATGGCAAGTGCAGGCCCGGACGCAGTGAGGGGTGCAAAGGGTGCAAATGGTCTGCCATGGGGCCGATTCTTGCTGGCATGAAGAAGGCAGGGGTGGCGCACTGCCCCAGCCTCCTTCCCCTGTGCTCCAGCCGGCAGAAAGCAGAAGCGATGCGTTGCCCATGCCTCCACTGCACCATGCTCTGGCCATCCTGGGAAAGGCTGTGATTGATTCCCCCCTTCACCCTCCAGGAGAGAGGCTGGGGGCGGGGCTAAGCCATGGGGGCGGAGCAACCACCAGCCCCTCCCACATCTTGCACTCTCCCCCCCCTCCCGAAATTCCTGCAAACGGGCCTGAAGTGTGAAACTATTTTACATCTGAATACATGTATTTCTTCTTTGTGTTACCTACCACAGGGCATGTCTACACTGGGAAGTTACTTTGAAATAACTCCCCTTATTTCAAAATAACAAGGGGAGTGTCCACGCTACCGAGCCTGTTATTTTGAAATAAGGGGCTTGTTATTTCAAAATAATAACTCCTGCTTGTGAAGAGAATAAGCTTGTTTCAAAATAGTTATTTGGGGAGTTATTATTTAGAAATAACCTGGTAGACATAGATTTAGCCTAAGGTATTGTATGACTTCCATTAGCATAGCATCTGAACACCTTGCAATCTCTAATGCAAGGATGTGCAGTTATACCCATTCCACAGAAGGAAAACTGAGGCAAGGAGAATTTGAATGACTTTCCCATAAGTCTGTGGCACAGCGAGGAATTAAACTGGGCAGTTTTTAAGAGCCAGGCTCAGGCCGCAGATCCTGACCCATTCTTCCTCTAACAGACCAGTGCTCTCAAGTGAAAATGGAGACCCACTGTGCTAGATACTGTACGTACCCATAGCAAGAGACAGTCCCTGCCTAGCAGAGCTTCCCTTTAAATTAGGGCTGTCAATTAATTGCAGTTAACTCAAGTGATTACCACAAAATGAATTAACCAGCTTGAACAGAAGATCGTCACGATTAGTTGCAGTTTTGATTACATAAGAACATAAGAACGGCCGTACCGGGTCAGGCCAAAGGTCCATCTAGCCCAGTATCCTGTCTGCCGACAATGGCCAGCACCAGGTGCCCTAGAGGGGGTGGACCGAAGACAATGATCAAGCGATTTGTCTCCTGCCATCCCTCACCAGCCTCTGACAAACAGAGGTAAAGGACACCATTTCATCCCCTGGCTAATAGCCTTTTATGGACCTAACCTCCATGAAATTATCTAGCTTCTCGTTAAACTCTATTATAGTCCTAGCCTTCACAGCCTCCTCTGGCAAGGAGTTCCACAGGTTGACTACACGCTGTGTGATTGCCCTGTTAATAACAGAATGCTCCTTTAAATTTATTAGAAATACTTTTTTGGATTTTTTTCCTACCTTTTCAAATATACTGATTTAGAGTACACATGATACAAAGTGTACAGTGCTCACTGTATCTTATTATTTTTTTAATTCAAACATTCACACTGTAAAACCGATTTTAAAATGAACAGAAGAAATGGTATTTTTCAACATTAATAGGAAAAGCAGGCAAAGGGTGGGAGTGGAAGCAGGTGGAATGGCCGCTTAAGGGAATGGAGCCCACATCTCCCGAGTGCCATCTGTGGATCCTCAGTTTAACGTGGAGTTTGTTTACAAAATCTTACAGCAGGGACCTCCCTGGTACGGCACCCTTTGGATACGAGTGGTCCCAAACCACGGAGTTGCTGGAACAAAGGAGGTCAAGGCTCCCCTCCTGGCTGTTGGCCCTGCTCCCTTGTCAGCCCCGTTGCCCCCAGCCCTGTCGAGGCTATGCTTCTGCCGGGGGACGGAGCGGTGCTCCCCACTGCACTGGAGTAGGAGGGGCACCAGGCCCCACTGTCTCCAGTCCCGCTGCATGCGGCCCGACTAGGACCAGGTTCCCCCCCACCAGCCCCAGTGAACCAGAGAGTCCTGGATTTTAGAGGTTTAACCTGTACTAGGTTCTAGACTGATTAGCTGGCAGGGGCACAGAAGGCTGGAGCAAAGCCCAAAGAAAAGCTCCATCCATTGAGCTTGCCTCTACAGGCTGACCTCGCTTCGGCAGCACCGATAGCCTCTTGGCTCAGGGCTCCTGACCGGCAGCTGGTAAACAGTGGCGCCTCGTGTTCCGCTCTGGGAATTAACCTGCTCACCCAGCCTGGCATGGCAGGAGTGCAAGTAATGGGCAACCCAAGGCAGTGTTTGAGGGAGAAATCCCATAAACCTTTTGAAAATGGGTTTGCCTTCACAGATCCAGCTGGGAACGGGTTAAAAGTTCACATATAGGTTAAGGGTCTGTTGGTATTTCTTATTTGCACTTGTTATTGGATTGGGCAGGACAGCAGCATGGTCCAATGGGCATAGAGTACTGGGGTTAGAAGTCTATGCCAAGCTCTGCCACTGACTCGCTACATGATCTCAGGCAAGACTCTTCACCTCTATGTTCCCATCTGTAAAATGGGGACAATGATATTTACCTTTCTGTGTAAGGTGTTTGGCAGTGGCAGAGCAAGGTGGTACAGTCAGAGATGCCTCCATAATCAGACAGTGCATGCCTCTTCCTCCACGGCCAACTCTTCCTCACCCCGTTCCAGGGGCTCAGACCATGCTAAGCAGCAGCTTCCAGCCTGGTACCACACTGTGATGTAGTTGGGATTGTGTTCGCTCTGTTAGGTTGCATGTGATTCCTTCTGTCTTGTCCTGTTCTGTTGTAACCCCATGTGTGTGCCTCAGTTTCCCTGAATGTTGGGTGTGGCTCTCACTGGGGGCGGGGGGGTTCCCAGACTGCCTCATCTTAGCACTTACACAACAATAGCTCAGTCTGTCTTGTAACCTGAGCGTAGGTGGAAGATTCAATTGGGTGACACCATTTGCCCAGGAAGCTAGACAAAGGAGGAAGCGAGGCTGCCTGCAGGGCTGGGACTGGCTGCTGTGTGTATGAGTTAGTCTCAGATGGTTTAGGATGCAGGGAAGAGGCCCAGGGCACGGGCCCTGGGTGCCCCTCTTCTCAAGTTGGATTCTACTGATGGCTTCTGGTTCCTGTGTTAACAGCAAGTCTGTGCTATGCGGTGTCCCTGTCCACGAATAAACCTTCTGTTCTACTTCCTGGCTGACAGTCGCACCTGACTGCAGGTGGCGGTGACTCCCCCCCACTCTGTGACACGCTCATCGCCCTCCTGGTGCAGAGATGGAGATGGGTTGGGCAGGGCAGAGAGCTGGAGATCAAGCCAGACCCTGTACTCACCTGGTAACGGCGGCTCCAGTCCCACTGGACTAGGCCTAGCTGCACTCACAAGGCTGTGCGACCGGGTATAGGGAGTCTCAGCACCGCTCAGCTTTGGCCTGGCTATCCCTACCTCTGCCATGACTGAGGAGTGGGTGAACAATATTTGAGCAAGTGGCGTTGTGGCATGGGGCCTAAGGCCTTAGGCTACGTCTAGACTGACATGATTTTCCGCAAATGCTTTAAACGGAAAAGTTTTCCTTTAAAAGCATTTTCGGAAAAGAGCATCTAGATTGGCACGGACACTTTTCCGCAGAAGCACTTTTTGCGGAAAAGCGTCCATGGCCAATCTAGGTGCACTTTTGTGCAAAAAAGCCCCAATCGCCATTTTCGCGATCGGGGCTTTTTTGTGCAAAACAAATCTCAGCTGTCTACACTGGCCCTTTTGCGCAAAAGTTTAGCGCAAAAGGGACTTTTGCCCGAAGAGGAGCGTCAAAGCTTTTCAGCAAGAAGCACTGATTTCATACAGTAGGAAGTCAGTGCTTTTGCGGAAAATCAAGCAGCCAGTGTAGACAGCTGGCAAGTTTTTGCACAAAAGCGGCTGATTTTCCACAAAAGCTGGCCAGTCTAGACACAGCCCTAATGTCTCATGCGCCAGATTGCAATGCTCAGAGCAGGGAGCCAGGCTCAGCCCCGTGGGATAGAAAACACGAAGGGTGTGCCCGCTCTCCAACTCCATCTGAAAAAAAAAATAACCCATACACCTAAAGGCCACACCAGGTTAGCGGCTACATCCTTCCCTCTCGATCGCTCTGCTACTGGTGTGTGGACAGAAAGCCCTACCCAAAGGCTCCATATTATTTTCTGAGAACTGGGTGGCACCGCCAGCAACCTCCAGAGCATTGAAGAGAGACGGGGACCAATCCACCATCGGAAAGGTGACGCTGTTTACAAATATGACAGTGACAAAAAATTGTAGTGGCTCTGAAGAGAATGTATTGCTTCATTCTGTTGCTCCTGAACCCATGTCATTTAAAAAGAAATACACAGGGGCTGCGGTTAAACTGCTTTCGACAGGGAACAAAAAACACAAAAAACAAAAAAAGGCATCTGCTGGCAAGCAGTCCTTGTGTTAACAGAGGTGGTTTTTTCCTGTAAATTGCCTGAGGTGTTTCAGAGGATTCACTTGACTCCTGCTGACATTCTCTCTCTCACATCTCTTGGCCCAGCATCTCAAACTGTTACTTGCTCTCTGGAACACCTTAGGCCTCCAGGGCTATGTCTAGACCGCAGGCTTCTTTCAGAAGAAGCTTTTCCAGAAGAGATTTTTCTGGAAAAACTTCTTTCAAAAGAGAGCGTCCACACAGCAAAAGCACAACGAAAAAGCGATGTGCTTTTTCAAAAGGTAGCATCCCATCAATGTGGATGCTAATCTTGCATTTAAGTTCTGATTGCGGTGGACGGAGTGGCCACCAGGGCACCTGTGCTTTTTCTTGGAGGCCTCTTCCTTCGAAAAAAAACCCTCTTCCACGTACATACACGCCTTTTTCCGAAGGAGCTCTTTTGGGAAAAGTCTTCTTCCTCATAGAAAGAGGTTTACTGCTGTCGGAAAACCCCCTGCGTTCTTTGGACTTTCTGTCAAAAGAACGCAATTGCAATGTGGACGTAAGGCTAGTTTTTCCAGAAAAAGGGCCATTTTTTTGGAAAATCTCTGCAGTGTAAACATATCCCAGGAGTCCTACGAATGAGAGTTCTTGTGGTGGAAGGTGCTATTCATTCGGCCAGCCTGAAGCCTTGCTAGCTAGTTCCTCCCAAAAGGATTCTTATGGAAGTCAGTGGTGAGTGAAACTGCTCCCCAGCCTGCTTGAGGGACTCAGTGTGATGAGAGGTATTAGAATCTGCTTTGTTTTCACCTGCCTCCCCATGTGAACTCTGTCTGATCCCATGCGCGTCTTCCCTTCACCCCGACGGCAAGACAGAGTGCGCCAAATTCAGAACTGCTGCGCCTTGGGTTGCTGACTTCAATCATAGAATCCGAGGGTTGGATTCGCAGGAGGTCAGAGTCCAAGCCCCTGCTAAAAGCAGGCTGAATCCCAACTCAATCATCCCAGCCAGGGCTTTTTCAAGCCGAGATTTAAAAACCTCTAGGGATGGAGATTCCACCCCCTCTCTAGGGAACCCATCCCAGTGCTTCAATAGCATGAGATGGGCTCACGCTAGATCTGAATTTAGCCCAGTCCAGTTATTATAAACTCTCCTTCCTAACCCTGATGCATGTGGATGATTGAATCCTGAAGATTTCCATG
The DNA here is from genome assembly GCA_030068395.1 of Apalone spinifera. Classification (NCBI taxonomy): domain Eukaryota; kingdom Metazoa; phylum Chordata; order Testudines; family Trionychidae; genus Apalone; species Apalone spinifera. Next base: position 55,157,613 of record JANRFK010004893.1, read on the forward strand.
CCTTTGCGAGAAAACCCTGTTTATGATGATAAAGTAGCCACGGGGCTGTTGCCATGTAAACGTCACGTTTGATCCTTAATACAATCACAGTAAATGGGTTTTTTTGGCACAGGATCTGCCCATTCCTTGGGTCTCTACATCCCTTCCCCCATGCGATACATAAACGGACACCACAACTCTCTGTCCAGGGCCAGTTTTGGCAATGGAGCCAACAAGAAAAGAAACAGCCTGTGCTCTAATAAGAGAAATATTTATGGCTTTCCCTGGCCAACACGCCTTCTCTCTATGAAATATTTTCCCCTTGGGGGTGTTGTCCATGATCTCCCTGACTGGTTCTCTTCTCTCCCCTGCACCAACGGGGCCTGTTCTTCTAAAGCCTGCTGACACCACTCATGAGTTCATTAATTGTTAGAATCTTTAACACTTCATTAATATCCTGACTGAGCTCAACATCCCATTGTGGAAAACAACATACACACACAGAGTAAGAGACCAATCTAGCACAGCTCAGTCAATGGACAAAGGAAGCATTTTTAACAGAGATGGGCAAAAATTTTCATCTGAAACTTTTTTTCTAGTGGAAAAGTACAGATCCAGTGATACAGAAAATGTTTCCATAAGTGTTTGTCTGTTTCACCACATTATTTCAGTGGGCGGGGGAGGGGAGGGTGAGGGTGAGGGAGGACCCCCTAATGAAACCAAACAAATTCAGAGAAAATCAAAAGGTTTCATTTCAAACACTTTTTAAAAACAGATCATTTTGCTTTTTAAGTTCAAATGGACTTAGTTTCAAAATGTCCTTTATCAGGTTTTTTATTAATTGAAAAGGTTTAAAAACGGTCAATGTTGAAACAAAAACGGGGTTTCAATGTTGTTGAAACCAATTTGTTCAGCCTGAAATGAACCAGGTTTTCACTTTTCAAGTTGCTGAAAAGTCCCTTCCCAGCCCAGTGTGGCCAGAAACAGGTTTTATTTTCTTTTTTGATTTTTGCAGAATTGCCAGAGAACAAACAAACAAAAAATCAATTTCTCTCCCATCTGTGATGACTAGCCCCCACCCCGCTTTGCAAATGGGGAATGGAAACACAAAGCCATTAAGTATCTTGCCCAAGGTCACCCAGGAAGTCTGTGACAGAGCCGGGAAATGGAATCAGAGCTAGGAGTCTAGGATGGAACCTTTAATCCCAAGACTTTAGAACATTGAGTCTGAAACATTCCTTCCTTCCACAATCAGAACTCTTTTTTAACAAGGTCCCTAAAATACCAGAGCCAATCACAGGAGCTTTGTGCTATTCTTTGACCCCGAAGAGCATAAGCAACCACTGCAATTAAAGGGGCATCTTTATTTACAGATACTCACAAGTCAGAAGAGTGCCATCTTCTTGCACCCTCCCTTTCGAACCATTCCCCAGAGCTTCCCCTACAGCTCTCAATCATGTATTAGATTTACCCACTCTCGTGCTATCCAATTAACATAATGTACAGCACCTGGCGGCCAGTTCCGCTCCACCGATTTCCAATGACGGTCTTACTCACAGAACTCTTATATGGGCAACATGTCCTCTCAGTCGCCTAAGATAGCTTGACCCTGCATCCCTTGAGGTCATTGGCAAAATTCCCATTGTTGCCAACAGAGTAGAAGCTCAGAAAGTTGGCTGCGCAACAGTAACATCTCTAATTCGCTCAGCTACTCATACAAAAGAGCAAAGCTTCTAAAACAAAAGTAGCTCATTGCTCACAGTCCAAGAGTTTATCCCTTGAGATTGTTTGTCTCGATGCCAACCTCAGTGGCATAAAGGCAATGGGTGACAGCAGTTACTTGGTGGGGCTGAAGTTTCCTGTGCTCGGACGCTGGTGAAGCTTGTCCTCTGTCGATGTGCTCTCCTGTTTGGGAGAGGAAGCTGGGAGGTCCCCAACACAATGGAGTTCCTAAAGGGCATGTGAGGCTGTTGACAAGAAGGCCCTGAGAAGTCCTACTCCCAAGGACACCACGTCCCGATTGCCGGTCGGGTCCAGTCACCGATAACACTTGGTAGCCATCTAGGCCCCGTTACTGTCCATCACAAATTTCTGGTGTATTGATACTCACAATATACCTGTAAGATGCTAGAATCTAGGTGGTTGGTGAATAACTTGTGACCCATGCGAACAACGGAGTAACACATTTTCAATCCATCCGTGATCCAAGCCTATGCTACCAGGGGGGAGGGATGGCTCAGTGGTTTGAGCATTAGCCTGCTAAACCCAGGGTTGTGAGTTCAATCCTTGTGGAGGCCGTTTAGGGATGTGGGGCAAAAAATTGTAAGGGATGGTACTTGGTCCTGCTGTGAAGGCAGGGGACTGGACTCGATGACCTTTCGAGGTCCCTTCCAGTTCTAGGAGATAGATAGATAGATAGATAGAATAAGGGAGGGGGAACTTTGTCATTTCAAAATTCACCAAAATAGGCAGGCCCTGCTGCCACAGATGCTCTGGGTTGCAATGGTTGACTCCGGATACCTCCTCCACACTGCTTCAGCCAATTTACTTCAGCTTCCTCTCAAAGGCCTACCGCTAGAGAACTAAGTGTAAGTCAGGTACCAGGGCCCATACAATCCTGGGACTTCCTACTTAGACCACCAACTTGAAGAGCAGCTCTGCTTAGTTCAAAATCTTGCCTCTTCCACTAACGCAAGTTGGTCTGTTAAAAGGCATTACTGCACGTCCTCCTTGCCTATCACAAGAGACCAGGAGCCTTGATGGTTATTTCTGAGTTGGACACATGCTCCTTGGGAGTAGGACAATCACCTACTAGTCACTGGCCTAGCCCTAGGGTTACAGTTCCTAAATAGGAGGCTTTTTCTGACTAAGGTTATGGTCCCTATAAATAATGGTCCCCACCCAAGGGTTACAGCTATTATGGGGAGGATTGGGGTTCCTTTGGTAAGGGTCCCTGTCCTAAGGTTCAGGTTCCTATGCTAAGAGTTCTTCATGCTACGGTTAGGGTTAAGATTCCCATCTGAAGATTAGTGTGTAATGATGTATAGAAGAATGACCATCTGTATCATTGCTACCAATGTTGTACAATTACAACCCATAGTGCCCAAAGTATGTCATGTCAGGGGTCAATGGAAAAATTATGATGATTTGCCAAGTATGATTATCCTGTTTATATTCATGTATCATCTTTCATGTCATTTGAAGTTATGAATATTGGCTATGTAATGGTATTTTACTCATGCTGTATGCCTGGGTAACTCCCTCCCCCGAATTTACATCAAGACCAAACAGCTGTGTGTTGATGGCTCATTGAGGACACTTAATTCTCCCAATCACCCATAGAAGAAGCTCATTCCATCCAGATAGATTTTCCTGGGGACACCTTAGACCGCAAGGAGCCAGTGGCCATGTGAGGACATGTAAGGACATGTGATATGCTCATGTGACCCTGGACTCCACTTAGGCCAGTAACTTTCCATAAACACAGGCTTTGGGCTTTCATGGCCTTTGCTTGGGACAATAAAATTCCATGCACATGGCAGAGAATATAAAAGGACCCCTGAGATACCTCCATTTTGCCTTCATCTCCTTCTTCATTTCTCTGGACTGGATTTCAGCAAGGAAACTCCCAACAAGGAGTGATTACCCCTGATGTGTTTGGGTATTTCCAGAGAGAGTCTTGCAAGCTAGCAGTTATTCCATCCTGCTTCAAATCTGAGACAAGAAGTTTGCAATCACTTGCATGTATATGACTGATTCAACCTTTACAAATTCTCTTCCTTTCTTTAACTATTAAATCTTGAGTGTTTAGTTGCTAAAGGATTTGGCATGAGCCTGAAGATCTGAGACAGATATTGTGGTGGCTGATCTCTTGGGACTTGAAGGACCCTATATCCACTTGTCATGAAGTCCAGTGTTTGGGAAGGACCGGAGTGCTTTGGCAGAGTGCATTTTGTTTTCTAGGTAACCAGTGTGATAAAACAGAAGTCCACTTTGATACTGGCTAAGTATAGTCTAATGCAGGCGTATGGAATGGTTTTGGGGTCAGGAGTTGCTGACCCACAGAAAAATCAGTTGAGGGTCACACCCCAAAAACCTCTCCACCTCACTGATGCGGTCCCCAACTGAGAAAATGAAAGACTAGGCTCTAGGGTGGGGCCGAAAATAAGGTGTGTGGGAGGAGGCTGCCAGAAAGCGAGCTTGGGGTGTGGGGTCTGGGCAGGAAGGAGGATGCAGGAGCGGGCTGATGGTGGGAGGACTGGGTGGGAGGTAGAGTGCAGGATCAACTTGGGAGTGGAAGGGTCTGGGCACGAGGGGGATGCAGGAGCAGAGTGGGAATGCGGGGTCTGGACAATGGGAGGCACTTACCTGACACAGTTCCCCAGGGAAACACGTCCCTGGCTGCTCCCAAGCACCGCCCCCTGCTGCTCCTATTGGCTACAATTATGACCAATCAGAGCAGCTGGGGAAAAGCCTCCAGGCTGCACTTTGCTGCAGCAGCCAGTGGGAGGGGAAATGGCAGTGCCCAGAGCCACTTCCTCCTCCTCCCGCCTCGTCCCCGGCAGAGCCCGTAGGTCAGCTCGGACCCTGGATTGCCCGATGTCAGCCTGTGAGGTGAGGGCTCCACCCCCCACAGCAGGGAACCAGCCCTGGTGCTCCAGTCCTATGGGGGAAGCACAGGGTAGGTATGGTGCTGCAACACTAGTGTGGTTTCCCCAATGTTGCAGGGTGGGGGAGCCCCAAATCTTGGGGGCTGGACACCATATCCAGTCCCCTGGGTTTAGGTCTTCCACCCCTGGTCTAATGATAGAATAACCACCCATTTAGGGTGCGTTTGCTCAACTTCTCAACCCACGGTGGCAAAGCGACATAGGGTTCTTATGGGAATGACCCTAGAGTCAGGGTCCCCTTAGGTAAAATGCCCTGCACTGGGCTAGTGGATCTTATTGGGAAGGCTCTTCTGGCTAGGCTTAGGGTTACTCCCATAAGGGTCCCTGTCATAGGGCCAGGATTCAAAGGGCTGTCTGCCATAGAGTTAGGGTTTCAAAGTGGAGGGCTATTCTTGATAGGATTAGCATTCCTAGGAGTAGAGTTTCTCACACCAGGGTTAGGCTTCCTATGCTAAGGGTACTTGGATCTAGGATTAAGGTTGCCCGGGGGTGTAGTTGGGACAAAGGTTAGTTTTCCTCTGGGAAGGGATTCCCAGTATAGGTTTAGGATTTGTATGGGAAGGGCTTCAACCCGTAGGCTTAGGGACCCCATGAGGAGGGCTCCCTGCCCTACAGTTAGGTTACCAATGGGGAGGGCACTTGGACCTCAAGTTAGAGCTCCCCATGAAAGTTCATGGTTCTATATATTTTTGTTAGTCTCTAAGGTGCTACGGGACCACTCGTTGTTTTTAAAGTTCTTATCGGTAGAATACTTGGAACTTCATAGAATCCTAGGGCTGGAAGAGACCTCAGGAGGTCATCAAGTTCAGCCCCCTGTCCAGAGCAGGACCACACCCAACTAAATCATTCCAGCCAGGGCTTTGTCAAGCTGGGACTTAAAAAGCTCTAGGGATGGAGATTCCACCCCTTCCCTAGGGAACCCATCCCAGTTCTTCACCACCCTCCTAGGGAAATAGTTTTTCCCAATATCCAACCTAGACCTTCCCCATTGCAACCTGAAACCATTGCTACTTGTTCTGCCATCTGTCACTATTGAGAACAGTCTCTCTCCATCCTCTTTGGAACCTCCCTTCAGGAAGTTGAAGGCTGCTATCAAATCCCCCCTCACTCTTCTCTTCTGCAGACTAAACAAACCCAAATCCCTCAGCCTCTCCTCATAGGTCGTGTGCGCCAGCCCCTTAATCATTTTGGTTGCCCTCTGCTGGACTGTCTCCAATACATTCACATCCTTTCTACAGTGTGGGGCCCAGAACTGGACGCAATACACCAGATGTGGCCTCACTAGTGCTGAATAAAGGGGAATAAAGGTTAGAGCTCCTATGGGCAGGTCTCCCTGCCCTAGGGCTAGGATTCCTACAGATGCACACTTGGAGTTAGGGTTCCTCACATTCGGGTTTCTATGAGTAGGATACTTGGAGCTTGAGTTAATGTTCTTATGGGTGGGGTCCTTTGAGCTACAGTTAGGCTTCCTATAGGTTTGGCACTTGGAGCTAGGATTAGGGTTCCAATGGGTAGTGCTCTCTCTCCTCTGTGTTAGGCTTCCTATGGGTATGACTTTACCTCTCCCAAGGTCAAGGGTCCTAAGGGCAGGGCTTCCTGTACCCCACAACCATGATTTGGGTATGGGCAGGGCTGTTATTTGGGGTTATTAAATTTAAAGCTGTGGTAATGCCTTTGTTTCTTAGGCAGTGTGAGGAAATAAATTAGTGGGGGACACAGCACCTTTGATAAATTATTGGTCTATACAAGAATGCTTTTATTTATTTATTTTATTGAGTATAAAGCACATATTAAAATCAGCTGTACTCTAACAACTCAGATACATTAAAAGTGGAGGTGGCATTGAGTTATTTAGCTTGTTTGGTGGTCAGCTATTATTTTAAGTCACTGAGGAATTTGAGGCTAGCTTTTTCCTTGTGGAAATGTTTCTGAATGTTTAAGCTTTTAAAAAATGTTTTTAAATTCATTGTTACAGGTTTTTTTAATTAAGCATATAATTTATAGCAGCTTTTAATAGGCCAACAATTTTTGAAATGATAGCCTCGCTAGAGTGAATAATGTATTATTTTACTCATTAGCAAAGCAATTTTAACAAGTAACTTGCAGGTACAGGCATTTTATATAGGGTGGACCTCCCTGGTCTGACATCCTCAGGATCTGATTGGTTCCGAATGAGTGAGTTTTCTGGACCAGGAAAGATTGGTTCTAGCCTGGCTGCCACTGGCTCCCAAAACCAGCTCTGCTCCCAGTCCTGGCTGCTGCCCCTCTCCCTCCCTGGTTGTTTCCCTACTGTGGCCGCCGGCCAGCTGGGCTGTAAGACCACCTCTCCTCCCCCACCTGCGGCTCCACTCCAGGCCAGACCGTTGGTCCCACTGCCACTGTCTCTGGGCCAGTTGCTGGCCCACCCACACTGTCTGGCTCTGTTTTCGGCCCCACTCCTAACCCCGGCCTGGCTGCCTGCTCCTTTGCTACCCATTTGCCAGTCACCATGTCCCTCCCACCAGCCCAGATGGGCTCCTGGCCCCAGCAGGGCTCAGAGATGCTGGTTTTCCTGTCGGCAAACTTTGGGTCATTGGGGCTCTCTGATCCAGGAACATCCTTGGTCCTGACAAACCAAGGATGTTGCCTGGACTAGAGATTCTCAGTTCAGAGAGGTTCAGCCTGTGTATATATATGTATGCGTCCCGGTATCTGTATATAGATACCTAACTTTAATCGATGAATTTGTCCTTTTTTTTTTGTTTATTTTAGTTAGTAACGATGCAATTGTGCAGATGTTTTACTTCCATTTGCCTAAGCCAAGGCCAGATTCTCCTGACTCTTTTGGGTCCTCACTTCCTGCTTATGGGGGGCCTACGAGGACAAGATGGTTCCAGATTATGTCAAATCCCATTCTCTCCTAACACCCCCTCCTGGAAGTTTTTATATGAAGACCTTTTATATTGTTGCTATATAAATCCATGGAGTGCCCGCAACTTAAATACTACGTGCAGATGTGGTGACTCATGTCAAAATAATATATTGGAATTAGAAAATGTTAAGAAAGGGTCAGCAAATATTATTAGGAGTATAGAATAGCCCCTGTTTGAGGAGAGATGAATAAGACCAGGACTTTTCATCTTGGAAAAGATAAGATTAAGGCGGGATATGATAAAAGCATGACAGGTGCGGAGAAAGTAAGTGAATAAGGAAGTGCAACTTACTCCTTCTCATACACGAGAACTAGCAGTCACCAAATGAAATTAATAGGCAGCAGGTTTAAAACACATCCTAATGACATAAAAAACCAGACAATGGGTACTTAAGAACAATTAGTACCTTCTCTATCAGCTTTCTGTAGAATGGACACTCTGACTATTTCTTTCCCCCTTCTTTCCTCCTTCTCCCCCTCTCCCCATCCCCTATTTATTTAGAAACTGGACCTTTAATAACTGTATTCATCTGAAGAAGTGGGTTGTGCCCACAAAAGCTCATGATACCATCTACGTGTTTTGTCAGTCTCCAACGTACTGCAAAACTAGTAGTTGTTTTTTAAGTTTTTCCAGTTACAAACTAACTCAGATACCCCTCTGAAATAAAAGGAAGTATTTCTTCACACAACACATAGTCAACCTGTGGAACTCCTTGCCAGAGGATGTTGTGAAGGCCAAGACTATAACAGGGTTCAAAAAAGCTTTCAGAGGACAGATCCATTAATGGCTATTAGCCAGGATGGGCAGAGATGGTGTCCTTAGCCTCTGTTTGTTAGAAGCTGGGAGTGGGTAACAGGGAATGGATCACTTGATTCCCTGTTCTGTTCATTTCCTCTAAGACACCTGGCATTGGCCACTGTTGAAAGATGAGATCCTGGGCTAGATGAACTTTTGGTCTGAGCCAGAGTGGCTGTTTTTATGTGCAAATCATAATTAGATCATTAGGGAGAAGGAGGTAGGGATTTCAGCTGAGCTTGTTGGATTTTTGTCCCTATCACAGAATCAACCCCAAATCAGGACTATGCTGGAATGGAGATTAGAACCAGAACTTCCAGCTATGTAGCAAGATTCAGAAAAAGAAGCATGATCTGGGGTTAGAATTTCAGTACAACAGCAAAGCCATTGGGAAGATCAGGGCTTGAAACTAGAATAGCAAAGGGGGCTATAGGTACAGTGCGGTCATAATGTTATAGTACCGGATGATATTTAGTATTTCTAAAGCCCCAGCTACTGGAGTCAAGTGAATACATGAGACTCTCAACTAGTTTTCATTTTGGGAAGAGGTAGACTGGGGTGGGATGGAGGATACATTTCTAGCCTTTATGGTGGCAGAGAGAGGCTTGAAAATGAGAATTAGGTGCCCCCAATGGTTCCCACTCCACAAGAGCCACAATATATTTAAAATCAAATGATTTGGGGACCTGTGAGGGGGCATCTGTCCCACCCTGGCCTGACCCAGATTAAACCGAGCCCTGGGAGAGGGTTAGGGCTGAGGAACAAGCAGCTGAGGAAGATACAGCCAATTAGGGCCCAGCTGGGGCTGGATAAATAAGGACTCCTGGCAGGGTGGAGTCTCTCACTCACTTTTGCTCCAGTTGTGGAGCAGGAGGGATTTAGCTGCCAGGGAAATTAAAGGCTTCTGGAGGCAGGGCAGGGCAGGGGCCGGGCCAGGGCCAGGGCCAGGGCAAGGCAAGGCAGGAAGGGCTGGGGAGTCTGGCCAGGCAAGCTCCCAAGCTGAGGCCTTGCTCTCAAGGCCTGAGGCTACCAGGACAACAGGGAGGGCAGAAGAAGGCAACAAGTCCACACCCTCTTTCCAATGAGGAGTGGCCATTTCAGATGCAGTTTGCCCCTGAGCTGGGGGCTAGATGACGACTGTCAGTGGGGTTGCTGAGGCAAAGTGAGTTTAGGGCTTTCGGGTTCCCTGGGAGGGGGACCCCAGAGTGTGGGGGCCCTGCAAGGAGGGACGTGGGTCTGCACACAAGGTGGAGGAGCCAATAACAGGTCACAGAAGGTGCGAGAACAGCCAGAAGGGGGCGTTCTGGGGCTGAAGAGCTGATTCCTGGAGTGACCAGCAGGGGGCGAGTCGCGCCCTGTTACAAGACCCCAACAGGATGTTGTAACCTCTGGGGTTGGCAATAGTGGAAGTGCATCAGGAAGCCATGTAGACTGAATTAGTGCAAGGAGGAGAGGTGGGGGCCTGAAATGCATTATTATTACAGAAGAAACAGAAGCGACTTGCCTAAAAATCACACACATGAAGTGGTGTGGGAGCTGTGTTGGTCCCAGGTGGGCCTCCCCCACTTTGGATCTAACCAGCGTGTTTAATGCCTCACTTTCAGCAGCTCGTCCTTTCATTTTCAATGAAAGAAAATAAAATCAGGCCGTTAGTGTCACTTCTAATGAAATCACGTGCCACTTTTTTTTTTTTAAAAAGCAGCCTGAAAGGAAATGAACTGAAATACGGCCGAAGGAACGATTTAGGAACACTTAATAAAAAGGGCCGAAGGGAGACAGATGCAAACAAGAGAGCCTGGTGCAATAGATCTTCAACCGGGTTTTATTGTCGTAACAAACGTGTGTATTTAAAAAAACTGCTCCATAGGGCATCTATTCAGACACCAGCGCAAAGACAGTCAGGGAATTAAAAGGAGGATAGTGTTTTGAATTAATCTAGAACATTTTTGTGGATTAATTTACAAGCACAGAACGCCTCAGGGGCTGTGCAGAGAGCAGAGCATTGAAAGCAGGAGGCTGTCTTTTTCCTTCAGCTGGTGATTAGTTCATCTCTCTTTGACAGCCATGTTTACAAGTCCCTAATTGCCTCATTAATACCTCATTATTACTTAGCAAGTGAAGAAGCTTTTAGCTTTGAAGCTGCTTTGCCGCACTTGAAGGGGAATATAGGGTGAATTTTTGAATGTGCTGGTACTAATTATAAGTGAAGTCTCTTTCCTGTTGCTTGTGGGTGGTGTTAATAGCTTCAAAGAAAAAAAATGGGTCTCAATGTATATTATACTCTTTTTCACTGTCACATGCACATCATTTAATGGTGTAAGGCCTAATCACACACACAAGGGACGAATGGAAGGTCCATGATCATATACAGGGGTCATCCTCACATTGATTTATTTTTAAAGTGCTTCTGGATTACAAAACCTAAAATGCTGGGAAATGCATCTATTGTCCTGTAATGGCTGCACTGTGTGTGTAGTACCCATCTGTGGAGTCAAACCAAATACACACAGCCAGCAAGAATGCAAAACTGCCTAGAATGCAAAGGAGACTGACCGATCTGATGGGGACATTTTCCCCAATATAAGATCACTTTCAAAGCAAAATCCCACAGATGCTCTCCAAACATGTCCGTGATTAGCAGCTCATCTCACGAGCTTTCACTTCCATAGCCCTGCCTATCCTTTGTGTATTGTCAGCCTTTGCTGCCTTCAATCTAATCTAGGGCTACAAACCTACTTCCAGCCAGAAACACAATCCCTTTGAAGGATAATCTGCATTGTATAAGTGTTTCCAGTCCTGGGCCCTAAGGTTGTCAGAGTTTTGGAGTAGGGATCTACCATTTAAAGCACTGAGCACAGCTGGGTTGGGACAGGTGCATTGACTGGGCAGAGAAAAACATACAAAAATCTTTTTTCATGCCCCACGCAAGGGGAAAAAGTAGGAGCTAGTATTTAACTACAACTGGATGAAGATCAGCAAGGAATTTTTTTTTAAGTTCTCGTGCAAGTTTCTTGGGACATTTTCTTTTAGTTCTGAAAAAACAAACAACTTTTCAGGTTGGTAAATGTGTTGATTTGTTGTCGTTAATGGGTAGCAGGTTTAAAACTAATAAAAGAAAGTTCTTCTTCACACCGCGTGTAGTCAACGTGTGGAACTCCTTGCCAGAGGAGGCTGTGAAGGCTAGGACTATAACAGAGTTTAAAGAGAAGCTAGATAATTTCATGGCGGTTAGGTCCATAAAAGGCTATTAGCCAGGGGACAGAAATGGTGTCCCTGGCCTCTGTTTGTCAGAGGCTGGAGAAGGATGGCACGAGACAAATTGCTTGATCATTGTCTTTGGTCCAGCCTCTCTGGGGCACCTGATGATGGCCACTGTCGGCAGACAGGCTACTGGGCTAAATTGGACGTTTGGTCTGACCCAGTATGGCCATTCTTACGTTCTTATGTTGATTTAAAAACAGCTTTTGGTTAGAAAAAACAAAAATACTGAAAATATTTAATGTTAAAAATACATTTGATTGAAAATTAATTTTTTTCTACCAAAGGGAAATAAAACCTTTTTACACAAATAGTTCTTTTTTCATCAAAAGTAGTTTGCAGTGGGAAAAAATCCAAGCAGATCTACATTTAATGTACCCTTAAGCAGTAGGCAGTGGGCTTCGTTAACTCATCCAGCATAGCCCCACTGGACTCAGAGAAACCAGCTCAGTAACATAAACTCTTTAGTGGCAGGCAATGTTTCCTCTAAGTTTTTCCATTTGTGTGTAGAATAAATTTTGTTACATGCACTGAGGCATGTGTGGATGTGCACCACCAATAGAAATACATGCTTCTGGCTGTGTGCATTTTGCTAATCAGCTGGGTGGCATTTGAATCTTTCCTGGGCGGCTGCCAGGAGGGGGGAACACTGGTATCAGATAATATTTTTCTGTTCTGTTTGTACATCACCTATCACAATGGAGTCCTAACCCAGTAATAATATCCCCCCACCATTTTTAACTGTTAGGAAGACAGGATGACCTAGAACACTTTGCGTCTTTGAGCATATTCCCCTTTTGTCTCTCATCCCTTCCATATGCAAGGGTAGAATTTTGCTCTTTGTCAGTTTCTATATTAATAATCGGCGGTAGCCACAATTTAAAGAAAAACACGCCATTTTTTAAAGAAAAATCACACCACGTGATTTTTATCTTGACAGTGACTCTTGATATATGGGACTGTAAATAATAATGTTGCAAATACAAAGCAGCAAATTCACCTATGAGCCTGGTCAAAAGTCCCATCTACTGCTGGGTGGTATTAGAAAAATGTTCAGTTTATTTACATTATATTTGATTTATACGAAACAGAAAACAAAACAAAACTCATTAAGGCAAGCCAAGATTCTGCTCTTGTCAGCATGCAGAGTTTGCCCAAGTAGACATATTTAAAATATCAATCCAATCTGTCTGTTTATAACCTAATGCTGTGTTAGATTGGAATGACTCAAACACAGCACAGCCCCAAAACATCTGCTCTAGTCACATGACACAAACAAACCTGGGGTACAAAAGATGTCCTTCTGGGTGCTCACTTTGAGCACTTTTGTTCTTATCTGAATATCCGAAGTGAAATACTGGGATGGGAGCATCGTCACTGGAAGCAGTATATGAAGATGTAGGACTGAGAAAACTCAGGCCAAGTCTACACTACAGCTGGAAGGTTTGCTTAAGGTACGCAACTCCAGCTACGTAAATAACATAGCTGGAATCAACATACCTTAAGCCGAGCTTGGCGCTTTCTCCACAGCGGGAGGTCAATGATAGACTCATTCCCATCAACTTCCCTTACTGCTCACAACAGCAATGAATACTGGTACTGATGGGAACAGCGGCGGATATAGGGCAGGGCGAGCGGGGCGGCTGCTCCGGGCCCCGTGCTTCAATAGGCCCTGCACCAGCCCCGCTCGCTGCGAGTCCACGAACGGCTCCGTTAGTCCGTGGCATGCGCGCGGTGGCGGCTCATTGCCAGGGAGACGAAGGGCAACTCCTGGCCATGGCGCCCGGGTATCCCGCTGCTCCACCCTCCTGCCCTGCCCAGAGAGAGTCTGGGGGTGGCGCGGTCTCTCCCCCAGGGGGAGCCCAGACCCCTTTCCCGCCATACCCGGAGGCAGAGCGACCCACCTGCCAAAGAGACATCGTCTCCTCCCGCCAGTCCCCCCCACTCGTGGACGCAGCG
>JANRFK010004893.1:55194472-55207066 GCA_030068395.1 Apalone spinifera
TCTGGAGGATAGGGTCATAATTCAAAATGATCTGGACGAATTGGAGAAATGGTCGGAGGTAAATAGGATGAAGTTTAATAAGGACAAATGAAAAGTGCTTCACTTAGGAAGGAACAATCAGTTTCATACATACAGAATGGGAAGCGACTGTCTAGGAAGGAGTATGGCAGAAAGGGATCTAGGGGTTATAGTGGACTACAAGTTGAATATGAGTCAGCAGTATGATGCTGTTGCAAAGAAAGCAAACATGATTTTGGGATGCATTAACAGGTGTGTTGTGAGCAAGACACGAGAAGTCATTCTTCCGCTCTACTCTGCGCTAGTTAGGCCTCAGTTGGAGTATTGTGTCCAGTTCTGGGCACCGCATTTCAAGAAGGATGTGGAGAAATTGGAGAGGGTCCAGAGAAGAGCAACAAGAATGATTAAAGGTCTAGAGAACATGACCTATGAGGGAAGGCTGAAAGAACTGGGTTTGTTTAGTTTAGAAAAGAGAAGACTGAGGGGGGATATGAGAGCCGTTTTCAGGTATCTAAAAGGAAGTCATAAGGAGGAGGGAGAAAACTTGTTCATCTTGGCCTCTGGGGATAGAAGAAGAAGCAATGGGCTTAAACTGCAGCAAGGGAGGTTCAGGTTGGACATTAGGAAAAAGTTCCTAACTGTCAGGGTAGTCAAACACTGGAATAAATTGCCCAGGGAGAATCCCCATCTCTGGAGATATTTAAGAGTAGGTTAGATAAATGTCTTTCAGGGATGGTCTAGAGAGTATTTGGTCCTGCCATGCGGGCAGGGGACTGGACTCGATGACCTCTCGAGGTCCCTTCCAGTCCTAGTATTCTATGATTCTACCCAGCAGGCTGGAACAGCCCCCTTACTAGTCCCCGTTTAATTAGTTAACCGGTTAAAGGTAATGTTTCGCCAGTTGACTAATCAAATGGGATTTTTCATCCCTAACGAAAGCTAATGGGAGCAGCAGGGACTTGACCATGAATGTCCCACGAGGTTAGAGGGAGAATAATGCTTCCTGGAGCTCTAGAAGGATTAATATCTCCTGGTGCTCTTAGGACCCCACTATTTCAAAACTCCATTATAATTATAACAAGGGCTTTCCAGGAAGCTAAAGCACCTGTTGATTTTTGGGTAGAGATGGACCTGACCCTTTACCTGATCAGGCTGAAATTTGGGGAAGTTTTCATTGAGATTTGGATCTTATCTTTGCAGCAGGCTCCCAACTCTGGAAGGGGACCTGGGCAAAATCAGGTGTCCATTAACACCAATAGAACTGTTGCCATTGACTTTGGTGTATCTGAGCACCTTTGATTCCCAGGGGAAGGTTTGGAACTTCGCTAGTAGGTCTCGTCTGGAGCCCAGTGTGATTGCCAAGAAGGTATTTACTGCCCTCCCTCTAATTCCTTCCTCTATATTATCCACTTCGCTCTCTTTCATCTCCCATCACTAGTTCTTTGTCCACACAGTTAATCCACATTCAGCTGGTGGCAAAGCCTTTAGTTACTATGCTTCCTGCTTGCAAAGTAAGCCTCCCTGTGTTGTCCTGACAATTTTAAACCTACCCTCTCAATCCATACGTGGGGAAATATCCCTGACTGAACGAAGGCTGTGTTCATTATCCTCATGCTGTCTAGGCTTTCCTACTTAGTCATGAACCTGATGATTATCTCGATGGTGTCACTTCAAGCTGTGGCGGGATAAATTAAATGAGAGACGTAATACCCAACTGTAACTGACTGGATCAGAGACAGTCTCAAAGAATGGAGGGCTAGATAGAGTCAGATCAAACTTCACACTTGACCATTCTCTTCCTTTCATTTCGACCCTCCCGTTCCCCCCACTCTCTGCACAAATAAACATTGTTTTCCTACTTTCCACCAAGGAGAGTCAGAATGAAGTGGACAAAATGACTTTAACAAAGTCAGTCTTCATTTCCCAGGTCCTGCTGTTGCATCAAGTGCTGGGACATGGCAGGTCTGATTACGCTATTGATAGGATTACAGAGAGTACAAGCACTGCTTAATAAAAGGACGATGGGTGGTCCGTGATGTTTGGCCACTGACATCTATCTGCACTCTTTACATTGGGTCCTGGGTTACAAAACCACATGAAATATTGCTGTCCGGACAGGACAATATTTTGGTATGCCCGGTATGCCTCCTTTAAAAAAAAAAAAGACTAAATAGTTTTCCCTCTGCAAGGTAAGGGTGTAAAATCCCATTTAAAATGTTTAACCCATTAACTGGGATCCTGTAGAGGGGGGCTACTCTGGCTGGGCTGGGCCCCAGTTAACCTGTTACCTCAGTAAGCATGCCCATAAAGTGAATGCTTACCGGGTAACCAGTTAACCCTTTACATCTCTATTACAAGGGCCGTAATCTTCAGATGACACAAACTGCTGTAGCTCTGATTTCTGTGGAGCGATGCCAATTTACACCAACTGAGGATCTGATCCAGTTAAAAAAAAACAGAAATAGATGGGAAAAGTTAATTGTTTTTTAGACCTAGACATAATTGTCTGAACAAAAAAGCTTTTGGGCTAATGTTGGTGGAAAAATGGGATTTTTGTCAAGCAATTTTTCTCTCACAATTTTGTTCAGCAATAGTATTTGGATTTTTACCAAAAAACCCCAACTATTTCAGATATTGGTTGCTAATACCTGAAGATTTTTGTCTACCTTTGCCCAAAGTCTCTCTCCTCCCCCCCCCCCTACATTTTATTCTGTTTTATTTTTTTGATGAAAAACTGAATTTCTCATGTGCTTCTGTGGGGGGAGGGGGGAAGGGTGTCATTTCTCAGCTAGCATTAGTAAATTTATAATGAAAAGGGACATGGCAAAATTAAAATTATTCTGTGTTGTGTCTGGGGGTGATAGAGAGCTAATGAGATTGAGTCATTTAAAAACCTGAGCAAGACAACTCTTTAGGGTAAAAACATATAGTCGAAAAAGAAATCAGTAGCTGCTACTAATAGTTATACCCCAAGTTATCAAAATCTGAATGATTTATAGAATCTAATTTACTTTTCATACACATCTCTAGCGCCATGATGTTTTCCTCCTTGAAATCTCTCTCTCTGGGTCCTGCTCTGTGAGCATGCCTACTGGAAAAGAAGAAGTTAGACCGTTAATAATGGCTTGCAGTGCAGTTGGCAATTCATCTACTATATTGATATTTAATTGAAAATGTATATAATAAAATGCATTTACTTGGTTGTATCACTTTACCCATCCCCACAAACCTTCATGTGTCCCTTGAGTTCATAAGCCCCTGTCTTGGTGTTATATTTTGTTAGTGTGCAACCTCCATACCTGAAAGGTCTCTATCATTAGATCCAATGGTAGGCTCAGAATCTTAGGTCACAATTCCATTTGCCACACTGGAGATTGGTTTTCTGGCATTTGATTTAGCGGGTCTAGTGAAGACCCATTAAATCGAACACGGCGGGCACCCCCCCCCAGTCAGTACCGATACGCCTCGCGGTTGCAAAGAGTAAGGGAAGCCAACAGGAACAAATGCTTCTGTCAGTCTCCAACTGTGAAGACGGCACCAAACTCAGCTTAACGTATGTCAACTCCAGCTATGTTATTTATTCCAGCTGGAGTTGTGTACCTTAAGCCAGCCTTCTGGGTCTAATACAGACCTCGCCTGAGTTTGCTAACTGTTCATGTGTTTTCATGACACTTGTTATAATAATGGTGTGCTGATCCTGGCACTTTAACATTATTTCAATATAGAAATGAAATCGCAGTAGTTGATATTTATGCCATTTGTTTTCCTTTTTGGATTACAGTCACCATGTTGCCAACCTCACACATTCAAAACTCAGGAGACTGGCCCCCCCAATCAAGAAATACTAAGCTCTTTTATCAGAGGGGTAGCCCTGTTAGTCTGTATCTGCAAAAGCGACAAGGAGTCCTGTTGCACCTTATAGACTAACAGATGTATTGGAGCATAAGCTTTCATGGGCAAAGACCTGATGAAAGTGGGTCTTTGCCCACAAAAGCTTATGCTCCAATACATCTGTTAGTCTATAAGGTGCTACAGGACTCCTTGTCGCTTAAGCTCTTTTAGACAGGCACTTTTTTTTTATTCTGTGTGCAGCTCCTAGCACAATGGGATCTGGTCTATGGCTGGTGTGCTACATCACTGTGAGCTTTGAATGTAGCTCACCTTTATTCACATTGCATGGCTGTGTTTGAATTTGCAGCTTTTCAGTGGAATGTGTGAAAGCCAACACAATCCCCATTGCTGATCATTGATGTTCTTCTAAAACATCGGCTCTAGGAATCATTTGTGGGGAAGTTCCCTACTCTGTGTTACACAGGAGATCAGATCATATGGTCCCTTCTGGCCTGGGAATCTATGGAACACTCCCTTAAAAACACCAGGGGCAACTTTCTGTGTTATGCTATGTCCCACGGGACTCTGTCCCAGAGAGACCTTGATGACTAGATGTCAGTCAAAGGAGATAAGGGACTAAACATGTGAAGGGGTCAATTTGTATTTGATTCTGGGGCTCTTGAAGGAATGCTGAATAATGGTGAAATGGATGATGCTTGTCTTGTTTTTTTTATTTTCTTAATCATCCCCTTCCCCCGAATATTGATAATATGGATTCCCAGCTTGGCAACTGTGATCCTCAGGGGAGGTTGAAAAAAGCGTCAAGGGCCCTGCATTTCCAAAGTGGAGAGAGATTCTGGTCACCAGGTTCCATGATCCCCTGAAACATAAATTGCTGATCGCTACTGTGCTTAGAATTCATGAGGCTCTGAATGGTGTTGGTTGAAGGGGAGGGGGAGAAGGCAAGTTATATCTTCTGTGTGCCATGAAGGTGGCTGCACCAAGCCAGCATGGGAAACAGGAGACCAGAGAGGCGACTGGAGGCAACATTATTCAGATCCAGCGGTCCTCACGCATCATGCACATGCTATGAAGAAGCTATGGCTGCTACTCCAAGGCTAGTAGTGAGTTGAACTACAGACCCATTCTTCGGTTTCAGCTTGGGCAGGGTGATATAATGATCCTCACACTCTCTTGTACTTAGCTCCGTCGGAAAATCTCTGACCTAAAAGAACTAACTCATCAGGTCCCTTTGAACTGATGCTCCCAGTCAAGGGAGACTTTGCAGTAGCCAGACAGAACAATCCCCCGTGTGTGCCGTTGAGTATTGAAATACGTGAGACAGATCCATTGGCCTTGGGTGGCATGTCAGAGGCACAAAGGCATGCAATGGATGTCCCGTGTGCTCTGCCAAGACAGGCCACCTCATTAGATTGCATGTTCTTTTGTCGAATGGAAACTGAAAGACTTTATCTGAATGCCTCTGAGTTCAGGGGTTTCCACTTTCCTCTGTGACCTTTGCTATTGTAACCCGCACACTTGCTGGGTGTGGTGCACTGTCCCATCTAGCAGCACCAAGACCACTTACAGAGAGAATGAATCTGCTCTACAGCCTTAGCTGAGAAGCAGTTGGCTTTTAGCTCATGCTGTAGAGCAGTGTTTCTTAAACTGTGTTCCGTGGCACAGCGGTGTACCATGAGGCAGTCGGAGATGAGCCGCGGAGAACAACAGAATTCAAAATGGCCACCCTTAAAGGGGCAGGTGACTTTTTTCTCTCAATATCTTCCCCCTGGCCCTTTTCCCAACACCTTTTTTTTTTTTTTTTTTTTTTTTTTTTCTTCCCCTGAACAAAAAATCTTTGTTGTTCCCCATAAAAATAAATTATTGTTTGGTGTTCCTCGGTCTTAAAAAGTTTAAGAAACAGTGCTGTAGAGGCTCATGCACTAAGCTCCAAAGGTCACAGATTCTAGTCTGCTTATTGGCATTACACTATCACTATTTGCTGCAATCCCTGATGTTGTCTGGAGGCCAGTGATGCAACAATCCAGGGCAGGAGGCAAGTGTTTCATTTTTGTTTTGTTTTTTAAACTGCACATCCAGGGAGAAACAAATGTATCTATCCTGTTATCTGAGCTGCCTGCTCCCAGGGGCTGGAGCTGGCTTTTTATTCTGTTCGTGCAGTACCTGATGCGGTAGGGCCCATGTCTGGAACTCTACTGCCATACAAATTATTAATAATCCTTGGTGTCTGAAGAGGGCCCATTGGGAGCAGAAATGGTGCAATTCTGCTCCCAATTCTGCTGTGTAAAGGATGGGAGGCAAAGTATGTCCTCCATACAACCCAGAGCACTGTTTCCCACAGCCTCATTATGCAGAAATGCACGGGCAGACGGTGAGGGGATTTTGCAAGGGATCTTCATAACACCCACTGGACTAAAAGCATCATCTGGGGAGTTGACTCCTCCTCCCAACTGCCTGCCACATGGTGGATAGGAGCCCAGATCAACAAAGCTCCGTCGGCTCCTAACTTCCCCTGATTTCAAAGGCTGTTAGGACTCTAATCACAACATTGTGTTTAGACCTTAAGAACCTCAATTCACGTACAGTCCAACCTCCAGCCCTCAGTGAAATCTTTAACAATCTTCCCTCAGTCCCTGGTGGCTAGCAGTCCTGCATTATAATGCCAGCCCACATCATTCCGGCTGGTCAGTGGTTCCCGTACTGAAACGATCTGTAAGCAAGGGCATTAATTTACTTCGTGCTCCTGCTGGGACTGGGGTCTGCAAGCAGCGCTCTTGGCAAGGCTGGTCTGGGAACTTCAGAGTGATGTACTGTGTTGTAGACAGCAGAACAGGCTTCCCCTGTAATGCACTTCAGGTTCCAAACCCTCTGTCATTAACCTCTTGGCTCATTGTTTGTGGTTGTCAGAGAAAGCAATGTGAAGGAGAAATATTGGTTAATCCACACCTACACTTAATAAATATGGAGGATTTATCCTGTCTATTGACTTTATGGCATGCTTTGACCAGGGTTGTTGCAAAACTTCCAATTTCTTTCTCTCTCTGTTTCTCTCAGGGTATGTCTACACTGCAGAGGTTTTTTTTTTCCAGAAAAACGGCCATTTTTCCAGAAAAACAATACGTACGGCCACACTGCTATTGTGTTCTTTCGACAGAAAGTTAAAAGAATGGGAGGGTTTTTTCCAATGGCAGTAAACCTCATTCTATGAGAGAAGCGTTTTTCAAAAAAAGCTTTTTTCCAAAAAAGACGTGTGTAGACGTGGAAAAGAGTGAGGGGTTTTTCAAAAGAGGAGGCCTCCAGGAAAAAGCACAGGTGCCCTGGAGGCCAATTCTTCCACAGTAATCACAGCTGAAATGCAAGATAGCATTCACATTGTTTGGATGCTATCTTTTTAAAAAAAGCAGGGTGCTTTTTCGTTGTGCTTTTGCTGTGTAGACACTCTCTTTCGAAAGACATTTTTCCGGAAGATCTCTTCCAGAAAAGCTTCTTCCAAAAGAAGCCTGCAGTTTAGACATAGATACACATGCACACAGGGTAAGGACTAATTATATACATGGCGAGAGAGATCATTTCACAGCACAGAAACTGATTATTCACAAACACACACGTCCCCTATTTAATAGTGTAAGGGCAAGAGCTTCAAAGGCGAGCCCTGATTTTTTTTTTTTCAGTGCCTCCATTTTTTAGTTCCCAATCTGAGGGACTTTACAGGGGCCTCATTTTGAGGTTGCTGAGCCACCTCCTATCCGCTGAAAGGCAGACCCCTTAAACATCAAGCAAGTAGGGGATTCTGCCTCATTACTCACTTTTGAAAAATCTTGGCCTAAAAGGTTTGAAAGAAAGCTGTTCATAATGAAACTGAAATCAAAAGGAATGAATGTATAGTAGCAGTAGGGACAGATGGGCCATCAGACTGAGGTAAGAGAAGATCTCCGGCGCCTTGGTTCAAGTTTACAGCAACTGAAGTTCAAGAAGTTGGCGGACTTTTTTTTTTGTTTCAATTTTTTTGAGCCTTTTGACTCTCAGACTCCGGCCATAACGGCTAATTTGATACACCAGAAGAGAGGCAACCAGAAGCACAATGTATCAGAAATCTCACTCTTGAGCCTGCACTCCAAGCTATTTATTTCCAGCCCTGTTTTTCAGACGTAAGTGTCATGGATAAGCTTTTGTAGTCCCATCCCAAATGTCTAGTGTCTTTCCAGAACCTTCTATGAATCAGTTCACTTGGAGACACTGATTGAAGGATAGACATGACTGGTAAGAACCAGTGTTCTTTTTACAAGCAGTTATGATGGTCAGCACACCAGGGATTAAGCTAGGGACTCTATAGCTTAAAGGCATGAGTTGCGAGAGCTTAAGCTGAAAAGGTAAGGCTCTGTAGCAGCCTCCAATGCTCCGCAGATTGGGCACAGAGGGAGACCCTGTATCACACATTCACGAAAGGGTTACCCGAACTCAGTACAGTTCAGCTATCTTGTTGTTCTTCCTTGGATTTCCATCCTCTGCTCCCTCTAATGTTCAAGTATGTATTGCAATGGCTTACTCCTGCTCTGCTTGGTTAGGATAGCCTCAGATGGCATTTTGAATCCTCACAAAGTTATAAATTCCTTTGCTGATGCCTCTGCAAATGGCATCAGGTCCAGACTGTTCAAAAGCTCATTTCAGTCACTTTTCCTAGCACTGGTTAGTCTAACCGTGTTCTTTAACAGTTGTAGTTCCACTCCGCAGAGCATCTATGTTTCTTTGTGGTCCTTGGAAAAAGCATCTCTTGCAAGTCATGTCATTATCCTAACGTGATCTAAATGAATGCTGCTAAAGTCTGTAAATAAAAACCATACGCTTGGCATTTTGAGATGGTACTGCTGCACATTGTTTGACTTGCATAAATCCATCAGCACGCATCTTCTTTGATATAAATGAATGGAAAGCTTTTTCATCTTCAGATGTCCCAGTATGAGACTGGTTTAACATGGGTTTAAGCACCCATATTCTAACACAGTGTTTCTCAACCAGGGGTATGAGTACCCATAGGGGTACTCGAGAGAAGTCTGGGGGTATGTCAACACAACTGAAATTTGGAGAAAACTGAATTTTTGTTTTGTTTTTACAGTGTTTTATTATTTTTGTACTTTTTACATCCAAAAATTTCATCTCTTGCCCAACTACAATGAAGTTGTTTAAACAAGTGTGTTGCAATGGTAGAAAAAAATGGTGTGTCTGAAAACTGTACGTACTGGGGGTACTTACACTTTTTCAAAAAAAAAGGGGGGGGGTACTTTGTAAAAAAATTGAGAGACACTGTTATAACACATACAGGCTATGCCTTGAGTTAATTTCTGACATTCTGGCTAGCTTTAGGGTAACTTTGAAAATGTATGTGTTGATTTTCCTACAAACAACCTTCACCTGAACACCTCAACCCCTGGTGAGTGAAAATCTGTCTCCATGAAGGACAATGAGACTGTTTCAATTCACTTCTTTTGACCCAGGAAAGCATCTCATATATGTAGGGAGTCAGCAAACTTGTACTGATTATGGGCCAAATTCTGCAGTTCTTCTCACTCAACTTCCTTCAGAGTCTCTCTGTGTGAGGAAGGGATGGGCCCAGGAAATATGCATGGTCATATGCAGAAGGGACGAAACAAGTATCTGTAGAGCTATTTATCTAGCCCCTATCGCAAGAGTATATGAAAGCCTCACAATCTTTTAATGACTCTATCTTCACTACACCGTTTGTGGAGCAACAAAGTGCTATTATCCTCATTTTGCACATGGGGAGCTGAAGCATAGAAAGGCTAAGTGACATACCCAAGTTCAGACAGGAATTCTGTTTCAGAGCAGGGAACTGAACATGGTTTCCCTAGTCCTGGCTATGGGCCCTAATCACTGGACCAAGGCTTCCCCCTCAAATGGAAATGAGAGAAATTTTTATTTTTATTTCTTGTCTGCATTTTGTTAACAAAATTTTGGAAACAGTGGTCAGGACTTTCAAGCGATCCTGAGTGCATTCAATTTTTTTTGGGGGGGGGGGGGGGGAGGGAGGGCAGGCATCTGGAGACTTGGTCTTCAGAAAGTGCTGAGCTCCCACCCACTGAAAATCAGACTCCCTCCCAGATGTTGTCACTTTAGCACCCCAAACTGGAAGCACCTAAAATCACCTGTCCCTTCTGGGTATTCTGGCCAAAATGTTTGCCATACGAGCAGCATTGTTCACTGGATTCTGATTAATCGAATTATCTAATCTTTTCCCCAGTAGCTCTGTATCCAAGTTCTTCTATAGCAGGGCAATAATTTTTAATGGGGGAGGGAGGAGGCACTCCCAAGATTTTGGAAAGTGGTCAAGGGCCGCACTCTTCCATGGTATTAATGGAAGTGTTCTAGGGTCTGGGATAGAGGTTGGGTGCGTAAGGGATTGGGGTGCAGGAGGGAGTGGGGTTTAGGAGGGAATTGTGACCTAGGGCAGGTGACTGGGGTGCAGGAGTTTGGGTTGTGACCTAGGGTAGGGGGGGATTGTGATCTGGCATAGGCCATTGAGGTGCCAGATCTGGGAGAGGGTATGGGTTCGGAAGGGAGGTAGAGGGTTTGAGTATGTTAACTGGGAGGGGCAGAGGGCTGGGGAAGGAAGGGTTGACTTACCAGCCAGCAGCCCAACCAGCCTGCCTGTTTGCAGAGCTTAAAACATTTCTCAGCCAGTATGCCTGCCTGCCCCGTACCTGTACAGGCTGCAGGGCCATGTGCTTGTGTGAATAAATCAGCTGAAGGCAGAAACTGGCCAATGGGATTGTGCTGGGGATGGGGGCAATGCCTGAACCCCCCCTCTGCCCTCCAGGATCATAGTTTTGAAAGAGAAACAGTCCTGCAGCTGCTTTTCTGAGCAATGTGGGGAACAATCAGGGGAACCTGCCTGGGCCGGATCCGGTGGCTTGGTGGGCCAGATGCCATGCCATATTTTGTGCAGACCTGTTTTACAGAATCTACTGTTGTTGTATTGGAGTGTCTGTAGAGGACAAAATTACCTGCAGACCATAACTAGAAAAGGAAACTGTCTACAAAAAAAAGTGAAACTGACCAGGTTAGTTTTTATGTACAGTGAAGTGCAAAAGAAGTAAACCAAATGGTCAGTAAGTTGATTTTTAAAAATCTTTCCATTTTCATACATCAGCTTGCCATTAGTAATAAAGGGGAGAATATTTCCTTATTTAAAGATTTTAAATCTTCACAGCACATTGCCAATATTTTAGGGACTGCACTAGCCCTTATAACTTG
The DNA here is from genome assembly GCA_030068395.1 of Apalone spinifera. Taxonomy (NCBI): domain Eukaryota; kingdom Metazoa; phylum Chordata; order Testudines; family Trionychidae; genus Apalone; species Apalone spinifera. Next base: position 55,205,612 of record JANRFK010004893.1, read on the forward strand.
CCTAATGAACTATCCTGTTTGTTAGCCGTCTGATACTAACTGATACTGATTTGCTGTATGCTAACTGACACTGATAATTTGCTATAGGCTTTCTGTAGCTAAGTCATTTTTGCTTCCCTTTGATTTTTTTTTTCATGGACATTTTCTGTAATAATAGGTGACAACATAATAATGCAGAAGATGTCTTCTCAATGTTAGGCAGATGCAAAACTCTCAGAATAAAGAAGATGCAAAGTCAGCAAAGGGAAAGAGAAAAACGAGACTTGAGAAACATAGCTGAGTTACTGAACGCCTTTGTATTTTTTGGCCTGTGGCTGATTTACCATGTTTAAAAAAAAAAATCAAGATAGTGATTTTTATTCCACTAGTCAAATGTAATTAGAGTCGTTGGGCCAGATTCCCAGCTGCATATTGGCATGCATCTTCTAATTTCAGTAGAGCGGTGTCAGTGTGCAGGTGAGAATCAGGGCCATGCATTAAGTAGCATGGGTGTGTTCAGGGGGGCCTAGACTTGCTGGGCCCCTTGGCAAGGTGGTGATGGGAGCCTGGTTCTGTGCTCTTGTAAGGAGGACCTTGGGCAGAAGGGACGGGGGAGGGGAAGCCAGCCCTCAGCACCAGCCGGAGTGTGCTGTGCCACAAGGGGCTCCGGCGGCGATTTAAAGGACCCCTGGCTCTAGTCGCTGATGTAGCCACAGTAGTAATAGTGGTGGATGGGAGCCCTGTGCCTTTCTGAATCGTCGTACCCTGGAGAAATTGCTCTTTTTGTCCCCCTCTGTCAACAGGCCTGGGCGCGTGCAGCAGAAATTACTGACTAAAGCTTAGTCGACTGACTAACGTGCATGTTTTCTGGGATACCACAAGTTCAAACAATGATGAGATATCTCTGCTAAATGTGTATTATACCATATAATCACTAGCTGGGTTTAGATATGAAAGAGCTGGGCTTGATTTCTCTTCCCCCACCTTATTGAGTAGAATGGGAATCAGAGTTGGAGAGAGATTTTTTTCAGAAACAATCATAAATAGGCTAAATGGCAAATCAGGCTACCAGTCCCTGTATTATTGTCCGAATTAGTCTAAAGGGACATCTGTTCCGTACGGCGTGTTTGAGACAACTGTGACAGTCTGTTGACACACAGAAATATGAGTCTGGGGTTAGTTTTTCTTTGCCAGTTTCACTGCTCAGGAATGAAAGCCCGCACCAGGGGTCTGAGGTACGTCTAAGGGAATGGGCCATATGGACGGATGATTTAGAACACAAGTGGCCAGCTTTTTCTCCAAGGAGTGGCTTGGGAATATAGGTTGGTAATGGGGTTTAAAGCAGCTCAATGCTAGATTTCTAGATAGATACCAATTCAAATGGCAAACGTCTTGTTTCCATTAGGTGACACTGACAGGGGGTTTAGAACATAAGAACGGCCATACTGGGTCAGACCAAAGGTCCATCTAGCCCAG
>JANRFK010004893.1:55217613-55228925 GCA_030068395.1 Apalone spinifera
GAAAAGTCCCAGTCATTTTAATCTCTCTTCACGAGACCCCTTCCAAGCCCCTAATCTTTTTTGTTGCCCTTTTCCGAACCCTTTCCTATTCCAATATATCTTTTTTTGAGATGAGGTGACCATATCTATACACAGTATTCAAGATATGGGTGTATGATGGATTTATATATGGGCCTTAAAATATTCTCTCTCATTCTTTATCCTGTTTTTAGTGATTCCTAACATACCGCTTGCTTTTTTGACTGCTGCTGTACATTGAGTGGATGCTTTCAAAGACTCCAATGACTCCAAGATCTCTCTCTTGAGTAGCTGTAGCTAAATTAGTCCTCATAATTTGTATCTGTAGTTGGGATTATTTTTTTTCCAGTATGCATTGCTTTGCATTTATCAACACTAAAATTCATTTGCCATTTTTTGCCCAGACACTTAGTTTGGGGTGAGAACCTTTTGAAGCTCTTCACAGCCAGCTTTGTTCTTAACTATCTTGAGCAGTTTGGTATCATCTGCGAATTTTGCCACCTCACTGTTTAGTCCTTTATTCAGATAATTTATAAATAGGTTAAATAGGATTGGTCCCAGGACGGACCCTTGGGGGACACCATTAGTTACCCCACTGCATTCTGAAAAATGACCATTTATTCCTACCCTTTGTTTTCTGTCTTTTAACCAGTTATCAGTCCATGAGAGGACCTTCCCTCTTATCCCAAGACAACTTACTTTACTTAAGAGCCTTTGGTGAGGGACCTTGTGAAAGGCTTTCTGGAAATCTAAGTACACTATAACCACGGGATCCCCCTTGTCCACATGTTTGTTGAACTCCTTAAAGACTTCTAGTAGATAAACTCCAGTCATCTGAAGAAGCGGGCTGTGCCCACGAATGCTCATGATACCATCTACATATTTTGTTAGTCTATAAAGTGCTACCAGATCATTTGTTGCTTTTTAAGTTTATCTTGTTCTGACTAACTCGGCTACCCCCTTAAGCTTGTAGATTAGTAAGGCATGGTTTCCCTTTCCAGAATCCATGTTGACTTTTCCCCAACAAATTACGTTCATCTGTATGTCTGACAATTCTATCCTTAAGTATAGTTTCAACTAATTTGCCCAGTACTGATGTTAGACTTACCGGCCTATTATTGCCAGAATCACTAATTTCCAAGAAACTTCAGGAGATGTAAATTTCCATTAACTGACAGGGAATACAGATTTGTACAACCCCCCGCCCCCAGGACACCAAACTCATCCTTTTCTCACAGCTCTCGGCACGTTGTTTAAAGCAAGTGGTTTGCTTCAGGATTCATCCACCAGAAAGGCAGAGCTATGAAGAAGCTAGAGTTTGGAGTGGCGATCAGGACTCCTCACTTTTTTCCCCGACACTTGTTTGTTGTGGGATGTTGGCTTGGTTAGTTTGCTCATTTGTGCCTCCACTTAGTCCATTGCAAAATATAGATGGTCCTGTTCATATGCTGCAAATGAGTGCTGGGAAGCTAAATGAGTTAGTGTTTGCAAAGTTGAGCACTCTTCGAGCCCCAGTGAAAATTCTGTGGAAGGGCAAACTCATGCCATTATTTAATGATAGGTGGAGCTTGACGGGCATGAATTCCTCTATGAAGAAGATAGGTGATGACTATCACTATATCCCGATATTACGGATAGGGAAAATGTAGGTGAGTAACTTGTTTGTAACTTGCCCTTGCCAGCAAGCGGAGAGGGTGTCAGAGGGTGGGAGTCCCATTTGACATCAGTTTAACTCAGTTTACTCAATAGCATTTTCACAGATGTTTAAAGAGGTGAGATCAGGATCAGGCCCAGAGTTCTCGTTTTGCTGACATGAGTCAGTGTGGAAGAGATGGAATCTTTTCTGCATCCAGGATCCCTACATCAGGCTGCCAACAAAATTTAAAAAGCTAGGGAAGGAAGGGTGGTCCAGTGGTTAGGCCAGTAGCCTGGAACTCATGAGACATCAGCTCAATTCCCTGTGCTGTCATAGGCTTGCCATTTGACCTTGGGGAAGTCACTTAGCTGCTCTGTGCCTCAGTTTCTCCATCTGTACACATTTCCCTACCTCATAGGGGTGATAGGATAAATACATTCAAGATGTTGAGATGCTCATGTACTGCATTATAGGGGCTACATAAAAAACAAAGAGAGTATGGGAATGGGATGGCTTATCTATCTATGGCCTTGCTTTGCCACACGTCAGTTTTTATTCCCATTTTTACCAGCTGATGCGGTGGTCCTGTATCTCGGACTCCAAGGAAAAGGAAGTATTTTGAGATTGTGTTTTTTCCCCAGTGTATTCCCATGGGACTAAGTTGCGTCCTTGCTCTCATTAAATAGTCCTGTATGCTGAGTAGCCTCATTGGCATCAAGGGACCTGCTGCATAGGAAGGAAGTTTCTAGTCAACGGACATCTCAGACAGTGTTCGGAGAAGCCAGATCTTACCTACTCTGCATCCAGCGCTCTCCTTGAAAAATTAAACCCAATCTGGGCTAGATTCTCACTTGGACACACAATGTGAATGGGAGCCATCTATGTGCATACCTAACTGTCTCTGCACTGATCCACCGATAATATGGGTTGTTACAATCCCGTGCTGCCGAGACTTAGCTCTTTAGTTCAAGCAGTCGCAGGTCATGCTTTCTGGAGCTTCCTAGTATAGTCCACAGTGTCTTGGCCCTCACACGTGCCAGGGCAGAGTCTGGCCCTTGCCCGGTATCCCACTGCACCAGTGTCTTGCCTCTTGTACCTTCCTGAATGTGAAAACCATAAGAACATTAGAACGGCCATACTGGGTCAGACCAAAGGTCTATCTAGCCCAGTGCCCTGTCTTCCAACAGTGGCCAATGCCAGGTGCCCCAGCAGGAGTGAAGAGAACAGGAAATCATCAAGTGATCAGCCATTCCTAGCTTCTGACAAACAGAGGTTAGGGACACCATTCCTACGCATCCTGGCTATGAATTTATTGAGTTCTTTTTTTAATCCTGTTCCAGTCCTGGCCTTTACAACATCCTACGGCAAGAAGTTCCGCAGGTTGATGGTGCACTGTGTGAAGAAATACTTCCTTTTGTTTGTTTTAAATCTGCTACCTGTTAATTTCATTTGGTGACCCTTAGTTCTTCAGTTATGGGAACAAGTAAATAACTTTTTCTTATTTACTTTCTCCACACCAGCCATTATTTTATAGATCTCAGCATATCCCCTCTTGGTCATCTCTTTTCCAAGATGAAAAGTCCCAGTCTTATTAATCTCTCCAATCTTACAAAATCTTTTCTTGGAGTTTTGGAAGACATATTTTATCTTCCCAGGGAGATTTCTGGAGTCCATCAATGTCCTTTAACATTCTTTATCCCTCTACTCTGTGTTCAGGTTTTCAGTTGGAATTTACACCTTTTCCATGTGTTATTTGTGTTGCTTGGGCAAGGACATTTCAAAGTAATTGACGAATCAGTAATCCATTGACTCAGCTGTTTGTAGATTTATCTGCAGCATGATAAGTAAGAGTAAGATAAGTGAGAGCAGCCAGTAAAATCACATGCTGATTAACACCACAGATATGGAACCTGTGTTTTGTTCACTTTGTTCTATTGCAATAAAGCAACTTCCTCTGACTTACGGATGTTCTAGCTTTTAATTGCTTGCATTACAGGGAATCTTTTATTTGTTAAGTAGCCACTGAATATATCTGACTGAATTCCACTAAATGGTTTCACTAACGGAGATTAGAAGCTGCAGGGGGTAGCTGAGTTAGTCTGTACAGCATAAACTTTAAAAATAACAAATGGTCTGGTAGCACTTTATAGACTAACAAAACATAGATGGTATCATGAGCTTTCATGGGCACAGCCCATGGAAACAGATATAAGCCAATACCAGAACAATCTGATCAAACTGCCTTTGATCTGGATGTGAATCAATATCACTAATACTAGAATCACAATCTCTAGTCAGAAAGGACCTCTTCTATTACTCAATTCACTCCTTTTGTCAGAGTGCAGGATTGGTCACAATTCTAATCACTTATATATTTTATTTTACTATTCAACACCTTTTTCTAGTGCTGCCTGAAGCACTCTCCATTGGCAACTTAACCCATTGTTTAAGTAACTTCCATTGTTTGAATGTTTTTTTTTCTTTTAACGTGTTTAGGATTTTCATTTACCTAGTTCCAGATGTAATTCCTTGTTACACCACTTTTATTCTGCTGAAATATTTTCTTCCCTTGGTGTTGGCACAAATTAATAAGCTTCCACAGGTCTTGAGTTACAGTTTTGTCTTGTTTGTTGACCAAGAGCCCCTTAGTCCCTGAAAATCTACAGCTTACAGAGACATCTAGTGGGTAATTCATATACTATAAAGTATACAAATAGTTACAATTAGAGACACCAAACCTTGGAATGTTAAATTTTTGAAATTGCACTCCACACAAACAAAAAAGGGAAATAGAAATTCAATGGCATGTCCTTATTGTCTGCTTGGGAGCATCAACCATTCTCAGTATATTGATGCCCAACAGCTGATTTTGTTTATAAACCTGCCGGTCTCCTAGGGTGGATCTTGAGATTCCAGGATTTCATTTCGTAATAGGATGTAAGAGAAGGATGAGTCGACTAGTCAGAATAGGCCTGCTTCAAAAGAAGTGCTGAGTACCTAGGCCTCCTGTTGATGTCAGTGAGAATTGTGAGTACTTAATACCTTTGAAAATCAGTCCCAGGGGGAATCTATCATAAGTTCTTATGCTAAACAAACCCACCCCATGGCTTCAAATTTCAATTCCTTCACCAACGTTCAAAAGGAAACTGGATGACTCCCAGTGGCCTTCACGAATAAAAATATTCAGATGAGCAACTGTCATTTGAATTCTGGGCTGGCCAAGTATAGTAGAGTTGCCAGATGTCCAGTATTGACCGAGACAGTCTGGTATTTTCGCCTCCTGTCCAGTAAAAAAAAAATAAAAAATTCAGAAAATACCAGACATCTAAAATGTCCGGTATTTTCTGATTTTTTTTTTCCTCCCAGACAGGTGGTGAAAATACTGGACACCTGGCAACCCTAAGCAAGCAGGCCCAGCCTGCCCACCCACTTCCCTCCCTCTCCCCCACCCCCACTTTACCTGGTTCTGCAGGGGAGCTGTCTGGTCCAGAGCAGGGAGAGAAGGCAGAGAAGATGGCCGCTGTAGCATCGCAAACAGCTGCCCCTCAGACAGTCATACTAGGGCGTACTGAGCATGTGTAGTGCAACTGAGCATCCTCAGTAAGAGCTACTGTTGCTGTTTCCCTCACTCTGCCGCTACACCAGCAGTCTGTTAAGAGAGACAGAGCCCAGCCCCTGTTCTTAAAGGGGCCATGCTGGATTTTTTTAATTTTTTTTGCTCAACAACTTTGGTCTCCCCCCCCCCCCTTTTTTTTTAACAGAATTTTTTCCCTAGTGGTTTTTTTGGGAAGGTGGGTGTTCGGTATTTTTGGCTAAACAATCTGGCAACCCTACGAAGTATGCAGCTTTCCCCCTGTTTCAACAGAAGCAAAGTGTTTTTAAGAATTGAGCATTACTGAGGTAATTGTCCACCCCAGTTGTAATTTTTGTGCCCAGCCTGACTGAGAGAGAATCCCCTGCAGCTTTATTGTTTTTACTTGCTTCTTGAGCCTCTTTACCGGTAGTTCCAATTCACATCCTACAAAGTATTTCCCCCGTGCCTTTTTACTGTCTGGTTTTTGAAAGAAGCGAAACCACTTTTGCTGTCTGGGCAGCTTCCGCCTTTTCCAGTTCAAAGTCCTTTCTCTTCCAGTGGTGGGTGGGTAGACTGTGTGTCGTGACTTTTCCTGTCTCTTGAATCCATTTCCTTTGGGTAGGGCTCTTTACAAGTGATAGAGACAGGTACTTCAGACACCACAATTTCGGATGCCTCTCCAAACTCTGGAGCATCTCACGGCTGTGAGGAAACAGGGGAAGGAAAGGTCTGGAAGTTTGGAGTTGGGGCAGGAGATAAATTGTGTGAAGTGAGATTTTAGAGTTCTCTGCAGTGGTTCCCAAACTTTTCGGCGTTACGCCCCCCTTCTTGATTTTGGAAAAAACCCTCACGGCCCCCCTGCCAAAAAAAAAAAAGCAGCAAAACTTGTTGGAAAAAAGAAAAAAAAGGAAGTGAGCGGGGCAACAAACTTGATGCGGGGGAGGCGGGAGGCTGGGTCGCCTTGCACCCCCCTCCCCCGGAATTTCTTCATGCCCCCCAGTCTGGGAACCCATGACTTAGAGAAGAAAATGCCACATCATCTCAGCACATACCTGTAGCTAATCAGATGGGTTTCTGCCATCACCCTTATCACTGTGGGTTCAATCGTTATTAGAATATCTATGCGGACAGTGGGTTTCTTAAAGTGAAAGTGACTGTACAGAGGGGTAAGCATTGTCCTTTTTCACAGTCAAGGGCTTTGCATTTCCTCACCCCAATCAACATTCCCTCTAATCTTTTCCATCCGTATGTGGATTTTTTCCACCCATATGCAGAATAAATGTTTATGTGCACCTCGAGGCATAGGCATGTACACCACCAGTGGAAACATAAACCTAGCTCTGGGCACTCTGCTAATCAGCTGGAAGGCATCTGAAGCTCTCCTGAACAACCACACAAGTGTCCAGCCTACAGGGAACAGTGGTCCCCAATCCTCTTGCGTCTCTGTCTTTTAGATTCTGTGATCTCAAAGGCAGAGACTGCCTCTTCCTTTCTGTTGAGTCTACCACACTGGGGGCGCTACTGCAATTTGCTTTAGGAGTAATAATAACTTCTCTAACACAGGGTCAGATCCTTAGATGGTGTGAACCCCCAACTTCAGTGGCGCTAGGTCAGTTTACAGCCCTGGAGGATCCTGCTCCCCCCGTTTTATTCCAGTGGGTTTTCCAAGCTGCTTCTCTGATGCCAGTTCTCGTCCTCTCCACGCACGGAACTGAAATCCCGCCCAGCACTGCCTTCTACCTTGTAAAGAGCACATTATGCAGGGAAGCGCTAAGGTCCTTCAAGCATTAAGGTTTCAAAAAAGCCCCTGTGTTGATTTCAACTTTCCCTTTCGAAATTGCTTTGACAGCCCAGTGCTTTTCTAGCTGGCTTTGTGGAATATCGAGTCCGCCGTTGGAGTTATTTGAATTGTGCTGAAAGAAAGAAGGGCCTGTTTCCCTTAAAATGCCATATATTGTGTCACGGGAGCTTTTCATATTCCATAAACAATACCCTCTTTTTCTACCCCCCTGCCAGAGCCTTGCTTTCCCAAATTTTCTTGACATGGACAACTTCACATTTATGTGGGGAGCTAAGCCTGATTTTCTGCAGATTTCCAAACAAGATCTTATGAGAAGCCTTCAAAATGCACAGGTTTGGGATACAAGTGGCTTGACAGAAGTGAGACTGACACATGCCACAGGAGCTGAAGGACATTCTGTTGGAGAATCTGGCCTAACCTGTTCTTTTTCTGAACTTTCAAAACTTTGCCTTAGCAGGTCTTTTTCGTTACCATAACTTTTTAGCTAAACAGTGGGCTTGAATTGTGGCAAGGGAGTTTCAGATTGGACAGTAGGAAGGAACACTTCCTAACTGTCAGGGTGGTTAAACACTGGAATAAATTCCTAGGGAGTTGTGGAATCTCCCTCTCTGGAGATATTTAAGGGCAGGTTTGATAGACATCCATCAGGGATGAACTAGATCATGGGTTCCCAAACTGAGGTGTGTGCAGAAATTCCATGGGGGTGCGATGTGACCCATCCCCCTCCTCTAAATTTTGCTGCTATTTTTGTTTTTCAGCTCCAGTTAGTTCCTTTTTTTTCACTCAACAAGTTTTGCTGCTATGGGGGGAGGGGAAAGGGATGTGAGGATTTCTCATAAATCAAAAAGGGGGCATGATGCTGAAAAGTTTGGGAACCACTGAACTAGATGGTGCTTGGTCCTGCCGTTAGGGCAGGGGACTGGACTCGATGATCTCTCAATGTCCCTTCCAGTTCTAGTGTTCTATGATTTTATGAGCAAGAGATAAAAAATGAACTTTAAAAAGTGCATACAAGGAAAATACTTATGATCATACAAGCTGGTTCTTTACATTCTATTGATGTCCGAACCAAAGCTCAGTAAAGCAGGGCTTTCAAACTCCCAGCCTGCAGGCTAGTCCTGGCTAGAGCAATTGCACAATCTGGCCGGGGACTGCAGATGGGCTCGGGGTCAGGTGTCTGTTATCAGCCCCAAATGCCCGCCCCTTCCTGCCATTGCCCTGCCCTCCCTCCCCCCCCTGCTATAGAGCCTCATGATCACAGCAGGGTCTAGGTTCTGTTCCAAGCTTTACCATTCACTTACTGTGTGGCTTGGACCATTGGCAAGTCACGGATCCACTTTACACTTTAGTTTTCCCGCTCTCTAACAGGATTTGGATCATATTTACCAACACTGCTCAAGAGGCCTGTTATGTGGCTTTACGACGGGTTTTGAGGTGCTTCAGGGAGTGTAATTTCATCTGTTAGCAGTGCGGACAATGTATTTTGCCTCATCTTCCTGGCACGCTCAGCAGCAGCAGCGAAAGGGTTAACACGGTATCAGCACTCTTAAGAGGCCATTTTCCAAAAGCCCATCTCTGGTAGCCCTCCAAGCCGCAGTGCCATAAAACTGGAAACGAGACACCCTAAATATTTATAAATAATATAGTTGCTGGATGCTAATGCTTTTTTAATCTGCAGGCTGCCTTTAAAAATTGCCTTGCTGCCTGGATACTTTGTGGTGGACCTAAGAGGTCCTGGGTTAATGTAATCTAATGCATCCTAATGGGTACTATAATTGTAACTGCCGTACCAGCTGTCCCGAGGGTATTTAACTCATTTATAGGGAAAACACAGCATGGCAATTTACAGTGTGACATGAAATACTATCATTTCCCCGAGTACTGCATTTTAATTGCAGAAGCAAGATATTGTCTATATAGAAATACCAGGGCTAATCTGTTGTTTTTCACCCAGTATCAACCCGTCCTCTTGAAGCACAGATGGCTGAATAAATAGACACACATGGAACCAGGCCGAGTGTAATTCATAGAGGGGCTAAACCAAGGAGAAAAATGCCAACAGGGTAGGCTGGACAATCTGTGGAAGGGTGACCAGACAGTAAGACAGACATTGACAAGCTTCCAGGCTGATGTGTAAGAGCCATTTTGACTCTGGTGCAAATCTGGAGCGATGCCGTTCGTTTACACTGGCATGGGAAAGCAATCAGGCTCAGGATGGAAATTAATGGCCTCTTAGATGAAAAATCAGCTGATGCTTGGGGTCCCACAAAGCCTGCCAACAGAGCATTCCTGCCCTTGCTTGCCTAGCTTACGAATTTCTCCCTCATATAGCTGACTGTGTGCTTTACAGGCTGTGCAGCATAAGTGCTCTATTCATAAGGGGCCAAATTCGGGAACCTCAATGCAGCCTGAGTGCATGGACTGTGCACAGAGGCCTCTGGGCAGAAGCTGGGGGAGAGGAAATTTCCTCCACCCAAGCCCTGTAGTGTAGTGGGACCCTTCAGGGAGAGAAAGGATGGTCTAGTGGTTAGGGTGCTAACCTGAGACGTAAGATATGTGAAAACAACAAGGAGTCCTGTTGCACCTTAAAGCCTAAAAAATGTATTTGGGCATCAGCTTTTGTGGGACAACCCCACTTCATCAGATGCAATTCTGACTCCAGGCATCTGATGAAGTGGTTTCGACCCACAAAAGCCGATGCCCAAATAAATCTGTTAGGGCACCTCTACACTTGGAAATGATTTCAAAATAACTAAATTCAGAATAACAACTCCTGAAATAACAAAATCGAAATAGCCTGTCCTCACTATGCAGGAGCCTCAAAATGGGTCCGAGGCAAGCTCCGTTACTATGAATTCACTACCTCGACTTAGAGTCCCAGAAAGCACTGGGAAGTAAATCCTTCAAATTACTCTGGGGAGTCGTTATTTAGAAATAGCAGCAGCGGAACATCCACACGACCGCTATTTCGAAATAACTATTTCAAAATGAGCATTATTCCCTGAGGAAAGCAGGAGTACAGATTTTGAAATAAGCAGCCTCTTATTTAGAAATAATGGGCTTCGTAGTATGGATGTTCTGCTTATTTCAAAATAAGGGGGGGGAAGAGTATTTCAAAATAACTCACTAGTGTAGACCATGGCTTAGTCTTTACGGTGCCACAGGATTTCTCACTGTTTTTACAGACACAGACTAACACGGCTACTCCTCTGACATTTAGGAAATGCGGGTTCACTTCCTTGCTCTCAGACAGCTGGATAGGTCAGTTAATTCCCTTCAGGCCTCAGTTTCCTCCCCTCAACAGTGGAATATTAGTACGCCCCTGCTTACGGGGATGCGGTGAGGATAAATGTGGTACAGATTTTGGGGTGCTCCAATATCTGGGCTTGGATGATCAAAACCGGAGACGGAGAGATTTTACAGCAGCAGCAGCGGCGAGGCCGGGCGTGTTTACCCAGGCCTCTCTCTGTGCTATGGAGGTTGCTAAGCTCTGCATCATGCCAGTTCCCCCTGTGGGCTCCCCACATCCTGCCTTTCCCCATGCAACAGCAGCACACAGATCAGCCGTGCTCCACCCCTCCCATGCCAAATGTGTTCGTAAGGCAGGGTAGCTAGGAGGCAAAGTCTTGAGGGGTATTTGTGCCTCAAGCACTAAGTACAAGACAACAGGCTCCAAAGCACTGAGCTAGCAAAATGCAAGTAATACTTCAAAATAATGAGGTATTAGTCTATGCAGTCACTGAGAGAGAAGTATGCCTCTCTTGGAAAGACTTCCCCGGCTTGGCATTTCATCGCATACACCTGGGCCGGACTTCCTAGCCACACAGTCCTCCTGGTACATAACACCTCGAAGCAGAGAAGAAATCAATTCTTGAAGGAATTTCCTCGCCGTGCATGGAGGCCATTTAACTTCTGCTGGATGTAAACATGCTACAGGACAGGGGAGCCTACAATGTGGGCGATGGTGTCTCCAAGCCAAACAATGCCATGTGCCTGATGCATGATCTTGTCAATAGATGGAGTCCTCTGTATAATCTCTACCACAGCCTCAGCTAAGATCGGTGAATACATTCCAGGCCAGCCAGCTCTACAGTCCAGGTGTGCTAGCACTCGGATGTATTTCAGTGTTGGGAAGAATTTTTTCTGTTCCTGCCCAGTAAATACAAAGGAGATTTGCAGCCTTTTCCATTTGAATGTCATAGTTGTGAATCATTTAATTTCTAGAGATTTTAGATAGTCTGCGACTGGTGACACTTAAGGAAGAAAACTTGCATATGTAACCC
>JANRFK010004893.1:55229025-55261876 GCA_030068395.1 Apalone spinifera
CAACCTCCCTAGGCAATTTATTCCAGTGTTTAACCACCCTAACAGTTAGGAAGTGTTCCTACTGTCCAACCTGAAACTCCCTTGCCACAATTCAAGCCCACTGTTTAGCTAAAAAGTTATGGTAATGAAAAAGACCTGCTAAGGCAATGTTTATTAAAAATGGAAAGTCCAAACTATTTTTTCTACACTGACCTAAGATGAATGAACAGATGGGGAATGGACAGAAGGCCTGTTGCATGCACGGGCAGTGTTGCAGGATTAAACAAACTCCCGTTTAATAAGTAACGATTTAGTGTATGTCCAAGAGGCTGTCAAGGGGCACTTCAGCTGCTCCTCCCCCCGCTGCTGTGCATCTCCTGCCCTCTGCCCCTCAGGAGCCTTCTGCTTTCTGTACAGGGCAGGGGAGGGAGAAGAGGAGTGCTGATGCCATGGTGTCCCCTTCTCCTGCTTTGTATCCTATCTTCACAGAGCAGAGAGGGGACACAACAAGACGTGGGCAGGGGAGAGTTTGTTGGCTGCTTTTGGGAGGGGTGCAGGGCCAGGACAGGGATGAACCTGCCTTAGCCCCACTGCACCCCCACCCAGGAGTTACTTGAGATAAACAGAGCCCAGCTGGAGCCCACAGCCCTACCCCAGTCATGAACCCCCTCCTACACCCCAAACCCCTGCCCTAGCCCCAAGCACCCCTGCATCCAAACGCCATCCGAGAGCCTGCACCTAGAACCCCCTCCTGCACCCCAACTGCCTGCCCCAAGTTCAGCTCAGAGCCCCTCTCACACGCCCAATCTCTTCACCCAATTCCAGAGCCTGCACCCCAACCCTCTGCCCCAGCCTGGTGAAAGTGAGCATGGAGGAGGGAGGGAGGATGGAGTGAGCAGCGGTGGGGTATTGAAGAAGGAGCACGAAGGAGGTGGGGCAAGGGTATTTGGGTGTGAGGTAGATCTTGGATTGCATTTAAATTCAAAAAGTGATCTCATGCTTAAAAAGGTTGGAGCCCCCTGACTTACAGAGAGAGCGAATGAGTTTGCTCTACAGCCTTAGCTGGGAGCCAGCTGGCTTTTAGCTCAAGCTGTACAGGATCATACCCGAAGCTCCAGAAGTCCCAGGTTCGATTCTCCCTGTTGGTGTTACACACAGGTTTTGCATTAGTTCTAATTCAGCTCGGCTGTCAATGCATTTAATGGATGGCTCTGTTCCACCCTCCTGGTGACTGGATTAGCTGTAGGGGTTGGGTGAAAAGCTCATGGAGGCTTGAAAAAGGAGCTATACGAGGGGCCAGAGCCCAGGAGTTTGGTGTTTTCTTGCTTAGTCCAAAGGAGAAGTTCTGAGTGTGTGTGTTTGTGCCTGTGTGTATAGAATGAAGGATGATCTATTCTTTTGTTTCTCTCTCTCTTTGCTTTTGTTTCAATGGGGGCATCAATCTATATTTCTTACACTGCAAAACCCTCCCTGGTGAAAAAGACTGATCTTATCCGTGAAAAATTACGGCAGGATGCATTGTCATGGGAGGAGAAACAGGATAGAAAGCCTGAAAAGAAAACTGAGTCTATATAACAGAGCTCTGAGTCATTGTTTGGTACAAGGGAAAGGAAATGAGGGCTAAGTTAAGAAGCCTGGGACAACTTTTGTATAGTACCCATCCAAATACATATCCTCTAAATACTTACATAACACAGCCACTCAGGTCACATCTATACTTACCATGCCGGAAATCAATCTTCCGGTGATCGATTTAGCGGTCTAGTTAAGACCTGCTAAATCAAATGCCCAGGACGACTCCAGCCAGCACCAGTAATCCTGGCAGTCGCTAGGAGTAAGGGAAGCTGACAGGAGCATATTGCTCCTGTTGGCCTCCCTCTATGAAGACAGCGCCAAGCTCGACTTAGGGTATGCTGATGCCAGCTATGTATTTTAGGTAGCTAGGTTTGCGTACGTTAACCTGACCTTCCAAGTTTAGTGTAGAACTGACCTCAGTGTGGCACTCTGTCCCTCTCTAGGGCTGGCTGCAGGTTCGTGAACCTTCTACAGACTTGGGTAACAACGTCTTTCCATTCCGGTAATGGAAGCTTGTGGTTTTAGTTCCGGAAGTCCTCGCTTCTTATTTCCCACTGCTGCCAACCCACCCTGGATTGCAGCATTACACGTACATCCTCTTGGAGTAGTTTTTCTTTGTTACCATGTGGAAGCCTTTTCTCTTTCTTTGATGATGTCTGCTCTCCTCATGTTGAGTGAAATAAACCATCAGAACAACTATACAATCACTGGGGAGCGTAACATTGCTTTCACAGGGAATGGTTGTACTTATATCAACAATAACAATGTCTAAATGAAACATGCTTGAGTTACAGTCATATTTTATTACCATGGGGTTTTTTGGGATTTTTTTTTTTTTTTGCAAATTGATTAAAGTTTACTGACCTTTTTTGAATATCCATGAGAAGGTCTGGTCTGGCTTTTCTTTCAGTGCCGGGTTCAGAGTTAGGTAAATTTGTACGTGAGCTGAACTAGTTTGGATATATGATTTATACTGAGTTAAGAGACAGACTTTCAGAGATGATAGAATTGCTCATTGCAAATAGTATTCATTGTGAATTTATCTCCCTTTTTCTGTTAAAAAATCAAGTGAGAAGCAGACCTGATTTCTGTGTATGTATTAGCTGTTCATAAGAATTTGGTGGGTGTTTTGGATAAATAATTTTTGACCTAGAATTTGTTCAGCAAATTTGGACTTCATTATTAGCGGTATGTGATTGGTCACCTAAGACACTTGGAACATTTCTCAACTCTGTAAAATAATAAACGTTAACTAAGGTCATAGGCAAAATCCGAGTCCATTTCAGATCTGGTGAGTACTACTTCCCCACAATTAGATGCAGTTTGGTCTAGTGGCTAGGGAACTGTACCAGGAAACCTGGGATGGATTCCTAGCTGTGCTGTTATGTGATGTCTCCCCAGGGGAGCAGACAGCCTCACCAGTTCCGTGGCCCAGGTGTAGAGGGAGCTTGGCTCTCTGCTCCTAGAAGAGGTGGGGCCTTAGGTGGAAGAGGCGGAACTGAGGGCAGCCATTCGTCAGCACTGCCAGAACCACAGCACTCCAGTGGTGATTTTAAGGGCCGGGAACCCTGGGCACTTTTGAATCATTGGGCCCCAAGCAGGGCCGGATGGAGGCATGGGTGAGCCGGGCAGCTGCCCAGGGCGCCAATCAATGGGGGGCGCCTGATGGCAGCTGTAAGGGGTGCGCGGCATCCCTTACAGCTGCCATCAGGCACCGTGTGCCTGGTTCCCGCAGCGCCGGCCCGCCCGCATCCCTGCAGCGCCAGCCAGCAACGCCCTCCCCCCCAAGGCCGCGGGGCCTTACACAGCCCAGCGCGTGCGCCAGCAGCAACAGCTGGGCCGGACTGGGCCGCGCATGCGCCGTGCACACCGGGGTAGTGCTGCGCACCCGTGCCCAGGGCACCAGAATGCCTCGGGCCAGCTCTGGCCCCAAGGCATTTGTCCCCTTTGTCCCCTCTCCCCTCATCAGTTGGCCTGTGCCTCCTTGTCCACTATTTGCTGCCATATGTTTGTCCTACCTGGTTAGATTGCAAGCTCTTTTAAGGAGAAGCTGTCCTCAGTTGTTTGTACATCACCCTGCACAATGAAGACTTGACTTAGCCAAGGCCTGTGGGCATTACTGCTGTATAAGAAGCAGAGCTCTTATAGGGCATAGCATTCCATTCTTAGAAGACAGGGTCGATACTTGAACAAACAATAAATCCTTGCTCAAGATTTGTACATATAAAGTATGGAATCTAGGATTAGAAAGAGCCCAAACCATCAACCCCTCTCCACCGAAGGGTTATATCCCTATGTGACATCATAATTGTAATCTAAATTAAGCTTGCCACATGCTTTCATCAAAAATCCCGAACATGGCAAAAACAAAAAACAAAAAAAAAACAACAACAAAAACCACCCCGGGAGATTAAACTTGTTGAGCAAACAAACAAACAAACAAAAAACAAGGAGACAAAAGTTGTTGAGAAAAAAAAGGCACTGCAACTTTAAGAATCCCTGTGTGCTCCTCGCTTCCCCCCACCCATGCCAGATGCAGCAGGGGAAGATTGTACCCACTGGCCTTCCGTCCGAGAGAAACAGAAAATACTGGACATTTTACATGTCTGGTGTTTTCTGTTTTTATTTTTTTACTGGACGGGCCCAGAAAAAAAAGGACTGTCTGTGCAAAAAAGGGACACCAGGCAACCCTAAGCAAAATAGATGAGATGCTCCAAACATGCAGGGATCTAAACAACAGGATTTTGAAAACAACTCGCAAACTGCAAAGTTTGCCATTTCTTAGTGGGTTGTGCTGTGAAAGCAGGTTGAAAACAAGAACTACGGGTGACAAGTTCACACACAAACATACACACACTCAGATACCCACAAACAGGCCTACCTAAAAAGAAAAAAAGAACAGGCCATTAACTTCCGAATGAGGTTCGTGCTTTTTCCTTCCCCCTGGGAGCCTTCTTAGTTTTACTACATATAGGGGAGTATAGAGTTTATCCCAAAGTTATTCTGCACCTGTTTGAAGAGAGCTAGAGTCAAGTTCAAGACTCCAGCCCTGGAGGCAGCGCTGCATGAGGAGTAAAACTTAACTGCCCTCGCAGCAGGAGGGAAAATGGGGCCTGGTAAGTGATTCTCCTAAATGGGAAAGAGCTGAGAAAAGGCTACCAGTCTCTTCAAAGAGGGAAGAGACTCAGAAGCTTGTTTTCCCCAATTGCTGGAAGATTAATGACCATTCATGTTCCCCGTTATGCGTGCTCCAAACTTATTTGATCTTCAGCAACAGGTTTATTTGCCTAATTTATGGTGGCTCTTAGACTTTTACCTCCTCAAATATAAACTAAAGACTTTTGCTTTGTGTGATTTAAAACAACAGTATCCTGGATGTTGAGTCCAGCAATTGACTTGGCTTTCACTTTTCTCTGCACTATTGAAATGGCCATGTCGTTCTTTAATGTGTGTTGTGAAAAAGGGGGCTTTAGATACAAATTGTTAGGTGCTTTTTTTTCTAAAATAAAAATCAGCGTCATCTGCCAAACACTAATGAGAAGCTCTGTAATAACAAGCCCATTGGTGCTAATTTAGCATTATTGAGCAACCCTACAATAACAAATCAGTATTACAAACAGCCCTGACACACACTATTATCCAAATGCCCTGGAGAGAACATTTTGACTTGGAAACAAATTTGGCTTTCAAACTTCTATGGGATCATAAAGAACAAAGTCGTAATGTGTTACAAATGTTTATTAAAAGTGGAAAGTCCAAACTATTTTTTCAACACTGACCTAAGATGAATGAACAGATGGGGAATGGACAGAAGGCCTGTTGCATGCATGGGCAGTGTTGCAGGATTAAACAAACTCCCGTTTAATAAGTAACGATTTAGTGTATGTCCTGACAAGGGGAGAATTAGAAGAATATATGTCGTTTTCAGTGCCATAACAAGGGGTTTATGCATTTAGGATGGGATTTTCCATGGAGGGGAAGGTCAGTAGGTGTTCATCCCATGTTAAAACTGAATGGTATTTGGATGTCTACGAATAAGGCGCCTTTAAAAATCCTAGTGTTACACCAGGGGTGTAAGCATCTGCTAAATACTTGAAGCAGCCCACGGATTGGATGCAGTTCACCAGGGTTAGTCCCCGGTGGGCTGCTGGAATATGATTTACCTGCACACCTACAGGTATGGCCGCTCACAGCTCCCATTGGCTGTGGATCACTGTTCCCGGCCAATGGGAGCTGTGGGGAGAAGCGCAGACCAGGACGCTGCTTCCTGCGGCTCCCATGGGCTGGGAATGGCAATCGGCAGCCAACAGGAGCTGCAAGCAGCCATATCTGTGGATGTGTGGGTAAATAAAGGGCTGGCGACCCACCAGGGACTAACCCTGGTGAACCACCTGTGCTTATTGCCCACACCTGTGTTACACAGATATACAGCAGTGATTGTCTAATAGTGTTGGAGTGAAGCAGTGCGGCATAGTGGACAGAGCACTAAAGTAGAACCCAGGATACCTGGGGTTTAGTGCCATCCTGCTGAGTGATCTAAGGCAAGTCACTGCTGCTCCATGCCTCAGTTTTCCATGTGTAAAATGGGGATAGTGATACTGACATTTGTGAAGTGCTATAGAAGATCCATGTAATATTAGTACTGCCAAAGCAGCAGAGATTGAGAAGAAAGGGGTCTGTAAGCACTGAATGCTGCTACAATGACAAGAACGATTTTGACAAGCAGATCTTTTCATGGTCCCGTTCTTCTCTTGCTCTCCTCTTCCTGAAACCACCGGTAATTAAATTCTTCCAGCCTTCTCCCCCCCGCCCCAAAGTAACTGAAACATTGACTTGAAAACAATAAGCCAAATCTGATACAGCAGTTCTAACTTAAATATTGGGATCAGCCTCCAAAAAGCCAACAAAATCCCACAGACCAAGTGATAATGACTGTTGCGCTTGCTTAAATCTCCCAGTAATCTAGGGGATGAACAGGCTTCGTCGCTGAGAACTGGTCGTCTCTCCGATTCACGGGGGTTTGTTTTTTAATATCCATTTTTATTACATGTGAAAGAAATCCTTGTATAAGATTTGCCAAAGAACATAAGGGTTTGTCATAATGGATCAGACGGCTGATCCGTCTAAACCCTTTTCCCATCTTTGCCAGTGGCAAACAAGTACAGCACTGGATACTTTGGAACAGAGCTGAGAGTTTTCATGCTGGATGGCAGGAAGCAGAGATGGAGTTTGCTATCGCCTTGCTGTTGTACTATGAGGGTGTTAAGTCAGTGGGGATGCTCCTGTAGCCGCAATTTCAGAGGCTTTCTCAGTGCCAACTGCTTTCAAGTAAAGTGATTCATTCTTTTCTCTCTCCTTTGGAAAAGGTAGGTGAGTGGCCATGACTATGACTTACCCGTTTTATGGGCATTTGGTTGCAAACCAAAATTCTCTCCCTGTGGTCAAGGTTCACATGGGGGGGGGGGGTGTGTGTGTGTGTGAAAAGGTGGTGCAACTGTAAAATTTCACTCTCAGAATAAGCGCCATCCATGCAAGCTGCCAGAGTAAGACTCCACTTGCAGTAGATTGTACAGATGTTGAAAATATGATTGTGCATGGTCTTTGGGCACCCTCTGATGGAAATTGAATAGGTCTATGGGTTCTGCTAGGCCGGGGTGGCCAACCCATTAAACAAAGAGAGCCGAAACAGTGACGGAAAAATGCAAAGAGCCACACCAAAATTGTTGAGGGGGAAAAAAAAAAAACCCCAGGGCCACCGCCCCTTTAAAAACCGCAGGTAGGCTTTTTGGCCACATCAGGCTCCCATCGGCCACTGCCATTTTGCCACGCCAGACGGCTCCCCTGCACCCGGTGAGCACAGGGGGCTGGGGGCCAATTGTAGGGATGCGTGGGGCAGCTTCACTTCACCCGCACTTTCCGGGGTGAAGAGCTGCATGTGGATTGCAAGCTACAGGTTGGCCGCCCCTGTGCTCGGCCTTCTTCATGACTGGGGTGAGGGGAAAGAAATACATACGTGATAGTAACTCCCACATCCCAAATTATGTGGTTCACTGCAGCTCCCCCCCCCCTTTTCTTACAGGAGGATGAAAGAGTCGATAATGTTGACACCTACATTATCGTCAATGTGCATCGGAGTTAACCCTTCAGTGGGATGACTAGAGCAGTTGACACCTTTCTGAAACTGAGGTAGAAATGTCTGCCTGAGTCTGCAAGAAGCCTGAAATAACAACTCACTCAGGTCACATTTCTGACATTTTCTTCACAATCGTAACAGCAAGAGACTTTTGTGTTTTCGTTGAATGAAAGTTTAATTTGGCTCCTCCCTTATCCATCTTTCCTGTGGGACCTGAACAATTGCACTGTGGCTTGGTTTGCTCATCTGTCTGATGGGAATAATAATTTAGGGAGTTGTGCTGCTAATTTGTGTGGGTGCATGTGGTGTCAGTGATGAACATTATGGCTTTGAGATCCTTGGGTGAAAAAATGTAAAAGAGTTCTTTGTAGTTTAGTTTTGGATAGTGCCGACACATAGACTTTAAGGTTAGAAGGGACTGTCATGATTATATGGTCTGACCTCGCACCAAAGGTGTACAATGATACTTTATTGTAGGTCCATGCTAGCCTCAAACAAATGACATTAAAGTTACATACTCTATTTGGAAGCCCAACATATACACGTTCAATTTGTTCTCACTGCTAATTGGTGGTTAGCATTCTCACTACTTGAAATGATTGTCTTTGCTGGCTGAAAATGGGTAATGTCAGTCTGCTGATCTCTGATAGTCACAGCCAATGTTCCCTCTAATGTTTTTCATCCATGTGTGGATTTTTTTCTATCTATGTGCAGAATAAATTTGTATATGCGCAGAGCCATGTGAATGTGCACCAGCAATAGAAATTTAAAAAACCCTAGCTGTGGGTGCTTTGCTAATCAGCTGGGCAGCATTTGAATCTCTCCTAAGTGGCCGCAAAGGCACCCAGTTTACAGGGAACACTGGTCACGGCACAGTTCTGGAGAACCAAAGTACTTTTGTGTTGAACACTGTGGAACGCTGGATTGGGTTTTTCAGACTCAGGAATTAGTAGTTGTTGTTTTATAAGCACTGCTTTTCTCAAGAAAACAGATTAATATAAAAATTTGAGGAGAAACAACAAGCTAGAAGCATGGATTTATTAAACCTGGCCAGATCAGAAAGTATTTCAAACAAAGTGGCTTTTTGATAAGTACCTAGTTAGCTGAGGAGAGGGGAAGTTAGCAAGTTAATAAGCTACACATCTCAGACTCTGGATGCAAACACCTTTGGGCTTTAGGAGCTCTAGATTCTGATTTGTATTACAGGTGTTCCCAGTCACAAGGGGTGGGGCCCTGAACTATGCATCTTACTTTTGCAGCTCAGCCATCTTTCTACAGTGGTTGGACCAGAAAAGCAGATTGCTTGACTCCCACCCCTACTTTTTCTCTGCAGCTGGAGGGGAGGAAAATCAAAATCCAGATCCCATTGTGTGCTTTGTGGCTCAGCTCCATCTGACACCTAATGGCTTTCCTTTAAAGAATATGTGTGCTGGCTGTATTTGACAAACAGGTGCTGACTCTTCAGAACAGGCTATTACTCCAACATCAGGAGAATTCTGCCGAGGAGGTCAGATCTGCAGGGAAACCACACAAAAGACCCCATTAGCCCCCGGCATTGGTGTGTCAAAATTGCAGAGTCATTTATTTTCCTAAAAAACTCCTGTTGCTGAAATATGTGTATTTGGAACCACGATGAGGACACATAGCAGCCTTCATTAGAGTTCTTCTCACTAGTCCATATTTTTGAGCTTTCATAGCATCATCAGAGTTGTCATACCGCATCTGAGCGATGGGCCATCTACCCTGATTTGGAGGAACATGCAAGAAATCCTGCAACAGGCACATAGGGTTAGACCATCCTAAAGGAGCATTTCTTCCTGACCCTTATTAAACACAGAATTATAGTAATAAAGGGCTCTGGGAAGTCACCAAGTCTCGCTTGTTGCTAGAGGCAGAGCCAAGTAAACCTAGATCATCCCTGTCAGGTGTTTGTCCGACCTGTTCTTAAAAGCCTCCAGTGATGGGGACGCCATATCTTCCCTTGGAAATCTATTCCGAAGCTTAACAAACTAATATCGCCCTTGCTGTAGATTAAGTCCATCACTTCTTTCCTTACCTTCAGTGGATATGAAGAACAATTGATCACTGCCCTCTTGATAACAGCCCTGAATGTATTTGAAGACTGTTCTCTGGTCCCCGCTCTGTCTTCTTTTCTCAAGACTAACTATGTCCATTTTTTTAAACATTTCTGCGTGGGTCAGCTTTTCTTTTTGTTGCTCTCCAGACCCTTTTCCTTTTCTCCTCGTGTTTCCTAAAGGGCGGCACCCAGAAATGGACGAAGTACTCAGGAGCAGTGAAAGCTCCCTATAATGGAGGGAGAGGGAAAAGTGCACCCGCACCTGTCGCTTGGCCCCTGCCCTATGCTCGCTTCTCTCCCTCCTCATTTCCCCCTCATCGTTCACCCCGGTGAACGTGGAAGTTCACATCTCTACCACTTTAAGGGTGTGTAGACTACACCTCTCTGTCGACAGAGAGATGTAGATTAGGCACATCAAAATTGCTAATGAAGCCGGGATTTACTATCCCATGCCTCATTAGCATAAACACGGCTGGCACTTTTTTCGAAGTGGAGTTTTTTCGGAAAAAAAAACCCCGGCAGTCTAAACGCAGATCTGTTGAAAATAAACCCTTTTCCGACAGATCCTGTACACTTCATTTTTTGAGGAATACGGGATCTGTTGAAAAAGGGTTTATTTTCGACAGATCCACGTCTAGACTGCTGGCTTTTTTCTAAAAAAACCTCTGTTTTGGAAAAAAGCGGCAGACACGTTTATGCTAATGAGGCACGGGATATTTAAATCCTGGGTTCATTAGCAATTTCGATGTGCTTGATTTGCATCCCTCTCTTGACAGAGGGATGCAGTCTAGGCGTAGCCTAAGAGTGATGGGCCATGTCTTTCTCCCCCTCCGCCCCGTTCCAGCATCCCTGCCAGGATTTCAGTTGAAGCCATGGAGAGTAGGACAATTACATCTTACATATGACCTGGGAGACTGACAAACTTGCTGGGCCCCAGGGCAAGTTATGTGAGGGGCGGGGGAAGCCTGGCTCCGTGCTCCCAGAAGGGGATGGACCTTGGCGGAAGGGACAGGAGTGGGGGCAGCCAGCTCTTAGCACCACCTGGAGTGAACTGTACCCACCACCCTCACCTTAGACATCCCTCAGAGCCCCCCAAAGTGGCAATTTAAAGGGCTTGACCCTTTCCAATCGTCGGTCTCCAGGGCAACCACCCCTTTGGTCCTCCCTGTTGGTGGGCCTGCGTATAACGGTTCTGTCAATATACCCCTGCATCTAACCCTTTTTCACCACATTGGCTCCCTCCATTTGTGATCCACTCCAACCACAATCGCTACCCTTCCTCTCAATAGCGCTCCCGCCTCGCCCGTAACTCCCCAATGTGCAGCTGCCCAGCTGAGTTTTCCTTCCCAAGTGACGTACGTTGCCTTTGTCATTCCTGAGTTTCATTTTCTTGATTTCGGACCCGCTGTCTAATTAATGTGGAGTTGCTTGAGCCCCGACACAACAAAGTACTTCATTTAAAAAATGCCCCCTGCTTGTTATCCATGCAAGTGACTGAACTCCTGGCCTCAGAGCTACGTAGAGAGTTTGACAGGCTGATTGTGGGGGGAAAAAATATTTATTTTTATCAGCTTTCAGTTTGCGCCCTGCTGCACTGCTGAACGTGTTGTTTATTAAGACTAAATTACGGGCCTAAGAGTAACCAAGGATCTCGCCAGTGCAAAGAGTCCGAGTGGGAGATCTTCAGCACATCTAAAGAGTAAAGGAGAAACAACACAGGCAGGTGAGATTCACATACAAGAAGACAAAAAACAGTCACCAGGGAGAGTTCATTACAGAGAACCCTAAATCAGCAGTTTTCACACTTTTTTTTTTCTCTCATGACCCAGTTGAAGAAAATCGTTGATGCCCCTGACCCAACACAATGTGACTAGAGTGTGGGATCCAGATGGGAGCTTTGGGGTGTTGGTGGGGGCTCTGGTTTTGGGAGGGAGTCAGGGTTGTGGCAGGAGGGGCTTACCTTGAGTGGCTCCTGGTCAGTGGGGATGCTAAGGCAGGTTTCCTGCCTCTCCTGGCACCACAGACCATCCTGTGCCCCCAGATGCAACCAGCAGCAGGTTCCCGGCCAATGGGAGTGTGGAGCTAGTGCTCAGGGCAGGGGCCATGCGTGGAGCCCCATGCACTCTCCCCCCTCATCTAGGAGCCAGGCCCTGCTGCTGGCCACTTCTGGGGTGCACCACTCCAAGAATGTGCAGTGCCAGGACAGGCAGGGAGCTGCCTTAGCACCCCCAGTGGTCACCTAATCCCCCGGCAGCAATAAGACCTGGTACCCGACATTACACCGCCCAGTCCTGGGTCACGACCCGTAGTTTGAAAACCGCTGCCGTAAAGGGCCTCTTGCACCTCGCATCTTCCTCTATCTTCCCTCCCTGAGTGAGTTTGGGTCTGTCATCCCAAAGCCAAGGAGACTGCCCGCCAGCCATTCATCCTTCTTAATTCTTCCTCTCGATGGAGTCATTCATTCCAGCCACGGCTAGACCTATTCACTTTCGTTGTGGCTGGGCAGCCTGGTCGTAGCATCTGTAATGAAGACAGGAACCTGTGTGAGCTCAGAGACGGTGTCAACCCCTCCCCCTGTCAAAGTGGCAGGAGAAGCGGATGGAGTTCCACATGCCTGGCTCACGGTGTGCCCACTTGTACTTTGGCTTTGTGCCACAGGGACACTGACCTGCATTATTCATGTCGGGGGAAGAAGCAAGATCTGTAATGCACTACCCCCATCCTTCAAAGCAACAGTCAGATCTGGGCTGTTGGATCAGCCCATAGAAAGAGAGGGCTTCTCTGTGAGACCTGGGCCTGCACATAGGTCCAGTTTTGGGGGGTGACTAGGTCCAACCCCACAATGCCGAACTTTGGGGCATTTGAAATTTAGACAGCACATAATTTTTCTGCTTCTCATATCTTACTCCCCTCCCCCATAGAAAAGCATCATTTTCATTCCCCACATGCTGTTGCTGAGCGTAACCCTTGTTGAGCGTGACGCGCTTTTGTGGGTGACGGAGACTGTAATGATCTGCTGTCTAGGACCTTACGGGAGTGGAGACAGCCGCCGCGCAGTGCACTCTGTGCTGGGGCTTGGGAGGAGGGCTGTGAGGAGCTTTATCCAGTTACCGGGGTTAGTGGACCCCAGCTGGAATTCTCATGGTCACACATCTGGAAGCGCAGACCTCCGGTATCTGCCGCCTGTCCAAAGTTAGCAGCTCCCAGGTTAATGCAAATGAAACTACCAGTTGTATGCGGAAGGCAGTTCCTGAGGAGTAGAGACGGGCTGCGGGGAATCTATCCCTGTGGAGTGCATGTCTGAAACCAGGGGAAAGAGACATGTGAGGAGGCGGCGGCGGTATAGTTTATTGTACTAAAGGAAAACAGTGAGGACAGTCTCGCTGTGATTATTGACACAAGCTGCACCAGTCACTCTGGGCTTCCCTTCCACTTACGAGCGACAGACAAAACAAGCCTCTGGCCTGCGGGATCGGGGGCCTGGTGCCGACGGATTTGTTATGGAAAGATGGATCCGCTAGGGGGATTTGCCAGGTGTGACTGGGCAGGAGGGGAGAACTCACAGCTGCAGGGTCACTTTATCAGTATCCCAGAAGGGGAGACAGAGAAGCTGAAGCTGATTTTTCCATTTTGGATCGTGGAACAAAGATTTTCTGACTCCAGAAAGCAAGCATTATTCCTATCAAATTCACTTTCCATTTTAGATCGTGCTTGTCACGCAAACAATACCCTCAATTAGATAAAGGCTACAATGGTTAACGTATTGATTTAGTTATTATTGTTTAAGTTGGAATAATAAAAAAGGTAATGGAAGAGCTCTGGATTGTTACTGATTATGAGTAATAACCATCCAACTGCATATTTCAACTGGCAAGAATTACCTTTTGCCAATGAATTAACAAAGCCAGCCAATGAACCAAAATAGCAAAATGGCCTTTTTAATGCACCCACTTAGCGATGTGTCCTCAACTGTCTGCTAAAATTCTCTCAACTCAATGGTTTTTGCAGTGCGTCTGGTAGGTCATCAAATCCTGGCTATTTTGGGCCAATGGGTGGGGGAAAGGAATAATAGGAAGGAAAGAGGGGGGAGGGGGTGTACATAAGGGAACAAGCAGGTATTAGGTGAGGTACGGAGAGAAATGGAAGGTCAGTGGGAGATGGATAAAGGAGAGGCTCCAGGAAGAGAGCTGTCAGGCGTGGCAGAGAGGATGGCTCTCCTACTCCAGCAGTCTCCAAGAATGTGCAGCTGGGTCAGAGCTAGCAGCAGAAGAACTGCGGAGGAGGTTCAGAGAAGACAAGGTCTGTTAGGCTATGTCTGCGCTGCAGGTTTCTTGCACAAGAGTATGTCCACACGGCCATGTGCTTTTGCGCAAGAGCGTCCATGGCAGGGTGGACGCTCTCTTGCGCAAGAAAGCTCTGATGGCCATTTTAGCATAGGGCTTTCTTGTGCAAGAAACCCCTATTGCCTATTCACACTGCCTTCTTGTGCAAGAGGGCTTATTCCTCATGAGGAGAGGAATAACTCTTGCGCAAGAAACCCTTTTTTCTGATGCTTTACTGTAAATTTACTTGTGCAAGAATGTGTGTGCAGTGTAGATGCTCCACAAGTTTTTGGACAAGAATGGCCGTTCTTGCGCAAAAAGCCTGTAGTGTAGAGACAGCCTTCATGTAGAAATTCCATGGACGGTGTTACAAACAAAGGAGGAAATTTAGACTAGAGGGTTCAGCAGAGCCTTCAGAAGATGGAGGTGAACACTGGAAGCCATTTTGTGTGTGTATGTTTGAGGAGGCTCATGGATTCATAGAGTTTAAGGGCAGAAGGACCATTACCATTCACATACCATTCACTCTGACCTGTATGTCACAGGTCATTACATTTCACCCAGTTGGCACTACATTGTGCACAATACTTTGTAAAACCAACGAGAAGTTCTGTGGCACCTTAGGCTTTGTCTAGACAGCGGGACTATTTTTGGACACCAGAACTATCCTGAAATAGCAATTCCGTGTCTTTAAACGTGTCCATTATTTCAA
The DNA here is from genome assembly GCA_030068395.1 of Apalone spinifera. Taxonomy (NCBI): domain Eukaryota; kingdom Metazoa; phylum Chordata; order Testudines; family Trionychidae; genus Apalone; species Apalone spinifera. The sequence continues at coordinate 55,243,824 of JANRFK010004893.1, forward strand.
AATAACTGGTGCGCTATTCCATCATCCCAGTAACTCCCTTTTCACGAGGGTTAAGGGACTTGTCGGAATAGTGCTTTATTTCAAAATTACCTCAGAATAAGCTACTTATTTTGTAGCTTATTTCAAAGTAAGGGTGCTGTGTAGATGCATCCCTGAAGACTTATTTGGGCATAAGCTTTCGTGGGTCAAAACCACTTTGTCAGATTCATGCATTTGATGAAGTGGGTTGACCCACAAAAGCTTATGTCCAACTAAATGTGTTCATTGTTAAGGTGTCACTGGACTGATTCCTTGTTGCTTTTACAGATACAGACTAACATGGCCACCCCTGTGAGACTTATCACTGTAATTTGTGCTTCTGCTAGAGCCCTATCTTTCTCAAAGGCATCCAGTGCTGATTTGAAGACGCAAAGAGATGAAGACTCTGTCGCCTCCCTTGATAGTGTGTTGTGAGAGTTAATCACTCTGATTGGTACAGAGGTGTTTTAATAGGTCAGAGTCAATGCACAGAGGAAACAAAAATTGCCTCAAAGCTACAGTTAAACAAGATCGTAAATGAAGGTCAACACAAGTCTCAGCCCTGTGCAAAAGAGCAAAAACATGTTTCCTTGGTGTATTGTTCCAAGAGTAATAGACACAGGCTGTTTGTTTACGGGTGTGAAGCATCAGCAAACAGAGCGAAGCTGCCAATCACAGATGAAAACCATGTGTGAGTTGCAGCAGGTGCTCTTCAGACCTGACTACAGAAAGACTCGACCAGGAAGGCGCATTTTTTTTCTGAACTTTCTGAGTGAAAAGAAAACAAACAGTTTCTTGGCTAGATAAGGAATGACGGGAGAATAGCTGTCCTCACCCTGCAACAGACCAGCGGTCCAACCTGTCTGGGATCGTATCTAACCAGGGCCGGTGGCGGGTGCTTCAGACAGAGCACTTTAAAAAGTGGAATTTTCCATTTGTGGGCAATGTTGCTGTTTCAACATGAGTTGGTTTCAAATGAGAAGCCAAATGCTTATGGCTAAAAAAAAAAAAAAATTGCAAAAATTGTGAACAGTGTGGAAAGGGCCCCTCTTTCCTTGGCCAGACTTTGGGCTGGCAGCCTTCCCCCTTTGCCAGGGGTTGGGGCTTCCAGCTGGTTTCTGGAATAGGGAGCCCAGCCACTCCTTTTGGGACTCCCTCCCTTGCTGTGTCTAGTTCTGTAGCTGTTGGTACTTCCCATGTCTCTAACTCTTGCTCACACTCCACACTGCACCCTCTAACCGGGGAGGCCTCCTGCTGACCTGAAGTGGAGTCAGCTGGCCCCAATCTGCCCGGGCCAGTTCCCTGCCAGCTGCTCCTAATTGCCCTGCAGCCCTCCCCATCTAATTAGAAGGCCTTCCCCCTTTTGGGGCTCCCTTTCCCCCATGCTGTACCCACCCTCTGGTTTTACCTTGGCACAACCGGAAGAGTTGAGGTATAGACATGTTTGACCAAAATGAAACGATCAGACATTTTTCGATTCACATGGATATGTCAAAATGCAAAGGCTCATTCGGTACCATTTGAAATGTCAGTTTGAAGTTGCACTTTTTGTTTCCACTATCCTGATCAGAATTTTTTTTTAAATGGACATTGACAATTTCCTGTGAATTTCCATTCGCTGAAGATTGGACCACTGAACATAAGTTATTGCTAGTGTTTTGGGGCTGACAGCCTAAGGAAGCCAGGCTTGTTTGTATAAGTGAGGCTGGCAATATGCAGTCTGAATTCAGTATTCCTTGCAGCTGCAGATAAAAATGATGTCATGTAAGAGAATGTCTATTCCACCATTCCTTGTTACTGGGAGAATCACATCTGCAAAGAGAACTGTGAGCATCACGGTAATTGGATGAGATTAGGTGATTGGATTTCTGAAGGGAGTCCAAGTTTGTATAATATGACTATTTATAAATATTCCAAGGTATAATAATCAAGAATCCATTTCCAGGAGCCATGTGTTGTGACAGGGAGAGATGATAGGTCATTTTGCACCTTCTGATTGACATGTGTGCATTTTGCAAGCAGTGGAGTATAAATCATGTTAAACCTATTGTGTTTCACACATATCCCATTTCTGATACCTTTCTTCTGGGGATATTTTGCATGGTTTTTATTATCTTAATTATCCACCACCCACTTCTGAATCCAAGAACCTGTGCTACTGACTTTAAGGATCAAATACTTTGCTTTCACTGGAACTACTCATTTAAAGCAAACAGTGCTCAGTCCTATGAAAATTTGGTTTTTTTAAAAGTTTCTGCTTCTTGGTACTGCGGTATTCATATGCTCCTAAGTTTCTACATCTCTAAGGAGACTGGTTCCTATAGGACACCACACCGCACTTGGACATCTAAAACTGGTTTCTATACCAGATGTGCCCTGGGTGAAAATTAAGGACCATGAATTTCTTAAAATGGGCGTCTAAAGTTGGGCAATTAAAGCCAAGAATTTCAAATGTAATTGGTGTTTAAGATGCTTCAATTTTTTGGAAGCCCCTCTTGAGTCACCTCTAACAAGGCCTACTGATTTTCAGAAAGCATATGTTCAGCACCTTCTTCTGAGGCATCTCAGGTTGGTCACCCAAAAATTAAGAGGTCTAAAATCACCAATCACTTTTGAAAAACATAGTCCTAGGTCCATATTGAGAGTGTCATTTTGATAGATGTTAAGGGCAGAAGTGGACGCTATGGTCAACTGGTTGACTTCCTGCATAATTCAAGCCAGGGAACTGCATGCACTAAGTCTCTTAGGAAGGATTCAGCTTTTGTTGGAGCTATAGGAGATAATTTAGAACAGAGTTTCTTAAACAGTGCACCGTGAGGCAGTTGGAAGTGTGCTGCGGAAAACAACAGAGTTTAAAATGGCCACCCTTAAAAGGGCAGGCGACTTTTTTTTTTTCCTCAATAACTTCCCCTTCAACCCCTCATTTTTTGGTCAATAACTTTTCCCCGTTTCCCCCTCCCCCCCTTTTTTTTCCTCTCAACAAAAAATCCTTGGTACTCCTCAAAAAAAATAGTTTGGTGCTCCTCAGTTTTAAAAAGTTTGAGACACACTGATTTAGAAAGTCTTGATTTAAGGACTTCATGTGACAGAGAGTCTACCCCGTCACTGGGACAGTTGTTCTAATAGTCAATTCATTTCCAAAGTTTTGAGCATTCACTAGCTGCTCTTGCCTAGGGTGGCCATTGTCCCCACTGGGGGGGGGAGGGGGAAGGGGGCTGTCCTGGATGAACCCTATCATAGAACCATAGAGCTGGAAGAGACCTCAGAAGGTCATCAAGTCGAGCCCCCTGCTCTAGGCAGGACTAATCCCGACTAAATCCCAACCTCATGAGGGATTGGCCTCAGCTGCTCACCTGATCCCTGCCCCCTTCCTGGCATGGGGCTGGTATCTCCCCTCACTCTAGCACTGTCTGCTTCCTGCACAGGGCTGGCTCACCACTTATCCTGCACAAGTTTTTCTGCCCCCTCATTGTTTGACAAATGTGGCATTTGTCCCATTCACCAGCTGACCAAGTTGGCGAGTGCAAATGGCCCAATGCCCACTTTGGCCAAAACTATTGGGATGGCTGGGACAAGGTTTGAAAAAGGGACTGTCTAGATGTATGGTCACAGTAAGCCTTGTTCTCAATGGGAGCCTCTGGGTGCTTAGAATCCCTGGACAAAGCAACATGTTATTTCTTAATGATGGGAGCCAACCAATGTATTAAAGTCACTTTCATATTATACGTACAAGGATTCTCTAAATAAAGGTAAGTTCCGTCCTTGAAACTGTAAGGAACTTCAGTTGCAAAATCAACACACCATTCATCATCAGTGTTCCCTGTAAGCCATGTGATTGTGTAGCCACTCAGGAGAGATTCAATTCCACTCAGATTAGCAGTGCCCACAGCTGGGTTTTTTGTTTCTATTAGTGGTGCACATTTGCATGTGCTTTGGTGCATATAATTTTTTTATTCCGCACATGGGTAGGAAAAAATCTGCACATGGATGAAAAAGATTAGAGGGAACATTGTTAATTATCCCTGAAAAAAATAGCCGTGGTGCTTTTACTTCTGCTGATCACATGACTCATAAGCCACACGTGCTTTGTTCAGCTAACATATGGCAACTGTGTCCTTGTTTATTGTAAACATGAATCATAACCCGTGGTGTATTTTATTGCTTGTGGTTTTTATTTTGTCATATGCATCAATTACATTCATGGCTCCATCTTTCCATGTCAATAAAATGTTTCATTTTCAGAGAGCAATGTAATAATATTCCACACCTCTCTTGAAGTGCTACTGTGCTAAGCTAAACATTATAATAACCAGGATGAGCACTGGAAAGGCAGACTTATCGAAACAGTAGCATCATTATGGAATTTCTTTTTATGTAGGAATACTACAGCTTTTTAGGTGAAAATGTTTGGCCCAATTCTCATCTGATTTATAAAAGTGTAACTGAATCTGAATTAGGTTCATTTGGGGTTAATGTTTGTTGACGAAAGTAGAAATTAGTGCATGCTGCATGCACCTGTGAATGTGAGGGAGTCCCTGTTAGGATTCCAGAGGAAGAGAAGAAAGATGGTAGAAACACTTAATTTTTCTGAATTTATTTGGATAACAAATATAGTTTATTCTTCTAAACTGCCTAGTTACTTAATCAAAACAAGGCACAACGGGACTTCATGTAAATGCTGCGATATTACTAGTTTCACTTCTTTCACGCTGGGTTCTTCTGTGTCTTTATTTATTTGTATAGTGTATATAGATGTACACAGGTCAAGTTAAGTTATCAGCCAAAAATTGAGAAGAAATCTTCACAAAGACCAGGACCTGGTAGAATAATAGACTTCACTGGGAAGACCAACAGTGTCCAGTCGTTAATCGATATAGCTATAGATCGATAGATTTGGTTTAGTAGTAGAACCAAAAAAGTCGGAAGAAAATGGGTTTGTTTAAAACTGAAAGGGTGTTTTGTTTTGTTTGTTTCTCACTGAAATGGAAAAAAGGCAAGAATTTCATTCAGGTCAAACAAAACAAAGAAAAATAGTTTTGTTTCAATTATTGTCAAAATATTCGCACAAATGCAAAATTTCTGTTTGTGGGGTTATTTTTAGCTGACGCTATTTCCCGAATTTGACTAGTAGTGGTATCCCTAACATGCACTTTATGGGGCAACTTTACTGTTTGCTTATTGACATCAGTAGATCTTCCTTGCTTTACACAAATGTAGGACCCAGCCCAGTAAGTGCAAAATGTTTTTACTATCATGATGTTGATAAAGTGAGTTTGCAGGGAAACTTTGAAAACCCGGAGAGAAACTGGGGGCATCCAGTGACTTTTTCAGGGGCTAGTAGAAGAGATTCTTCTGTGTTTTAAGTTTTGACCTTTTGTCGATGAAATCATGACAGGATGTGCCACAATGTCATGTATGATGTATGTTGGAAAAGTACCCCATATCTCATGTGTCATTGTAATGACTTTAACCAAGATAAATTGAACACCATTGTAGATAGCAACTTGTTTTTTTGCCATCAATTAATACATGTTTTCATTCCTAATCAGAAGGTGGAAGTGGGGTAAAGTAATGATACATAAATAAAATCTAGACTTCTGCATCTCAAAATTATTTACAACTAGGAATATACAAATTGATAAATCAAATGGGACTGTCTGAACTTCCTTTCCTGAAGGGAACTCAACCGTTTCCTCCAGGTTTGATGAGGTCATTTAACTTTCCATCATGAATACATGATTTCTTAGTTCAGATGGGGACAGGGAGCGGGTGCGTTGAACCATCATGAGAAAGGCAGGGCTCTGGTGTTCCTGGCTTGACCAGAAATGGGAAATCTAGTGCTGGGAATCTCCAACTCTCCCATGATTTCTAGCCTTGTTTTTGCTGATCCAAGAGCTTCAGATGCACATATGAATCCTGACTTCTGGATGCTGGTCTGAACCCAACCTTTCGGCACTCATCCACCTTGACTATACTTTAATTTTTCTTTAGCAATGGAGATTCCACCCACTATCTCTTTCTTTCTCTGTTGCCAGATGTGCAAAAACATTCAGAGCAGCAAATGAAACACCTACTGCTTTTTGGTTCTGACGCCCACCTGCAGGCAGCCTTTTTCTCATCCAGACACTAGCGTCGTCTTTTTGTTTGTTTTTAATCCCAGGCACAGACCCTGGAAAATCCAACCCTGTTAATTAGGTCACAGAAGCAGACATCTGCTGAAGATGGGTGGGGTGCTTCCTTAGCTTGGCAACTGATTTTCTTGTGTGCGTAGAAATGTAACTTGGTGGAATGGCCTCTACCTCAATATTAGATACCTATTTCTTATTGCGTGAGCACACTTTGCTGCATGGGTTTGTTGGCTCTGTGATTCATTTCCTCACATATGAGCTAAACCTTAACCATAAAACGTATGTCTACACAGCAGCAAGCATGTGTGATTGCAGCATGTGTAGGCCTATCCGAGGTAACGTTGATCAACCTAGCTCGCTAAAAATTTCAGTGTAGCTGTGGTGGCACGAGATCCTAAGTATGTTCTTGGGCAGCTAGCAAGCTGGCTCAAATGCCACCCACTTGCCTCAATAGGTCGGGAGAGCTGGATGGAGCTGATGGTGAAAAGGAACAGTTCCAGCAGGAACCCCAGTAGCTCTTCCCATTCTTTGAGGCCTAGCACTCATTGGCCATCTGGGACAAAGGGGAGCTGATTGGTCAACATTTCTCAGCTCCCAAGATTTAACCTGCACCAGGACCAATGTATGGGCTTTGTTGGCTCTGCTCCAGCCACCTCACCCCATCCACCCTGAACTAGGAATAGGAATCCAGCTTGACAGATGCTGTGAGTTTAGCCAGTTGCCTGTTTAGGGGTCAGGAAGGATTTTTTTTTCTGGCCTACTGGCAGAGGAGACGAGAGGTGCTTTAGCCATCTTAATAGCACCTTAAAGCCATGATAGGTTAGCTTGGAATGCGGTACTCGGGTTGAATTATTTATTCATTGCAAGTCGCGGTCGGTTCCCGGTGCTGTTAAAAAGGATAACACGAACAGTAAAAGACCTGGGATTTGGTGATGGGCTTTGGGCTCATGGGATAGGGTAAGATCTTGTGGCCTTTGCAAGCTGAGGTCAGAGCATTTGGCCCTCATGGGCCGAGGTCCCCAGCCGTCTGCTGAGAAAAGCCTACCTCGAGGGATGGGATATATGGTAGGAGCCCTGTAACTCTCAGAGCCAAACCAATTGCTTGAGTGGGACAGAAGAGTTTGGGTGGAGGGCAGGTAGCACTCTTCCCCGATGTCTGTTCTCATTTTGTTATCACAGCACATGTTCACTTGTTGATTTTTTTAAAAACTGGAAACCACGCATTTTTAGAGTAAAATGTTTTGGTTCTTCATTGAAAAATCTGAACATTTTGACTAAGATTAATTTTTTTTGTCTGGAAAATATTCATTTAGGTCGAAAATCTGTTTTCATTAAAACATTGCAAATGCCTCTTATTTTTAAGACTCACAGCACAGATGCAAATTACTACAAACTGTGGCATGAACATACGTACATCAGTTTATTTCATGGAATCCTTTGAACAGATGTCCAGATGAAAAGAACTTTTGATCACAATCAACATGACTTTGATTAAACCAAGGGACAAACCAAAAGTTTCTTATATTCTATGAACCATGCAGTTTCCTTTGGGGTTTTTTTTCTGCTTTTTTATCATAACGGATGGAGATACTTTTGAGTAGCTAGAAATCAGATTTGCAGAATGTGCTGAAATATGTAAATCGTCATGGGGGAGGGGATTTTTAAAAAATGGTATTCATAAAGTATAATTGCGTTCTTTTGCAGATATAAAATCCTATAGTTTCAACTGGTTCATTCATCCGTAATTTTTAAATGTTCTCCCCAATCTTAATAATAATGATAAAAGGGAGAAAAATCTGATGACTTAGGCTGGTTGGAAATTATGAGGTAAAAAAGTTTTTGGATGGAAAATTGGGTTTTTGACTACATGAAATGAAAAAAAATTAAGGAAATTTTCAAGAATTTATTTTTTATTGATTCCTCTTCTAAAAATCATTTTTAAAAGAAAATGTTTTTGAGGAAAGTTTAGGATTTTTGGCTGAAAATGTCAATTAAAGCATTTCTTTCATTGTTTTCATTGGCGTTTTCTTTGGAAAATAAGCCCGTCCCAGAGAAAATTGTGAGAGTACAGTGCTCTTTCTAAAGTGCATATCAATTCAAAGACCTCAATGCTAAATCTATGTGCTAGAATCTTAATTGAGAGCTTTTTAGATCTCTCGAGCCAAGGAGGATCAAAAGTGATGTTAGACACATCGAAGTAAAACCTCGAGTTGACAAACCTAGTTCAGATAAAATAGGTCCCATCCAATCCTTGGCTTGAATCGAAACAAACCCAAATAAAACATTGTTTGACATTTAAAAAAAAACAAACTTCTTTTTGCCTTAATTTTCCATTTCTATGTCCTGTGGTTGGCAACTGATGTAACAGAATACCATAAGAAAAGAACAGTGTTCATCACGTTCTGCTCTATCTGAAGTTATACAGCGCCAATATAAACAGATAAAACAAAACAAAAAATTCCCAACCTTCCCCCAAGCCCTCTCTAGAAAGCCTGATTGTTTAGGATGGGTTGTAGTCCCCTAATTGTTCCTATTTGAATCCATGGAGGTTTCACCATTGACTTCAGTGTGGGCAGAACTAAGACAACTCAGAATTCTTTCACACATCTTTCCCATCCATCCCCAATATTTTTAGTGCACATTCCAGACCAGAGAGGGTCCGCTTCATTTGGTTAAGTGTCCAAAATTTGGACACTTATCCTAGCTAAACAGAACCTTTAAATATTTCAAGTTTTGCCATAATTTCTAGGAGCAATATTTGCAAAGCAGACCTGTCTGCTTGCAGATGTTAGGTGGTGATGAATAACAGTGGTAAAGTGGCTGGCTGGATATTCTCCAGCCCTCTCCTGTTTTAAGGTTACTTTAAAACTCATCATACGTACCCACCGATAGACGGTTTCAATGATTTCTGGTTTGGATTCAGTAAATGTGCTTGAATTACTGGCTCATGAATGATAGCAAAACCAGGACCCTTTGAGCTCAACAATCTGGCCCTTCCTTTAGGAGCAGATTTTCAGAAGGTAAAAGCCCAGGTATGAACATGGGAAATTTGTGTGCAAAATATGCTCCCATACTTAACCAACCTTTGAGGGGTGCCAACAGTGATGCTGGGCCCCTGGGCAAGGTGGAGGAGGACTGGCTCTGTGTTCCCAGAAGGGGTGGAGCCTCAGGCAGAAGAGGCGGGGTCAAGGGCAGTTGGTCCTTCCCAGCGCTGCCTGGAACATGCTATGTGGTACCCCTGCTATCCTAGACAGCCAGAAGAGCTGCCCGTAGCATTCTGCACGGTGCTCTGGCAGGGATTTAAAGGGTTTGGAGCTCCAAGCGATGCTGCTGCCCTTTTGAGTCACCAGACCCCCAGAGCAGTTGGCCCCTCCCCCCCATTGGTGGGCCTGGCAGCCCTATTCAATTGGCACATACAAAGGTAGTAGCTGTTCACCATTTCCGCTGCACTTTTGTGTACACGTTTTTTATGCAGTGGCTCCAGACGTCCATTTTGAACAGTCGAGGGGAGATCCTCACCTGGCATAAATTGTTGTCTGTCCAGTGACGTCCTCTGAGGAATTGCCCTCATCGGCCCATGTGGTATTAATAGTTGTTTAATTGTGTACGCTCAGCAGCTCTGTTGACTTCCCCAGTGCCCTTTCAGACTGGGAAAAGTGCCTCTCTGATATTGCCGACTGAAACTCAGGAGCATCTCTTTGTACCCAACTTGCGTTTGCACATAAGCATCCAAGCACAGCTTTCTGTTGTTCCTGGAGGCTTTCAAGCATATGGCCAATAGAGCTGCAATGAATTTGAACCTATTGCTTCAGGAAATGTTGTTACAAATTGGTTTTCCACTGCGGCACACTGAGGATTTTCCATGCCACCTTGGAGGTACATTCTAAAATTCAATTGACCGTCCGAGGAAGGAGAGGCCAGAAAGGTTTGAGGCAATGTGAAACGCATCCACTGCTTGGAGAAAGTTGTAAAGGCATCACCAAAACATGTCAGAATTTAGAAAAACAACAACGCTGCCCCTTCCTCAAAAACTATTCAGCAAAACCATGTTTCTCTAACTAACTGGATTAGTTTACATCATGTGATATAGAAAGAAATAGAAATTACTTAGAATGCAACAAGCCGTGTTTTTCTAACTAAATAGGTTAGATTACATCTTGCAGCAGGGGGAAAGAAAGCCAACCTAAAACAACCCTGATATTTATTTTAGTGCCCGAGGCTGGTTGGGTTTCTTATGTCTGTGCTTGTTAGCCATAGTAAAATATTATCACTGTTGTCAGGAGCCCTTCTCCGTCAGCCAAATCTTACCCCTGAATTGCTTATGCATTGAAATTTCCTGGGAAAACCTATGAGCAGGGTACAGCACTTTGATTCCTGATCATCATCTGTCTCTTACCTCTTCTCACCTTCTCACTTACCTCTCTCCAGCTTTGATTGGCGTCTTTCCACTGACTTCAAAGGATGTTGGACCTTTATGGCCAAGCCCTTTTGTCCTGTGTGCCAAGTTCCTATGCCTTTCCTACCATCTCTCAAGGCCTTTGTGTCTTTGGATCAGGAAGCTCTCACACAAAAGCCCCTTTTCCACATAAAGTCCTCATCCAGTTGTTCCCCTCCAAAATGACAGGGCTGGATCCTGCTCAGGTGTAAATGGTCACTGCTCCGTGATACAAGTTTTTGTGGGATTTGAACTCAGGCTTGCAGGGCAACCAGGATGGATGGAACTTGTGGCCTCATTGTTACTTGTGGCCTACCCACGGACTGTGACCCATAATCCACAGGATCAGTGCCATAGGAAGTTCCGCCTTAGGGATCTGACCGACAGCTGTCTTGGACATCCCTGATTGGCTGCTTGTACCTATATAAGCCCATGGGACATACCAGGCAACAATGTGGAGCCCTTGATAGTTGCTTTATCTGCCCTGCTTTTCTGCTCCTGAACTCCCCAGTACCGACGTAGTCTCTGATTTAGATCCTGGCTCCTAATTGACCTCTGAGGCCCCATGATAAGCCCTGATACCTGGTATTGACCCTCACTCTCATCTAGGCTTGCCAGATGCTTTCACCAAAGATCCCAAACATAGCAGGAAAAGAACTTGGTTGAGCAAAAAAAAAAAAAAAAAGAACAAAAAAAAAGGTCGCTGCACCTTTAAGAATCCCCATGCTCCTCGTTTCCCCCCCGTTCGTGCCAGACACAGTGGGGGAACAGTGTCCCTGTCCCCCCCCAGCCTTCCATCCAAGAAAAACAGAAAATACCAGACATTTTACATGTCTGGTATTTTCTGTTTTGTTTTGTTTTGTTTTTTTTTACCGGACAGGGGCCAGAAATAACGGACTGTCCGGGCGAAGACCGGACACCTGGCAGCCCTATTCTCACCCTTAGCTTGACTCATGAGTCTGACATTGACTCTACCTTCTGGTTTATGTTCTGGTATTTCAGGCTTCTGTCGCTAGTCCTGCCTCAATTTAGCCCAGGATGCAGTGTTCCTTGTAAACTGTGCACTTGCGTGGCCACTCAGGAGAGAGTCCAGTGCCGCCCAGCTGATTAGCCCTGTGCCCACAGCTAGGTTTGTGTTTCTCCTAGTGGTGCACATGAACATATGCCTCAGTGCACAGAGCAGAATTCATTCTGCACATGGGTGGAAAAAATCCCCCCATGGATGGAAAAGATTAGAAGGAATGTTGCCCAGGATCTTGACTTTAATGGAGCTTTCCCAGTTTACACTAGATAGCAGGTTACACACCCTGGCTTTGAATAATAAGAAATCAAATTCAATCTCAAACCCAACATGCAATCATACATAGGAGTAACATACAGATCATACGAAAATAAGGAACAGCTTTAATTCATAAGGGAGTCATTCTTTTATGGACCCTGGGAAGAAAAAAAAAGTTTAATCATGTTGAAAAACTTTTTGACTCCACAGGGCTGGGATGAGTTTCAGTGTGTACTAACCTTAGGCATCCAACTGTGACTTTAGAAAAGTCAGGAAGGGTTTATTTCATAAGGCGAGTATAATTCACTTTCCCAGGATTGCTCAACCGAGCTCTACTAATAGCAAGCCCTCACCAAAAGCTTCCTTTTTTAAAGGGTGAGGAGCACAAAGGACTCTCGTGGGGTTGCATCAGTGACTCAGTTCAGAAACTACCCCTGAAGAGTGCAGGGATCAGCTGGAACTGATCACGGGTAGGGACAAGATTCTGGCTTTACCCCACTGGTTTGGTTCATTCTGGTAATTCCTATGTCCCTATAGATGCAAAAAGTTCAATCATCTTCTAAACATATTCAGTTCTTGAAAACCATTATCTCCTGGGTAAGAAGAGCATCTCTTAAATGTTCTTCACAGCCTGCTACAATTACAACTTCCAGGGAATAGTGTCACATCGGCTGAGCCATCCAGACCGATGTGCTGCAGAGATAATCCAGACATGGGCAGACACTGGTGGAGGAGTTTGGTACTGAGAACCAGAAAAATGGGTACCCCAAAATGTTGAAGAGCAGCCTCCATAAACATGGAGCAGGAAGAAGGCTCCCCGGGGAAGAATTCAAAATTAAACAACTAGAAGAATGTCTACCTTGAATGCCTGCTAGAACCAAATATGAAGCAGATGGGAGACTTTTTGAAGAAATCCAAGCTGGCTGGATTGCATTCAGGCAGATAAAAGGCATCACAGAGAACAATCTTTCACTTAATGGGGAGAGGAAGTCCTACAATTCATGTGGGCTTCACGTGATGACACGTGGTTCAAATAACAAGGTCTTCCTCTAAGAAAACAGTGCAAACGCTTGTCACCACCCCTCCAGAAACACGCAGAAGGCAATGGCACTGCTGTCTCTATCCTGCAAGATGGAAAACAGAGCCAGTGTATCTGATGACAACAGATGAACTGATCATATGTTATGGGAGGCAATTAGCAAGCAGTGGCCAGAACATGTCGTCCCTAAAGAATTTATCCTTACATGATGTAGACACGTGGGGCCAGAATTCATCCACAGTTTAGCTCCATTAAAGTCAGTTGGCTTACCCCAAAAAAGGGATTTGGCTTATGTATCCTCAGAACCTTGCTTTGTGAAAGACTGTGCGCTTGATAATATTACACTGGTGCAGCAACTCCAAACTAAATTTGAGCAGATTTCTAATGGTTTGCTTTCTTCTGACCCATTCTACCGCCACGGCGGCACAACTATATCTGGGAACATGTGTTAAAATTTCCTCACAGTGACTTTTTAAACCTATTTTGCGTTCTCTGCCTAGCCGGGTTCCAGCGGACTAGAGGAAGAGTCACTGAAGCAGTAAGGTTTAAGAGGCAGTTGCAGAATGTTCCTGAGATGCAAATTCTGAAAAATGTAGGTGCAAAGTATTTGCATCAGAAATCAAAGCCTAAAAGGTGGGCTCCCCCAAACAGGGAGAGAAGCTTACTTTGGAAGCTGTTGTATGTCCCCAGTCAAAACATCTTGATGTTCGAAAGTAGAAGAGTCGCAACAAACGGCTTGTAAGCAAGTTGCATTCCATTAATTGCTGGTATATATTATTGAGCAAGGAATCTATTAGAGGTTGGACCTACCAGGTCCAGCACCCGCGAGACCTGACCAGTCCCAAACGAGGGAGTTTGCTGGACCAGGAGAGGTTAATTCCGCACTTCCACTGATGGACTCCAGGCTCTCCCAGGGTTCATCCGCAGACCCAGCTGGGCTCCCCTCCTGGTTCTTCACCCCACAGTAGGGCTCCAGGCTCCACAGCCAGCCCTGGGGTCCCCAGGTCTCTGCCACTCTAAGGCTGCTGTGGCTGCTGCATAACTGAGAAAATGTTGAAAAAGACTGAACCAAGAGGAGCCAGAAAAATAGGATGAACCTGGAACAGGATTTCAGTAAGGTGGATTGTGAAGCAGAGAGAGAAAACTGAGACATTTGGAGTAGTGCTCCGTGTTGGCGCTCCTGGGCAATGCTGGGTAAATCTGCTACTATTTTTAAATCCATGTAAGGCAATCAAGATCAAGTTTTTGGAGAATTCACAAAGAGAAAAAGCGATCAAATTAATTGAGAGTAAATTATTCACTATGGATTATCCCCCCAGCTCCATTCCAAATTCCATGAGAAGGATTCAAATTATACAAGGAAAGCTCTCATTTAAATATTTCCAGCCTTTCCAGAGGCAGCCAGGACTGCAATTCCACTGAGATCGTTTGTTCGTACGAGCCGCACAGCCAGATTGTGCCTGTGTTTTGGATAACTGTTTCAAACTTGTGAGTGCTTATGAAAAACCAAACCTGAATTCGGAGCCTTTTGGGGGTCACTGTTACCATGACTGGAACAAATGTCTCGCTGAGCTCCTGTCTTAGGCTGACCACAGTCGGTTCATACGCACAAATGTTGAGTGTTGTATGTGTGGTAAGTGAAATGTGAGCCAAAGCAGCATCTTGCGATGGAGCCCTGGAGAATTGTAGTCCGATAACTGCAGCCTCATTTCACTCCTGGCGATCAGGAGAATCCTTACATGGATTTGACCTTTGGCTTTTTCAAAGGGCAGCCATTTCTTCCATTCCCAGCGGGCCTTTCCACAATGGTAATAGGTTTCTTTTCAATGGCATGCCCTTCACAGCCAGTCTTTCCACTCTCCCGTTGTAAAAAACCTGCTAAGCGTCAGGGGTCTATTAAGGTGCTAAGTGTGTGTGTGCGAGACACATGTGTTTAATCCACCTAGTTTCTACTGGAGGGGATGTGAAAGTGTGAGTTTAGAATTTAAAACAGAGCAGTTTGGGATTATAAAAATTTAGCTTGGCTCACAAAGGCGGTGTGTAAGCAGAGGCTTAATTGAGTTCTGCTGCCTGTGATGGACCTCTGCCAGTCATTCAGGCTGGGTCGACAAGCTGTCACGTAATCTGTGCATTGGGGGAGTCGGACCAATAGTTCCACAATTCAAGCTTTTATTTTAATCACCCCCTGGAGGGCCAGCCTTCAAGTACGTAGGCCCGCTTGGGAAGCTCTTTGTGAACAACAGCATTCACCTGTCCTGCCTTCCCGACTCCATTCCTGTTTAATCTGCAGCCCTTGCCTGGTTCTGACACCACATTGTTTCAGTATCGGGTCTTACAATCTGTGCGGGTTTTTTTCAAACTCTTGAAGAAACTCTCTTCTGCCATAATAGAGGTTCCTGAAGAGCAAAGCCTCTGGAGTGTTTGAAAGGAGGGGTTTAGAACGGAACTCACACAACGGTAGGTGGACTCTGTTGTCCAAGAATGTCCCATTAATTTAGGCCAGCGGTGGGAAACCTCAGGTCCGGGGGCTGGATGCTGCCCCTGGCTTGCCTGTGAGGAGGGTCTTTCTCCTTCTCAGTCAGAGGCCATGTCCTTGAGGGTTTGGTGGGTTTTTCTGGCTTCTCACTTGTGTGCGGCCCCCAACTGATTTTTCTGTGGGTCAGCGACCCGTGACCCAAAAAAGTTTCCCCAGCCCTGATCTAGGCAATAAAAGGAATTCATCCCCAAAGCCTCCATCATAATGAACGCTCCCAATTCCTATGCTGAGGGAGTTTCCCTGTTTCCCTATATTCTTTATCAGTGTCCACTGAAAGCCCTTTATTTTTCATAACTGGCTTCATATCTTTGGGGTTCTCGGACCCTCTGACCCTGCACTTCCGGCAGCAAACCGAAACCATTGCACGCAGGAAAATTGTAGAAAGAAATTATTTAGAGCAAAATTTTATACCAAATTCTAAATTTGAGCTGACCCAGTTGTCTGAAAAGGGATGTCTCCTAGTTTCCTGGTTACACTGAAATATGGGGTTCCAATGAGTCGAGGCCAAATTCTGCTCTCACACTTAGGAGTGACAAGTCTCAGAGGGGTAGCTGTGTTAGTCTGTATCTGCAAAAACAATGAGGAATCCTGTGGTACCTTAAAGACTAACATTTATTTGAGCATATGCTTTCGTGAGTGAAAAACCACTTGCCCAGATGCATGGAGTGGAAATCAGAGGCAGGAATAGGTAGAGGTAGAGTCCTTATTCAGTCCTAATTTGATCATATTAATTTGCAAATGAATTGCAGCTCCACTATTTCTCTTTATAGTCTGTTTTTTTGTAAAATGATGGCTACTTTTAAATTTGTTACTGAAGGGCCAGAGAGGTGAAAGTGGTCTCCTACTGGTTTTTGTATGCTACCTTCCTTCGGACATGTCTACACTCACAAGAAGATCGACGCTCCAGAGGTCAATTTTCTAGCATTTGATTGAGCAGGTCTAGTATAGACTCCTAAATCAAACACTGAGGGTAGCCCCTCCCCCCCCCAGCATCCGATATTCTTCCTTCTGTGAGGAGTAAAAGAAGCCGATGGGAGATTTTGCTCCCATTGACCTCCCACTGTGTGGACGCTGCCTCGGCTCAGCTTAAGGTAAGCCGACTCCAGCTACACATTTTATGTAGCTGGAATTGAGTATCTTAAGCTGACCTGCCTGGTCTAATATAGATGTCTGAGTGAAGCCAGTAACTTGGCCCTGTAACTCAATTTAACAGTATCTTGAATCTTTATCATATCCATCTGGCCCATCACGTGAGCATTGAATGCTAAGTGTCTACCAGGTATTTAAGGGTATGGTTGCCAACTGGATTCCCTCAGACACTTTTGCAAATCTCACCCTGAAAGTAGCATAGCAATATCCTTGACTATGTCTTTCACTGACAAAAAATATGATTTTACTATGAAGTAATCAAGTGCACTGGCTAGCCTATTGGAAAAATCTTAGTAGTTTTGATCTTAAGTTATACCAGGTAAGATTATCCAGGGGCAGGGAATATTAGACTGTCCTCCCCTAGATGCCTCACAGTAAACATGACAGCTACCTTGTCTCCATTTAGAATTGTATAGCAAGATAACTGTTTATTTGTTAGTGCTGTAAAACCCCTCACCCTTTTGTCTGTGAAGAGACAGCCTTTGCCTTCTTTACGCTTCCCAGTTTGTAGGAGAAATACCTTAATTTGTTGAGTATTAAAACGTACATTCAGTTTGTGTATGTGATGTCTGGTTCTAAGCATGCGTATGTGAAGAACTAATTCATGGAAAGGTATGTTGAAGAAACAAGTTTTGAATGTAGCCCTGAAAATTGTGAAGTCCACAGTCTCTCTCATCTTAGGTGATTATAGCTGATCAAAACACGTCAACTGTTTTTTATGGGAAATTTTGGATATTTTAAAATGTCCTGGGGGTTGGGAATTTTTTTTTCAGTCAAAAATACAAATGCATGCATGCTTCTTTTTCTGCTATCAAAATGTTTGGTTTCCAAAAACTATAAAGTGGGATTTTGTACAAAAAACTTCAATTTTATTTGGTTTCTGGTTTTCACTGAAACTAAAAAGGAAATTTTCAATGAAAAAAAAAAGTCTAGTTTTCAAAGCCACTTATTTTGATGAACTCTTGATGTTGACCAACTGCTCTTGTGAGTTCCATTTTGTTTGTGCCAAGAGTTATGTTTAATGTTATTTTAGTGCTTAGGTCATTACACTGATACATATGGAATAATGATGGATGACTTCATGATTTCCTGTTCTGTTCATTCCCTCTGGGGCACCTGGTGCTGGCCACTGTCAGCAGACAGGATACTGGGCTAGATGGACCTTTGGTCTGACCCATTGTGGCCTTTCTTATGATATTTCCCAAAGCACCCATGGTGTTAGCCACACAAATCCCATTATTTTCATAGGAGTTTGTGTGGCAAAGTCACTTGAGTAGGCTTTGAAACTCTTAACCAAAGGTTTGATAGATTTTCCCTTTCCTCTGTGCAGAAGGGGTATCACGTTGTTTTGCTCCAAGTGAGAAGGAATGATAAAAAGATTATTGTATGCAAAATTAAACAAGAAGGGCTGGACAGAAGAATGAAATCACTTGGAAGAAAATAAGAACTGTGCCACAAGGTTTCCTTGC
>JANRFK010004893.1:55268496-55278921 GCA_030068395.1 Apalone spinifera
CCCCCGCCAGCCCTGCTCCCCTCCTGGCGGCGCCCCCCCCATCCAAGTGTGTCGGGTATTTTTTTGAATCATCTGGTAACCCTATTTTTTAATCACCATGTGTAGTAGGCAGTCAATTTTGCTGGTCCCTGGGGTAGTTGCTAAAGATGTTCTAGATGATGCTTGGTCCTGGAGTAAGTTCAGGGGACCAGTTTTGATGACATCTCAAGGTCCCTTGCAGTCTTAGTGTTCTGTGACTCTGTGCTGTTGCTGTAACTGAACAGGTTACCTGGAAGTACGGCCTAAGGTTGAAATCACAAAAGTCTCAATTCGGTAAAGCTCGTAAGTATGCTGATTATTTTGTTTAAGCCAAGGATCTGCATATTAAAAGCAGAGAGATCGTGGTTTGGATGGGTGCACGGCAGATAGCTGATGCTGATCTGCTTCACCATCATTTGTCTGTCTTGTTTACCAAGATCATAAACAGAGCAGGTCAAAACTCAGAATTTCCATTTAGCAGGAAATTCTGACACTTTAAAATGTCCTTCTGTTGTGAATCAGAAAAGAAAGTTGAAATTTTAAATTTTCATCAATATCAAAATGACCTTATTAAAATATTTCATGGCTATAAAGTCAAAGTGCTTGTTATGACTTTGTTATTACTTTTGTGGTATAACTGTGATAATGTCAGATTTGAAACAAAGCACTTTGACCTTGTCAAATTGAAAATGTCAGAATCGATACTTTCCCATGAAACATTTGGATTTTATTAAACCAACATTTTCAGATGGAAAAATATTTGATTGGGGGAGAAAAAAGAGACTGTTGTTGATAAACTTCAGCTCAACATCCACAAATATCCCTGATGACAGTTTTCTGTTCCCTGTCTTTTGTTTTTATAACTGGCTACTTTTCAGTCCCTGCTCTATGGGAGAGGCTATTTGGCCCTTCCTGGGACACTGAACAAAAATCCCGAGCAGCTAAAAAGCCCCAGGTTAATTAGTAAGACAAGGAAAACCAAAAGAAGAAGGAGCCTTACCTGCCTTTAATAGGAAGGAATTACCACAGGAATTACGACAATGGTACTTTTGCAGTCAGGATAGTTGGCGGCAGGAGAGAAGATAATGTCATATCCTTTAATTGCATGTTGCAAGCTACAAGCGGAGGGCCTTGTTCTAATTGCAGGTCATTAGGCTCCTTTAAATTGTCTGTGACATTCCAGCTGAAGATCTTGCATTTCTTCCCCATCGATCCCTCCCTCCCTGCCACTCGGCTTTCTTCATGCAGGGGCTAAAACACTTGTAGTAAAGATATTAGATTTCCACTTCAGTCAGTGCTTTGATGTTCAAGGCTGTTTAATATTCATTAATACTGCTCTTCAGAGGTAATGGCAAGAAATACACTTTTTTATGCTTGCCTGTTAGGGGACAGGCAGTTAAAGCCATTGCCACAACTGAAGTGTGTGTGTTTTTAGGAGAGAGAGAGAGAGACATCAAGCACTTAGAACTAGCTCCAACCTTTAAAGAGGGTGGTATCAGGCGTGAGGCCCACCTCTGAAAATGTATACTTAGAAGGGATCAGACTAATAGAAACTGGATCAATCCAAGAAGCAATGGGCTTAAATTGCAGCAAGGGAGGTTTGGGTTGGACATTAGGAAAAAATTCCTAATTGTCAGGGTGGTTAAACACTGGAATAAATTGCCCAGGGAGGTTGTGGAATCTCCATCTGTGGAGATATTTAAGAGTAGGTTAGATAAATGTCTAACAGGGATGGTCTAGACAGTATTTGGTCCTGCCATGAGGGCAAGGGACTGGACTCGATGACCTCTCGAGGTCCCTTTCAGTCCTAGTATTCTATGATTCCATGATAACCATTGCTTGCTCAAACTGCTAATGGAGCAAGTGCTTGCTCACCCCCTCTTCTCGCATGGTTTGGTCTCCCTGCCGTAAGCGATTGGCTGAATCTGACTGAGGCAGAATGCACTATCCAACATTTTAGTGTGGTTGGGAAGCTTCCAAGCCATGTCATTGACAGGGGATTCCTTTGTCCCTTTTCCAGTCTGGGAGAGGCAGTTGTAAACACGTGCACACTCCTTGAAACGTTTAGAACCTGCCATTAAAGCAGGTGGCAAGAATTTCGGGGGAAAGTTTTCCCTCTTTGATGTTACAGATTGCGTTGGGATCTTGGCATAACTCAACTGTGTGCTATAAGGGCTGTTGCTCAGTTCAACATGCCATCCATCAACTACAAAAGAACCACTGTCTTAATCACTTGGACTTCATGTCCTTAGTGGAGTCTGGATGGAGTACAGTACATGCAGCCCTAATATAGGCAATTAACATCAGTCAAATATTACCCCCCTTTCCATCTCCTTTTGAACAAAACCAACACACTTAATTGCAGAGGTTCTTTTGCATTGTTCCGCTTAATAGAGGTTTTGCTTACCCTGAAAATCAGCTGCAGAATCCCGTTCCTATTAAAAACCTATTTTCTGTCGCCATTTCCGCCCCCCCCCCATCCTGCTCCACTCGTCAAACGTTTGCTTCCTTCATCTCAAAACTATGTGCAGACCAGATGGCTTCAGCCAAAACTAATTTCCTTCCCTGTCTTAGTGAAGCGCTCATGTGAAATCTTTGACATTTGACAAGGTGATATTGTGCCCAGTGTGTTAGCATAGCTTCTAAGCCATGCACCGGGAGTTAAAACCACTCTTGATGGATTGCTGAGATGCCTATGCAAAGGAAAGAGTAGTTGACACATGGGGAGGTGCAATTACTCAATGCCTATACTATGAAGACTAAGATGATATAAGCATGGAAGCATAAGGATTCCATGTCAACCCAGCTATACCAGTACAGCCCCTCACATGGACACTGAAGAAGGACTGTTGCTAATGGAGGAACACCACCTCCCCTTACCATGTTCAGATCTGGTGACAGAAGCCATCTGTTGTCGTACCTGCATCTGCCCTGGGGCTTTGTCAACATTAGTGTGTTGGGTAAGGAATATAGTCTTTTCCCCACACCCTGGGCTCACCGAGCTCTGCCATATATAGGTTTTAAGTGGAGTTCAGGCCTTCGAGCTGAGACCAAAAAGATTTAGAAAAAAGGCAGCTTTAAAATAGTCAGGCTCCACACTGCTGAGCTTTTAAATGAAGGACTAAGTCCCAGATTATTTTCCCTCAATGAATTTGCTTCTGTGTGTATTGTAGCGAGCATCAAGGCATATCACGCTCTCAAGTCTGCCATGACTGGTTTGCCACGCTGGGATCCACTGGGTTCTGTACAACTGAGGTCGCTCAGCTGACTCCAGTTCCAGCTCCTAAATATGGGTGACTTAGATGCAAGTTCGGCATAATATCCCATGTGCAGGCTGTTCTCTCTATTGTCAGACCACGACGTAAGAGCTGGTGCAGGCCAAAACACGTCATAGGCTTCTAGGCCATGCCATCCCTCTGGAGACTGAAAAATGCTGCTTTCCTGGCAGCGAGTGAAGCTTTGAAACCCTCGACTGCACATGGGCAAAGGAGTCACAACCCGCCTTCCCTGCCTATTTACCTACCTTCCTTAGGAGAGGGTAAAGACCTGGCCGTTTCTGAGCTTCTTCAGAATTATCTCCTCCTTGGGGTGAGGCTTGGTCAGGCGCTTCAGGCTGGATCCAAAGGGATTCTTCCCTACTGATGTCAATGAGTGATGGATGAAGCCCTGTGTCATCAAGGAATCCATGTTTGGATTCCCTTCACATAACGCATTCTGTACGGTAGTGTTACGGTAGCCCCCTTTTGGCTAGTGCTCTGTGATGCCAGGCACTGCACAAACACCTAACAAAAAGACAACTTTTGCCTCTTTTACCCAAGACAGCATCAAGTCTTCAAAGTAATCAAACAGGAAGGGAGGAGCTGTCAAGGCAAGAAAAATGGGGTGTTATGGGGGAGCGTTCTATCAGCCTAGCCAGGGAGAAGATGGGGAGCTCTTTTCCTCTACTGTAAGCCATTAGGATTGGTGAGGGTAGTAAGAGGGGCAGGGGGAGGAATCTGTGCTCTCCATTGCTCCCCTGCCATTACTGGGCCTGATTCTAGGTTGCAGTACTTCTGTGTGATGCTGTTCTGAGAGCAAATTACCTTCATGCTCACTGCTGGTCCCCTTTCCATTGGATGAGTGGTCTAAAAGGAAGCTTCATGCAACAGAGAATCAGTCCCGTTGGCTTCACCATCCTACGTGGCAGTGTAGGATGATTGAGCGAACTAACCAGGGCCCCATGACCTCATCAGTCTAAAGTAAATGTGTAACATCCGGCGTCAAAAATACAAAGTAGTGTTATTATTAATAATAAACTCAGAGCTAACAGGCATATCTGAACGTACACATGGATAAGGGGTCATGCATTCTGCAGCAGTCAGACACCGGCCATGCACAGTTGCCAGCAAATGAATGTTCATATTTGAAAGGTATGTTTTCCTTTAAGGAATTGGACAGGGTTGTATATAATAATAAAGCACTCGTACCGTGTTTATACATAGACCATATTTTATGATGAAGAAGGCGTCTGGTCTGCACTCTCTGAGAGGACTCTTCCCAAAATGTGATCTACATCATTAAAATATCCCCGTGCATTGGCAGCTCAACTGGCTTGAATAATCTCAAAGAGGTGCGGGCAAAGTCAGAGTAGCTCCATGAATGTCAAAAGGAGTTACACTAGCTTATATTGCCTCAGAATATGCCCCAGAATCCCTTCTGTTCATCTAGAGCTGGGACCAGTATCCAGACCAAATCTTGGATGGTTAGCAGCATTTGATGTTGATGTTGGAAAAACTTGATTATCTCCCTCTGTCCCGCTATTGTATTTTTCATGTCTCTGTATTTCCTGGGCTTGGCCAAGTCTGGAAGTTCGAGTGTTGAAATACTTGCAATAGAGCTGTTCTCACAGTACTTCCCTACTGATCAAAAGCAAACATTTTTAGAAATGTCAGGGAAAGACCTGTTTTTTGGTGAATGCCTTCCCCCCTTTGCAAATCCAAGAGGTCTATATAGTTCACAGCCAAATGCTGAGTTCTTATGCTAACAGAATCCCAAACCTAAGTTTTGCCATCACACTGCACCCTACGGAGGTTTCCACTCGCTCACTTTTTCATATTCTAAACAAAAACAATATATTTCAGGGCCTTAATATAACATAGCTACTGGATAGGGTCTGATGAAGAACCATGCCACCTAGATGGAGCCCTAGCAAGTCATGATTCTTTTCAGAGCTCTTAGAAAGTACAGCTGTTACACCAGTCCTCTGTCTGTCTGTCAGTCTAGCATCCTATGGTTTTACACACCCACCCATAAGCACAGAATTTTAACTCCCTCCACCGTAAAGCAAATGGTAATAGGAAAACGTCTGGCAGACTCTGTGTCCAGGGGTAATGACTCCTTCCCACCCCTTTTACGGGATGCTAGTGTCCACAGGAAGTCTTGACCAGTTTCCTGAAAAGCACAAGAGCCATGCAGGCTGGCCCTAATCTGTGTCTCAATCTTTCTAGCCCCTTCCTAAAATTAACTTAGTGGCTTTGAGGAAGATTTTTCTTTCTTTTTTTTTTAGACTGCTGAAGATGAAAATCCTCTTGAAATCAGAGATAAAATAAAACGTTAAAGCAGGATGTTTTCAGAGAGATCTTGCAATATTTTTACAGAGCATATCTATGGGAAAGATGGGTGGGGAACGTCCATGTGGTCTGGAAAGGAATATCACTTGGATTGCTCCTCTTGTGTGGAATCCATTCTATTCACAGTGTGTGCACTAGTGGAATGCAACTCCTGAAATGAATTATACTCTCTGTCTCTCTTTGAAAGAAAAAGATTTGCCATAAGGCAGAAATGAACTTTTATTATTCACATGTAGGTTTACATCTCAGAGACCAAACATGCCTAAGAAGGTGATGGTTCCTAGCACGAGATGTTCCCTTGAGAGTGTAGAATATGATCTTTACCTCACTGGAAAAGTATTGTAATCGGAGCTATTGAAACTCACCAGTGAAAGGCTGATTGCAAACCTTGGGTTTGGTGTAAAGTTGTACGTGTTTGTGCTTCCTCAGTTTTGCTTTTGAGTTTTGAATGAAACCACAGTTTGACTTAGTACAGTGAGTTCTGTATTGTTTTTGGTGTCGAACCATAAACCTGCCCGGGGTTCACTGGAAGTGGGCCAACGCTCACTTCAGACATTCATAAATGAATATTACAGGGCTCCTGGCAAAATTTTTGCTTGGCTTTAGGTGCAAGGCCAGGAGAAAGAGTACTCGTGAGAGACTTTATGGAGAGACCAAATGAACCACAGGCGAGCGGTGTTACCCATCCGAAGAAGAGATCTGTGTAGCTCACAAGCTTGTGTCTTTCACCGAAAAGAGCTGGTCCAATAAAGGATAATACCTTGCCCTTGTCTCCCAGATGTTCATCATGTCACTTAATAAACTCCTGCAAATGCTCAGATACTATGGTGATGAGGGCAGTAGGCCCTCATTGGGCTTAGTGGCTGAGTGGATTGTGTCCATTCAGCTATGGAGGAGGGTTAGTGGTAGGGAAGTGCAAGACCACTACCCCACTGGGCTCTGACCCAGAGTCCTAGGATGGTCAACAGTGTTGACCCTGGGGCAGGTTGTGGACTATGTGTTACCCTCCCTGGGTTGTTTTTAGGCTTGCCAGGTGTCTGGTTTTTGACTGGAAAGTTGAGTCAAGAAGAGGACCTGGAAGTGTCTAGTCAGAAATATTGACCAGACACTAAAATTTTGGCCACTGAGGTGGGGGTGGAGGCATTGGGTCTTCAATCTGCACCAATCCCTACTCAACTGGGGCTCTCCTACTTGCATCTCATGGGCAGGCAGGCAGGCAGGCAGCCGGCTCCAGATCAGATTGTGCCCCCCCCCCAGCGTAGAGAGAACCCGATTGGGGTGAGGAGGAAGGTGGAGAGGGTCAAACAACAGGGAAGGGGGAGGAGAGAGAGCAATGAGTGAGTAGAGGCAAAGCCTCAAGGAAAGAAGTGGAGAAGGGGAGAGGCCTTGAGGAAAGAGGTGGCATAGGGCCACAGTCTGAAGGGAAGAGGTGAGTATGGAGGTAGAAGAGGGCCGGGAGGGCATTTTTCAGATGTTAGAAAGTTAACTGTGGTTGCTTCCTACCACTCTTCTCTCTATTTCCAATCCCTGATCTGGTGGAAAAAAATATATAAAAGGGAAACCAAACCTTCAGCCCTAATGGGGCTGAGCATCAAGTCCTTTGTGCCTCAGGGAGGTATCTCTACCTCCTTTTTCAGGAGCCTGCAGGGCAGATCTGCACTTCCCCATCTGTGCTGGGTTGCTCCCTTTTCAGACTTGTCTCCAGCTGGAGCTTGCTCTGCCGACCTGGAGGGATGGCGCTACCTGGAGACATTATAGTCTTTTAACCTCTTACATGCCCCATCACAGGTTGTGTAAGAACCACCACAGCAGCGATACTCAGACCGAGGGGTGCAAGCTGCAAGTGGCTTTTTAATGTGTCTCTCGTGGCTCATGTCCAAACCATCCAAGACCAATGGCTCTCCAGCCTCTTTTTGAAAACCTCCAGTGAACGAGCTTCTACAACTTCCCGAGACACCATTGACCTTGTCCTTGCAGTTAGAAAGGTGTTTGTGACAGTTAACCTACAGCTGCTGTGCTGTAGTTGGAACCCATTGCTGTTTGTCTTGCCATTGTGGCAAGAGAGAACAATTTTACTCCCTCTTTGTATGGCAGCCTTTCCAAATATTTGAAGAGTATTAACAGATCCTCCCTTAATTTCCTCTTTTCCATACTAACTATTCCCTGTTCCTTCAGCCTTTCATAGAACACTAGACCTGGAAGGGAGCTCAAGAGAGCATCAAGTCCAGGCCCCCGACCTCCCAACAGGACCAAGCACCATCTAAAATCATCCCTGACAGATGTCTGTCTAATCTGCTCTTAAATATCTCCAGCAATGGAGATTACACAACCTCCGTAGGCAATTTATTCCAGTGGTTTACTACCCCAACAGGAAGTTTTTCCTAATGTCCAACCTAAACCTCCCTTACTGCAGTTTAAGCCCATTGCTTCTTGTCCTTTCCTCAGAGGCCAAAGAGAGTAATTCCCACCCCTCCTCTTGTGACACCCTTTTACATACTTAAAAACTGCTATCATGTCCCCTCTCAGTCTTCTCTTCTCCAAGCTAAACAAGCCCAATTCTTTCAGTCTTCCCTCGTAACTCATATTTTTTAGAGCTTTAATCATTCTTGTTGCTCTTCTCTGGACCTTTTCCAATTCCCCCACATCTTTTTTGAAATGTGGTGCCCAGAACTGGACACGATACTCCAATTGAGGCCTAATCCATGCAGAGTGGAGCAGAAGAATGACTTCTTGTCTTGCTCACAATACTCCTGTTAATGCATACCAGAAACATGTTTGCTTTTTTTGCAACAGCATCACACTGCTGACTCATATTTAGCTTGTGGTCCACTATGACCCCTAGATCGCTTTCTGCCATACTCCTTCCTAGACAGTCACTTCCCATTCTGTATGTGTGAAACTGATTGTTCCTTCCAACTCATATGGCTTCCTTCCTTTGCTCATATGGCTTGCATTCCATTCCTTTGATCATCTTTGTCAATCACCTCTAGATTCTTTCAAGTTTCTCTACAGCCGTTCTATACATTGGTGACCAAAATTGGACATAGTTCGCCATCTGAGGCCTAACCAGTACTGAGCAGAGTGGTACTATGGCTTCCCTTGACTTGCATGCTATGCCTCTGTTTGTGCAATCCAAATTTGTGTTTTTCTTTTGCGACGGTATTGCATTGTTTATTCATGTTGATGTTGTGCTCAACTATAACTTCCTGATCCTTCTCAGCAATGCTGCTGCCAAGCTACTTTTTCCATTTTTTTTGTGCATTTGTTTTTTCTTCCGTAAGTGCAGCATTTTACATTTGCCTTTGATGAATTTCATTTTGCAGTCCATGGCCCAGTTCTCCAATGTATCAAGTTCCCCTGGAATTTTAGCTATATCCCCCCAAAGTGTTTACAGTTCCCCCTAGCTTTTTTCTTCTGAAAATTTGGCCCATATGTTCTATAGTCATACATCCAGGTCATTAATAAAGATGTTAAATAACACAAGATCCAGAACAGATCCCTGAAGAACCCCGTTCAAGCCATCATGTAACATCATTTCATTAACAGTTATTCATTATTTGTGGGGTTTCAACTAAATAGTATTCACTGGGTAATCCCAATAGCATAAATTCTGGAGCGCACAGTATAACAGCGAGACTTTCTCCATAACAAAGGTTCTTTCTGCAAAGGGAGGCCCAATGGGAAGATGAGAGAAGAGTTCTCCACTTAGAAGAACTCTTTGTCTAATTCACGGCTTTGCTGTCTGTCTGTGTCTGTGTATGAGCCCCGCTGATCACAGCCTGACTCCATGACCACTCCCAGCTAGTAAAATATGGCTCTTTAATCTGGGTTATATCACCACCTGCTTTTAGCTCTGGAAGAGCCTTGTCCAATCCTAGATGTGTCAACCAAGATGGTGGCCATCGCATGTGATTATGACTCAGTGACACAGAGAGAGCTGAATCCATGAATCCATAGAGTCTGACTGTGTCTCTTAAATGGATTGGCTCCTAAGCGAGCTGCTTCAAGCTTGTCTCAGCTTGAAGTCACCTTTTTTTGCAGCTGTGCAGATTATTAGTGATGTGTTGAAGACACTCCAAGACTTTTTTCTAGTTTCTAACATGTATTAATCAATTATGTCTTAGAACATATGCATAACATTTAAAACTGAAATTAAGAAATATATTTACATATTGTCAAATGTTTATCCAAACTATCAAAGCCTTTTAGGGCTGCCAAACTGGGTTGGAAAACTTGGAAGAACAGGCTTTTCTCATGGGTGAACAATGTAAAAAACACGTAATGATATTAAGTGCATGATTCGAGATATCTTAAAGAGGCCCAATTTTCAGAAGAAGGGGTATCAGCAGTTTCTGAAAATCAGGCCCCTCTCAGAGTCTTGGCTTGGACACCCAAAGTTGCTAGCCGCTTTTGAAAATTTGGCCCATGAGGTTGCCAATGCTTGCTGCTTCTGTTGTGGCCCAAAGTATCACAAAAGCTTGGTGTGTTTTAGCAGTTTCATTTCCAACCCGGGTGGGAACGAGGAAGAGTAGAAGGATACACATTTAACACTTCCAGATACATCTCCATCTCCTGATCTGGCCTTTATCTTCATAGCATACAAGGTCCTCACAAGTCTGGATGGATTTATCCTCCACTCCACTCCTGATGGGGAGAGAAATATGATCCACATTTTAAAGATGGCAAAATAAGACACAGGGCAGGGTTGCCCAAGCTCTTAGATGAAGCTTTTGATCAAGCTTTCCCAGGGGGAAGCTATTCTAGATTTGATCCTAACAAATAGGGAGGAACTGGTTGA
>JANRFK010004893.1:55279021-55290426 GCA_030068395.1 Apalone spinifera
GATGACCTCTCGAGGTCCCTTCCAGTCCTAGTATTCTATGATTCTATTATTAAAACGGGAGGGTCTCCTGCATCCTTGTCCAGACATCTGACAACCAGACTCTCCTTCCATTCCCAGGTTTGTGCTGTGCTTTAAAAAAGGAAAAGAGTACAGAAGGGTAAACAGGAAGATCTAGCTGGTTGGTGGGACAGGAGCATCAGTCCAGGACTGACCTGTGACACAGGGAATATGGAGTAACAGAAGATCAAGCCGAGGTAGCAAGAGATGGAAGGGATATATTAAGAGAAGATCTCCCATAAATAGGTGGGTGTTTTCACCATGAACGGACAAGGGGTGATAATTTATAACTAACGAGAAGGCCTTAAAGAGAAGAGACTACATGCCATTGGTTGTGGCCAGCTGAGTACCTCTCATGCAATGCGCCAAAGTGCAAGATTTTTTTTTAGCTGGACTTTTTTCTGCTTGTGTTCTCTGTAAACCACCTCGCGGCAACAAGAAGTTCATTGTCCATGCGGGGCAAAGAATGGCATTTAAGAATGGTGTGTTGAAGCGCCACTCACTTTTACATGCTATGCCCCAAAGCCCTGCGTCCTGGATACAAAAGTAGTTGTGTTTCCAACAGGAGGTTAGTATGAGGTAAAGTGCCAGGGTGTGAAGCCAGCCACGCATATAAACCATTAAACAATGTCAATGCAAAGCTGCTCAAAATGTCTATTAAACTTAACAGTACCATTAAACGTCCACCTTTAAGGTTTCTTTGTTTCTAGAAAAGGCACTTTGACACGTGAATAAGGTGTAACGAAAATTAGCCTTTTCTCAGTACCTATGTTTAGGCCAATGATGAAATTCCGTTGTCCATCCCCCCACCATTGGTCTTGGTCCAATCCTCTGCTCGCTTTTAAATTTTCTGAGGTGTCAATGTTCTCTTTATGAAATGGGCTGCAGTCTGTGCCCATGTACCTTTTTCCTAAAGAGGTGTTACTTTAATATATGGAAGGAGGACATTTTATTTCACAAAGATAGCTTGTTCAGAGTGGGAAGTAAAAAAAAAAATTCACTTGACAAATGCAGCGTCTCCCAGTGATCTTCAGCTCCAAAGGCGGAGGGAAGTGGGACAGAAAATCCCATAATACTCTTCTGTATTCCCTGCCCTAAAGTACAGGTGGCTTTGGATAATTTTTCCTGAAAACTAATTCTGTGGTATAACGGTAGCCACCTAATATTTTTTTGAATCCATGCATCAGCACAAGAATGCAGCTTGAAGGATGATCTCTGCAAAGCAGCAGAGGCTATGCAAAAAGAAGGCATACTCATTCCGTCTGGTATGGTCCGTGGTAAACAGTTTCATAGGAACCTGTCTGATGGCAAGGGGAGGGGGACCAAGCACAACCCTGATACTTGGAATCAGCTTCTAAGAAGCAAAATGTCTGTTGGCGTGAATGGGCACATCTCCGTTGCCTTCAGCAGAGCTTTGATCATTTAGAGCAGCTGTTGGCTCAACATCTTTCCAGCTTACATGGGAAATTCTAATTGACACTGTGTGTGGGCTCAAGGTGCAAAGTTTGGATTTGGCTCTCTATCTAGATTATCGGGGTGTAGGCTCCCCGAGGTATGTGCAACCTGCTATAAAGGTTTGCAAAAAGGGGCGTGAGATCTGGATTTGTCCTGCGAATACTTCTCAGTTAATATTCTTTATTTCTGGGGTTTGGGCTAGCTGTCAATTATTTCGGGCTCTGGGTCCAGGGGATATGTGTCTGGTTTACCATTTTGGGAAACAGCTTAGACTAGAGGAATGGGAAATCTTTAGCGTTACCTATTAAATCAACACAGGAGCCATTCTCCAGAAATTGTTGGGGGCTGACTGCTGAGCAGAGGAGAGGTTGTGCAAATTTATTCCGACCACATTTCTCAACATCATGTTTGTTGTGTTTGGAATGAGCTGTAGCGCTTTGATCTCTCTCTCTCGGCACATAGTAACTACACTATGAGCTTACTGGACTGATGAACCAAGGTTGTTTCATCCTTCTCATCATTTGAAGAAGAGTGGCACAATGGAGAACCGTAAGACAAAACAGCTATTTGTTCAATAAGCAAAAACACTTTGTCAAGGACAGCATATAGCCTAAGAAATTTAACCCTGTCAGTGAAAAAACAAAGCTGTGGATAGCTTGTCAGGTTTATCTGGGTATATCGCACATAATCCATTCTCTGCCATTACAGAGGGTTGGGGC
Source organism: Apalone spinifera (assembly GCA_030068395.1). Lineage (NCBI taxonomy): Eukaryota > Metazoa > Chordata > Testudines > Trionychidae > Apalone > Apalone spinifera. Next base: position 55,281,253 of record JANRFK010004893.1, read on the forward strand.
CAGAGGCGGACTGGCCCGGCGAGATACCAGGAATTTCCTGGTGGACCGTCAGCTGGTGGGCTGTCATGTCCGCACGCCATTGCTCCTCATTCCGAGCGGCTCCGCAGCCGCGCTGTATGCGGCACACAGAGGCCGACCCGCCACCTGCGCCGCGGGCCAGACATGATGCAGGGGGCGGGGCTTGAGGGGCACACAGGGGTGACGTCATGGGGGGGCCATTCTCAACCCATTTCCCGGGCCTATTTTGATTGCCAGTAGGCTCCTGGTTGGAACCTCTCAGAGCATGTCTACACTGGGGAGTTATTTCAAAATAACTCCCCTTATTTTGGTCTGCACTCTCAAGCCTGTTATTTCAAAATAATGGGCTTGTTATTTCAAAATAATAACTCCTGCTTGGCCATTATTCCAAAATAACAGTGCGAGCATCTACATAGCAATTTTGTTATTTTGAAATAAATTCGAAATAACGGACGGCTTAGTCTGACATCTGTACACCTCATTCCATGAGGAATAATACCTATTCCAAACTAGCTGTTTCGGAATAGCAGTAGTATGGTCGCTCCACTGCTGCTATTTTGAAATAGCGCCTCCCCAGGGCCAAAGTAATTACTCCCCAGTGCCTCCTGGGGCTCTAAATCGAGGTAGCGTGTCCACATTAGGGGAGCCTGCCTTGGACTAATTTTGAGGCCTCCCTATAGTGTGGACGTGCTATTTTGAAATAAACTATTTCAGAGTATTTCTTTTGGGATAGCTTATTTCAAAATAACTGTGCAGTATAGATGTCCCCTCAGTCTCTCCTGTTGTTTGCCACTGGCACACAATAGGCTAGTTTTCGGAAGTCTATAATGCTTTGGCCTAACATTGGTGGTTGGGTTTAGTGTGAAGATGGCTGGGTGGTGTTTGGTGGCCTGTGATATCCAGCAGGCCATTGTTGATTAGCGATGGGCAACCAAGACTAGTGAGTGGGCCATGTGTGTGGCCCTCCATCTCAGTGGGCCACAAGACTGAAATTGGGCATGTGCACTAACCATGATCCCAAGAAGAAGATGAAATATATTGCCTGTATTGCCTTTGCAACACAAAGTGATCCATTTTTAGGAGGAAATTAAGTGGCTGGCAAAAGTAACATAAAGAAGCAGAGGGAGTCAGTGGCTCTCACAACGTTGTGTGCAATCGGCATGCACCTCACACATGCCCTTACTTTAAATGTGTGTCACTTCTTGACCCTCCCCTCTGCTGCAGGCCCCGCCCCCACTCCATCCCTTCCCTCAAACCCACAACTGGCCTCTTCCCTGCCTCCTTTCCCCAGCGCAGCCCCACCCCTTCTCCTCCCCGTCCCTTCCACTATTTCTGAACAAGTGTGAATTGACTGATTCGTGCCCCATCTCTGCTCCTCCCCCACCCTTCCAGAGTGTGAACATCGTGAATCAGCCAATTCAAGGAGCTCTGGACATGCTGGGAGTGAGGGTGAGGGGTAACTAAGTGCAAGGTCCCCAGTGCGCGAGAGGAGCGGGGAAAGGTGACCATCAGAGGAGGGTTACGCAGGCCATATGCAGAACCACGATGGGCTGCATCTGGCCTGTGGGCCGTTGCCTACTACTGGTCTGGATAATCTGGGGGGCTTCTCATCTGGCCTTAAATTTTATGATTCTAGATGCAATGCTTTCTGTTCCCCAAGTGGATTTACAGATTCAAGCATAATCGAGAAGAGACAATAATACGTATGGCAGATCCAAGGAGAGAACCCCAGTCCAAAAGGCCTTTCACTGCATTATGTGGCCATCCATCATCACTGATGCTTCAAGGTCTAGTGGAAGAAATAGTCTGATCTGATGCTTGCAGAGAGCCCCTGCATATAACCCATGGCTCAGGAGAATACAATTTGGCTCCCAAAATGAATAGTAAAAATATAGAGGAATTTATTTTTAGTGGTTATGTCATTGGACCAGATAGGAACTTCTCTAGTAATAGAAAGACTATCTGGATGCCAAATGACTTCTAATCTTTTTTTGGCACCAATATAGCAGTTCTAAAATAAAATTTCTTGTTATTTCTTCTAGTTTATTTATTAATTTTTGTGAAATATAGCTGTGCATGAAGCAGTATCCTCAAAGCATAGACCACAACCGAATGACCTTTCTCACCAGAGTTATGAAGTGTGACCTTCAGACTACTAATTTCAGGGAATTTCTCATGGACATTTTACTGCTTTTAGTCTTGTGATTTATTGTACCCCCAAATCACCTTTGTGTGAAATTTCAATTAAACGGCTATTTTCACTTCAAAAGCACGTGACAAGTACAACAGCTAAGGTTTCTTTTTTTCCCATGCAAAGTTCCCTTCCACTCAAGAAGCAAGCCTGATTTTGCCTTAAAAAGAACCTCAGTTTCATCTAAAATTGGCAACAGTTTTGTTTGAAATACCTTTACAACATTTTTTTGCAAAGATCAGCTCATTTTAGTTCATCACAAAGTGCAAAACCACATGATTTTTTACACTGATTTTCATTTTTTTATGGATATTCCATGCATCTTTATTGCTGCATAGTTCAAATCTTTCGTCTTTCTTCTCAGTTTAGTTGGAGTATAATTACCTAGAGAGGGCTTATATAAAATATTTTTTAATATGAACAGTAGTTATTAAAGGTTGAAAACTTTACAGAAATAGAAGCAGGAAGACAAATAGCATACACCTTGGTTATGTACTAATGCAGAAGAGTGAGATGCACTATAAGAATATAGCAACTAAGAGAAAAAGAGGTATAGGAGATACTGAAAGTTTAAAATGCTTAGGCAGCTCATTTCATTCATCAAACCCATCTGGTGGTTAGGAGAACTAGTTTCTGTTCCTAATCCTGCGACTGGTTTGTTGCATGACTATAAGCAAGCTACTGCACCTCAGTTTCTTTATCTATAGAATAGGAGTTATGATCCTTACCCTCCTGTTGCAAAATATTTTGAGATTTCTGGATAAATAGCCCTAAGAAGGGACAGGAGTATTTCAGATAAAATATCTCCGTTTAGAGAGAAATGTAGTGAGCAATCTTTTATTCCCTGTAACTACATAGCAAGAACAATGCTCAGCACTTCTGAAAAGTGAAACAAGGGTGTCTTATGTTTCAGAAGTTAGAGATGGTGGGGAAAAGGTATATTTCTGTGAATAATTCTTGCCACTTTTCACAGAAATATTTTATCACAATTTCAAACATTTGGGAAATTTTGATCATTCTAGTACCTGATTAGAAAAGATCAAACAACAAAATCTGAGAAAAATTTCTGCAAATTTTTTGTTGTAGAAATTTTGAAAATTCAAAATTGCAACCAGCTCTAGCGATTTACCTATGATCACACAGGAAGTCTAATGAGAATACTGATCCCTGTTCACCTTGATTCCCTCTTCTATGCATCAGCTAAAACAGTTCTCCCTCTCTGCAAAGGACTAAGAGGATTCTAGAATCCACCGTATAACAATTTTGAAACACTCTGACATACATTCAAAGGATGACCTGAATTCCCTGAACACAGATTTACTCAAGTCAGCAGTGTGGCATGGAGTTTCGCACACTGAGGAAGCAGTACCCTGTATAGTAGGGCAAGATCAAAGAGGTCTGATTCTCCATTGCCTTGCACCCTGTTTAGTCATTTACACCAGTTCAGAGTAAGGGCAAATTAGGTGTAAAATGCCATCCTATCAGAGTGGTGGGATTTTGTACCCACTTAGCACTTAGTTGGCCTTGGTATAAATGACAATATAAGCTCATTCCTTAACATATCCTTTCACAGGGTAAATATGTATTCAGCCATGTAAGGCAGAATTAATTTCTTTAGTTTTCCTTTCACTCAAAGACTGAAGATTTCCCCCATCTTAAAAAATATATTCAGTGGGTTTCTTTGCTCTGAAGGAAACAGTGGGGCTTTTTTTAAATACTGCCCCTTTGCCTTTTCAGAGTTAGTTGTCACCATGTGAGATTGTGAAATATATATTCAATGGTTCAATAAGAGCAAAAACTGCAGTCTCTTTTTCTTCTTCCAAGAGATGCTATGGGAATGAACTGGAAGAAGCATTTTTATTATATCTTAGAATCATGCCTGAGTGTCTTATTTTGGCTCTCTGCTTCAAGACCACCCTGAAGGTGACCCTCTCCCTCCCCCGTGCGCACACATGCAAAATTTTGCTGTGCATAAAGCCATAAATTTATAACAAAAAATAGGAACTGAGATTATTGGAGGATTGCAAGGCAGTGTGCATTGAGTTGTGAAGTCTGTATGTGTTTGAAGGAACACCACCTATTACATTCATCTGCATATTTATCTCCGGCTTTCCATTCCTACATAGGGAATAGAAATGTACCTACTGTAGGAAGCAGGGTGGTGTGAGAAAAGGGTCTTATTGGCACAAGCGAAGAATGCGCGAGTGGCAAAGACAAGTGAGCTTTGAAGGCATTTCCAAATGTGTGCAAGAAAACATTTACACCGCATTGACCACGTTGGGCAAGGCGAGCGAGGTGGTTGCCTTGGGCCCCACACTGCCCAGATCCGGGCCCCGCCCACCCAACCACTCACTCGCTGCCCTGACTGGGAGCCGCGCAACCGTGTGGCTCAGCCAACCACAGCGTGCTGCTTTGGGCCCCACAAACTGTTTGGTCGGGCCTGACATTGACAATGAGAACATCCCCAGAAACGTTACAGGGGATTAAATATAGTAGGGATAGATAAGTCTTCATACTTCATGGCATAAGCCGGCCATTGACTGTTGCTGGGCTAGGTAGGAACATCTCCTATGGGCACGTTGTTCCCTACATACTCATTCTGGAGCTTTCTTGCACTATTCTCTGAAGCTTCTGGCACTGAAATCTTCAGAAGCAGGATCTATCGGTTTGACCTGGTCTGAAACATCCTATGTTCTTCTTATGAATTCTGTTACATATTATACAGCGTTTGTAAAAGATTTGATTGCGGCCCTTTCTCACATTGCTCTGCCTATAATGCTGTTTTCTTAGGGTACGTCTACCCAATGCGGCTATTTCAGACTCGCTATTCCGACATTCCTGTAAATCTCATTCTACGAGGAGTAAGGGACGTTTCGGAATAGCACTTTATTTCAAAACTTGGTGCTATGTAGACAGGCCAAATGACAAAATATTCATTGAAATAAGATACACAGTGTAGATGCACCCTTGGTGTCTCTTCCAACTGCCATTGGAATCAGTGGGCATCTTTCCATTGATGTTTATAGGAATTGGTTTGTTCTCTTATTTATTATGGGCATGTCTACACTACAGCGTTACTCTGAAATAACTCACATTATTTCAAAACAACAAACTGAGCGTCCATACAACAAGCCCATTATTTTGAAATTATTTCAAAATAACAGGCTTCTTATCCCAGAATAGTAAACCTTCATTTAATGAGGAATAATACCTATTTTGAAAATGTGATTTCCAAATAGCAGTAATGTGGACGCTCCACTTCTGCTATTTCGAAATAGCTCCTCTCCCAGGCCATTCAAAGTAATTACTGCCCAGTGCTTCCTGGGGCTCTAAATCGAGGTAGCGCATCCACATTAGGGGAGCCTGCTTTGGATGAATGTCAAGGCTTCCTTGTAGTGTAAACATGCTGTTTTGAAACGGTTATTTCGGGAGTTATTATTCCAAAATAACTTATTTCGAAATACCCTTGTAGTGTAGACACACCTTATGAGTTCAAGAAGAAGGGAAATTATAACAAATGCATTATGGAAACCTCTAAAACTGATCTAAATTAGCATTATAATATCCTGGGCTAGAATAAAAAAAACCCATAATGCATCAGAAAAGGTAGTTTCTGGGATTTCTAATAGTATAAAGCTGCTACTCTAAGCCCTAGGTTGTGCTGAGATTTTAGACTTTACACACGACACTGGTCCAGAAACGAATCTACAGCCAACCTATAGATGTACACCATGGCTGTAGAGAGGGTTTGGGGTCTGTTTAAAAATGTCTTTTGATTTCAGAAGCACTGAGTGAAGTTTGAAAATGTGCTTTTAAATACGCCTTACTAGAGCTGGTAGACAAATACAGAATAATTTTTGTGAGAGAAATTGAAAAAAATGCTTGCCAACATTTTAAAATGTGTTTGATTCTTTTGTCGAAATCTTGAACATTTGAACCCCAGCCTGCATGAACTAGCAATACCATGAGTCCACAAAGCTACCACATTCCTCCTGCTCCAGGCTAGTATGTGTGTGCTGGTCCCTGGGAGAGATGCATTGAGTCAGGCATAGATCCAGTGTAAAGTACTTCTCTCTCCAGGAAGCAAGTGAGACACTGAGGCTATGTCTACATTATAGCCTTTTCCGCAAAAACGTATGCAAATAAGGTGAAGTGTGGGATGTCTCTGTGTCTCATTTGCGTAATTAACGAGGCTCCGTTTTTGCGCAAGATGCTTTTGCACTAAAAGGAGCCATCTACATAGCTCCTTTTTGCGCAAAACCACCCTCTTGCAGAAGAGCTGTTCTTCCGGAAAAAAATGCGGAAGAATGGCTATTGCACAAGAGGGTTTTTTTGCACAAAAAGGAGCTGTATAGACAGCTCCTTTTTGCGCACAAGGCTCTTGCATAAAAACAGAGCCTCATTAATTATGCAAATGAGGCACAGCAATATTCCATGCTTTGCCTTTTTTTTCATTTTTTCGGAAAAGGCTATATAGTGTAGACATAGCCTGAATCTTCACATACACACCCCTCACCTCTCTGAACTATTTCAATTTAGGTATTCTACCACAGTGCCACATGGGAGCTGTAGTTCAATTTCCTTGTGTCCCTGTTCTTCTCTATGAGCTGAGTTCCACAGCCAGAATACAGATCCCATGATCCATCATGTCCAGGAACTCCCAGTATGCAAAACCCTCTTCACTACAGGGGAGGCAATAGTGCATTATGGGAGATGTAGTTAAGCGGGCCAAGATCTATAGCTCTGCTGAAGTACCATGACAGTATTTCCAATTTGAAATATTTCAGGTTATGTTGATATCAATATCAATATCGATATAGATAAAAAGGACATTTTCTGACCCTCTCTAATTGAAAATCAAGATTCACCTCTTCATTTGTCCTTGGGATAGCAAAATGTTTGCCCTTGCACGATGCTTGTGGTTAACCCAGGGTTCACACCGATATAACATCCATATATAAAGAAGTGTTATAAAACCACTCATACAACACTAATATAACGCCGGTATTGGTATATATATCAGAGTTATATTGGTGTTACTGATATAACACTAATATATAACACCGATATAACTCTGTGCTGTACTGACATCCCAGGAACTTATGATCTGACCGTGCAAGGTCAATTTCACACATACAGAATGGGAAGTGACTGTCTAGGAAGAAGTACATCAGAAAGGGATCTAGGGGTCATAGTGAACCATAAGCTAAATATGAGTCAACAGTGTAACACTGTTGCAAAAAAAACCTAACATGATTCTGGGATGCATTAACAGGAGTGTTGTGAGCAAGACACGAAAAGTCATTCTTCCACTTTACTTTGCACTGATTAGGCCTCAGTTGGAGTATTGTGTCCAGTTCTGGGTACCACATTTCAATAAAGATGTGGAGAGAATGGAGAAGGTCCAGAGAAGAGCAACAAGAACGATTAAAGGTCTAGAGAACATGACCCAAGAAGGAAGACTGAATGAATTGGGCTTGTTTAGTTTGGAAAGGAGAAGACTGAGAGTATGTCTACACTTGCACCCTCTTTCAAGAAAGGGATGCAAATGAAGACATTTGAAATTGCAAATGAAGCCAGGATTTATATATCCCGTGCTTCATTTGCATAATCATGCTATGGCACTATTCTGAAATAGTGCTATTTCGAAATACAAAACGCAGTGTAGATGCAGTTATTTCAGGAGAACACCCTTCTTCCGAAATAACTGATAAACCTCATTTTATGAGGAATAAGGGTTATTTTGAGGGAAGGGTGTTCTCCCGAAATAGCCGCCTCTACACCACGTTTTGTATTTTGAAATAGCGCCATAACACGATTATGCAAATGAAGCACAGAATATGTAAATCCCGGCTTCATTTGCAATTTCAAATGTCTCCGTTTGCATCCCTCTCTCAAAAGAGGGTGCAAGTGTAGACATACCCTGAGATGGAAAATGATAATGTTTTTCAAGTATCTAAAAGGGTGTCATAAGGAGGCGGGAGAAAAATTGTTCTCCCTGGCCTCAGAGGATAGAACAAGAAGCAATGGGCTTAAACTGCAGCAAGGGAGGTTTAGGTTGGACGTTAGGAAAAAGTTCCTAACTGTCAGGTTGGTTACACCCTGGAATAAGTTGCCTATGGAGGTTGTGGAATCTCCATCATTGGAGATATTTAAGAGCGGGTTAGACAGACATCTATCAGAGATGCTCTAGATCAGTGTGTCCCAATTTAATTTGCTCACGGAGCCCCTAGGGCCCCACCACGTTTGGCCAAACACTGCGTTTGGCTCTGTCACTTTAAGAGGGGGCGGGGGAGTGCTGGCTCTTCAAGGAACCCTTGCTTGCACCAATTGGAAAACACTGGTCTAGATGGTACTGAGTCCTGCCATGATGGCTGGAGACTGGACTCAATGACCTCTTGAGGTCCCTTCCAGTTCCAGTGTTCTATGATTCTATGATTCTAAGGTGCCCTTGACTTCTATGGGAATGCAGGGAGCTCCCCCTGTGGGGATACCGAGCACCTTAGGGGACTGGTCCCATTGCTTTTTGCATATGAGCTCACTTTGGTGGGACCAGCAAGTCAAACCATGCCCCTGGTGTTACTGAAGTCCATGGGAGCATTTTCATGGACTTCAGTGGTGGGCAGGCTAGGCCCTGCTCCTTTCGAAACATGAACCTTTACATACTGGGGCATGAGAAGGCCCATAAGCGAGCGAGGGGAAATGGGATAACCTGCCATGCCATTCTGAGCCTGTGTAATGCTGGGAAATACACTAAAAAGCACCAAGTGTGCTCATTTATTTATACATGCATCATTCTTATGATGCTAGCTTCATGGCGCTCCAGACATAAAGTCAAATTTAAACCATCGGGCTTTGCTGTTTGATGCTTTCATTCAAAACAATGAGGCTGTGCCTAGACTGGCGCGATATTGCGCCAGAGTGATGCAAATGAGGCTCAGCGTTGGAATATCGCCGAGCCTCAT
>JANRFK010004893.1:55290526-55311643 GCA_030068395.1 Apalone spinifera
ATTAGCTATGCAAATGAGGCTCAGCGATATTCCAATGCTGAGCCTCATTTGCATTGCTGTGGCGCAAGATCGCGCCAGTCTAGACGCAGCCTGAGTGTTTTGGTACCGATTTCCATAGGAGTACGATGGGGCCTTTGGAGAATACCTATGAGACCTCTGTTTCTCCCTTGAGATTTCCCAAAGGACCCTCAGTGAGATAGGCACCCAGTTTATTCAATGGGCATTGGGTGCCAAAGGGCCAGATTTTCAATCATATTTACGTGCTTAATGCAGAAAGTCACCATACGGAATTTTCAAAAGCACGCAAGCAGGTTTGGCACCTCAGAACACTTGAGTGTGATCCCCAGCTCTACCACTACCTTATTGGGTGACCTCAGGCAAGTAACTTCAACCCCTGCCTCAGTTTCCCCATATATAAGATAATGATACCAACCTCCTTTACAAAGTACTTTGAGATCTGATGGAAAGTGTAATAGAAGTGTTAGGTATTATTAATAAGAATGCGAGTAATTAGTTTCAACTACAGTGGATTTAGATTTCAGAAAGCATTAACGGGCCCCTGGACAAAGTGACAAAGGGAGTAAATACCAGCCTTTGACACCATTTGGTCTGAATATCCTGGCCTGCAAATTCTCTAGTTATTAAGGAGTGGTGTATCTTTTCAGCTCTTTTTTTTCTTATGTGTCAGTGATCTGGAGCCTTCTGTAGAGCAAACAGACTGCAGTAATCTATTTCAGATGCTTCAGTGTCTGTCTGTCTATACCCTGGGCCAGATCACAAGTGAATAGGATCATGAAAACCAGAATAAAACAACACAGCAGCCATTCAGTATGAAATGATGGAAATTCATGGGTGAGAGAGTCTGGGGTTTTAATTTTTTTGTTTTGTTTTGTTTTTGAGAATTTATCACTGATCTTCAGTTGTCATTTATTAGACTTAAGTGTGCTACGGCTCAAACAAACCATTATGTAAATAAAACAGAAAGGGAAACATTTTGTCAATTTCAGAAATGAGCCATATGTTGCAATCAGATGTGCATGAATAAGAAAAATACCACCAAGAAAGGGCTGTGTATAATACCAAAGGAAGACTTGGCTCATGTTCTGAAGAACAGAACCACGTCCCTTGTTACTTGCTGATTTTTTCCTAGCCCGTGTGCTTAAGTGTTTGGTCATAAACTAGGTTCAAATGGGGCGGATGACAGAAGACCACTGGTAAGTAGCAAAAAGGTAACCTTACCAGAGATCTAGCTCATTCAAAGGTGTCAAAGGGCCAGATTTTCAATGATATTTATGAGCTTAATGATGCAGAATGTCACCAAGTGGGATTTTCAAAAGCACGCAAGCGGATTTGGCACTTTAGAACACCTGGGTTTGATTCCTAGCTCTACCACTACCTTGCTGGGTAACCTTGGGCAAGTAATGTCTCCCTATGCCTCAGTTTCCTCATATACCAACCTCCTGTAAAAGCTGTAGAAACCATTTCATATTTAGCTAGAAGCCATCTTGTATAACAGAAACCATTTCAGCTTTTCTCTCAAGCACGTAGACCAGAGTGATCTTCCTGTCACCCCGTGAGAAGAAGCCTACAGGATGGGCTATTGGTATGTGTTAATTGGGCTGGTTGGGACAGGAGGTATACTCCCTCGTACCTGTCCGCCATCTTGTTGATAAGACTTTGTTTTTCCTAGTCTAATTGATTATTTCTGTAATTGGATGCCCTGACATCAGACTTGTTTGGTTAAGGGTATAAAATACTAGGATTGATTGTATTAGCTAGCCTTACTGAGCCTGGCTTTGCTGTGACCACGTTTGGCTCATGCTGTGTTTTATTAATTAATAAAGTTGTTTGTTAGCTGCCTAAACAGAGAGGAGCGTTTTTGCTTCAACACTCCTTTACAAAGTGCTTTGAGATCTGTTGATGGAAAGTGTAATAGCAGAGTTAGATAATAACAACAATAATGAGAATAATTCAGAGAATCATAGAACGCTAGACCTGGAAGGGACCTTGAGAGATGATCAAGTCCAGTCCCCTGCCCTCATGGCAGGACCAGGCACCATCTAAATCATGTCTGATGTCTATCTAAGCTGTTCTTAAACATCTCCAGTGATGGAGATTCCACTGTTCCAGTGTTCAACAACCCTGACAGTTCAGAAGTTTTTCCTAATGTCCAACCTAAACCTCCCTTGCTGCAATTTAAGCCCATTGCTTCTTGTCCGATACTCAGAGGCAAAGGAGAAAAATTGTTCTCCCTCCTCTTTGTAACACAACACCTTTATAGAAAGGTGCTGCTGTCATGTCCCCTCTCAGACTTAGTTTCACTTAGTACAGATTTAGCTTGTAGACAGTATAAAGAGGGTCTTGGTCTTTTACTGGGTGTGGACAAGAGACATAGCAAATTCAAAGTAGGGTCTAAGGAGGAAAAAGAGGGAACTCAGTGGGACAATCCTCTGAACATCTTAAATTAGAGAGACAAGAGGGATGAAACATTTTTTCTTGCACCAACAGAAGATGCTCCAATGAAATACAGTACCTCATTCACCATGTCACTCTAATTGCCTGGGACCAACACAGCTACAATAGCACTGCAAACATCTTAAATACCTACACACCAAAGCAAAGAGTATGAGGATGAAACAGGAAGAACTGAAAATATTAGTACATAAGCAAAATTATGATGTAATGAGTGTCAAAAAGAGTTGGTAAGTTAAATCTCATGGCTGAAACTGGTATGGAGGAGGTATATTGATAACTATCAGTATGGCTTTGTCAAGAAAAATCTTATCAAACCAACCTAATAGCTTTCCTTAACAAGGTAAGAAGCCCTGTGGAAAGGGGGAAGCAGTAGATGTAATATATCTTGACTTCAGTAAGGCTTTTGATACTGTCTCACATGAACTCTCATAAACAAACTAGGGAAATGCAATCTGTTCACAGGACTGTTGTAAATAAGACTAGTTCTTCTACTCTACTCCACGCTGATTAGGCCCCATCTGGAGTATTGTGTCTAGTTCTGGACACCACATTTTAGGGAAGATGTGGAAGAACTGGAGAAAGTCCAGAGAAGAGCAATGAAAATATTAAAGGCACAATAAGCCATGATCTATGATGGAAGTTTGCAAAACAAACAAACTGGATTTGTTTAGTCTGGAGAAGAGAAGTCTGAGAAGGGACATAAAAACAATATTCAAGTACACAGAAGGTTGTTATAAATGGGATAGAGAAAAATTATCAGCCTTAACCTCTGAGGAAAGGACAAGAAGCAATGGGCTTAAATTATAGTAAGGGGCATTTAGGTTGGACATTAGGGGAAAAAAAATCCTGTCAGAATGGTTAAGCACTGAAATAAATTGCCCAGGGAGCTAGTGGAATCTCCATCATTAGAAATTTTTAAGAGCAGGCTGGACAAACATTTGTCAAGTATGGTCTAAATAATATTTAGTCCTGCTTTAGCACAGAGGACTGGACTAGATGACCTCTCAAGGTCCCTTCTAGGCCTACAATTCTATGACTCTATGTTAGTGAACATGTTGTTGCTAAGGGCAAACCTGATCTTGCCTGTGTGTGTTGAACTGGATAGGCAGCAGAATTGGCAGGGATGTATTAATAGGAATACCTTCAATTGATTAATGGATGACAAGATGATATATTTCTGCAAAGGGGTTGCTAATCCAATGAATGCTGCAGAATTGTTCATGGGAGAGGCGGATCCAGTAACAACAGAAACTATTGCAAGCAATGGCATTACTCTACTAAAGGATGCCTATCCATATGAAACACCTGACGTTAGCAACTGTCAGAAGCCAGGGAGGGTACTGAGCAAGATGGACTACTGAAGACTGGAAGATGTTACAACAACGAGAAGTCCTGTGGCACCCTATAGACTAACAGATTTATTAGGGCATCAGCTTTCATGGGTAAAGACCCACTTCTGATGAACAAGACCCACAAAACCTTATGCTCCAATAAATCTGTTAGTTTATAAGGTGCCACAGGACTTCTCTCTTTGCAGATTCAGACTAACACAGCTACATCTCTGAAGATGTTACAGGAAGTCTAGCTAATAAAAGCAGCATCAGTATGTAGGTAGATAGTGAACATAAGTCATTCACTGGTACATCAGTTTAGGGTAGGTGGTATTGCTTATGGTTCAATAGATTTGTCATTATACATTGCACATGGCTCTCTCTGGGCAGCTCTTAACGGCAAAGTCTTTTCAGATGTACCACTCAGGATTTTACCCAAGAATGGACTTCCGAATTTGACTTAGCAACATGAGACCTTGCTACTCAATCTCTTATATCTTTGTTGTAAAGTGGAGAGAAGCCACTGTGCCATATCTTGCAAGAGGAGTTAGTTGCTCAAGTTTGAGGATTAGCAAGGTATGAATTAGCAAGGTTCCACTGCATTTAAATTTCTGTCCCCATGGGGCATCAGTTTTAAATGGGAATATCACGCTCCACCAGATGATATAAATGAGCCCAGAGCCGTTGATTTCAGTCCCACTATGCCAATTTACACGAGTAGACGTTCTTTCCCTTTTGCATTTGGCAAGAGTGCACGGAAGTGTTTTGGGTTTTTTTTAATGATGACCCTACCACAGTTTCTGCATGATTTCCTGGAATGTATTGTACATTTAGTAGGGCGTGTAAATAATAAAAAAAAAAAAAAAAAAAGCAGAGCACATGGTGGGGAAGGGGGGGTGGGGGACTGAGCAGGAGGAGTTACTAGATGCCCTCGTAAAATTTTAAAAGGCTTGAATGTCAAATTGAAACCCTTGGGGCCCTAAAACTTGAGTCTCAGGGCACTTCTACCTGCTGTTTCATCACATAAGCCTTTCACTGTTCATGAGCTGCAAACCCAAGATGATTATGACTTCCATTTCCCTGCAGTGTATTTAATTTCCCTTTACTGTTGTCATCAGACCCATGCCTGAACCACCTTTCATCTCCTCCTACCACTCATCATCCTTTCAGTTGCAGCCAGTGATGCATAGTCTTTTTAAATAGAGTGTTCCTTGTGGGCTCTTATATCAAAATCTGTTTAACCTCTTGTGCTTTCCGGCTTAAGGAGAAATCAGCATGCATTAGCCGCTTAATGTGTAACTGCACTCAACAGGAGAGCCGGGGAATCTACATAGGGATGCTGGCGTGTACAGGGATAAATGCCATCAGGGACAGCTGGCTGGCTTGCTCTCCCGCTTCAGTGGATTAAATGTTTGAACGCTGATTCGGACCCATTCCCGCCGAAAATATCCCTGCTGGGCCAGATGCAAGGCTGTGTGTGCTTGCTGGGTGTTGACTGGTGGAGGTTCTCGGAGGAGAATAAGCCAATGCAATTGACCTGCGTACCACTGCATGTGCTAGGCTTGATCCATATGCTCATTCTCCATTGGGACTGGGGGTGATTATTCCAGATAAGGGTGTGGGTTTCATGTATGGCTGGGATTGCTTCAAAGCATGATGTAAAACTGTGTTCTGCGGCACACTGGTCGGAGGTGTGCCACAGAGAACAACAGAGTTTAAAATGGCTGCCCTTAAAGGGGCAGGCAACCTTTTTTTTTTTTTTTTTTTGCTTAATAACTTTTCCCCCAACCTTTTCTTTTCTTTTTCTTTTGTGTTCCTCATAAAAAAAATATTGTTTGGTGTTCCTCAGTTTTAAAAGGTTTAAGAAATACTGATGTAGACATACCTGCTAGAGTGAAGAAGACTGATTTCCCCTCCCCCGGCGTCACTAATTGTTTCCCGGGGCCCTTCCTCCCTAATCACCATGCTGATTGGGGAGCCTTCCTGCTTCTCTTCTATTCCTCATTGGTCTATCTATTTATTTATAATATGGGCATGGGCGACATTTGCCGTGGCTTCTGCTATGGTGTAATAATAGCAGAACATGGGGACACCGATGCTTCAGAGATTATTTACCTGACCTGCAGGGCACCACTAGGGCTCATTCCCAGATCAGGGAAGCATCAGCAAAGTAGCTGAATTAACTACCTATTAAGAATCCATGTTTCTGCTAGGAGTAGGTGTGGGCCACTGCTCTCCAGTTATATGAGAGCCGAATGAAATTGTTCTCTTCACTTGGCCACCTGCAAGTGTTTTCATGGAAATTCTGAGGTGAAAATGATACAACCCCACCTTGAAGTCTGCTTATAGCTTGCTCCTGAAATGGGGCTCTTTTTGGCCATTTTCATGGACAGCTTGAATTTCTCACATGTATGAGCTTCCTTCAGTGTCTCATACTGGACTGGTCCTAGTACAAAACACTTGGCAACCTGCAGCAAGCTCACGCAGGGGCATTTGTACAATCAGAAGATGGCAGAAGATGGAGTTCTGAATTCAGCGCCATGGTATGAAAGTGGGAACACCCTTCTGAACTCAGAAATTCACGCCACCTAAAAACAATAAAAGATTTTTGACAATTCTCCTTTTTCCCCCCTCAAATATTCTCCAAATAACTTAGTTAGCAAAACACATTCCAATTTCAAGTTAGTTAACGTTGGCTTCCAGCTTTCATAGTAAATCCTATAATTTGATAACCACCCTGAAAGAGAGATGGAAAATCTCCATAAATAATATATTTCTTAATACCAGTAAGGCTTTGATTATATTAGGGCTTCTTGTACATTTCCAGCCCACTCATTTATTTATAGCATGCTAAAAATAATTTAGAAAGTTTTCATTATGTGCTTCAGAAAACCATCAGTAGGTAGTAGTTTGCAGTGTTTCAAAGTACTTAGCTCATGAGGTCTTCAAAGACAAGAACTCCACCTTTCTTAGGGCACTTCTACACTACACAGAAGCAGTTGATCTTCTAGTTCAATTTAGTATAGACCTGCTATACTTAGTTATTGAACTCAAAGGGCACCCCCATTCATACCAGTACTCCTGCTCCTCATGGTTAGGTCTTACACTGCCATGTTAAATCAGAAAAAGAAACTTTTTCTGATTTACTTTCAAAAGAGGCTTTTCCAAAATTTGGTGCATCTAATTGGTACCAATTTTTGGAAAAAAAGTGCTCTTTCGACACATCCCTTATTCCTAGTAGAACAAGGTTAACCTTGATGGTGAAAGAGCCTGTACACTTTTTCGAATTTTTTTTCAAAAAAGCAGATGCGTTCCTTGGACTTGGCATTGCTTTTCTGGGATGCAGTCTAAACATAGCCCATGAGGAGTAAGCATTTGTTCCTGTTGGCCTCCAGTGTGTGGATGGTGTGGAAATGAAATGTAAGATACATAGCTGTTTACATAGCTGGAGTTGCGTATCTTACTTTGAGCTTTGCATGTAGCGTAGATTAGGCCTGAAAGTTTCCCCATAGTTGGATCCAAACCCAAAGCTGTTTTTGGCAATTCTGAAAATTTGGGTTTTGGGTTTATTTTTAATATTCATCAATGAGTTTTTACTTCCCCCTCATCTCTGACCTCCGCTTCTGCATTTGGACATGGATAAAGCAGCCAGGCTAAAATATCCTGGGATTGGCTGATCTCTGGTGTCCAGGTATGAACAGAAGCTGTGAGCACTGGAAATTTTGTCAGTGCCTCTACTTCAGAATAATTATTTGTTGGTGCTTGGGTTTGCAAACCTCCAAGAGGGGTGGTTTTGATCTGGGCTCCATTGTATTGGAACCACCCCCGCCGTTAGTGGGAAAAGAAATGCTTTGCTTGAAATTTCCTGCTTCATGCTACCTTTAATTCTTATCCAACCCAAATCTAAAGTCTGAAGCCTTTAAGATGTCTCTATCACTGACTGTACATAAAATGTAGCAGTGGACTGCAGTGGGTTGAGCAGACAAACTAGCACATCGAAGATGTTCATCATCTGTTGCAGGATTTCCAGGTTCTCTTTTATTTGACCAGAATGGTTTTCCTTTTAGCCACAGAAATCCCACACACATATTGGACAGCTTCAATTCCGATTTAGGCTGAGAGCGAATCTGGCCTATCTGTTCCACATATTGTTCTACTAATAGCTGAGTGAGTGATTCCTCTTGATTCTCCGTCCTATGAAACCCCACTGTGCTGCAGCTTAGTAATGGCCTAGTGAGCCCAAGGTGGTGCAGATGGGTATATTTTGGATGTGAACCACATTCAGCATCTTAAGACGATCCCATGTGACTTCACTTCCAATTTGCGCACATAAACAAGTTAATAGCAGGCAGGAATCTTTTATAAGTCACTTTACTTTAATTGGCCTATCATTTTAATTGGCAGTTATCTTAATTGATATACAAGACATAAATACCATGGTCTGGAAAGCTTCCAGTCCTCCTTTATTAGAGTATTAAGCCACAACATATGCAGGTTACAATGAAATACTACTGTAGCCATTGTTTCAAGAAATCTCTCTCTTTCCATCTCTCTTTTTAAGACTGGAGACATGTAAAATGTAAGACTGTTCTATATAAATGCAGAAAAATGATCATAAAGACACATTGAATATAATTGTCAACATCGTCTCTTAAATAATTTAAAATTATCCCTTCTATGGGGCTTCCACAAGTTTTAACACTCTGCTTTTGTGGAAATCGGCTTTCAATTCAGTCAGAGTGGAGATTAGATCCAAAGATTTAAAACCCCCATAGATCAAAAGCAGATGCTCTTAGAAGACATTTCAGCCTAGACAGGCCGTCTGGGGACATTGTTACAGCGGGAAAAGACAATTTATCATTAAAACATGAAAGGCGCAGTTCAATAATAACCAGATGTATATGAAAAAAAGCATGGGTGTCAGGGTCTTGATTCATTTGTCTCCCCTTAGAAATCATCTTTATCCAGTGCTTAGGACCAGAGTGTGGATGCTTTGATGCCAAGACATAATATAAGGAAAACTGAAACATTTCACATTGTAAATCCTCAGCAATTGTCAAAGAAATTTTAATCGGATAAAAATCCAGAGTGCCTGAGGCAAAGATAAGGAGCAATCCACCTGAAGAACAGAGTCCACAGGTTAAAATAAAAACAGAGGCAGGCTGGCAAGTGTCTTCCAATGTTTTCTGCTTTTTGACCAAGGGAAACTGAGGCACAGGGTGGGGAGAAGACAAGTGGCTTGTCCACTTGTCAGTGTGAGAGTCAGGTAGCAGAAGGGAGAAATCCTGATTTCCCAATCCCTTGCTCTAACCACTAGAGAGCATTCAGTCCACAGCAAAGTGCATAGTACCATCACACAGGAAACCCAACTGTAGTTCCCAGTGTGGAAAGTAGATCATCCTCTGTATTCTGCATTTTAGTTTTAGCTTACCTGTCATGCTCTGGGTTAGCAGGTGTAATTAATGGCAATATTTGTTATTAAAAGTTTGAAATGCATTACAGCAATTCAGTGGTCTTAAGCTGCAGCTGAATTAGGAAGGAGTTCATCTGAGCAATTAGAACAGGCAACTCTTGCTGTTCCATCTTGGCTCTGTTACTGAATATGTCCCAGATCAATGCGTGTGAGTCTCAGCTGACCCATCTGTAAAATGAATATAAAAACTCTTGCCTATCTCACAGGAGCACTATAAGATTTTGTGGATGGAAAAGGCAACATATATATTCTTATTATTGCCTCAGGAACTCCGATTTCCTATTGTGTTGGACAGAGCTGGTCAGAACTTTTCCAACTAAACTTTTTTTTCCCTCTAGGAAATACTGATTAGTTGAAACCCAGATTGTGGGAAAGGATCAGGTTTGATGCATCAAACCTGATCTGAAAAAAGAAAAGAAAGAAATTGAGGAGAAATGGTGACAAATTGCCAAAATGTAATATTCTGACTTTTTTCAAAATGAAAAGAATTATTTTCCAGTGCAAGATACCCTTTCCAGTCTGAAATTTTAGTTTATTTATACTAAAGTCAGCAACAAAGGTTGTGGGGAGGAAATCAAAGGGAAATATTTTCAAAATTATCAAAAAACCTCTTGATTCACCAGATCTGATTTTTGCTTACTGATTGGTTCATGACAATTTGGGAGATTTCAAATTTTTGTTCCAGTTTGGGACAGGACAAAACTAAAAATCACCAGCACTCGAAGATGAGAAACCACTTTCTTTCCTGTGTTAGTGCTGGAGCAAAGGGCTAGGCCATGTACCAGGTGGTAGTTTGAGGGGCAGGTGCTGGATCAACTATTCTAATTCCGCTGGCAGGGCTTTAGCCTCTACATTTTAACATGTATCCACTCCCCATCCAGGGGCACTCACCTACGCTTTCCCTGACACTTCCAACATGCTCACACAAAACCCGAGCAGCCTTTATTGTTCCCAAGGGCTTAAGATGGCTGCCTGGTTTCTCATTCACATTTGGTGTCTGGAGGTTCCTGCCCCGGGGTTATCAGAAGATGCTTTTGGCTAATCTTGTCAGGAACTTGCCTCGGGAATGGTTTCCTAGCAACCCAATGACCTCAGCTGGGCCCAATATATCCATACTAAGTGACTGTTCTCCTTCATTTTCCTTTGACCACTAGGCCAGACTCCAGCCCCTAGGTTGCAGTGCTTACACCATGGTGTGTGCGAGACAAGCCCTGTGCTTTTGGGGTGGGAGAGTCACCAGGTCAGAGCCACTGTTTGATGTGGGAACCGAAAGGGGTGATACACTCCCTTCCTTCCTACACTGAGTAGCTCTGTCTTTGGCGGTACCAAATCACAGCATATAGTATCCCATAATCCCTTGCATGCCAGACTGACAGTCTAGTGTCCATGGCCAATGTAACTATAAGACTCTAGTGCATGGTTAGGCAATTTCCATTAGTTCACGGGGAGCTTCACTAGGGATAATGAGACACATACTCAGTAGAGGTAGGGTTTACTGACATGCATTCTTCCCCCAGGAAGGCCTTAAAGGGGCGGAGGGTGCAGGTAATGATGAGCTATAGGACCTGAAAACATACAGTGCAAGGTGTCCCATGGGTAAATGGGAAAAAAGCCAGCTGAACAGAGTAGGAAGTTCTGCGGAGTTGCAGGGTGAGAGGAGGTATCTGGGTGAGATAGAGAAGGTAGAAGGAGGAAGGGCTGCATGACTAGAAACTGCCCGGCTATGCTGGACTTTGTAGTCCTGCAACCATCTCTGAGATCCCAGTACAGGTTAAACCTCTCTAGTCCGGCACCCTAGGGTCCTGTCTGGTGCCAAACCAGAGTATTTGCTGAGGTCAATATTGTAGCGAATGGGTCTCTATTTTTATTTCCCTGAGGCGAATAAATGGGCTAGTGTGTGCAACGCTGCTTAATGAAGTATGACTGTTCTGATACACTCTATAAGCCTACGCCTCACCACAGCAGATCAGCTCTCTTCATAAGTCTTCGTGTTGTAACACAATTTTGCTGTATTGGCACAAGAGAGGAAGTAGATAAAGCATACAAAATATGCTTACACTTGGCAGCATTACCAGCACTTCCACTGCTTGCTGGTCTTTAGAAGGGGTAGTTTAGAGCTACATAAAAGCACAGAACACTGAGAGCCAGAACTGTTGGCTGTTGCGTAAACAAACTTTACAGAACTGCAGGAAACTTGGCTGCACCCATGATAAGTGGACATCTGGCTAAGTAAAATCATGCCAGACCCTGGATGTTGCTGGACCACAGAGTGCCGGACTAGAGAGATTAAACCTCTAGAAACCAAAGGCCCACCCTGTTTGCTCTATTTCAACTCCTTGCAAAGCCCTGCTGGTCCACACTTAGCCAAAAAAGCTTCAGCTACAACATTGAGTGAAGATGTCTGGTGGTTAGAAAAATTATCCAGTGAAAATATACATCACTTCTGCCAAGGCTGTGGTAAGACGCCTCAAAGCTTGTCAGCTTAGGAGGAATCTAGACTTGCCTGTTAACAAGAAACTGTGGAAGCCTCCAGCAAGACAGTGCTGTTTGCTGCATCCATGTGTGGGGAGTGGGTGGGAAGGGGAGAAACATACTCTAGGCTAACAAGAACTATGATGTTAGGGAACGGACAGCTTTCCAGAGAATGGCTTCAGATGAATGAAGAATTTCCACTCTGGAAAAATGCAGTGATTTGTATTTTTGCTTTCCCTTCTGGGTTCCTTGTGCTATGTGTTTTGTGAGACACTGTTAGGGTTGCCAGGTGTCCGGTTTTCAACCGGACAGTTCAGTATTTGAGCTTTCTGTTCAGAAAACAAATTGAGAAAATATAAATGTCTGGTATCTTCTAAATAAGATGTAATGTCAATTGTGATGTCATGTCAAGTGTGTCCGGTATTTTTGTTGAAACCATCTGGCAACCCTAAACACTGTCAGTCAAAATACTGAGTTTATTGTAATAACATAGGTGCAAATGATTTGGGAAGCCTGAAAGGGGTTGGGATCGGTCTCTCTCTCTCTCTCTCTCTCTCTCTCTCTCTCTCACACACACACACACACACACACACACACACACCCTATCTCTCTCTCACGCACACACACACAACATTTTAATCTTGTCGCTGTCCCTCTGCTATGCAGTTGTAGAATGGATACGTCACGTACTTTCTTCTGGTTCTGCATATCCTGATTTTTTGAAATGGTTGCCCCTCCAATAGCTTTGCAAAATGTTTCCTCCAGGTTTTACTGATGGGTAGAAATACACTTTAATGTCCCTGTGCTCAAATGGTGGGTGTGTGTGGGGGGGGGGAGGGGGAGTTGATATCACTTTTCTTATTCATGCCTCAGAGGCAAGTTCTTTGCACCTGCCAGAAAATGCTGATTAAGCAGAGCTGGGCTTGAATAGTAAAACCTGGATCAGGTCTCGAAGGCTGCTAATACCATAAAACAGTGGCACCAAGGGACCACATTCTGTTCCCCACTTATCTTCCCCTCCTCCTTCAGAGACTCCAAGCGTGTGTCAGTCCGGCAGTGCCTGACACAGTACCTATGTCCGAGCACAGAACCTGTGTGGCCTATGGAATTTTGAGCAAATGCACAAACTTTCCCGCCCAGCCAGGCCTCTCCAATCAATGCCACTGCTTCAAAGGTCAGGGCATTGCTTTTCTCTAGTAATTGATGAATAATTGAGATGGGAGGAAAGGGCATGTATTTGGGGTCAGAGGTCAGAATATGGATCTTAAGTAGAAACACAAGCCCCATATGGTTCATGTTTACCTCTGCTTATCAATAGACCTGACCAGGGCCTTTTTGATGAAACTGCTTGCTGGAAAGGAGTGGCTTAAATGAATTTTCAGTCTCAAAAGGTTTTGGGGAGGAAACGTGGTCATGATGTGCCGTTTTGAAATTTTCTAAGCAAAAGAGTGCAGCTTTTTGGTTCCAAGACAACCTTCAGGTTGGAGCTTGATGTTGATTTAAAATTTCCAAAAACAACAACAACAACAAAGTTTAAAAGTGCAAAAGGTTGACATTGAAATGAAACATTTCAAAAATGATGGGAAACAATGTGCTTGGGTCAATCCAACCTGAATATTGTACTGATGTTCCGAATATTCTGTTGTGAAAATTTTTTAAATTTCTAATCTTTGGCTCCATTTAGAGCAGAGAAAATGTCCTGAAAAATTCCTGTTGAATGGGGAAAGTGTTTTCTGCCCAGTCCTACTTCTAATGCTGAGGCCCAACGACAGGGCAGGGAAGGGATGCAAAGGGGGCAGTTGCCCCAGAGATCAGCAATTCAAAGGGTCTCAGGGCTTCAGACTGTCACTGTGGTTGGATCCCCAGGCCCTTTAAATTGCCACCAGAGCTTCATACGGCTGTACTATAGAGCCCTGGGCAGCATACTTCGGATGCCACTGAGCAGGGGAGGAGCAGTCCAGGCCCCACCCCTTCTGCGTCAGGCTTCACCCCTTCTGGATACTCTGAGCCACCTCCCCCTTACCCTAGAGGCCTGACAAGGCTTTTGGCTCACCTGCTAATGCTCAACTCTTATTGATCTGTCTAGGTATGACTAGTGAGCCCATCACCCCAGTGTCCGAGTGCCCACATGCCCAATGGGCGTGAGTTTTAAAAAGAAGAGCTATGCTTGCATGCACATTCATGGTCACTTAGTTTTGTGTGCATGATTGCTATGATTGTGAATGAAAATGTCTAGTTAAATGCCCAGCTAGCTATTAGCTTGCACAAGTATCCAATTTACCCCAGTTTATCCACACAGTTTGGGCAAAGAAATGCATAAATATTAGTACACCAGTGTATGTACAAAAATTAATGTGGATCCCAGACCTGTTTATACCAATCAGCACATAAATCACATAAAATAAGCGTTGGTTTTTTTTTTATATAAGCGCTTGAGTGCTGTTCAACTAAAGATTTCCGTTTGGAAAACAAAAACACACAATATATTGGAAACATGAGACTTAATTAATATCTGGAATATAAAATACTCTAGAGTCTTATGCGTCCAGGCTTCAATTTAGATTTTTATTTAATTTTAGCCTTTGTTTAATTTTAGCAGCCTTGACTCGTCCTTTCATGGAAGGTGCCTTTAATATTCAGACTACCACTGAAAAGTTCTGTTCCAGGAAGGTTTTGCCCAGTGACACAGATTTATGAAAACACCTTGTGGAAACACATTTAGTAACCAAGAATTTTCCTCCGCTCAGGGTAAACAAATAGTGTGATCTGATCCAAAATGTCTCACCAAAGTTTTGCTGTTTCAAAACACAAATTTGCCAGTTAAGAACTTTTGTATCTGTGATAGTATACAGGGTTTAGATACTTGTTTACCTCCCATTCATAAAAGATTCCCAGCTTTAATATATTGTTGTTTGTAAACTTCACAGCCCTCTTTGGGGATAGGTAAGAATTTCCATGACTGTTTTACACCAGTTGCACTAAGGGAATGACTACAGAACTGCATACAGATTGCTGTGGCAACATAGTGTCAACTTCTACATCAGTGAAAGGATTTTTCTTTTTTCTGTGATGTAGGCAAACTGTCTCTCAAAGGGTGCATCTACACAGCACCCTAAACTCGAAATAAGATACGCAATTGGGTATCTTATTTCAAAACTATTTTGAAATTTGGTGCGTCTGCACAGTGCCAAATTTCAAAATAACGTGCTATTTCAAACCATCCCATATCCCTCGTGCAATGAGGTTTATTGGGATGGTGAAATAGCACGCCCATTATTTTTGAAAAATATTTCAAAATAATGGGCAGCTTGTGTGGACGCGGGGTAGCTATTTTGGGATACTTCCAGCATCCTGAAATAGCCGTGCAGTGTAGATGTACCCTGAGAGGCAGTAGCTAGGTTGATGGTAGAACTCTTTGGCTATGTCTAGACTACATCTGTTTGTCGGAAAGAGCTCTGCATTTTGCGTAGCTTTTTCCAATACTTTTGTCAGAAGAGGCTTTTCTGACATTTGGCCCATCTAGAATGAGCCCAATGTTGGAAAAAAAAACCCTCTTTTGAAAGCCCTCTTCTTCCTTGTACAACGAGGAATACAGGGGCTTCTGAAAGAGCATGTTTGCTCTTCTGCAAAAAAAAGTGGAAGAGCAAACGCATTCCTCAGATGTGGTGGAGTTTTTTCAGGATACCTCTGGTATCCTGACCTCCCCCCCGCAGTCTAGCCGTACCCTTCTTTGGACCTAGCTGCATCTACACCGGTAGCTAGGTTGACCTTACTATAAAGTGAGGGCACAAAATTTTTCACAATCCCAAACAATATTGCTAGGTAGATTTCCAATATTTCTCTTTTATTTAGGAAACGAGCCTAGAACAAAGCAGATCTGGGTTCAGTTCATGGCTTTGCTGCAGTCTCCCTGTGAGACCTTGGTCACATCACTTAACATCTCGTTGTCTCAAATACCAAGTATAAACAGAGGATAACAACACGTCCTTTTTTTCCCCTCTTGTATATTTAGACTGCAAGCTCATAAGACCTGGGGTTGTTTCTTACAACATAATGGGGCCATGATCTTGGTCAGGGTATTTAGACATTACTACAATTAAAAACAACAACACTAGAAAATGCTCATCCTGTTTCTCCTGCTGCTACCATTTCCATTCCTACAATTCCATTTAAACATCCCTGGGAGCCTCCCTGTATTTGTTGTCTTCTTTCTAAGCAAGACACTTATTTTTTCAGAATCCTCCTTTTCCCACTTGCTTGACTGTAAAGGCCGGGGTGATTGTGGGGGTGACCTAAAATAAATGTATTCGGCTGATAAATGAGCATAATGGTTCAAGACTACTCCAGTGAATAAACATGATTTGCCAAAGCCAACTGATGCATGAGAGTGGCCTGTGATTAAATAGTCTAAGTGCTGCATGCTACTGGCGCATGAAGCTGTTATTTATCAGCCAAAAACTTGTGCTGGAAATGAGCATAATTCATCGAGCCTTAACTGGAGACCACTTGAGCTTTCCTCTCATCGTACCACTTTGTGGAGAGATGTGTAATGGAAGTTAGAGTAAAGCCAGACAGAACAGGGGATTGTTAGTTGGGGAGACCTGGAAAAAATTTCATCTGAAACATTCTTTGGTTGAAAACGGAGATTCGGCAGCAGCGACGTGTTTTGCAAATGTGTCAATTTCATTGTTCGTTCTGGGGGGGAAAAGCGAAACCAAACCAAAAAATATTTTGTTTCAGATGATTTTTTTTTTTTTCAAAATGAAACATTTCAATAGTTTGGTCTGAAATGACCTTTCGTTCCACAATGGTTTCCATTTTTATTGGTAACACCAAGAAGATTGTAAAATGATCACAATTAAAATGAGACATTTCAGTTTTGTCAAAGCAAAATGTTTCTTTTTTTCTCCCTGAAATGGATTTTTGGATGATTTTCAAAATTGCCAGGGTCCTGAAAAATCCGTTAGTCACTCAGCTGTAGTCTGCTCTCAGTTTGGTCACTGTGGGTGTGTCTGCACTGCAAAGAGAACCATCTGATGCCAAATCCCAGAGCCCAAGGCTCCAGGGGCTCAGGCCGTGGGGCTAAAGAAACCCTAGAAAGGGGAAAGGTCTCAGTTTAGGGTCCAGCCCAAGGGAGAATGTTTACACTGCTATTTTTAGCCCTATGATCCTAGCCTGAATCAAATGACCAGGGTTCTGAGACTTTCTCTTTGCAACATAGACATACCCAGAGTCTGTAATTTTCCTGAACACCCGGAAGTTCTAAAGTGGTAATTGGGTGAGCTGCTTCTAAGAACACCATTGGCTTTCATATATCCATGTGCTGTGAACAGTTACTTTTTGTTCAAGCCACCAGGGCATACATGATTTAGTTCCTGAACACTGAAAGGTCCACTCAAGCGAACTGATGGAATATAGGCTGGGGTCTCCCCAGTGGCAGAGCCCACACAGAACAGTCGGGGGCTAAGTTTGCACTGCCGTGAGCTTTCTCACCAGGTCCTTCTGCATTGAGCCAGAAACTGAGAGCAGACAAAAGGGGCTGGATCACTCAAGATCGCCCTGTTCTGTTCATTCCCTCTGAAGTCGCTGCCCAAAGACAGGGTACTGGGCTACATGGACTTTTGGTCTGACCCAGTACAGACACTGCTCTGCTCTGCTCCAGAAAATGAGAATGAGATAATTACTTGCGCCAATAAGTTTATTTGTCATTTCCATGGGCGTGAGCTGGGGGTGGAGATTAAGCAAAGTGATTTCCGGATCTTGGTGCCTTTCAGGAAGGTGCATTTCACAATGCTAGAAAGGATGGTTAGGGAGTGATATTGCTAACCACATCTTTTTCACCAGTCTGCTTCAGTACAGTTCTCAAAAGTGCCATAGTGTAGATGTGCCCATTTCGGGATACTTTCCGTATCCCAAAATAGCTATTCCACGTCTTTTAAACAAGCCCGTTATTTTGAAATATCTTTTGAAATAACGGGCGTGCTATTCCAACGCCCCTGTAAACCTCGTTCCATAAGGATTAAGGGACATTTTGGAATAGCGGTTTATTTCAAAATTTGGTGCCAACTTATAAAATAACCTATTTTGAAATACACTCAAACTAAGTTATGCAATTTGTGTAGCTCAAATTCTGTTGCTTATTTCAAGCTAAGGGTGCAGTGTAGATTAAGGGGTTTCACTGTGATCACTGAAGGCTCTGTTTGCCAATGTCATGACTTCTGTACTAAAATGGTAGAATGGGCCAAATCGATCCCAGGTGTAACACAGATGAAAGTCAATGAGGTTACATCAGTAAGGAATTTCTCCCATAGTATACCATTCTCGGTGTAAATCAGGATTGGGAAGCAGTTGACTCTTTTCCCAATAGTCTCAAAACCACTGTGATGAAGGTCCTTTTCACCCACTTTGCGCGTGCAGCTGAACACCGAGAACACAAACCAAAGAAAGTAATTTCCTATCCCTCATATCAATGTATTACCGCGTTCACACGCGTGTGTGTACACACATGCAAAATAACAAAATTATTGAACGTTCAACCTATACTAACTGGTCAACACCAACCAGTTTTAAAAGGAGAGAAAAGGAAAGGCAGATATTTTTGGCAAGGGAGGTGGAGATGGGTATGGGGAATTTGTAATGAGGCATAGTTGCAGTTGTGGGGATTTCTAGCCCTCTGAATAACTAGCTATGCAGATCACGAGCTATGGAGCGTGATATTTCACTAGGAGGGTGGTGAAGCACTGGGATGGGTTCCCTAGGGAGGTGGTGGAATCGCCATTCCTAGAGGTTTTTAAGTCCCAGCTTGTCAAAGCCCTGGCTGGGATGATTTAGTTGGGGCTGGTCCTACTTTGAGCAGGGGATGGGACTCAATGACCTCCTGAGATCTCTTCCAGCCCCATGATTCTATGATTCCATGAGCAATCTGGATGCCCCAGGATCCTAGCCTTAGAATCCTAAAAACATAGGACTGGATGGGGCCTCAGTCCATCATATGAATGACTAAGTATCGTCTAGACCAGCGATGGGCAACCCAAGCTAGTGAGTGGCCCTTTTTCATTTCAATGGGCCGCAAGATGGTTGTTACCAAGACGGTGTCCTGGGATAGTGTAATGATTGACCTTCTGCGTTTTCATGCCTAAAATGTGTAGGGTGTACCAGTTGAACCATAACAGCCCTTTGGTTGGATGCAGAGGGAGCATATGGATCTCACTCGGAAAGTTGTGCGCCATCAGAACGCCCCTCACTTCGCGTGCCCTTCCTTTATGTGCGTGTCACCTTAGTAACATCAGTAGGGAAAAAAATCCACACAGATGAAAACCAGCAGAATCTGGCAATTCTGCACTTTGGCAACAATAAACAAAACATCTCTCAGGTCACACACAGAACCCTGATGGGACACATGTGTCCTGTGGGCCTCAGGTTGTCCACCGCTGATCTAGACCATCCCTGATGGGTGATTCTCTAGCCTGTACTTAAAAACCTCCAATGATGATGATGCCACAGCCTCTCTTGGTAATTTATTTCAGTGCTTAATTACCTTATAGGTTGGAAGTTTTTCCTAATGTTTACTCTTCCTTGCTGCAGTGGAAGCCCATTATGTCCTGTTCTGTCTGCAGTGGATTAAGTGAAAAATCGATCGCCCTCGTTTTTATAACAGCCATTTGCATACTTGACAACTATTGTCATGCCCCATCACAGTCTTCTCCACATTAAACAAACCTATTGTTTTTTCAGTCTGCCCTCACAGCTCCTGTGTTCGAGACCTTTAATCACTTCTGTTGCTCTTCTTTGCACTTTCTCCAATTTGTCCGCATCTTCCCCAAACTGTGGTGCCCAGAACTAGACATGTTACTCCAGCGTAGGCTTTATCTGTGCTTAGTAGTGGAAGAATGACTTCTCATGTCTTGCGTCCGACACTCTTGCTAACATACCCCATCTTGATGTTTGGGTTTTTTCCAACAGTATCGCACTATTGACTCATATTTCATTTGTGATTCACTCCAATCCTCAGAACCTTTTCTGCAGCACTCTTCTGCATTCTTGATAAGGCAGTGGCTTAGGAATGAAGGACACAGGGTGGGGATGGGTGGGTGAATGAATGCCTATTATACCGTGAAGGACTCCCATACTTCCCAGACTGGACAGCTGATGCGCCATTGCAGTATCACCCTCCTACCAGTAGGGGAGCACCGTACTATCCTGGAAAAGGGATAGAAGGAAAATTCTCTCATCTCCTCTGTGGTGCAATGTTAGCACCAGGGTCTGTGATTACAAGGGAAGGGGGCGTGATAATTAGGGTAGAGCTGACTTTCTGGCTCTGGCTGCTCCATTGCCAGGGAATGGCTGAGTGTTTGGGTTGTGTTGTTAGAAAGAGGCTGAGCAGTTAATCTGACTGAGGGAAGGGCGGGAAGGTTGGATGAGGTCAGGAAATCTCTTTGTGGCAGGGAAGTTTGCTGCAGTGGGTGGCAAGGGATCGGACATAGCTGGAATGGATGATATCCTGGCGTGTCCGTAAGTTTTCCTAGGCTGTGTGACGAGAGGCCCGTCAGCTGAGCCTAGGGAATGGGCCAGGGGTCTGCCCACTATGCGGAAATGTATAGGAGGTACCTGAGAAAGCTACACCTGCATGGCCGAAGGTATTCCTGCTTCAGTGCACAAAAGCCCTCGGTTCTCTCTTCTAAGCTACGCAGGCCGGTTTGGATCAGCCCGGGCTATAACAAGGCAGGACACTTCTGTTGGGCATAGGGACAAGCTCTGTTCTCACATACATGAGCATGGTCCTTTGTCCTATGACTGCACTAGTACAAGAGGAGGACTGACCCATTGGATGAGGCACTTAACCGGGACTCAGGTAATCCAGGTTCCATTCCCAGCTCTGCCACAGACTCCCAGTGGGCAAATCCTTCATGGGCTGTCAGGTCTGTGAAGTGGGGCTAATAGAAATGCTTCCTTTCTCCCACACTCCGTACTCACCTTGTATGTTCTTCGGGATAGGCAGTCTCTGCAGCCAGGGGTTTCTGCAGTGCCCAGAGCAGGGGTGGGCAATAATTTTTGTTGGCTGAATAATTTCCACTCTAGGATTTTGGAAAGTGGTCAAGGGCTGCACTTTTCTATGGGGGGGTGCGGGGTCTGGGACAGAGGGGAGCTTGGGGTAGAGGATTAGGGTGCAGGAGGCAATGTGGAGTCGAGAGGGTGTTTGGGTGAAGGGTGCGGTTGAGACATGGGGCAGAGGCTTGGGGTGCAGGATTCTGACCTGGGGAAGGGGTGCAGAAGGAGGTGCTGAGGGTTTAGGTTATGACCTGGGGCAGAGGATTGGGGTGCAAGGCTGAGGAGGGGGTAGGATGCAGGAGAGGATTCTGGCTTGGG
>JANRFK010004893.1:55323351-55356543 GCA_030068395.1 Apalone spinifera
AATGCCTACATTTGCATCCCTAGTTCGAACTAGGGTGCAAGTGTAGACATGCCCCATATGTTCTGGTGAAAGCATACGTCTATTTTTTCTAATGCTTTCCTGGTTGCCATTTGACACACCTGCTTTCCTTGGCTGCTGTCTCATTGGTACCATTGCAGAAGCCACGTTGAGAGGATTGAACTTAAGGCTGGGGGAGGCAAACCCCCAGACCTGCCCCTGCTGCCCAGGACTCCTTGGAGCCAAGTGCCCCCACCACTGTAGGGGCGGGGGGCCCCAGCCTTCCCTGGCTCCAGTGGGAGCATAGGATGGGTGGGTGGTGCACGCCCCCACACTCCCCAGACCCAGGAGGGCTGAACACACAGCTCCAAGCCTTGGTGGGCCTGAAGCCCAGGCAGCCCCCGGAGACTGGGGAAGATGCTTTGAAGGGCTGTGGGGGGCTGGGGCAGGATGTGGGTGGGGCAAGCTGCCAGTTTACATGAGAACATAAGAACGGCCGTACTGCGTCAGACCAAGGTTTATCTAGCCCAATATCCTGTCTTATGTCCGTGGCCAAGCGTATCCTGTCTTCGAAGTTTGGGAAGGCATTGCCTTCCCCTGCCTCTGATACCTGCCCCCATATTTGAGAGACAGAGCTTGTGACAGCAGACTTTGCCTAAAAGTAGCTGACAGCCAATGAAACAATCAACAATAAGGAGATAACATGAGATTTGAAGATAGAGGAGAAAATCAAAGTAACATCTGTTCCTTTTTTTTTTTTGTTAGTGGTTATTTGCTTTCTGGGCCTCAATAATTTATTGTTCATTTTTTGTCCAATACGAGAGATGAATGGGACTGAATTCTTCGATGAAGTGAACATACATTTGGAAACATCATTTTAGTATCAAAATGACATTTCCATATGACATTTCTGAATGAAGCTGTAACTGTATGGCTTGAGCACTCTCTAGGCAAGAAAAATGCAGCCGCTCTAGTTTCGAGTTTGCAGAGCTAAATCTTCCTGTCGTTCAACATTTTCTTGAATATTTTTTTTAAAAATAAAACTCAATTTATTGCTCGTGGATTGGACTGGAAACTAAAAGCTCTCTGTTTATCCTCAGTGCTGGTGTGAGACAGTCAGGTCAGTGCAAGCCAACTCCCATGCTGCCCTCTGATGTGCTTCAACCAAGGTCCACAGCAAAGGCGTGGTTAGTTGCCCTATTGAACCACAGGGGGATTTTCACAGCCACAGATGACACGTAGGTGCCTATGTAACCCACTCACTTGGGCTATGTCTATACTGCATGCGTTTTGCGCAAGAAATATGGAAATGAGGCTAAGCGTGGAATATCGCCGAGCCTCATTTGCATAATTAATGAGCACCCGCTTTTTGAGCAAAATCCCCTTTTGCACAAAAGCCATTTTTCTGGAAAAAAATGCAGAAGAACGGCTCTTGCGCAAGAGGGGGGTTTTGTGCAAAAAGGAGCTGTGTAGATGGCTCCTTTTTTCGCAAAAAGCCTCTTGTACAAAAAGCAGGTGCTCATTAATTATGCAAATGAGGCTTGGCGATATTCCACGCTTAGCCTCATTTGCATACTTCTTGCACAAAACGGGTGCGGTATAGACATAGCCCTAGTGTGGTTCACAGTTCCAGGTAGTGGCACTTAGACCACTTATTGCGAGAGATAAGAACAAGAGAGCTCTATAGCCTAAGTTGAGAGCCAGCTGGCTTTATAGCTCAAGCTGCAAAAGCTCCTGCACTAAGCTCCAGAGGTACCAAGTTCAAACTGAATGCTGCTGAAAGTCAATAGGAGCTAGGGCCCAGTCCCTCAAAGTTGTTTAGGGATTTATGTCCCAATGAAATCAAGAATTATGCCTCTCAGTACTAGGAACTTACCACTGGTGCCTTTAAAAACTACTTTGTCTTGCTCTCTGCTAGTCTGCAGTCTCTGCTGTGACGATTATCAAGGGTGTCTGCCGTGATGAAGGGTTTGTGTCCACGCTTGGGGTTTTAAGTACCCATCACCTTAAATAGGCCATTGTCCGGGCATTAGGCAATAAAAAATGGTTGTGACTGTTACCAATAGATCTGAGCCCCCTCTCCAGATCAAAAAGCCCATGAACTTGGGAATGTTCAGATCCAGTTTTGAACTTTGGGTTTTATCCCCTCTTTAGTTGCTGATAATCTTGGCAGATGTGAGATGGAGACATACAGTGTCGCTGCTATACGCTAAGGCAGCATGACCTAGTGAGTAGGCCTCAGGAGCTCTGGGTTCTATTCCTGGCTTTGCTGCTGGCTTCCTGAGTGATCTTAGATGTGTCATTTATGCCTCAGTTTCCCCATGTATAAAATGGTTGTCATGATATTGACCTGCTTTGATATCAACTAATGAAAAGGGCGAGGGCTTATTGTCATACCAGAATCACTCCTCTGAAATGCTTCATCTTTGTATCGGGGATCATCAGGTCTGCTTGCTACTTCCTCACTCTCCCCAGTGTCTGCAATTCCGTGGGGCGTGCAGTTCTCCAATGGGAAAAGCTAATGGTTCGGAAATATTTTGTCTTCCTTATGCAATAGTATATATTTTAGCATGCATAGGCACCAATCGAGCAAAGTGCCTAGGAGCGCGTATACCTTTTAGCTTGAGCAGTTCCATTGTCTTCAAAGGCGCTATTCTGTTCTTAACTTTACACGTGTGCTGATGCGCCCATGCCTGATTGGTGTGGCCCTGAGGCATCTAGCCCAAAAAGCCACTGATAGGTCTTAGCTCATGCAGCAGAGGTCCATATACAAACCTTCAGAGGTCTGCTTGGCAGTGAGTGGAACTGTTCTACAGCAGGGGTCTCAAACTCTTGGCTTGTGGGCTATCCCCAGTCAGAGCAGTTGCACAATCCGGCCTGGGAGTTCCAGCTACCTTGGGGTTTACTGGGGGGCCTGGCCTGGGGTACCAGTAGCAATTGGGTCCCCCAGCATTCCTTGAGGGAGCTGTGGAAAATTGGGGGGCACAACTTCTGTTGCCACCGTGTGCCAGGCCCAATCCCATAATCTCTGGGGCCATGTCTCTTGGGGGATGGAGTGCCATGGGGGAGAGGAAAGGGGGGGCTGTGATGGGAAAGGGTGGGGCTTGGAGGATGGGAGCAGACAGCCTCCCCATCAAGCCTGCCAGTATTCCTGGGCAGGATTGTGAAACTGCTCTGGCTGAGGATTGCCTACTGGCTGTGTGTTTGAGATCTCTGTTCTACAGGCTCATGGCTAGGGTATGTACACACATCTACACCACTTCTCCTTACTGGCCGAAACTGACTGTGAGTCATCATAGGTGCTGAACTTCAAGTATCAGAGAATTAAAACTTTTGCAGCAGAAAGAGTCTTTCTCTCTCTCCCTACTAGTAGGGTTGCCAGATGGTTTAACCAAAAATACCGAACATTCTCCCCCCTGCCAAAAAAAAACAAAAACCCACACTGGGGAAAAAAATCTGTTGAGGAAAAAAAAGGGGGGGGGGGGAGACCAAAGTTGTTGAACAAACAAACAAAAAAAAGAACCCTGAGATTTGTTTCAGGTAAAAAACAAAAACAAAACAAAACAGTGTAGCCCCTTTAAGAAATGCTTTTGAGCCTTTTCGGCCCCAACAGGCTGCTGACAGCCCTCCTCCATCTTGTCTCCCTGCTCCGGGCTGGACATCTTCCCTGCGGAACCAGGTAAGCACCTGGGATTTTTGCCTCCTGCCGGGAAAAAATCCGAAAATACCGGACATTTTAGGTGTCCGGTATTTTCTGAATTTTTTTAGTGGACAGGAGATTAAAATGCTGGACTGTCCGGATCAATACCAGACACCTGGCAACCCTACCTACTAGTTCTGTCCTGGTCGTTTAGTGTTTGTTTTGAGGAACCATGGTCTGTAGTTTGGAGAAAATTCTAGGTGGTTACAATATAGTTACAATATATTCTTTCCATATTTTGTATGCTTCAGGGGCACAATACTAAGCGTTTCAAAGTGTATCATTTTTTCATCAAGGGTGAAAATCCAAAAGCCTTTTCAGTCGGACTAGAAATTATGAGGCTTCTGGAATCTATTAGCGCATAAATGTCAAAGTAAAATTAATGCCGAGTATTTGCTGAACCTTCTTGTTTTACTCCCCAGTGTCTGTCTTCCTTGTTTTGTTATCTGTGCTTTTGCACAGAGGTTGCAGAGACAGGAATCCATCCTGAAAGAGACAACAAACCTATTCACTATTTTTCCATGTCTCTGCAGCGAACACATCATATTTTTTTCCATCGAGATAACTCGGCTGAGAAGAATGTTGTGGTATCAAAAAAAAAAAAAAAAAAAAAAAGTAAAAGAAAA
Organism: Apalone spinifera; assembly: GCA_030068395.1. Classification (NCBI taxonomy): domain Eukaryota; kingdom Metazoa; phylum Chordata; order Testudines; family Trionychidae; genus Apalone; species Apalone spinifera. The sequence continues at coordinate 55,327,675 of JANRFK010004893.1, forward strand.
GAAAAAAAAATATGAGTGAGAGAAAAGTAAAAGAAATTAGGATGCCAGAAAACCAGAACTAAATTGCTTTCTTCTCCACCCCCCTCCCCGCGTTAATATTTTTGAATGATTCTAGTAACGCGCCATAACAACAAACAACATGTTTTCGTTAAGTGTAAGTAGATTTGCTGTTCAGGAAGTCCGTGCCAAAACTATTTCAGAACAAGCAGATGCCTAAACAGATTCTGAAGTGCATTAGCCATGACACATTTCGCTTCCATTCAAATGGAGGGGCCTGAAGACAGAAGGCTTATTAAGTTTTACTAGGTTGTCTGAGAAGAGCTTCCATTTACACCACCCCTCTGTGGGAGATTGATTGTGGCAATGGAGGCGAGGCCCTTCCCGAGCTCAGCACGGAATAGCTGATTTCCCTTTTAAAGCTCTTCAAATGTCTTGGCTACAGCTACAACAAAGTTCCATCATGGAGGGCCAGATCATCAGATGCTGTAAACTGGAGTCAGTCCACTGGCTTCCTTGCTGCTTGTAGGGACCTGGGTTACAATAGGACAGTAGCTATAAGAAATTTTCAGTTACTTTCACCGTGTGCTAGCCCCGTATAGATCAGCCAAGGATCTGACTTACAGAGGTTGTCTATTGCCCCATTTTTAAGGACTGCCTCAATGACAGTACAATTTAGGGTACATCTACACTGCACTGCTATTTCGGGATCCTGAAATAGCTACCCCTCTTCTACACAAGCCGCCTGTTATTTCAAAATATTTTTCAAAATAACTGACACACTATTTTGGCATCCCAGTAACTTTCATTCCACGAGGGTTAAGGGATGTCTCGAAATAGCACATTGTTTCGTAATGCGGTGCTGTGTAGATGTGCCAAATTTCCAAATAAGCTATTTCAAAATAGATTTGAAATAAGCTACACAATTTGCATAGCACAAATTGCATATCTTATTTCGAGTTTAGGGTGCTATGTAGACGCACCCTTAGGCTAGGTCTACTCTACACTATAGAGGTTTTGCGCAAATATGGCCATTTTTGTGCAAAAACTCATGGAGTGTTCACACCTCAAGCACGCAAGTAAAATGAAAGAACAGAGGGATTTTTCCAGTGTAGGTATTCCTCCTTCTACGAGGAATAACACCTTTTTGTGCAAAAGTTCTTGTGCAAAAAGGTGTGTGTGGATGGGCAACAGGGTTTTTTTGCGCAAAAACAAGAAAGAGGAAAAAGCACAGGTGCTCTGGTGGACATTCTGTGGATAGCTATCAGTGCTTGCTTTCGAGAGAGCACCCATGCAGTGTGGTCGCCCCCTTGAGCAAAAGTGTATCGCTTTTTCAATGTGCTTTTGCAGTGTGGATGCTCTCTTGCACAAGAAGTTTTTCCAGAAGATCTCTTCCACTAAAAGCTTCTTGCGCAAGAAGCCTGTAGTGTAGACGTAGCCTTAGAGATAAACAAAACCAGTAGGACAAATCATGCCCTCCGAATTGAAGAGGTTAAAGATAAAGTCCCACTTTTGTTTGTAGCAGCCACCAGGGTCCAGGGAATGCTGGGACTGCAATCTGTGATATTGATGAGGATGAATAGACTGTAGAGGTTGAATACATTATAAACTTTCATTTCTCCACTTTCTTTCTAGAGAGTTGCATTTATACTGGGGTCAGGCAGAGAAGAAATGTGTTCTAAATTCAATCTGATAAAGAATATTGGGTCTGATTCTCATTTGTGCCACGGCTCCTCTACCCCATGAAGATAGTGCAAATTACTGCTGAAACAGTGCAAAAAGGCTCTTTAGTGTAAATAAAACTCTGGCCTGTTTCATACTGCACCCTCTGAAGATTGGCAATCTATTTATTTTCCATGTTTGCAAAATACATATGGTCTGAAATTCTCAGAAGTGATGGTTCTGGATCAAGGCCATGGAGAGAGGGCCAGTCTCCATAGCTTTTCAGATTGAACTGATGTTTTTCTATTCAAATACCTAGAAATGGCCTGATTATCAAAGAGCCAAGTATCCAAACTTCCTGGATACATACAGAGCTGAGCTGCAAGCGATGAAATCAGCTACCGAGATAGAAATGTGTTGAGTCCTGTATGTTCGGTGTAAGTCAATACCAGGATCACTAAAACCCAATAAAATAACATTGTGGTCCTTAGAAAATGAGGTTGGTGAGACCGCAGTTGTACCACATCCCAGCGATCAATTCAACCATCCTTAGGTTATAAAAACATACAGTGTCATTAGGTTCCAACTTGTGTGAAATCTTGTCCAGGTCTTGTCCTGTCATTATCTTGTTAGTTACATTATAGGATAAGCTTAATAAATTGCGGCAGGGAAAAGGATTTAACAATTTTAATAGATGGGTTAACAACTTAGTTTTATTATGCTTCCTCCTATTTTGTGTCCTACAATTACATGGTCTAGGCTATGTCTAGACTACAGGCTTCTTTTGGAAGAAGCTTTTTTCGGAAGAGATCTTCTGGAAAAACTTCTTCCAAAAGAGTGTCCATGCTGCAAAAGTGCATCGAAAAAGCGGTCTGCTTTTTTGAAAGAGAGGATCCAGACTGAATGTAAGAAGTGATTGCTATGGATGGAATGACCACCAGGGTACCTGTGCTTTTCCCTAATCTTCCCCATCTGCACATGCCTTTTTGCGAAAGAGCTCTTTCACAAAAAGGCTTCTTCCTCGTAGAATGAGGATTACCAATGCAGGAAAAACCCCTCTGTTCTTTCAATTTTCTTGTGGAAAAACACAATTGCAGTGTGGGCGTTCCTCAAGTTTTGTCGGAAAAACGACCGTTTTTCCGACAAAACTCTGTTGTATAGACATACTTATAGACACTACAGTATTAGTGATAGAAACAAGCATATGCACCAGTGTTGGAAGCCATGGAACAATGCTGATTTTTCATCTGTTGTTCTAGCAAGGTCTGTGCTGCTTTGATTTGGTGTGCCTAGTTCACAGGAAGTGAACTTCTGAGACTGAGCATTGAGAGATTGGGGCAAGGGAGCCAACAGCCTGCGCAGGACTCTGGGCAAGGTAGGAGGAAGACCTGGCTCTGTGCTCCCATAAGGGGCGGGGCCTCGGGCAGTAGGGGAGGGGCCTGTGGCAGCCAGTCCTCTACACCACCCAAAGCATGGCATGCCACCTCCCCCTTTCCCCCCAGCCCTCAGAGATGCATAGAGCACTCAGGATGGCACTCCAGAGGTGATTTAAAGGGCCTGGGGTTTCAGCTGTTACCACTATCAGGGTAGCAGTGGCAGTGGCCAGGAACCTCAGGCCCCTTTGAATCATCCGATCCTGAAGTAACTGCCCGCTTCTCCACCCCCGTCCCATCTGTGGGCCTGGGTTGGAGGGTTGTTTGAAAGCCGGAATGGGGGGAAGTTTTCTTTCAGGAAGTGGTCCCCACTAAGTATAAGATGTGGTGGTTTTATGATACCCCATATGGGTTCAAATGTGAGGTGGTAGGTGACAATGAAGGGTGTGCGGTCACAGGAGGGGTTATTTCTTTATTGAAGCAGGTTCTCTTGGGATATTTGGGTGGCCCTATTCATGATGTGGTCTAATCTGTTGGAGTGTCCTTATTGGGTGAAAGTGATTCTGAATGTGTTAATGTATATACCCTGGACTTTCTCCTTGGAGCGTATTCTGTGGTATTTGCGTGCCTGGCTGTAGATAAAAGACTTCTAGGTGTGTTTAGGGTGGTTACTGGTTCTAGGGAGGCAGGTGTAGTAAGTTGTGCCTTTCTTTTATACAGTTGTCCATAGAGTTCCACTGGTGAAGTTGATTGTGGTATCTAGGAAGTTGACGCTAGTGTGGGAATGAGAAAGCTCAATGGACCAGTGATGGTTGTTAAAGTTGTGGTGAGAATCTGTGAAGGAATTTGTCACCTTCCTAGAGGGTGAAAATATCTTCAGTGTTATCTCAGATGTATTATTGGTTTCATGGCATGTTTCTCCAGAAATTCTTCTTCAAGGTGACCCATGGAAGGAATGGCATATTTGGAAGCCATCCTAGCACCCATGGATAGTCCCATATCTTGGACATCTAACTTGTAAACAGATCCTAGAGTTTTCTAAGTTAGCACTATTTTCTCTAATGAATGCAGTGACTACAACATTAGGTAGCGAGTACAGCTGGATGGGGAAATGGTTTTCTCATCACATGAAAGTCTGCAAGATTTCCAGAGTGATTCTCATCCTGAATCAAAACAAGATGTCAATTTTTAAAAAATGTTCATGAATCAAAATCTACAAAAAAAAAATCATCTTGGGTTAATTGAAACATTCTATTTGAATAATTTTGAAAGATATCATTTTAGTTTCCACCATTACAAATCTTTGTATTCTAATTGGTGGAAATTTTTAAATTAAAAGTAAGAAAGTGATATTTTTTGTTTAGAAAATGTAAAAATAGGCCGCTCTCACAATGTAAAGGGTTTTTTTAATGCTTCAAGTCAAGAAATTAATTGATACCGACTGTTTCTAGAAGAAAGTTTTAGTAAAGTTTCATTTAAAAAAGTCTCACTAGTGCTAGCAGTGATTAATATGGTCTAGTTCTTAGGAAATTTTTTTTTAAAAATCTTGTTTTATGCTCCATAATATTTTTAAAACAAATATATCAAGCTTTTGTGAATATTATTTATAGTTATAGATCCTAGGATAGACTTTGACACCCACAAAGCCCCAGATTGCATGTGTAGTCATAAAAACATAATTTACAGAGTAAGGTATTACATACTGACCAATTTATAAAGGCCCAGATGGATAGATACACAGATTTTTCAGAAGCTTTTAGATTGTGTGTAGGGGTGGGAGTTTTGTCAGTGAAAAAATTCAACACGTAAGTAGGGTTGCCAGATACTTTCACCCAAAATCCCAAACATGTTGGGGAAAAAAATTGGTTGAGCAAAAAAAAACTAAAACAAAAATGGAGGACAAAAGTTGTTGAGCTTTAAGAAAAAAAAAGAGAGACCAAACTTGTTGAGCAAAAAGAAGAAAAAAACTGTCACTGTGCCTTTAAATTCCTCCTTCCACACCCCCGCCAGATGCGGCAGGGGAAGAATGACCCCACCGGCATTCCATCCCAGAAAAACAGAAAATACCGGACATTTTACATGTCCAGTATTTTCTGGTTTTTTAACCGAACAGAAGATGCAATTACTGAACTGTCCAAGTGAAAACTGGACACCTGACAACCCTACACATAAGGCAAAATGTGACGTAAAATGGATTTTAACGAAGGAGTCATTGGAACAGCCACATAAATCTGCATCTGATAGAGCAGTAAAAGCTATACAGTAAGGAACAATGCTGCACTGTCTGGAAGAAGGACAGAATAAGCTAATTGGTCTTATTCATCTCTCGTGTATATTTGCCCGATCCTCAGATGGCGTAAATTGAACTAATTCTGAGGATCCAAATCTATGATTTCATGAAGGAGGACAATATTCCATCAATAGAAGAAAGCAGATTCAGGAAAGTACATTAGGACCTGATCCTGTTGTATAGGGTAGCTCTGAAATCGATGGGGCTATAGTTGTATGTACCTGGTGTGATATCGGAATCCAGCCTTTTATGGCCTTCATTTGATGATCAGATCAACAGAACATAGCCAAAAAAAGGGGGAGGGGCATAAAAGGCAAGAAAGAACAAAGGCGTAAAAGGCAAGAAAGAAGGCAAGTGGGTTCTTCAGATTTTGGGGTTTAAATAAGACCAAGTTCAGAGCTTGCTGGGAGGAAACATCAGAAGCACAAAGTACTGTATACAACACACACAACAAATGTGAAATGCCAAAGCCAGCCAAAGTCTCTCATATTTTTGAAATGTTGCCAACCTTACTAGCCAGATGCTACCCACAACAATAATTGGAGCCAAAGGCTCATTACCACTCAAGGGGTTGTGTCTTTCCAAAATGAAACGTAAAGGGGAAAATATGAGGAGAATCAGTGAAATATGGTGCAACAAATTGATGGGAATTCATGGTGAGCCATTGTTCAACATGCACATTACATCTAAGATGTTGTAAAATAGCCTTACCTTCCCCCCCACACACATACACTTCCCGGAAACAACTGGTTCTGTCTCAAAATCAACTCCAAAAGATATTGTCAGTCAAATCAAAAGGTTATTGGGCAAATATTGATTTGGAGTCACAACTTTGTTTTTAGCATGGTGTTCGTGCCTGAGCACCTAACTTTTCCAGACCCCTTTTTATTCACATGCGTAGCCCCCACTGACCTGAAAGCAATTATTCATGTTAGTATGGTATGAACTATTAGGAACTTCCTTTAGAATGAAGTGGGGAGAAATGGAGGGGAGGGGGTGGCAGAAAGAGGGTCCCTATTCCAAGGATTTATGATAATCTTTCACTGTGAGTCATATCATACCCTATGAAGAAAAACACAGCACAGTAGCTTGGAAACTCCATGAAATGTATAAGAGTGAGGCCCACCAAGTCCAGCAATGTCCTGAAATCTACAGACAAATCCCAAAGATCTTGGGGCAGCCTTGGAGGTCAGAAGCATCTTCGTGGAAGTCCTGGTGCTGCTTTACTTTTCCGTGGCCTCCCCGCAACGAGGGAGGAGGGATCTGCTGCCTTCCTCCTGGCTGCTGCTCCAGGAGTTTTCCTGCACATGGTGGGACAGTGTGAACTGGATGTTTTGTAGAGATGAGGGCATCAACTCCTACAGGCCAAAGGTTGGTTGATAGAAACTCCCAGCTCTGTCCTCCATTTGATCACCAGGAAAAGAAAATACAGGAACAACACTGGACAACAAAAGAAGAGCACTAAGGAAGAGGAAAGTTAACACATCAGATACTATGTAGTACTCATCATATTGTCACACTCTGTCTGCTCTGAAGTCTTATAAGAGATCTCCTAGGGCATGTCTATACTAGGAAATTATTTCGAAATCATAACTCCCAAAATAACAACATCAAAATGGCATATCCCCACTACAGGGAAGCCTCAAAATTAGTCCGAGGCAGGCTCTGTTATTGTGGACGCGCTACCTCGACTTAGAGCTCCAGGAAGCACTGGAGAGTAATTAGTTTGAATTACTCTGAGAAGTTGTTATTTCGACATAGAAGCAACAAAGCATCCACATGACTGCTATTTTGAAATAAGCATTATTCCCAGTGGAAAGTAGGAGTACGGATTTCAAAATAACCAGCCTGTTATTTCCAAATAACGGGCTTGGTAATGTGGACGCTCTGCTTGTTATTTCGAAGGTCCCTTGTGCCCCACCTTCAATCTAGCCAGCTGCTGCCCTGCACTCGCATCTCCTCTTTTGCTCTCCTTCCTGGCCCAGCCCTCAGCTGCAATATTACGAGGACAGCGAGGTGCACTGCCAATACCAGCAAACCAGGCACTCATATAAAACTTTCCCTCTTGGCCAGCAATAATACCCCTATACCATATGTACGCATGGGTTGCAGATGGCCAGATTGGGGCCTCTAGTTACTTGTTTTCCTAGTTAAATGAAACCACGTTATCGAAACCATATCCAAGGAAGGAGGCAGCACCGCTTGGCAAATGTATGCATATTCAATATCTTTGCTGAAAGCATTTAGATCTTGTCCCTGGCACTCACTGAGTAGGGAGGGGAGCAAAGCATCCCAAAGAACAGCAGGAATTCTTCTGAAGGCACCTAACACCGAGCACAATTGGGGGCCATCCTTTCCCATTTTCTCTTTAAAAGCAGTGTCCTGAGTGCCAGGAAGTCATTCCCAGCAGAGAGGTTTAAGCAAACAGGTTGTTGCAAAAAATATTGGTAGGGCAGCAAATCTTTGTTTGTAACATCGTGTCCGTGCCTGAGTAATTAACGTTTTCCAAGCTTCTCTTACTTACATGAGCGGCCCTATGAACCTCAAAGCAGTTACTCAGATGCATACGGTGTGAAGAATTAAGACCTCCAGGAAAATCAACCCTCCCATTTCCCTGCTGTTTGGCAGCACCATTTATAAGGGGGACTTGGGATCCCATCCAACAGGAATGCCCCAACATTTCCATCTCCCTTTCTCTGTTCTCAGAGGTGAGTTCTCCCCAACTTTCCATCTGGAGCATTGCTAAGGCTTGAATCCAGCTGGAACAATGTAAATCCAAGTCCCATGGTTTTTTACTCAGCAGGAAGCTAGTTCCAGCACAGCTTAGGACTTTTTCTTAGTCATTACGAAAGTGCGAATATTACCACCCAGGAGCTCTTCGTTCCATTTTTGCTGCAAGACTCTCGCTTGGGTTTTTCCTAAATTCCTTGGGAAAGTAGCGGCTTCACATTAGACCTGCAGCTGAATACCCAATTAAATCCAAGTTCTTCACATCCTCTCCACACAGGAGGGGATAGATGGGATAAAGGTCTTTTTTTAGGCAGAATAGTGTGTCGACAAATGATCATTTCATGGTGGTCAAGAAAGCAGGAGAACTGCAAAGTCATTACAATTCCACTGAGAGAGACACAAGGAAACATTTGCAAAGAACTTTTATTTGTTATATACAAACCAAACTCTCAGGCTTCCAAGCCTTCTGGCTTTTCTAAAAAAAAAAGAAGAAGCTTTGTTACATCCCGAAAGTCATGTTTTGTTAGTCTTTATGGTGCTATTAGACTATTTGTTGTTTTTTTTAAGTTTTTCCTGTTACAGACTAAATCAGCTACCCCTCTGAAGCAAAAGTTCTTTGTTTGCTTTCAGGGCAGTGATGTAGATTGCCAAATTCATTTCTGAGGATTGAAGACAGCGTGTGTGGGACTAGTTTTGCTCTTGTGCTGAAGAGAAGTCATTAGAGATGAGCTGATTCTCACATTGAGAGTTGGTCTGATTTAAAGAAGTGCCTATTTTATACCCCTTTGCCTGTTTCATCTTCTAATCTCAACTCATGGAACAATTGAAGGTAAGTATAACTGTTCCTGCTTTAGAGGTGGTTAAATGCCCTTAAAGAGTTAATGTGAGTTGCCCAGAACTTCAGAGTCACTTCTACCTCATGTTCTATGATCCGTTGACTGGAGCCTCTACCTCAACTCGATGTTCAACTGCTCATCAGAAACTTACAAGACCTGCTACAAGGTTACAAAAAAATCACACAAAAGGTGGAAGGTTGAGCTCTGCACAAGACTGGGTGTCAAGCAATTGGTATTTTCCCCCGGTAGCTTATCAAAGACTTCCTGTCTGGTCTTCTCTAGATGCAATTGCCGCCTCAGCAAAGATATACAACTGGCATTGGGCTAGTTTTTTAGGCTCAGCTTAGTAAGAGAAGACAACGAAGCAGTAAAAGTAGCAGGATAGGCCCATAAGAATGCAAGAATGGCTGTGCAAGGACATGGTCCATCCGGCCCGTATCTTGCTTCCAACAGCTGCCAATTCTGGAGGCTCCAGGGGAAGGTGTAAAAGCCCCAGTAGGCTAGAGAGGGAAAATTCTTCCCGACCCCAGCTGGTGATCAGCTTATACCCTGAAGCGTAAGCATTGCTATTGCTTGTGATTTGATCCAGGCTTATGTCACTGCAGATGCAGTCTCCGTCACGGCAAGCATCTACTTGTAAGGTAATTGGCCACAGTGTGAGAGATGTGTTGAAAGCCAAAGGTGATTGTGGGTAAAACAAATCAAGTTCAATTATCTGTGACAGAAGACTCTGTTATAATGGGAACACAAGGTTTGTTGTGCCTGAAAGCTGTAGATATTGGTCTTCTGCCATTTCTGTCTCCTCCTTTTCAGCTATCACTGTTTTCGGTGGTTGCAATTTCATGAGCTGCAGCAGCTGCTGTGAAGCCAGAAGCTGGTTTTTCAGAGACATTTTGGAGGAGAAATCTGGCCTAGTGGGCACAGGCTAGGTCTCTCTGTCCCCGTGCTTGCCTTCTGGTCTCAGTCACTTCATGGACTGGCCACAGTGAGGCACCATCTCCAGCTCCTGAGTGGTCATTGGTCCTAGTTCAGTGCCAAGTTATTGGGCTTAATATTCCCTCGCATAAAAGGGTGGGGGAAGGAGGAATTCCTTCCCTTGTAGGACTCCCTGGATGAAATTCTTTGACCAGTTCTATGCACAATATCAGTCTAGATCTTGATGGCACCCTTCTGGTTTAAAAAATGATGAGCTTCTCACTATGCAAATAACCAAATAGTCTAATCTATTGCTCTTTAGGTTCAGTGGGTTATTGACCCCCCGAACTGATACCAGTAAAAAGCAAGAACCAACCAGTAGAAGTTCTTGAAGGAGGGCCTTCCATTTCTCCTTAGCCGGAAAGATGGCAACTCCCACATTGTTTGCCGTCAAGTCATAAGGCATAGCAAGTAAGGGAAAGCGGAGATCTTGAGCGCCTACGGGGTACTGGAAGATTTAATCAGGGGGAAAACCTCAGATAGGAAAAGTTTCTCAGGGCAAACTTCAGAGGATTATATAATATGCTGTATAAGCCAAACTCATTCTGGGCTGGTTCCCTGCAGGCAAGGATTCATACAGCTCAATAAGAGCATCTGTAATCAATCCATCTTGCCAGAAAATTCATCCCAAATGGTGCAAAATACCTTGTGTCACTCCCTCTGAGTTCTCTTATCTGTCACTTTATTGTTTCCCCCACTCACAGAAGAATATAGTTCCCATTCATATCCATTAGCCATGTGGTTGAGATGCCGGCACTGCATGTGTACTGTGGCATGTTGTATGTATTGGCTGCGATAAGGAAGTTGTATTTCTGTTTCTCCAGCTCTACAAACCATACCCAGAAATCAAATGCTCCATCAAACCTCCACATTCACTTCACCCTTTAGGAAATTTTCTTCCCCGCCAAATACCTTGTTAGTGGTGGCCTCCATTCAACCCAAAAGCAGTTTTGATTGAACAAAGACGGCGCTTATGCAGCTTCAGCATTGTGGTGAAAATTCCTAAGCAAATACCAACCCGTTATTTTGTTTTGTTTTTATTTTAAACATTTCTGCCGTCTTCCTCCCGGCTTCACTTGTGAGAGGCCAGCAGCATCGTGGGGATCTATGGGACTGCAAAATGTTGTGGCCCTCGTGGTTAGCAACAAAAAAAAAAAAAAAAAAAAAAAAATCCCCTGGAATGGATGTGGCTAACCAGCTGTTGAAACCGGGGTCTGTGCTAGCCTGAAAATTGACAGGGAAAACCATCTAACAAGCACGCTAATCAACTCCGTACAGATCTTGCATCTCTCCCACATCCGTCTCCATCCCCACCCCACCCACGCACCCTCCCCCCCCTTGTTACTTCCGAATGGCGGATCATTAGCCCAGCGGCTGTTTGCTTTCATTGGGTTTGTGTTTGTAAAACTCTAGCCCGCAGTGTTAAGAGGTTCTTTTCAGTGAAGTGGTTGCTTCCCTCTTGGCGGTCCATGAACTAAGCACTGTGTTCCCAAGCACATTATATAAGATGCTCAAAGGGTGGCCTTAGAATGGTCTTTTTATCTCTGTTGGTTCCCTAGAGAAGGGAGGGCTCATGACTATTATTTGTCAGATTCTTTAGGTGGGTTCAGGGCACTGTTCAGATAGTGCCAGAATTTGGAAATACCTGCAAGCATCTTCATGTTCCATTGACACTATGTCTTGGAGAATCTGCTCCATGGAAGACAACCCTCTTCAGTGGACCTATGGGCCTGCCCTTGCAGGGTTCTGAGCGCTTCTTACCAAGTGCAGAGCATCCTCCATGCCCATTAATTTGAAAACTAACTGATTGGTAAAGAAGTAGAGTGGAGGACAGTCACCATCTGGAAGGAGGTGCTGAGTTTCTGGAAGTCCAGCCTTTGCTTCTCATGGACTGTGTGAGTGGTACATTGAGTAAAAGTCTGTCAAACTGGACCCTGGGCAGGGGGTAGGAGAGACAACCGAGGGTGTATGAACAGAGATGAGTTTTGTTGGAAAGTGAAATGAAAGAAGACTGGGGCCAGATTCTACTAGGGAATCTGGTCTTGTTGGCATTCAGCAGAGAACGTAGTAGGCCTCACACACCCAACTATCAAAAGTGAACTAGAAGGGGGGAAACTAGTACCCTGCTTCCACACAGAGTTTGTATGTTTTTTAACTTTGATTTTGTGAATGATTTCTAGGCCTGTTCCAAAGATATGGTGAACACCTACAGGACCCAGGGGAATCTAGTGGAAGATGTGTGGATGGTCAGGTCTCCTGCATGATTTGACCCTTAGGCCGGGTCTACACTAGACCTGGAAGGTTGGCTTATGGTATACAATTCCAGCTACATAAAATACATAGCTGGAGTCGGCTTCCCTTCAGCCGAGCTTGATGACGTCCACACGGCAGGAGGCTGACAGGAGCAAAACACTCCCATCAGCTTTCCTGACTCCTTGCAAGTGCAAGGAGTACAGATGCTGGTTGGAGCTGGCTTCAGCATTCAATTAACGGGTCTCAATTGCACTTGCTGAATCGAACGACAGAATGTTGCTGAATCGAACGATGGAATGTTGCTGAATCAAACGACGGAATGTTGATCTCCAGTGCGGCAAGTGTAGACGTGCCCTTAGTGTAAGAAAAGTAAGGACTAAGAATCTGATCCTACCAAGGTGGTGAGTTTCTCGTTGATCACGGCAACTCCTGTTGAAGTCAAGAGAACTGCCCAGAACCTTACAATGCCAGGTTCCGATACTGTATTGCTGTCTATAGCCATGCTTATGACCAACAGGCACATGAATTTGCTACTTGGTTTGACCTCATGTGGAAACAATTCCCATGGTGAACCTTTTGAGCGTAGATGTGCACTCATGTCCTAGCCTGCCAACAGACATCAGCAGACAGGGATAAGATCACTGCAACAATTTTCTCTTCTCATTATCAAAGATGGCCACTGTGAGAGGTATTCCATTGGATAAGGAGATCATAGGCCCCAGTGAGTTTTAAAAAACAAACAAAAAAGCGATCCATCAGCTGACAATAAATGAAGCTGAAGTACATTTGGAGAGGAACATGCTTTTTTTTTTTTTAAACAGCATAATAAAACGTATATTGAGTAAGGCTTTTAGTTTATAAGGTATCGCATTGTCCCTTGGGTTGAAGAACTTGAAAGCAGTTTCTTTTTCAACCTGGAAGACATTACTTTTCTACTGTAAACCTCAATTCTTATTAATGAGTGGTGTGTGTGTGTAAGCAGATAAATAATTGTGTGTATGATTGCATATAGAGTGTAGGGTTGAGACCTAAACTTAGTCTTAGAAGTACTTAGAACAATAGTGTGAACCAGATGGCGATATAATCCCATAGGAGAAGATAATGCAGTAATGCAGACCTTCTGGCAGGAGGCGGAGTACAGCTCTAAGATGAGGATAAATCTCATATTTAGGCATGATGCCTTGGCATTAACTTTCCTTTCTTAAGTGAATAGTTTAAGTGATATTTATTTTGTGAGGTAATCTTATTATTTCCTCTCAAAACCCTAACTCTTGGTCTAGCGCTGCTATTATCATCAGATTCTCCTGGTTTGCCTTCACCAGCGTGTTGCCTTCTCATCATTCAGCCCTGGTCTACACTAGGGAGTTATTTCAAAATAACCCCCCTCATTTCAAAATAATATGCAGAGTGTCCACACTACCAAACCCATTATTTTGAAATAACAGGCTGGTTATTTCAAAATCTGTACTCCTGCATTCCTCGGGGAATAATGCTTATTTTGAAGTAGTTATTTTGAAATAGCGTTAGTGTAGACACTCCGCTGTTTCTATTTCGAAATAACCACTCCCCAGAGTAATTCAAACTAATTACTCCACAGTATTTCCTGGGGCTCTAAGTCGAGGTAGTGCATCTACATTAATAGGAGCCTGCCGCAGACTAATTTTGAGACTTCCCAATAGTGGGGACACGCTATTTTGATTTTTTTATTTCTGGAGTTGTTATTTAGAATTTAGTGTCTCGCATCCTAATCTACATATTTCCCTCCATTTTTTTTTATATTGATCCAATCCACTGAGCCTTTGTGTCTAATTAATATTGTATGTAGCAATCCAGTTGCCAGTGTTGGCGATATTTTAACAAATGTATGAGAAATTGTCAGTGAGACCTTCCACATTTGCTGTGTCTTGTGTAAATAGTTTGGGCTTCTGATTTTTCCTCCCAAGGATTCAATATATTCAGCCTATGGGCCATCTCTTCCATGGATGTAAACTGAAGTAGATGTATTAATGTTTATAGAGGCAGCTTGATTTATACCGGCTAAGAATCTGGCCATATGCATATATCTAACTATGACACACATACATACGTCCCTCCATATACTTTCCACTTTGAAAAGAAAAAAACAACAACCCATGAATGGGAATGATTTTTCTGCAGTCTCCCGATAACCACTGGGCATTAAACATACTGCCTACAGAGGCATGAAAGTACCAGTAGTTGGGTGTCTATGTTATATGCATAGGAATTATGCCTGTGTTTCCAAATATCTGTTTGTAAGGGAGGTTTGCCCAGGACTGAGTTTTTGTGGCTTTCAAGGCAATTAATCGGAATACAAGTATCTGTGTGTCTTTGCAAAGTGTAAGAAACGGACTGTAGCAAAGCATCAAATCCTGCCTTATGATGCCCAGACCGTGCTCCCACAGAAGTTAGTGCTTTCTAAAGAATGTTATATCCACGCTGACCAATTACTGGCCTGACTGTAGCTACAGGATAAATACTCAGGATCAAGGGAAGTACATCTCTGCTTGATGTTTTTAACTATTAGAATCATAAAATCCTAGGGCTGGAAGAGACTCAAGAGGTCATTGAGTCCAGCCCTCTGCCCAAGGCAGGACCAATCCCAACTAAATCATCCCAGCCAGGACTTTGTTAAGCCTGGACTTTAAAACCTTCAGGGATGGAGCTTCCACCACCTCCCTAGGGAACCCATCCCAGTGCTTCACTGCCCTCCTAGTGAAATAGTTTTTCCTAATATCCAACCTAGACCTCCCCCACTGGAACGTAAGACCATTGCTCCTTGTTCTGCCATCCGTCACTACTGAGAACAACCTCTCTCCATCCTCTCTGGAACCTCCCTTCAGGGAGTTGAAGGCTGCTATCAAATCCCCTCTCACTCTTCTCTTCTGCAGACTAAATAAGCCCAAATCCCTCAGCCTCTCCTCATAGGTCATGTGCTCCAGCCCCCTCATCATTTTGGTTGCCCTCCGCTGGACCCTCTCCAATGCGTCCACATCCTTTCTGTAGGGGGGAGAGGGAGCAGAATTGGCCACAATACTATTGCTCATATACCCAGGTGCGAACCCCAGCAGGTGTAGTATCGGTCAGTGATGGATTGTGCTCATGCGATTGGAAGCCGCTGGGAGTTTTGCCATTGAGTACTCTGGGAGAAGGCCAGTTGTGGCCTCACTAGGACCGCTCACATGAGAAAAGAATCAGGCCCTTAAAACCCCCTTTTGCGGTGATGCTGAGAGAGGGTGGTGACCTGCTGACAGCAAAGCAGGGGGTGAGCAGATTCTGCCACCTCACTGTGCAAAGCTCACCTCACATCATCCTCCCTCTCTCTCTGTCTTTGTTTCACCTGTCCCTTGTGTCTTGTCACTGCCACGCTGCAGCTGCTGTCTTTGTGCAGTGTGTGTGGACACTGTTCAGCACACTCCTCCTCTCCCGACTGGGTGAATCAGTAATACAAATGTGAATCAGAGGCGCAGAAGGGACCGCTTCCACCACCTCCCTAGGCAGTCTGTGCCATTGTCCTACTCTCCTTACAATAGTAGCAGCTGGTTTAAAATGACTTGTGGATAGGCCCAATCCTTTAGGGTGTTGAGGTTCTACGACCGGGTGCCATGGACCATTGATTTCCACTAACGCCAGCGGGGAATGGATTGCATTCAGCTCCTTGCAGGATTCAACGCATTGTTTGTGATCAACTTCTCTGTCTCATGGTGCGTCTAGACTATATCCCTCTGTCGGCAGAGAGATATAAATGAAGCACTTTGAAAGTGCAAATGAAGCCAGGATTTAAATATCTTGCGCTTCATTTGCATAATCATGTAATGCTGCTCTTTCGAAAAAGCGCTATTTTGAAATTGACACCGCAGAATAGATGCGGATGTTTTGAAAACAGGGCACTTTTTTGAAAGATCCTGTAAACCCCCCAAAATGGTTTACATCCCTCTGCCGACAGAGGGATGTAGTCTAGACGTAGCCTCGGTCAACACCAGGCGCTCAAATAAGTTTCCCGTGGGTTATCATCTATAATCTCTCGCAAGGTGATTTCAATGAGGCTACCCCTTGCAAATAAATTCTGCAGGATTTTGTCTTGTGTACTTTTCTGTCTCCAACTCAGCCCAGGCCTGTTCTATAGACCCTTCTGAGCGGAGAAAGAAGTGCAGGAGCGCATTCCCCTTTTTTCTGTGGACTCCTCTGTTGCACATACTTCTAGCAGAGCTAGGATTTTCCACTCCAAATCCCTGTTAAGTCCTCCTTCCCCTTTCAGGTCTACCAGGGAACACAAATGGCACTGTGTCCCTAGGAAGTCTGGGAGCAGTGAGTGTTTCAGACCTGGTGGAAAGAATCAGCCTAGCTAGGCTTAGCTAATCCAAATGGGCAAAGTTCCCTTCTGTTCATAATCATGCTTGCCAGGCTAAACTTTCAATTATTGTGCTAGATTGGAAGTTGAAAAATAAAGGCATATTAATAATCCATATGGAAAGCATGTCGTAAATTAACATTCCAAAGGGGCTGTTTATAGCAAGGACGTTTTGAGGTCTTTTGAGTTGGGGTCTTGCCCATGTGAAAGTTTCCCTGCTGCATTTCTTCTGGCTCCCCCGCTGAAAAAGTTAAAAAGGGTTCCTAATAGTTGAGGGAAGAGACGAAAGCTCCAAGAATTCTGCCCATATTCTCCTTTTTTGACTATGATGGGTGGTTGTCTGTGAAACCCCCAGGTCTGGCTGTCAGCTGGGAGCAAGTGCTCAGTCCAGCATGGGAGGAAGTAACATTCATGCTGTCTCTGTAACTCATTAGACTGCGGTAGGGTCTTTCCAAATGAAGGCACAAATCCTGCTTTCCCAGAACTCCCAGTAACATCAGTGGGTGTTTTGCCTGACTGGAGTCCTTGCTCCTAAGTGGAATTATTCAGGTGCCCCTGATACAGCACTCCTTTCTCAGGCAAAATTCCCATCAGGAGTTTCTGTTCACAGGTATTAAATTGCATCAAAGTCAGTTCTGAAGGATGATACCACTGAACTGGTCCTATTAGGACTTCCACTGGTGGCTCAAAGGCATGGAGGAATACCAAATATGGTGCTTAAACAACTAACCCATCCCTGTCCTGGGGAAGGCATTGCATTCTGGGTCTCTGACAAGGAGCAGGATTGCCTCCAGTGTGGTGGAGAGAGGCCTGTCCTACAAGTAAAATGAAGCGGCTTCAGTGAGGATGTATCTTTTGTGCTTGCATCTGGATTCCCCACTCCAAATGAAAAATGTATTTTAAAAATCATCTGCCCCCAAAGCACCAACTCCTTGAACCTATTGTCTAGCTTCTCATGGCCGTTAGCATCCGTACTGTGTACGGACATCCAGTGTCATTCATTTTCTTTGCATGAAGTCAGAGTATGGATAATGCCAACAGATGGTTGTCTGCAGGTGGAGCTGAACTTGGGTTCTCTGAAGTTCAGTACATGAGCCTCTCCCTCATGAGCTAAAACCCAGCTGCCTGGTAGCTAAGGCTGTAGAGCAGGCTCATTATTCTCTCTGTAAATGGTCTCAGTGACACTGCATGGGATAACATACCACCCCATGAGGTGTGAGGGCTACATGTGCAGCCTTTTTCTAAGGGAAGGAATTGAAATCACTCACCCTAAACAGGGCCCAAGCATGGAGACTGCAGGCAGCAAAGCCCACTAGCGGCTTCTAGTCTAGGGTCTTCATTTCCCCTTCACACCTCTGTATCTCACAATGGCGGCTCCTGGGACTGGGCCAACATCACCCGCAGTCCATCCCCAATGCCACTCTTTACTTGGGCCTACACTTAGCAGTAGGGTTGCCACATGTCTGGTATTCACCCAGACAGTCCGGTATTTTCACCTTTTGTCCGTTAAAAAAATTCAGAGAAAACCAGACACCTAAAATGTCCGGTATTTTCTGATTTTTTTTCCCCGGCCAGGAGGCAAAAATGCCGGGCACCTGGCAACCCTACAAACACACAGCACCCGGCCTCCCCGAGCCCCACCCCCCAGCCCCCAACCCCTCCAGCCCCCCAACCCCAGACCCCATGCTCACCTGATTCCGCAAGGCTGCCGGCACAAAATGGCTGCCGGCAAAAAGACCAAGGGGAAGCAATGCCACCCCTGGGTCTTAGTGCTCAACTTCTCCCCTGTTCCTATCCCTGCACTAACTCTTAATGGGGACATGCTGTTTTAATGCTGATTTTATTTATTTATTTATTTATTTATTGCTTAATAAGTCTTGGAGTCCTTTTTTTTTTTCTCAACAACTTTGGTATCCCCCCACCCCCCTGCTTTTTTTTTCTTCAACAGAATTTTTTCCTGGTGTTTCTTTTGGGGGATGGGGTGTTCGGTATTTTTGTTTCAACCATCTGGCAACCCTACTTAGCAGCTCTGGAGAACCCCTGGTCAGCATAGGCAGAACACAGGGCTCGGTGATCCAGAAGGCCTTGTGTTGTCTCACTGCGCTGGGGTGATTTCGCCCTTTGAACTAGAAGGTAGTGGCTGACTAATGAATGCCCAGAAGCAGAGAAAAAGTGGCCACTGGTTGTGTCTGGCATCTTCCTTTGATTTTTTTTTTTTAATTCTTTCTTTCTTTAAAGATCCGACTCAGAGATTTCACAGTGTGTTTCATGATGGTGACTTTGAAAAGGTAAACTATTGTTATTAGGAGAGGGCCTAACCGAGACTTAGGCCGGGGAAAGGAGGTGGATTTTGTCAGTCAGTCTCAGGGCCGACCCACAACATTTTGGCACCTGAGGTGGGGAGCTCAAATGATGCCCCCATGGCCCCTTTTCTTCTGCCTGCCTGTTATGTCTCTTGTGTCCTTCCTCCAGAACAGAACAGCACTCCACCATCTCTGTGCATCTGGAGCAGAGAGAATACATATGCACCAGCAGCAGACAAATTTTCTATACTCTGGGTCCTAGTGGCACCCCCCACTCCCCTAGTCTGGCACCTGAGGCGGCCGCCTCAGTTTGCCTCATGGTAAGGCCAGCCCTGGTCAGGCTGGAAACACATAACAAAAGACAATCCCTACCCTGAAGGGCCTGAAGTCTAAAGTCAAGACAGACAAAAGGTGGGAAAGGAAGGTGGAGGCAAAACAGCTTGCCCCATGTATCTAAAAGGGTATTATAAGGAGGAGGGAGAAAAATTGTTCTCCTTGGCCTCTGAGGACAGGACAAGAAGCAATGGGCTTAAATTGCAGCAAGGAAGGTTTAGGTTGGACATCGGGAAAAACTTCCTGCAGGTCGGGGGGTTAAACACTGGAATAAATTGCCTAGGAGGGTTGTGGAATCTCACTCACTGGAGATATTTAAGAGCAGGTTAAACAGACACCTGTCAGGGATGATCTAGACGGTGCTTGGTCCTGCCATGAGGGCAGGGGACTGGACACGGTGATCTCTTGAGGTCCCTTCCAGTTCTAGTGTTCTATGATTCTATGGCAGAAAGAGCTAGGATTTGAACCCAGGATTCCTGAGGTCTTAGGGTTCACCAGCTCTAGCCACTAGTCCACACTGCCTGCCTCTTGCTAGGTACTCTAAACTATGCTAGTTTAAAATAAAATACCTATGACAATGTCCTGGCTTCCCGTGCCAAATTTCATCTCAAAATGTAGCTTTATGGCTTCCATAAATGACCTTGGACATAAAATAAAAGAAATAGAAGTTTCGGGTAGAAAAATCCCTCTTTACATTTATGATCCTTTTTTATTCAACTCAACTAACATGTAATTTTTAAAAAGCAAACAGTCAGGAATCATTCTATGGGTCTGAGTCTTTGTATGTGTTTTCCACAGTCATGCACAACCGGGCTGCAGTCTCAATCAGAGGCCTCTGAGCTTGACTGCAATTCAAATAATAAGCCACTGTCTTCATCCGCAGTGAGCAATGGGAGCAAGAAACCAAGCTAGGAAGGCTGGGTGTTGATTCACATTTTCTAATTCAGTTCTGAGATAGAGATCTCCAAGAAAAACAATGTAACAATGCCGCTAGATAAGGGTATGGACTGGTGTTTCCCTCTTTAATTCTCTCTGCCTGGATTACAAGGAGGCTTTGTCAATTAGACCCAAAAGGGAGGGAGGAGTGAATGGAAGAGACTGAGCCATGTGTATTCAATGAAGAAGAAAGAAAAGCTTTAACTGAATTGGTCAACAGAACAATTTCCCCTGTAGCTGACTTATAGTAATTAGGAAAGTCACTATGTGTTGCTAGTATTGCTTACCTCAAAATGTTCAAAAATCTTGAGTCAGCCCCTCCAAAACTCATGAGATTTGTTTATCGGTTGCAAGATCGACCACACTATCCAAGATACCACAGTCATTTCCTCTTCTAAACACAGGAGCTCAAATTTGTAAATACGGGACTGTCAGAAACCAGCGTGGGGTCTGTCCTGGTTAGTAAATGTTGACTTTTTAATGGCAACCACCGCTGAACCACCTCAAAAGCTTCACAGACACCTGCTTGTGTTTACTTGGGTACCTGTTGCATAGAAGCCGTGCCCTTGGAGGCAGCTAACACCAGATTCAAAGCAGGTGGTCAACTAAGAGCCTTTTTGAGTTTTGCTCTTGATGTAATTTCTCTTTAGATTAGGAGAGAGATGTGTGAGCCTCTTGAGAAGTTTAGCACCTTTTGTCCGATTGAAATGATCCACGCTCTTTGCCATCCTGATGACATTCATAAAGTGACCTTCAAGCTGTTTGTCTCTTTACTGAAGGGATCTAATGTTTAGAATGTGAGAAAATCCCCAGAGACGAAAACTTTTTGCCCAGATGAGGTAATCTGGTGCATTCAGCAGGACTCAGTTTAGGATCAAATTGTGGGCTGGTCTACACAAGAAACATAACACGGGCATTGTTATGTCTCTCAGGTGGATAAGTCCACACCCCTGAGAGACGTAACTTATGCAGACCTAATCTCCTCTAATGTAGACAGTGCTAGTGTAACCCACACACCTAGGCTATGTCTACACTCGCGGATTCTTGCGCAAGTACGGCCATTCTTGCACAAGAATCCGCAGAGCGTTCACACTGCCCACCCACTCTTGTGCAAGGAAATTTACAGTACCGCGTGGTAAGAGATGGCTCCTTGCACAAGCGCTACGCTCTTTTTTATCAGGTGTAATCCCTCTTGTGCAAGAGGGCAGTGTGGACGCTCGGCAAGGATTTCTTGCACAAGAAAGCCCTATGACTAATATGGCCATCAGAGCTTTCTTGCGCAAGAGAGCGTCCATACTGCCATGGGCGCTCTTGCGCAAAAGTACAGCTCACACGTGGCAGTGTGGATGTTTTCTTGCACAAGAGTTCTTGCACAAGAACCCTTGTGTAGGATGTTCTTATGCAAGAAGCCGCAAGTGTAGACATAGCCCTAGTGTAGTTCACTGTCCCATGCAGTGGCACACTTAGACCACAGCAACAGATAAGATCAAGAGACCTCTACAACCTGGGCTGAGAGCCAGCTGGCTTTATAGCTCAAGCTGTAGAGGCTCCTATTTTAAGCTCTAGAGATTCCAGATTCAAATCCACCTGGTGGTAGTTACACTAGGTTGATGGAAGAATTCTGTCACATAGTCCTTAGCTCTTAAAAGCATCTCTGGTCCTTCCCATTTTAACTATCAGGACTTTCACACCAACTTCTCATCCATTTCTTTGTAACCCAGTCTATAAGAACAATGTCATATGGGATCCAACCAAAGGGTCATCTAGACCAGTAACCTCCTCACACTGGTCGCCCCCAGATACTTCAAAGGAAAATGCAAAACCCATATAAGGCTCAATTATGCACTAAGGGTATATCTACACTACATGACTCCGTTGACGGAACCATGTAGATTACCTTTGTAGACACAGAGGCATACCGGGGAGGTTGACAAATGCCTTTGATGTCGACCGCAGAACGTCCAGACTACAGTGCTGTGCCGACAAACAGCTGATCAGCACAGCACGGAAGCCATTTTAATTTAAATGAAGCGGCGATTATTTAAATCGCCACTTCATTTTCCTGTGTCTACAAAGGTAATCTACATGGCTTCGTTGATGGAGCCATGTAATGTAGACATCCCCTAAGATATTTATTCTAATAGCAGTGGTCTTCACAATGGAGAAGTTCTTTGTCACACAGAGAGAACCATTTATGATTGACCTTATATAACAGATTCAGAGATACCTTTCTTTATCCTCACTGTTCGTTTTTTATCATCCTTAAAGTTGAGGGTGTGTCTATGCAGTATTAGCTACCCCCTTACACAATCAAAGCCAAAAGCCATGGCATCCCTGGTGGATTATACTGCATACCGTCAGATTCATTTGTATCAACTGTGGCTCTTAGATAGTTTGGCATGTTATCAAAGGATTGGAAACATCAGAACGATTTAATTTACAGCAGCTAAGGCCTAGTAACATGTGCCTCATTTCTCTCTCGCTAAGTACTGTTCTTATATCTGTGTATTGCATCGCAAAACCAATAAGCACCCTTCATGTAGGTCCCCGCTATATCCTTTCTAGTAGCTAGGGTAGGAGCATTCCACTAAGCAAACACAGAAATAACGACACTACTAGGTGACCCTGGTTCTATTTTGACCTGTCAAACTCAAGATCTGTATGGTGAAAGTCTGCTCTGTGTTCGCAAGTAGCTGTTCAAACACAGATGCTGCCTGTGTCAAGGAGTTTTTTTTTCTGCCTCGAAAGTACAGACAAATATTGATTCTCTATTGAGTTTGGAGAGAAGGGCTTGAGCAGCACAATGACATGAGATGGAGCCTGAAAGGCTTTCACAGCTGAGGAATTTAGGCTACTAAAGGGCATCTTATTTGCTGATCAGGCAAAACCTGACATACATTTAATCCCTCTGGCCCATGTGGTCATGGAGGTTTAGCTTTAACCAATTTCTAATTAAAAGTGTTTACAGATGAGGGCTTTGTTTAGCCAGTATTCATTAGAAAGGGCTTTACTCCAATGAGGAATAAGAAGTGTCTTACCTGCTTTAAGAAAACTCTCACTGGGACCCAGCATCCTTCAGAAGAAGCCATAATAAAGTGACTATAATGACACCCTTTGTGATGTTATCCCAGGTTGATGAGGCCTGGGAGGCAGCATTTCCACTATGTATGCTCTGATTTTCTTGGGTTTATAATGCCTCTCTGACAATTCTGGCTGGCTGGGAACTTGCCAATTACCATCCAAGGTCTGGGCCCAGAAGTCATTATTTAAACCCCCGTGTCATCACGCTTGGGGGATAAAAGTGTGAAAGGAAAGCCAGGGCGATTGGCTGATTTAAGATGCTTTCTGACATTTGTGGGACTCAAAAAGGGCCCTGGTTCAACAGATGAAACATGGCACAGAGCAGGGGAGGATGGCTTTCCAATTGCCAAAAGTTTGCTCCCAATGGATGCCTGCACTGTTGTGAAGATCCGAGTGACAGACATAATTGCAAAGGGAATGTTTGGAAGCAGCTGATGGCACGGGGATTGGGGAAACATTAGCTTGAATGTCTATTGCATTCTACATACATTCTTACAATGGCTCTTATCAGCATTCATAGAATCATAGAACTGGAAGGGACCTCGAGAGGTCATCAAGTCCAGCCCCCTGACCTCACAGCAGGACCAAGCACCGTCCAGACCTGCTCTTAAATATCTCCAGTGATGGAGATTCTACAACCCCCTTATGCAATTTATTCCAGTGCTTACTCACCCTGACAGTTAGGAAATTTTTCCTGATGTTCAACTTAAACCTCCCTTGCTGCAATTTAAGCCCATTGCTTCTTGTCCAATCATCAGAGGCCGAGGAGAACAATTTTTCTCCCTCCTCCTTGTGACACCCTTTTAGATACTTGAAAATCACTATCATATCCCCTCTCAGTCTTCTCTTTTCTAAACTTAATAAGCCCAGTTCTTTCAGTCTTCCCTCATAGGTCATGTTTTCTAGACCTTGAATCATTCTTGTTGCTCTTCTCTGGACCTTTTCCAATTTCTCCACGTCTTTCTTGAAATGTGGTGCCCAAAGCTGGACACAGTACTCCTGTTGAGGCCTAATCAGTGCAGAGTAGAGCTTAAGAATGAATTCTCATGTCTTGCTTACAACACTCCATTGTAGCTAAGTATCTCCTTGCCATGCAGCAAACAATCCATCACCCAGGGCAGCTTGTGACACGATGTTAGATGTTGTTTAAAATTATTTTCTTCTTATCTGAGAAGAGGTTTTCCCTTAACATTTGAAATTAAAAATCCCCTTGTCGCTTTCTGATTTGGGAACTGAAGCAAAATGTCACCTGTTATTTCCCGTTTTGAATTCTGTCTTCCCAAAGGAGTTGCGGGGATGGGATGCCAAGATATTAGAATAGCTCTGGTCTGCCATGTGAATAAAGCATTGGGTGGAAGCATTCTGAGGTGGACGGGGTTTATGTTAGAGAACTGAGGAGATTTTGGTCAATCAAGAAATATGTTTGCCCAGATGCTTTTCGAAATGCAGGGACATGTGTTACCCAGGCCGAGTGTGTGTGTTACTGTCTCCCTCCACACGGATCCACAAGGAGAGGGGCTGGTACAGAGTTATAACAAGCGTTGCAGTAGCAGGTGCATAGGCTTTTAGGTGTGGAGGTCCCCAGTGGGTTAATCAAGAGGGTGCCTATCACACATGCCTTCTGGGAAGAGAGTATTAACTATCCCTTTGCTGCTTCTCTCATTTATGCTGGATTTTCTCCCCAGTGTTTTGAGCCTGATGAATCATCTGAGGTCATCTGTGAGTAAGGTTCCAGCTAGTCCACAAGCAAGAGTCTAACCAAGTGACCCCCAGGCAGGTATATAGGTTCCTCCTGAAAGTAGCCACTCCATTCTGCTCCATACCACTACCCAATAGGTTGGTAGCCTGTTACTATTCTGGTCCTTACTCCAGCCAATTGTGGTTGTCCTGACACCCAGCTAGCAGATAATTTGAAGAGGGTTCTATCACCAAGCTCTTCCAAACCATCTCCTTGTGCTCTTGGCTTATTGCAGTACTCCTCTCAGATTTATGGCTGCTTCTCGCTTACCAGTAATTACACTGTGCGCTCAGACCCTGATCTCCCAAGGAACTTCGCCCAAGCAAGCCCCTGAGTCCACAGCATAGCTGCCTGCAAGCTCAGAAATTTGCCAGCACAGAGCTCAATGTAGGATCATGACCTTATCTGCACAGCTTTCTGCCTTCTGCACTCCATTTGCTCCTGGGGGGATTCCGTGCCAAACAATGAAAAGTTCTGCACACAATATTTTAAAGTTCGGCAAAATTTGGTGTATTGTATTTGTCTAAATAGCACAATCTAATCATGCTTGTTTCATAAGAACATATGTGCAGCTACATTGGGTCAGACCAAAGTTCCATCTGTTCCAGTATCCTGTCTTCCAACAGTGGCCAATGTCATTTGCCCCAAGGGGATGGAATGGAATGGGCCATCATGAAGTGATCCGTTCACTTTTGCCCTTTTCCAGCTTCTGGCAAATAGAGGCTAAGGACACCATGCCTGGCTAATAGTCACCAATGGAGCTTGTCTATTTATTAATTATTGTGGCAATTTAGCTAAACTACAGTACAATTAATGGAAAATGTGTGGGCGGAGCATAGGAGAAATTCTCCAAATTCCCTCGCCCACTTGTAGTGTAGCTATGTTTGACCCATATGTCACCAACTATATGCAGCCCTATGCTTGATATTACATCAGAGGCAACTGAAGAGCAAGTGAATCCAACTCACAATTTATATTGGCAACTGACCATCTCCAGAAAGGTCATAAACACTTATAAGGCAAATGCTGTCCTTTACACAACTCTGGCAAGGTCCCTTAGACCTTAGACCAGGGGTGGACAAAAGGGCCTCCATGGGCCGGTTCCAGCCTGCCAAGCAGATTGATCCAGCCCGTGGAGTCCCAGCCTCTCCCTTGCCCCCAGGCCAATCAAGGCTTGGGGGCAGTGGGGAGAGTGTGAAGTCTTATCCCGCCCTGCTCCCATCCTGCAGGGAGTGCATGGTGCTTAGAAGTGCCACATGCTCCTTGCAGGAATGGGGCATGGTGGAAGGAGACTTCACGTGCTTCCCCCTCCCCCAGTTTCCTCCCTCCCTGAAAGGGGCACGGTGATTCTAAGTGCTGCGTGCTCCTTGCAGGGCGAGGGCACACTGGGAAGAGACTTTGCGCGTTCTCTTGACCCCAAAACCTGATTGGCCGGGGCGTGGAGGGAAGTGTGCAAAATTTCCTCCCATCTTCAGGGGCATGTGTACCTGGAGGGAACCACCAGCTGTTCAGAACCACCCTGCCAGCTCTCGGGGGCAGGGTGGGGGGCAGCACAGGCAAAGACATCACATGCTTTAAAAACCAATGAGGGTCTGTGGGCAGGGAAGCTTGAAATGTCCTGGCCCTGCCCCTTCTGCCTGAGGCCCTGCCCCTTCCGGGGTAGGCCACAATTTTTGTAGTGGCCCCTGGTCAAAAATTATTGCCCACTCCTGCCTTAAACCATACCATGCTTTTCAGCACATTGGGTACCCACATTCTCCATGCTTGTTTATCAACTGTCATGTGACCTAAGTCCTCCCATTTCAAATGACATTTTCCTATGCCGTTGATAATCGTATGCTTCCAAGCCATCCTAGGCCTACCCTTGTTGGCTTTTCTGGCTTCCTACTGACAGCCAAAAACGGTAGTCGGTTACGATGCATTCGTACCACGGGCCCTAGCCATTGATGTCTTCTCTTACAAATTATTTACAACAGAGACCTTGCATTAGCCATTTTTTCTGTTTGTTTTTCTTTCCTCAGCCCTTACTCCTAACATTCTCCGCAAGCACTTCTGATGAAATGCGTCTAACTTCTGAGCATCTGTTTTCTTAAGTTGCCAGGTTTCCCTGCTGTAGGTTGTTATTGGCTACAACAACAGCTGAGTAGAGGCTTCGTTTTGTATGTGAGGATATGGCATTAAGTTTCTAAATGTTCCTAAGTATGTCAAAGGCTGCGTTCACTTTGCTGATCCTTATTCTTATTTCCTCAGAGCACGTACCGTCTTGGCTTATTGTACTTCCAAGGTATTTGAATTGATCTACCCTCTCTAGCTCTTCAGTGTCAATTTTGATGTTGAAATCCATATCTCCAGTTACCATGGTTTTAAATTTCTTTGCCTTGAACAGCAGTCCTACCTTCTCCATCATTTCTTTGAGTCCATTTGTGCATGCTTGAAGTCCTTCAACATTTCTGTGTAGAAGAGTGCTTTTTCACCTGCTTTATACTCCTGTGGGAATTCACAAAGAAAATGGAAACAATTTAGTAAGCAGGTAGGCTGCTATATTCTGCCCGGCTTGATGGGACAGAGCTAGCCCCACTCCTACATCTTCAGAAACACCTCAAAGCACTCCTCTTCCATTCTGAACATGCCACAGTAGTGAATAAGCAGGACAGAGTCAGTCTCTCTCTCTCTCTCTCTCTCTCATATACACACACACAACGGCCCAGCTCCCTTCCCCCCAGTCTCTACCAACTGTTCTAGGTGCCCAATCCAACCTACCTGCACTGACGGGGAGGGGCACATGACTACTCTTATGGCTTCCCTTTGCTTTCCTGTCAGGAGTCATTTTTCTGTAGGAGGCAAATAAATCTGCGTAGGGCATGAATTCTGCGCGCACGCAGTGATGCATAATCCCCAGAGGAGTACCCCTTGTTCCTTTACTTATTTGATTATGGAACTCTCCAGCTCACTGTTCCACTAAGCACCTATCTCTGTCTCTGAGGGTACATCTACACTATGGGATAAGGTCGAATTAAGATATACAACTTCAACCATGTTTATTGAGTAGCTGAAGTCGAAGTACCTTAACTCTACTTTTGGCACTGTCCACACTGCAGGAAGTCAAAGGGAGAACACTCTCCATTCGACTTCACTGATTCTTCGTGGAAGCAGGACTACCGACATTGACTGGAGTGTCCCTCTGAGTTCGAATGAGCATGTCTTCACTAGACCCACTAATTTGAACCCTGGAAGATCGGCAGCAGCAGCTTCGATCTTCTCTGTAGTGTAGTCATACCCAGCGACCCAAAATGACTTCCCCGCCTAATCAAAGGAAGTGATCATTGCTCCGAAAATGGGTCAGTATTTAAAGTGATAGGTCACAGTTGTTGGGAGTTTTAGCCTTATAGATCTACAACAGCGTGTATCATGTTAATTCATTTGAGTGCCTACAAAATGGGGATGAAATTTTGCACAAGTAGTTTGTAAATACAGAATTAGCCTGTAACGTAACAGACACCATCTACTCATTAGGCTCAAATGATTATGGCTAACTAGCAACTCTCAATAGAATATAGCCTCATATAAGGTCATCTCAGATTTCTTCTTCCCATTGCCCACTGAGCTCATTTGTCCAGAAGCTAAAATAACTGTAAATATGGAACTTGTTAGATAAATACTCCAGGGAATCACCTGGCAATTTGAACAAAAATGACATGATTACATTTTTAAAGCATGATGATGAAATGTGTACTTGAATCAGTTCAGCATTGACCATTATGGATTAGAAAACTAAGTGTGCTAGTATGGACTGAGCATAAATCAGAATGATACATATGAAAAGGAGGGAAAAAAGAGAAAATATTTTTAAAAAATTCTGGGAGGAAAGATGGCAATGTGATTAAAGAGCTCAGGAATTCCCAGGTCTGACTCCTTGTATGACCTTGGAAAGTCATTTAAACTCTCTGGCTGTGTCTACACAGGCCCACTTATTCCGGAAAATCAGCCGCTTTT
>JANRFK010004893.1:55356643-55381379 GCA_030068395.1 Apalone spinifera
AAATCATGCCTGTGTAGACGTAGCCTCTAGGTCTTAGTTAGCTATCTGTAAAATGGGGAGAAAAATACCTTTTCTCCCTCCTTGTAATTGTACCATAATCTCTTTGGGATGGATACTGTCTAATCCTATGTACAGCACCTCGTACAATAAGGCCTTGATCTTGCATACATCTTTTAAGAGTGGCCTGCATAATTGATTTTTCAGTTCAGAGGCAGAATCAAAAAGTCTGGGGGGAAATGGCTTGGTTCAAACAAATTCTTTAAAAAAAATTCGGTCATTTTTTGGATTTTTTTGCCCTTTTTTTTTTTTAAATAACTGAATTTCAAAATGAATGCCATTTTGAAACAAAAAGATCAAAACGAAAGTTTTGATGATTTTAAAAATTCTTTCTTTCTGTTTTTCAGTGGAAATTGTCTGCTGCACTTGACCCAAACTCATGAATAGTTTTAGTCCCCCAAGAAGGAGGAGTCCTGAGGCCCCTTAAAGACTAACACATTTATTTGAGCTTACGTTTTCATAGGTTGGAACCCACTTTGTGAGATGCAGGTTTAGTGCCCCAAAATTCATTTTGTAGCACATGCACTATTTTTATAAATTACAACAACGAACGTAAATGGTCCCTTTCATTTGGATTGCATTTTATTAGGAAATGACTCATTTCCTTACGTTTCAATTTGTATCTGTTTCTTTAACAGCAACAACGCTTGATTTAGCAGCCTGTAACCATCTGTGCATGGATGCAAAGTGCGTTTTTTCCTCTCTGTGTCTTTAATACATGTGTCATCACTGGTGAGCAGGTGAGCCCAAACTGGGAGACAACTTGCTATGTCACTGTGTCTCCTACTTTGATGCATCTCAGATCTGGTGTTTTATTGAGACTTTACCTGGCAAAGAATTTGCATAAGACTTTATTATTCAATTTTGCAATCCCCTAGTGATCTTTAGGATAAAGTTGTGTTCTACACTGGTGCCCTGTCTGCAATGAATACGTCTGTGAAAGCCTGATTAATGCCAAATTATACTTTAGGGAAATCTTTACTTTCTACTACAATATTGTAAATTACTGAATGCTGCAGAGAAATCTACCACACAGTCCTTCTAAAAATACTTACCTCTGTCATAGTCGTAGGACGCTTCAAAGTTTTGTATCAAGGGGCTATGGGAGATTAATTTCCGCTAAAGATGCAATTTCCTTATTTAAAAAAATAATTTAAATGGCTATGTTTTAAAAAGAAAAAAAAAGGAGGTTCCTATGAAGTAAGGGCCATGTGCTGCTGAGAAAATTGCAAGACTTTAATATTCGAACATAAACTAAAAAAGGAGGACTTAACGGGATCAGGGTTTGGTAACTGCATCCTTTTTCCTCAATGTCACTGGTTCGAAGGAAGCCCTCTATGCACAGAATGTCCACTGAAGTCAGTAAAAGGGGCGAGGAGTCCTGGGGCACCTTATAGACTAACTGAAGTGTTGGAGCATAAGCTTTCGTGGGCAAAGACCCACTTCATCAGATGCATGTAGTCATCTTCGTCAGATGCATGTAGTCATTTCATGTGTTCTTTGCCCACGAAAGCTTATACTCCAACACTTCAGTTAGTCTATAAGATGCCACAGGACTCCTCGCCGCTTTTGCAGATTCAGACTAACACGGCTACCTCTCCGATACTGAAGTCAGTGGATGCCAGACAGAGTCAGGTTACAGATCAGTAATGGCTGAAAGTGAAGATCACCAATGGCTTGGTGACACTGCCGTGAGGTGTCATAATGATTTAATGCAGTGGCACTCAGAGGCCCAATCCACATTCAGGCCCTGTTATGCTAGGTGTTATACACATGCCTAGCAAGAGAGTGCCTTTGTCCTGAAGAGTTTATAATCGAAGAGACCAGGCAGACAAAGGGTGTGAGAAGGAAGGAATTATTTATTTTATGTGGAAATTGTTGTGATCCTATGGAGAGGGATGACCGTTGGGCTTTACAGACAAGAAAATGAGGTGCAGGAAGACCAGTGTCAGAGAAGGGATCTGTGCCAAAGTTAGTGCAGGGCCTTAGACCCAAACGTCCTTCCTCTCTGAAACTGCCTAAGTTGGTGTTCATTGGCTGGGAATTTTTGGAGGGTAGCCCATGTTACACAAGTATGATTGGACCTAGCCTATCCGTTCACCCTTAAGTCTATCCTACCGTCGGGAAATTACCTACCACTGACAGCATATGCTAGCAACATTTGCCATTGCACTGGCTCCGACAGCAGCTGAGCTGTGTGTGTAGACCAGGCAGACTCTTCAGCACCACCCAGAACAGCAAGTTGAGTATCCTGTAGGTTGCACGCCTCCCCTTGCAGGGTGAGGGGCTACGGAAGTACAAACCACCATGACAATCAAAGGTCATAGAGTCCATGCCAGCTGAGAATGTGGCCCCAGGGAGAAACTCACCAGACTTGATCCAGTGCCCACACTCAGCAAAATGCAAATCGTGGATACACAGCAGAGAGGGAGAAAAAACTACATTAGATGCCGACATTTTCTTCGGTGTCAGGGTTATTAACGCAGGCAAATGGAACCAGGAGCCAGAAGGTGTTTCCAATAAAACTAGGGCCTCAAAGCATCTTTTGACCAACCCCCCCCTCTCCAACACCATACATCTTCAGATGCCTTTTTGATCTAGTTTGAGGTTCCCCATAATATATGAGACTGGAGGGTCGCAAAGCATTTTTCTCTGCCATTTTACGTATCAGGAATAAAGGTTTTGCCAATCCCTCATTGCAAGACCCGTGTGACTTAATGGAAATCATTTCATACACAACGCCATTGCGCATTTCATACCACAAGTGTTTGGGTCCAAAGTTAGTGGCATTGCCTAGATCAGTGTTTCTCAACCTTTTTTTTTTTTTATAAAGTACTCCTTTTAAAAAAAATTATAAGTACTCCCAGTACCTATAGTTTACAGACTCACACAATTTTTTTCTACCATCGCAACACATTTGTTTAAACAACTTAATCGTAGCCAGGCGGGTGATGAAATGTTTGGGTGTAAAAAGTACAAACATAATAAAGCGCTGTAAAACTTAAAACAAAAATTCAGTTTTCTCCAAATTTCAGTTGTGTTGACCTACCCCCCGGACTTCTCTCGAGTACCCCTAAGGGTACTCATACTGCTGGTTGAGAAACCCTGGCCTAGATGTGTGCTTCTTCATTTTCCCCCTTTACTCCTGCTATTTTCTTTTAAATGACAGGGAAAGATGTGAAAGACGATATGAGTTGTATAAAGATCTCCCCTAGTCTCTGAGTCCTGGTTTACACTAGGGCTTTATTTCAAAATAACCCCCCCTAGGCCGAATTAATAAGCAGAGCATCCAGACTACCAAGCCTGTTATTTCGAAATCATGGGCCGCTTCTTTTGAAAGCTGTACTCCTGTTTTCTTTGAGGAATAACGCTAATTTTGAAATAGCTATTTCGAAATAGCGGCGGTGGGGACGCTCCGGCACTGCTATTTGGAAATAACTACTCTCCAGAGTAATTCAAACTAATTATTCCCCAGTGCTTCCTGGGCCTCTAAGTGGAAGTAGCACGTCCACATTCTCAGAGCTCGCCTTCGACTAATTTCAAGGCTTCCTCATCGTGTGGACACACTATTTCAGTGTTGTTATTTCAGAAATTATTACATTAATTTTAGTTATTTTGAAATAGATTCCTAGTATAGACATGCCCTAAGGGCATATCTATGCTGTTCTGCAGTTTGGATCTCTGTTGAAGGGGGACTAGGTGTGTGAGAACTAGGACCTTTCAGTTTGCATGTGCAGTAGCCACATGGGGGAGTTACAGAGTAGCATTTTGGTGTATGCTGCTGTTCACGCCCCCAATAACCGGACTTGTCAGGCAGTGTAGCAATTTCTTCAGAATACACTGTAGAGTCAAGCTTGGGCAAGAGACCAGATGAACAGCTCTGAAATACAATGGTGTGGGATCTGTCTTACCCTGTGATTTGTGAGCCACAGTAGCTTCAAACTATGAGGTCAGTTTGGGTTAAGCAACCAAAAGTTTGGATGCTTTTCCATGTGATGCTAGCTAGACGTGAGCCCAGACCAAAACTTGGATCTCAATGCCATCAAATTCTGGGAATGTTTTGCATCCTGGGCTTAATCACATTCTTCAATACAGCAAAACTGAGATAGCAATCTTCGTGGGATAAAAATATTAGCATTTCCACAGCACTTTATATGTTCAGCTCTAGAGTGACCTAAAGACATTTATCCCAGAGGCATTCCTATTCTTTCTTTCCTCTAAAGGAAATTGACTGATTCCAATAAACTCTAGACCTTCTGAAATAACTAGGCAACAAACGCTTTGCATGAGTCCATCCTTAGATGCTTCCTTCTCCAGAAGTTTTCCCTATTGAGATATGTTGTGTTACTAGATTTTGTGGCACTAGATTCTTCTGAATTTTTCGTTTTACCAAAACAATTAAGCAAAATTGACATGAATTCAGGAAATATTTTAGGGTTGCTTAATTTGTATGTTCAACAACCAAAAATGTGATTACAAAAATTTTTGCCTAGATCTACTCTGACCTCCTGACTCCCAACTATGAGTTTTGTTATTCATCCTGAGTTATCTTCAGATTTCTAAGAAGATTGCTAGCAGTCTCTGCTTCTGGCCTGGTTAGCTATAAGCAAACTTTTAGCAGCTTTCCATCAGAACCAGAGAATGCAGAAAATCATAAAAATTAAAAGAATGGGCAGGGAAAAAAAAAACTTTACCAAAACATTTCAAATCTTCTAAGATTCAACTTTAGGAACAAGTGTAGGCTTATGCTGAGAGAAGAATGTAGGCGTTCTGTTTTCACCGTGCTTGAACGTGAACTGAATTATTTCTTTCTTGGGAGACAGACAGACGGACAGACACATGTCTTTAATTGTACAATGGTAACATAAAGGATTGAAAAGTTTTGGGTTTTGGTATGTCAGAGGGGAGGGGTACAAATTCGTTACTGTACGGTGCATCAGGTCTAAGAAATGCTTTTCTCTCTACTCATTTCTGCTACATGCGAACAAAGAAATCACACAGGTACATCAAATTTATGAAGCTGCCGGGCGATGTGTCTGTGCGGTTAATAAAAAAAATTAGCCTGCAGTGTGCTAGCACACATTTCGCTTTTGTCACGGTGCAATAATGAATCAAAGCCTGCAATGCCATATGAATTTTATATGCCCCGTTTCCTACATGTTTAGAACAGTGGAACCAATTTATAATGTAATGATTTTTCCATGTATAATTTCTTTCTGATGAATTCCACAATGTGGAGTTTTTACTGTGTCCAGGGCCAAAGGCAGTCTCATAAATGATATGAAAAGGGGGCTGGTTAAAGTGTCTCATAAAAGAAGAGTTTGAGTGATTTGCTTAGGTTCTCTTTACAGGCTCGATTACACCTCGGATTTCTCATCATGCAGCAAGTGATAGCAAAGAGACACCTCACTTTATATTCCTGCAGGGCACGTCTACACTGCACGCTGCTTTCGGAAGAAATACTCTAAAACAGCTTTTTCAAAATAGTGCGTCTACACAGTAAATGCCCATCGAAACAGGCACGGGGCAGCTGGGCTTTGCTCTGCGCCACGCACACGCCGGGTCCGGACTTGTATCCCTGCTTGCTGGAGGAGAGGGGGGCAGAGTGTTGGGGGGAGGTGTGTGTGAGCAGCAGATGCTCCCCTGCCTCATTGCGCTGTCCCTGGGAGCGGATAGTGTGTGTGCGTGTGTGTGTGTGTGTGTGTCCCCAGCCTTCTTCTAGTGGTGGCTTTTGGAGGGAGGGTGTCCCACACCCATGTTGGGAGCAAGGCAGGCCTATCCAGACACCCTGTGAGGAAGAGAACAAGGGTCCTCTGTTGCAGCCTCCTGGGGCTGCATGCCCCAGACTGGCACTCCATGTGCACCCACGTGCCCAGGCTGCTCTGCAATCCCCAGGCCGAGAAGGCCGAGCGAGGAGGGCACAGCTGCCCCTCACTGCCCGCCACTTCCACCCATGTGTGTCTAGGGAAGATGGGCCTTCCCCAGCTTCAGGTGATGCCCAGGAGACATCCTGGGAGGGGGGTACCAGCTCCAGGGCGAGCATGGCCTCCTGGCTGGCGGGCATCGAAATGCTGCTGGCCTCGTCTGGCTCCTCTTTCTCCTCCTCCTCTGCACTGGCTCTGCCCCCCGGGAGGGCGACAACAGGCGTCTCTGGCCCTGAGTCCACAATGAGGGGAACAAGTCACCCATCCCGTAGGATGTGGTGGAACTGGGCATAATATGGACTGGCCTTCAGTGCCGCCCCGGGGCTCCCTGGCTTTGACATCAGCCTGCCTAATTTCTTTAACTTTCATGCGCACGTGCTCCTGGGTGTGCATGTGGCCCTTCGTGGCCAGACTGCCAGCCATCCGGCCGTACACATCTCCATTCCTGTGTCTGGGGCGGAAATCCTGGCTGTTTCCCTCCTTTCCCCAGAGCTCAGTGAGAACCAGGATCTCCGCACCAGACCAGGAAGGCGGGTGCCTCTTTTGTCCCCAGGCAGGGTTCTGGGAGCTGGCTGCAGGCTCCCTTGCAGCCGTGGGGGGCTCAGTGGGAGCAGTGAGATTGCTCATGGTGGCTGCCAATGGCTGCTCTCTGGCTCACGGCTGTCAGGGCCTGCTGTGTGCCACAAGCCCTTCCCCCTGCGGTTGCAGCTTTAAGGGCTGCAGGGGAAGGGAGACTATAGAGTTCTGAGGAGTGTGGACAGAGCGGCCAGCACCTGTGGGATTTCCTGGAGGCCTGTTATTTCGAAATAACTCCATCTGCCCTGCCTACACATGCCCTATTCCGAAATAGCTATGTTAGAACTGGAGTTATTCCTCATAAAATGAGGGTTACAGAATCCGGAATAAATATTATTTCAATATTATTTCAAAATAACAGGCTTGCTCACATAGTTATTTCGGACTAATGTCCATTAATCCGAAATAATGCTTCTGTGTAGACATGCCCTGAATGGACTATGTGGACTTAATGTCCGTTCATGCAGGATTACAAGGGGCTATTTCTCTGTTTGCTCCTTCCTGGGAGCAGGTGTGGGGGGAAGTGGGTGGGAATGGGGGAGAGAAAAGGCAGAGCTTTAGGTCCACCCATTTACTTGCTGGTCAGTACCTTGGTGGGAGGGGGTCATAACTTACTCCTGGGGTAGGCCGGCCGGAATTTCCTACCTCCCGTGCATGGTTCACGGAGGAAGAATTACAGGGCAGAAAATCTTTGAATCACATTGCCTTTTGGTGCTGTTCCTGGATTGGTAACAATGGTACCCCATCCTTTACCAAGATTGTGCTTCAAGGCACATCCTAACCCGACCTATAATTACCCAAAGATTTGCAAGCTGGTTTGCTTGTCTCTGCCTCTCCTTCCCAGCTGCCTGCTTCTTTATGCAACACCATTGGCATAAAGCTCTGAATTCAAGCCAGTCAGAAATTGCTATTTCACTTTCGAAGCCTGATCTTCTTTCCATTGAAGACTATGGCAAACAGGTGCATTCCTTTGGTCAGGACCTCAATCCACTCTTGCAGAGGAGGGCACTAAGGGATACAGCAGAAGAGAGTGGGCGAAGAAGCACAAGGAATCCCTGGCCTTAGAAAGACTAGATTCCTAAATCGGTGGCATTCGCTCCAAGGATCCATGCTCTCCATAGCAACACAGGATCATTTCCCACAATGGATCCGAGGGCGGATATTGGATCCTGAGGTCCCAGCCTGCTGAAGTGTAATTTAATTTATTTTTTTAATAACCTCGCCTGTATTTTGTTAAACTGGAATGAATGTAAAGGGCCCCGTTTCTCTCCCAGCCGAACGCTTCAAGCCTAAATGGCTGTGTATCAAAAGCTGCAAAGTATCCTGCCAATAAAGTAATCTAAGAAGCTGAGCCTCAGGAGAAAGCTGAGAAACTGTCCATTACAGATCTGATGAGCCAGATTTGGCTGCCTTTCATAACTCCATGGAAAAAAACCAGGTGGGGAATAGGCATGTGTCTATTTTAGCTCCCTCTGAAATTCCCAACTTCAGATTTATGCAGATTTACCAAGGGTAGGTGGTGGGAAAAATAACAGGTCCCCCACTTTCTGTTTCTGACGTTTTCTAATTACGTGAAGGGGAAATGATCCCGCTATAGAAACTGTATTTTATACACGTGTGTCTATAGTTACTGTCACTGTTATTCTATTGCACTGACTACAAACTGCTTTGGAGGCCATTCAACTTTCTTTTCCGCAGAACCAGGTTTTAAAACCAGCTTTAAAGAACCATTGGCATCGCTATGCAAAGTATAGTAAGTAAAGGCAGAATTCTTTTAATAACATATAAAGCAATTGTTTTGTATTAGATTCAAGGGCAGATGTGGTCACCGCAACGCTATAAAACCAACACGTTCTAAATCAATAGATTGGCTGTCTGGAAATACCAGATTTCCAAAAGAGATGCTTTTTAATCTGAAAAGACTTTACGGCAGATTAGCACCGTGTAAAAATGAGGCTAGTGATAATTATTACTGAGGGGGGTGCATTGCACACATCAATTTCCCCTTTCACAGCCAGTCAGTTCAAACTGCCGGTTCCATTTGGGCTTTATGAGTTGCTAAGTCGTTGGTTAGGGATCCCTTCTGCCTGTGGCGGGCACTCTAACCAGTGGCCGACACTGCTGCAGATCAGATTAGGGGCTGCTTTGGCCATCGTTTCCGTCTCGATTTGTGTCCCTCGCGTTTCTGCAACCAGCGATGTGGGACACCCATGCAAAGGCTTCCCTTAGCCCAGTGGTTCCCAGCCTTTTCGAGCATACGGATCCCTTTTCAATCTGTTAATGTTTCATGGACTCTCTTCCTTGGAGAAGAATAAAAAAGGGAAAATAAAGAAAGAAAAAGAAGGAAAAAAAAAAAAGGATTGGGCCACTATGATGGGCCCGATCCTTATTTTTAAACTTTCCACAGATCCTCGGAAACACTATTGCGGACCACCAGGGGTCCA
Source organism: Apalone spinifera (assembly GCA_030068395.1). Taxonomy (NCBI): domain Eukaryota; kingdom Metazoa; phylum Chordata; order Testudines; family Trionychidae; genus Apalone; species Apalone spinifera. Next base: position 55,365,645 of record JANRFK010004893.1, read on the forward strand.
TGGGCCACAGGTTGGGAGCCACTGCCTTAGCCCAAGCCAACTGGATCTGGGTTAGGCTGGTCTCGGTAAGAAATTGCCTGCTTCCCAGGGCAGTGGTTCTCAACCTTTTTGATCCCAGAGACTGGCTTCCTTCCTAAACTGCATCAGGGCAGTCTCTGGGATGGGGCCTGGTCATTGAGAAGCCCTGTCCTACCATCCGCTTGTCAGTCTGCACAGGAAAACTGATTCTGGCTTCCTCACTAGTATCAGCTTCTCTGACTTAGACACATGAAATGTGTTGGTGATGCAGCCAGCCTCCCTGGAGACTGTACTGGGCTGGGAACCAGGAGACTGAGGGGGTTTATTTCCAGCTCTGCCACCGACCTGTTGTGTGACCTTGGGCCAGTCATTTCAACTCGCTGAGCCTCTGTTTCCTGGCTCTCTCGTGCCTATTTGGAGCACCAAGGCCAGTGGACTTCGTATGCGGACGTATTAAACAGAGTTGGTAGTCATTTGGAAACTTCCACCTTAAGGCGAGTGAGGGCTTCCCAAATCCTGGATAAACAGGGACGCTCCATGTGCAAGGAAACCACTCATCACCGTTCTGACTGTGCTGGTTAGACCATGGCTAACCGGAGCGTGGGTTTTTTGCATTATGCTGAGTGATACACAGCAACAATGTCAGGCATTGTGCTGCCCTCTTTTGCCTCAGTTTTTAGAACGGCATTGGCTCTGTCTCTGTTTTGTGCCTTCAGCTGAAATGCCCGTGGCTGGGTTTTATCACTCCGGGTCTGGCTGTGCCGGAGCTGGACAATGTCATTTACAGCGCGAGGAGACATACTGGAGTTAGCTCTGACCGAGCTAGTGTGCTAAAAATAGAGGCGTGACAGTGGGAGCGATGGGAGGGGCTACCTGCCCTAAGGACAGTCCCATTTGTGGCTGTAACTACCTTCTTAGGCTGGAAATGGGTGACAGAGGAGGGATCACACGATAATTCCCTGTTCTGTTCGCTCCCTCTGGGGCACCTGGCATTAGCCACTGTCGGCAGACAGGACACTGGGCTAGATGGACCTTTGGTCTGACCCAGCCTGGCTGTTCTGATGTTCTATGCTATGTTCTTGGGGTGTCTAATGCTTCCCACTGCTTGCACCTCCTGCCCACAGCCACGTGTCCATTTTTCGTATGCTAGCTCCAGGTACATCTCCTGAACCTGGAACTTCCACCTTCAAGCTCCAATGTAGATAAAACCGAATCCATCAGTGACCTGATTCTCATAGACACAGAACACCCAAACCCAGGTTCTCCAAGGTATTTAGGTGCCTAACTCCCACTGGAATCAATGGGAGTTAGCTGTCGGGGCCTCAGGTTCCACACACGTCCCACTGTCTGTGCTATAAAATGTGTCCAGGTTAATTTACACCTCCGTAATTGGGCCCCCAATTACTTCCTGGGCCAATATCTGCAGGTATCAATTTAGGGGCCACTTTTCAAATCAGGCACCTTCCCTTTAAATCCTCCCTCCCTCCAATTCTTCCCTCCTCTGCCCCGTGGTCCTTCGTTTTGTGGCACACCGAGGTGGATGGCCAGGAAATGGAGACTATGACAGCGTGTTGATGTGGGTGTACCTGTGCATAATATCTTTAATATGAAACTCCTTGCCACTTACGTACAAAGGCTACAGACCTCCATTCAGTGTGCTGCGTGCAATTTATGAGTCTCCGCTCCCCCAGACGCACATTATAGCCATGCTGCAACACCCGGGTGACTAACATTCCTCTTTAATTTAATTTCCTTATATAAATAGCTTCATTAAGGATCAGTTATATACAGGCTGAGAAAATAGTGTTTGAATGGGTAAGACTCAAGCAGTGAGTCCTGCACTCTGCTACTGTTACAATCGTGAGCCTGTATCCTGCAGCGACAGAATCCAGTGATAACCTCTCCCTCTGCTCTCGCCATGTAAATTAGGAGTCACTCCACAGATGTCCGAGGAGTTGCTCCAGAATTAATCCAGGATAAAGTCAGGCCCCTCTTTGCTCCCCTACCCCCCATGAATTTGGTCCAGAATAATAGCCTGTCTAGTGGTTAGAGTGCTAACCTGAGCTAGATGAGACCTGTGTTTAGTCCCTGTTCTGCTACAAACATCCTGAGTGACTCTGGAATGGCTGCTTAGGTCTTGTCTACACTACTGCAACTTTGGCTACTTGGATAACGTAGTGAAGTCAAAGTACTTAGGTCTGCTTACTACAGTAACTTCACCATGGTTGACAGGTGATGCTCTTCCCTCAACTCTGCTAACTTTTCTCATTTTGCTGGAGTAACGGACTCGACAGGAGAGCACTCGGCAATCAATGTATCGCATCTACACTAGACATGATAAATTGACCCCCGCTTGACTGATGCCTGTCAATGCAGACTGTAGCTAAGACATGTCCTTAGTCTCCCTCTTTGTCTCAGTTTCCCCTCTGTACAAAGGGGATGATAATGCTCTAGCGAGCTCACAGGTGTGTCATGAGGGTAAATACATTAACGACTGTGAGGTGCTTAGATATAAATACTTTAGATAAAACAGTGCCACCACGGGCATGTCTGTGATCTCACATTGGCTTAGTCCAGGCCAGGATAAAATATGGCCTGCAAGCCAGATTCGGCCCGCCAAGCCACCGGATCCAGCCCATGGACACTATGGGGAGCCCCGGGCAAGCTCTCCGCTTGCCTTGCCCCAGCTGCATGCTGCTCAGAAACATGACTGTGGGTGGATTTTCTTTAAAAACTGAGCCTGGAAGGGAGGGAGGAAAGCTTTAGGAGCTGCTCCTGCCCCCAGCACAATCCCATTGGCTGGTTTCTGGCCAATGGGAACTGCCTGTTTCAATAACAGGCAACCACAAAGCACAAGAGGTGCCAATGGTTGTTGCCTGTGCGGGAGTGGGGCAGGCAGGCAGCAGTGTTCCCTCTAAACTGTGGGACAGCCCAACTTCACAGGTGATTAATCAACCTTGCCAATCAGGGCTCTATGCACAGAGCTTGACTGACTGCACAGGGCCAATTAATCACCCATGAAGCTGTGCTGCTGGGCAGTTTAGAGGGAACTCTAGTAGGCAGGGAGGCTGATTCAGGAACGGCTGCTGGCTGGTAAATCTCCTGGCCAGAGCCGCCTCTGGCACCCCAGTTTCTCCCTTCCCCAGGCCCCTGCCCCCTACTCCATATACCTGAATCTTCTGCTCCCCTCCTGTACTCATACCCCCTCCCAGATCCGGCATCCCAATCCCCTGCCCCAGATCACAGTCTCCTACTGCCCTAGCTCACAACCCAAATCCCTGCACTCTCTCCTGTACCCCAATTCCCTTCCTTAGGCCACAATCCAACCCCCTGCACTCCACTCCAGTGCCCCAGGTCACAACTGCTTCGTTCACCCAAACTCCCTCCCTTACCCCAAGCTCCCTTCTGAACCCAACCTCCATCCCAGATTCTGCACCTCCTCCATTAATATCATGGAAGAGTGTGGCCCCCAATCACTTTCCAAATTCTTGAAGTGGCCCCCCATCAAAAATTATTGCCCATCCCTGATTTAGACTGAGCCTTTTGCAATGACAATGAACAAACCAAAGGGAGAACAAAATCTCTCTCTGTCCTCTTTCATCATGGGCTATGGGGAAACTTTCTTTTGGGTGGGCTCTGTCTTCTATTTTCATTCTGTTGGGTGCATGCAGCACCTAACTCAACTAGGACCTAATCCCTGTTTTGTATTCTAAAAAAGATGGTGGATGCAGTTTACAGCATGGGGACATCAGTGGCTTGATTCTCAGCTGAACACCCCATTCCTACAGAAGTGCCTGATGGGCGCCTCTAGTGAGTATCATATTACCTCAAGTATTGGGTTCAACCATCCATTTTTCTTTCCTAAGGTAGATCAGAGAAGCACCCCCCAAAATTACCAAAGCAACATGAATAATTAATTACAGACTTCTACCTTCTGGATGGTCTTTTGCTGCCCCCATGTTCACCGGCTGCTGTTGGCACGAGGCATAAACAAAAGGGGTGCATGTAATTAAACAAGGATCAACGTATTGATCTGACATCAGGCAGACTTATTGCTTGTCAGCATCCCTGTTGCAAGTCTTGCGCTCTTGCCAAAATCACAAACAGAAGCATTGTCCGCGGGCAGATGCCGCTAATGGGTTTGACACTTCCAAATGTTCTCTCCACAAGATCATGCTGCTCTGTGTCCATTTCAAGAGCTTAGTAGGACTTAAGGGGGATTAGACACTTCTAGGGATATATCACAGTTATAATTTTTTATCCTCTTTAATGTAAGGGATATAAATTCTCATGCTCCAGGATAAGAGCCAACTGCTAACTGCCTGGGGTTAGGAAGGAACACTCCTTGTGGGCACGTTATTGCATAATTAGCCATTACTAGGGATTTATACCTTCCTACGGAGCTTCCGGTGCTGGTGGCTCCCAGAAACAGGATACTGAGCTGGATAGCCCATAGGTCTCATCTGGTGTTGTGATTTCTATGCCCTGTAAATCAGCCCTAGCATAATAGACTCAGAGTTCATCTACACAGCAGGGCTAAAGTTGAATTAAGCTACGCAACTTCAGCTACGTCAAATGCGTAACTGAAATCGAAATAGCTTAATTCAGCTTTTGGCGCTGTGTACACAGCAGGAAGTCAAAGGAAGAACTCCCTTCCTTCGACTTCCCTTACTCCTTGTGAAATGAGGGTTAACATGAGTCAGAGTAAGGAGTCTTCCAGCTCGATGTTATTTTGAAATAAAGGCTTGTAGTGTAGACGTGAGTTATTCCGAAATAACGCTGCTGTGTAGACATAGCCATAGAATCCTAGTGATGGAAGGGACCTCAGGAGGTCATCGAGTCCAACCCCCTGCTAAAAGCAGGACCAATCCCAACTAAATCAGCCCAGCCAGGGCATTTTAAAAGCCCAGCTGGGACTTAAAAATCTCTAGGGATGGAGAGTCCACCCCCTCCCTAGGGAACCCATCCCAGTGCTTCCCCACCCTCGTAGGGAAATAGTTTTTCCTAATATCCAACCTAGACCTCCCCCACTGCAACTTGAGACCATTGATCCTTGTTCTGCCATCTGTCACCCCTGAGAACAGCCTCTCTTCATATTCTTTGGAACCCCCCTTCAGGTAGTTAAAGGCTGCTATCAAATCCCCCCTCACTCTTCTGGTAACTAAATAAGCACAAATCCCTCAGCCTCTCCTCATAAGTCATGTGCTCCAGTCTCCTATCATTTTAGTTGCCCTCCACTGGACTTTCTCCAATGTGTCCACATCCTTTCTGTAATGGGGAGCCCAGAACTGGACACACTACTCCAGATGTGGCCTTACCAGAGCCGAATCAAGGGGAATAATCACTTCTCTAGATCTGCTGGTGATGCTCCAACTAATGCACCCTAATATGCCTTGGAAATGGGAATACATAGTTCTTGGGGCATATTGTTTTAAAGACACTTCTGTATGTCCTTGGAAATGGGAATACATTTTTGTCAAGGTGTATTGTTTTGCCTCACCACCCTGGAAGACACTAAGTGATAACTAAGGCCTATTCTTTCCTTTCCTTTCCTTTCCTTTCCTTGGTGACTAGAATGAGGCTTGTTTTCACCCATGGACAAATCATAGGCCAGGCCCTGGCTCCGCTTTGCTGTTCTCTCCTGGTGCCCTTCAGAAGTGCCTGCAAGTATAGCCCCTCACAGAAGATGTGTGACAAACTGACAGAGCTTTTCTCAGTACACCCACCTGACGAGCAAGCATTGATCCTGCAGGGATAGAGATAAGTGAGCTCCACTCACACACTGAGGCCAGTGACTTCTTACTTCACCTGGATAGAATAGCGTGGTTCTCTTGTGGGAAAGTGGATGTAGGCTATGAATTGAGGGAGGAACCCTGGGGACACCAAGTATCTTGAGTTGCTCTTTGTAACCTCAGCCGTATTGCCTTTGCTAATGAACCCAAAGCTCAGGATGACAATGAGTTTGGACTTGATATAGGAGTTGTTTGTGTGGAGCATGTTGGGAAAATCATCTCCGACGGCAGAGACGTATAATCTCTCTTCAGTGCAGGGTCGCTCCCTTACACTATAGTACTTCTCCAGGTTTAAACAATCCAAGGGATGGTGTGTCTACCACTTCCTCTGGAAGGCTGTTTCTTTCCTAACATCCTGCTTACATTTCCCTTTTCGTTCTTTCATCGCTCTACCCCCTGTTTTGCATGGCCCAAAGCATCCATTGTGCCTTAGCAAGTACATTTCCCCCATGAAGCAGCCCACAGCAATCAGGACTTCAGTCATGCCTGTTTAATCTCCAGGACATTCAGTTATTGTTCACTCTGATGCATGCTCCAGGAGGAAGTGAATGATTGACGATTGGCATAAAGGCTTATGGGGTTAACTTGCAAATATGTCACCAGTTTTAATTGGTCCCATTCGGGCTGGAGGGATATGCCAGATGCCTGACAAGAAAGTTGCCCCGTGCCCATTGTTAATCTCTGAGACATACCTGCCACCACTGCAGCTGCTTGCATAAGCCCCAAGGCCTGGAACAATAGCAAAGACTATTTTCTCCATAAAAAATGTAGGCATGCATCTTTGCTGCTCAAGGAGCCAGATCTTTCTGCTGCAATCTGCCATTTTAAGTAGTCACACCCTTTCCAATGCCGTCAGTTTTCTCTCTTTTTAGGAGACCTTTAGCAAAGAGCATGCCACGAAGCCCTGCTTATTTCATTTGGGCCCTGCTCCAGCAAAACACTTCAGCAATAGGGTTCCCAGAAGGTTTCAGGAAAAAAAAAAAAAAAAGCACCCTGGCCCCTTTAAAAACTTCATGGTCAGGCTCTTGGGCCCTAACATGCTGCCGGCGGCCACCTGCCATCTTGCCTCCCTGCACCGGGCTGGACAGCTCCCCTGCAGAACCTGGTAAGCTCTAGGACTGCCAGGCTGCCTCCGCATTGAGCTGGACAGCACGGGATTTTTGCCTCCTGGCTGGGAAAAAATCAGAAAGTACCTGACATTTTAGGTGTCTGGTGTTTTCTGAATTTTTTTACCGGATAGGAGGCAAAAATACTGGACTGTCCAGTTCAATACCGGACACCTGGCAACCCTATTCAGCAGGTGCTCAATTTTAAGCACAATGAATAGTTTCAAAGACTTCCCTGACATGGTTCACGTGCCTGATATGGCTTTGCCAGATTGTGGCCTAAATTTGCTCCCTCCAAATGAAATAAGGAAGACCTTGACCAGAAAATCCAATTTCTGGGTGAAGGTCTGCATCCCTGAACTGATCGTGGAGTTAGACAGAGCGGCATAATTCAGACTGAGATGCAGTTGTGGATTCTGAAGCTACTGAGGTCAGGAGCATTTGGGCCCTGACTTTTAGCTCTTTTCTAATTGAGAGTGAATGAATGCATGCAGGCCCACCGATGGGGGAGAGGCAAGGGGGCAATTGCCCTGCAGCCCGGCGATTCAAAGAGTCCCTGGGTTCCCAGCCTCTGCTGCTGATAATGAGTCCTGAGGCCTTTAAATCACTGCTAGAGTGCCACATGGAGCATTCTGGGCAGCTCTTAGGGCTGCCTGGGGAGGCGGGGTACTGTGCCGTGTACTCCAGGCAGCGCTGAGGGCTGGGGAGTAAGGGCACATTGAGGTCAGGTGGTACAGAAGGTTGGCTGCTCCTACCTCACTCCTTCCACCTCTCTTCCTCCCTCCACCACATATAGGCCCGTGAAGGCTGGGCCAGAATGCATCATTCTGTCACAAAAGTTCATGTCGAGTTTTGTGACTCAAAAGTTCCATTTGTGTATTCTCCAGCATGTGAGATTTGGATTTGAACAAATCCCCAAACTCTACATGAAACTTGGCCCAAACGGTTCGATTTTGCCCGAGTTTAGGTAGAAACCAGTAAAATTCACTTTGTTTCCATCCCAAACCATAACTTGGCCCACGCTCACCTGACAGTCAGTCCAACTTTGCCTTTAACTCAGCTGAAAGGTTTATGACTGTCGCTGGCCTGGCCTCCATTTCAGGTTGGAACAAAACCTCTCCCCGGACTGGTGTTTCCTTTTGCAGCGATTCTGTGGTGAATGGACTATTTCAGGCACAGAAAGTTGAGTAATTAAATCCCTTCTTTTGGTTTCAGTGTATACAAATCATAGATTGCTTTTGTATTTTCTAAAAGATCATATTTTGAACTTAATTGAAGACTATAAATCATATCCGAAACTAAACAAGAACAGCTGACTCTAGGCAACTGTTAGGCAGCAGATGTGGCAGCAACCTGGCCTTTCAAGCCAAACCTTTACTTTTAAATGTGGGAAGAGCCGGGACACTGTTGTAGATGAATACTTCAGGACAGCCTTTGTTTTCCTATGACAGCTGGGTGGTGTTTTTTGCTAGCTAGAGGCCCAGAATAACCATACTTTGACCATATAAAAACTGATCAATTAAATAACATCACATGTCAACACCAGTAGCTCTAGAAGGCTTATGGCATCGTGACATCATCAAAGATTATGATGTAGCCATTTATGTCATGGGGGCTTGTTAGACCACTGCTACTCAGAAAGCCATTGAAGCCCAGTGGAACTATTACTCAAATGATAATAAATTACGTTTAGTAAAAATATGTGAACCAAATCCCTACAAACCCAAACAAGAACGCCTGAAATATTCATGAAGGGTTTTTTCGTATAGAAAAGGCTCATTCTGTGTTTCTTAGTTTTTAATCTATTCAATTCAAGCAAGTCTTTCTTAGTCACATTCAGTAAAACAGGAAAGAATATGATATAGAATCAACCTCTTTTTGATCCGGTCATTAAGATGAGGCAGAAATAGTACTGGAAAATGGTTCTGGGTTACCCTCACTGAAAGATTAATGTTTTTTCTTTTATTTTCATTGCTTATGTTGTGATAGTGCCTCACCCGAAGAAAATAATCTGCTTCTTAGAGTCGGCAGTGATTTATTGCCCTCTTCACGAAAAAATAAATGTTATAATTCATTAAGGAAAGACATTTAATGCGCTGGGAGTGGCAGTGTTTTAACATGGAGACTAGGCAGAGAAACATGGAAGCGTTGTTCATTGTGCAGGAAAGGTACCACTGAATTCTCGCCCCCAAGGAATTAATGCCTATAGAATGTGACACAGAAAAATGTAAGGAAGGGAGAAGTGTTGCTAAGAGGACTGAGGAGATTTTATATCATTCAATGGGTGGTTCAAACCCAGCCTAGGTCAACGGTAACCAGAAGTTGCTACTAAGGGTACTGGGACTTCCTGGCTGTGTCTAGACTGGCTAGTTTTTGTGCAAAAGCGGCCGCTTTTGCGCAAAAACTTGCCAGCTGTCTACACTGGCTACTTGAATTTCCGCAAAAGCACTGACTTCCTACTGTATGAAATCAGCGCTTTTTGCGGAAATACTATGCTGCTCCCATTCAGGCAAAAGTCCCTTTTGCGCAAAAACTTTTGCGCAAAAGGGCCAGTGTAGACAGCTGAGATTTGTTTTGTGCAAAAAAACCCCGATGGCTAAAACGGTGATCGGGGCTTTCTTGTGCAAAAGCACGTCTAGATTGGCACGGACTCTTTTCCGCAAAAAGTGCTTTTGTGCGAAAGCATCCATGCCAATCTAGACGCTCTTTTCCGCAAATATTTTTAACGGAAAAACTTTTCCGCTAAAAGCATTTGCGGAAAATCCTGCCAGTCTAGACATAGCCCCTGTGTATATGATCACAGATACAACTAGCGCATGTGCACTTCCTGGTCAGCACCTTTAACGAAGGTCTCCATAAACAGAGGTAGGCAGAAAGTGAACATGATAATCATAGAACCATAGGGCCCAGGAGGGTCATTTAATACAACCCCCTGCCAAGTTGGGCCTTCCAGATTGGGACTGAGGGACTTAAAGGGAAGCAGCAATCAGAAAGCAGGGCCTTGCCGCAGAGCCAGTCTCTGGGCAGCCTAACTCAACTGACCGGTGGTATGCTGCCTGATTGGCTACACTGTCTGATTGCTTGGAAGAGTCAGCAGACCGACTCTTAAGCCCAGCAGCCCTCGTTGGCAACTGCTCAAAGCATTGGCCCGTGGCTGCAGTAGTTATTATGTCTGCTTGTTCCTGGCTGTACTCCCACCTGGCTTTGATTCAGAATCATAGAACACTAGAACGGGAAGGGATCTCAAGAAGTCATCGAGTCCAGTCCCCTGCCCTCAAGGCAGGACCAAAGCACCATCTAGATCATCCCTTACAGATGTCTATCAACCTGTTCTTAAATATCTGTAGAGATGGAGATTCCACAACCTCCCTAGGCAATTTATTCCAGTGTTTAACCACTGTGATAGTTAGGATTTTTTTTCCTAATGTCCAATCTAAACCTCCCTTGCTGCAATTTAAGCCCATTGCTACTTGTCCTACCATCAGAGGCCAAGGAGAACAATTTTTCTTCTTCCTTCTTGTAATACCTTTGTAAGTACTTGAAAACTGCTCTTGTGTCCCCTCTCAGCCATCTCTTTTCCAACCTAAACAAGCCCAATTCTTTCAGTTTTCCCTCATAGCTCATGTTTTCTAAATAACTTTAATAATTTTTGTTGCTCTTCTCCAATTTCTCCACATCTTTCTTGAAATGTGGTGCTCAGAACTGGACACAGTCCTCCAATTGAGGCCTAATCAGTGCAGAGTAGAGTGGAAGAATGACTTCTCATGTCTTGCTCACAACGCGCCTGTTAATGCAGCCCAGAATCATGTTTGCTTTTTTGCAACAGTGTCACACTGTTGACTCATGTTTAACTTGTGGTCCACTATGACCTCTAGATCCCTTTCTGCTGTACTCCTTCCTGGACAGTCACTTCCCATTTTGCATGGAGTCCTGACTCTATCTGTGTTTTTTGCATTGAGTCCTGACTCTACCTCTGGCACCCATCCTCCAATTCCAGTTCTGACTGTGGGCTTTGGTTCCTAACCATTCCTGGCTTGACCATTGAGCTCGACTCCTGATCAAGCCAGAAGATATGACCATTCACGCCCGGGTCATGTAACAGCAGCACACCGGGAAAGTTTGCAATATAGTTCTAAATCAACATTCTTAACTTTATAGCATCTCCCTGAGACCCCAGGCGAGACACATGCCAACATTGTATGCTCACATAGATTATAAAGTCATCAGGGTAGAAATTGTGTCTTGCTAACAGATCAACAGGAGGCTAAAACTGTTACAGTATCTCCATTTACCAAGGGTCAGTTTAGGCAGAGAGGCCCAGAGGTTTTTAAAGGTATCCCAGCATTGCTCAGCTCCTAAGTGAGCCTACATCTTGATTTCAAAAGGGATCTAAGCATTTACCAGTCTAAATTCCATCACCTGTCAATAATCCAAAGATTTTAACCTGGCACCTCCCACTACCTTTCAGATCAGGGGGGAAAAAAACAAGGAAAATGATCTTCCGGATATTGATTTTAGTTTTTGCATGATGTCTCGCAAGTATATAATTTTTAAAAAAACTATTGCTTTTTAAAGCAAAATCATGAGACCCTTATGTCACAGAGTGTGGAGAAGCCACCAGGACCTGCACCCCAGGGCCGGCCCACGCCATTTGTGCACCCCAAGCCCCGGTAGCATGGCGCCACTCCTGGGAGTGCAGCACATGCGCAGCCCCACCCCCAGGCACGCGGTGCCCCCAGGCACCCAGCGCATGCGCGGCCCCACCCCCAGGCGCCCAGCGCATGCGCAGTTGCCCTGCGCGGTGCCCCCTACAATGGGGCGCCCCAGGCGGTAGCCTGGTCAGCCCGTAGCTTGGGCCAGCTCTGCTGCACCCCCATCTGCAGTCACATGTGACTCTCAGCCAGCAGGTAGAACAGAAGGTTTACAGGAGACCCCTGCACTTAAGACCTAATTGTTTCCTGGAGAACCGTCATAAGTTGAACCCTTATTTCCCATAGGCGCAATGTTATAAATGGCGGTTCCATTCCTGGAAATCCATTTCATACCCTAAAAATACCAAAACTGTCTAAGGAAATGGAGGAAAACTAAACAAAATAGCTCAAATAATGCACAAAAAATAACTAACAAGTGAAGACCGATGTGGTGGAGATACATGCAGTTCAAGCAGCAGCTGCGGACTGGCGAGTTTGACTGACTTTGTACTTTTCCTGTTTTGGGATGATGCGTGGAGTCTGCATCATACACCGTCAAATGCAAGCTGCGGATGTCAATTGGGGGGTTTTAGAGGCTATCTCGCATGGAAAAAAATGGTTGTAAATGCGGGGGGTTGTAAGTCAGATGGGTTGTAAGTCGGAGGTCGCCTGTATTGATTCACAGGGACAGGGTGTAGTCCAGATTTGTTGTTACAGGAAACAGGAGCATTCAGTACAATCCATCTTGGGGAAAGAGGGGCCCACAGCCCCGGCCCCCCAGCTAGGTTCCCTTCTACCTAAGCCAGACGAAAAATTAACTCACAGTCACAGCCCCCGCTCACAGCCCTCCAGGCTGCCTCACCTCCTCCTTTGTTCAGATTCCCCCGGGGAAAGTGTCACCTGACTGAATCCTCCACCTAGCTCAGGTGTCAGGCTGGCCTGGGCCATTGCCTACCCTCCCCCCCCCCCCCAGAGATCCCATCCCCCTCTGGGCACCACACATATACACACACACAAAGTCACTGCAGAGCAGCATAGGACTGTAGGAATAGCACACAGCCCAACAAAGCAAACAGTGAATGTAAAACCAGAGTGAACACCAGACTACAAGAGTGGGCAAAATCCCCATGATGTCACACCTTGGAAAGAGGCTTTGATCATGAGCCATCTTAAAATATATCAGAATGTCTGGCGGTTGTGTTTTCTCAAGTTGCTCTGGCATTTTCCATGAAACGAGGAAGTGAAGCTTGCCAACAGCTCTCTATAGCTTAGGACAACAAGCAAGAAAGGGAGGTCACTGGTGACCTGACTTTAACAGGAATGAAATGGCCAATGTCATGTCAGTTGGATGCTAATAAAAGACAGCCCTGCCTTTCCCTTTTCCTAGCCCCTTGGATGCTCAGCGCACAGAGTCTGGGGTTGCTTCCAAGTCAGTGTGATGGAAAATGGAAGATACTTTTACCACTTGAACCAACATTTGCCTCTCCATAATCTAGTCTGTACATCTCCCCTGTATGTTCCGTCCTTCTTCCAGGCTTAGAATGGCTGGAATAGTTTAGCTTTTGCCCCCCTTCCACTGTGGCTAAGAAAGAAAGAGGCGATCTCCATTAGCTTCCCTGGCCTTTCGTACATTGATAGCTTTAGTCCCTACAAACAAACCACACACGTGCCTGTCCTTACTCAGGCTCTTCTTCTGTGTTTCCTCCTCCTCCCCATCTCTTTGAAACCTGATCCACAGCCACTTCTTTTAACTCCATGGATTCAATTCAACAGGAGTCAAAGGAGCGATTCTGTGTTACAGTATCCGATCACCTGTCAATCCATTGTCTCTTAAAATTGTAAACTCCGTGAGGCTGAGTCACTTTGTTGGAGCTGACTGCCCTGTGGCCTCTTTGTGCTACCGTCATAACAATACTCTTAATTTCACCCTGTGCTATCCCATTTAGGGCCCAATCCTTTAGCTTTTGCTCCTGTGGAAATTTTCTCTGAAGAAGGGCAGAAAGAGCAGTCCAGTTTTGCTTCCTAGAAGTGTGAGGCATCATGATGGCAAATAGGGTGGCTGCATTTTCTGTAGCAAAGACAACGTATTGGTTCAAGAGAGACAGAAGGTGAGATTTCCTGCTCCGGCCTCAGCTTCTGCATCACTAAAGACTGGGTCAGTGTTTCCTTTATAAACTTGCTTGTTGGTTTTCCCCCAGGAGTTAATAACTCACCTATCAACATTCCCTGTGAAACCTCACTCAGCCTGAATTGGGTTGGAGGCATCAGGAGTTAATGTGGTTTTTATTGTTTGTTACTTCGGCTTATGTAAACGAAACAAGCTTAAAATTGGGGTGTTCACCGTGTCAGACCTGGTTTAGATACTAGAACACAGCGTGGATTTAAGCAACGCAGAATCCTGTACTTCTTCCTCAAGCAGAACCCCCACTGATTTCTAGTGAAGAGTTCAGGATTGATGCTTCTGCTGAGCAAAGGATTAGTCTGTACCATCAGGATATTATTGGCCCCATTGCATACACAGTGACCACCTTTCATTGTAGCGTTGGTGGTAGGGACTCTCTCTGGCCTGGTCTACATTGAAGCAGAAGGTCATCCTACGATACGCAACTCCAGCTATGTTAAATTGTGCAGCTGGAGACACAGTATCTTAAATCCCCACCCATACAGCAAGAAGCAGGCGTACCAGTGCCAGCAGCAGTGCCCTCTGAGTTTGATTTAGCAGGTCTTCACTAGACCCACTAAATTGAACCCTGGAAGATCGACCACGGCAGCATCGATCTTCCCCGTAGTGTAGATATGCCCTTTATGTAATGTTGTCTAGCTCCAATGCCTGATGCGTAAACTTGATTCTGCAAACCTGTCTCATGTTACTAGCCTTTACCCATAAAAGTAAGATCAGGACTACACACGTGAGTGCATTGTTGCAGGTTCCCTCAGTTTTTGCTCAGTGCTGACACAGGTAATAAAACCACAGTGTGGCAAATCCAGAGAAGTAAGTCAACAGAAGCCACACGTTCTCTGTACGGGGTGTTGAGGTCAGTGGGAATTTTGCCTGAATCTGCCCCAAGCATATACTGTGTAGGGATTTCACTCACAGAGTGCCCTTCTCCTGCCCTGTGCTGTGAGGATTAGGTGTTATTTTTTATTGTTGATAGTACATTTAGCGCTGGTACAATGTGAGTGTCGACAGCTATGGAAACTGAAGAACTTTGTTTATTATCCAGGACAACAATTGGCAGATCAGACAGAATCAGTCCCTAGGCCAATCCAAATATGCTTCACTCCTGACCTAGAAGCACTATTTCTATGGGCTGAGAATGATTTGGGTTCCGCATCCATTCAGTGATGAATCTGTGGCTTAGTTCTCCAAGTAAGCATCATCTGGTAGGTGCTAGTTGGACATGCCATAGACTCAGAGACAAGGCCAGAAGGGACCATGGTGATCATCTAGTCAGACCTCCTGCACATTGTAGATCACCGCACTTCCTCCATTCACTCCATAACCTCTCACTACATTACCAAAGTCCTCATATCCCAAGTTCAAGATTTTACATTACAGAAAATCCACCTTTTGCTCTCATTTAAACCAGCAAATAACCAGTGTCCCATACGTCAGAGGAAGGTGGAAAACCTACAGAGTCTATGCCAACTTGAGCTTGGGGAACTCTGGATACCCCCAATATAATGATCAGTTAGCCCCAAGCATATCGGCACAACCCACCAACCAGATACCTGGAAAAGAATTCACTGTAGTCATTCAAAAACACCACTGCCACTATCCACCTCCCCATAGAGTCTCGTTTCCAGCTGTTGGGAACATTTGCTACTAGCAGTTACAGATGGGCCATGTGCCATTGTAGACAATCTCATCAGACCATCCTGTCCATCAACGTTTCAAGCTCAATCTAGAAGCTAATTAGTTTTTTTGCCCCCATTGGTCCCCTGGGAAAGCTATTGCAGAACTTTACTCCTCTGATGGTAAGAAACCTTCACCTAATTTCAAGCCTAAACTTGTTAATGGTCAGTTTATATCCATTTGTGTTTGTGACTGCATCGGCATGTAACGCCACATACTGCCATTTATCACTCTCTTGCTAATCCCCAGCAGACGTGGAAGCACTGAGAATA
>JANRFK010004893.1:55388070-55403948 GCA_030068395.1 Apalone spinifera
AGCCTCCTCTGGCAAGGAGTTCCACAGGCTGACTACACGCTGTGTGAAGAAGACATCTATCAGGGATGGTCTAGAGATGATCCTGGGTCCTGACATGAGGACGGGGTACTGGACTCGATGATCTCTCGACGTCCCTTCCAGTTCTAGTGTTCTATATTGTTACAGGTGAATGAAAGACACAAATAAAATACATTGGAATGAACTTTTCTGTATAAAGTAAGAAACAAACCAAATCTTTACCCTGGTGATTCAAATGGGGCGAGGCGACATTCATCCCGAGCTTTCATTTTCTCTGAACTCCAGGGATCTGGTCAGAATTGAAGGGTAAAAAGATGGTTTAAGAGAAACTGTTCTAGTGGCATATCTATTATTATATACCGGTAGCACTTAGAAGTGCCAACTGACACCCCATTGTGCTAGGCATCGAACCTACACATTGTAGAAAGTAATCTCTGTCCCAAATGCTTATAGTTTAAATAGATGGCATAGGAAAAGTGTGGGAGAAAAGATTTAACAGAAGGGGAACTGAGGCACATAGAAATTAAGTGATTTGCTCAAAGTCATGAAGGGACGCAGTGACAGAGTTAGGACTTGAATCCATCCTAAGTCCCCATCCAGTATCATTGTCACAAAAGCATCCTTTCTAGTTCTGCTGGAAGCCAGCGGTACAGCTATTCCTGCCTGAATCCTGGTTAATTTGTCCAGCATAGCTTTGATATCAGTGAGAGCTTTGCATAAGACCAGCAATATTTGACTCCACCAGAGAAACCCGATTCTGAGATTTTCAGACAAAGAATCAAGACATCAAGGTCATTTTAGGAAATGCCTGAAGAAACACCTGAACTTCAAAATCCAAATGGGAACAAAACTTTTTTGAGCATTCCTCACTGCAAACCATGAGAACATCCCTCCACATTTTGTGCGCTCTCCTTGCCTGAGAAGGAAATACAGTAGCACTGTTTGACACAGAAGAAATTAGATTTAGGTGGAATTCCCTTTCCCCGTGTCTCTTGTTTTATTTCCGCCAGACCTGAAATTAACAATTGGCAATGTTTTCTTTTCAGACAGTGTGGTTCTTATTATAGAGGCCACGGGAGTTGAAAACATTCTCTGCACAAGCGGCGTACACAACAACCTAACCCATTTTTTATTTCCCTGGACAGTGCTAGCATTGCAGATGTTGTATGAAATGTGTTAGATGACACGGGTTTTATTTGTCTTCATTACAAGTAAGAAACACATCTAGTGACATCTGCTTGGAGTCTTTGATTTCAGATAAATGGAACACATCTTTGATGAGGAGCTGGCTTTTGAGTAAGGCTTATGTCAAAATCTGGCAGCAATGAACAAATGGAATCTGACATCACAAAGTAACTCTACTTTAATCAGCAGGAGTGGACAGCACCACTTTACTATTAGGTGGAATTCAAACCCCTCCCTCTGACAAGACATCCTTTCCCCAAGTACCAATCCAGCTCTTTTTAAAGGATTCAAATAAGGTCAACTTTGCACAACTTGGAGCTAGAAAAGAGAAACCAAATCTCTGTAGCAATTCCATATGTTAGACATTTCCGTCTAAGCAGTACGATGTGTTCCCTTCACAGCACTTTGATCATTAGGATACTCTTGATTTCTTTTTTCCAGGTGGAGTCTATGGAAGTCAGAAATTATTACACAGCGAAACATGTATTTCCTAAGAATTACAGCATCTTAGGAATGTCACTGAAATATAACTGGGTGTTTTGTGGGTGTCTAAATAAATGTCTAACCCCCCACTTTAACACTAAGACGATGGGCATGTATACACAGGGGAGTTATTTCAAAATAATATTTCAAACTTATTTCGAAATAACAAGGCGAGCATCCACACTACCAAGCCTGCAATTTCAAAATAATGGGTTTGTTATTTTGAAATAACAACACCTGTTTGTGAGGAGGAATAAACGTATTTAGAAATAGTTATTTCGGGAGTTGTTATTTCGAAATAATTTATTTCAAAATAACCTGGTAGCGTAGACGTAGCCTTAGAAGGGACAGTGGTGACTTTAGCACTGGATTGCTAGATCTGAATGTGTTCTATAGATTTTGGTTCAGGGTTAGGTTCAAAGCTGGTAAGAGCTAGCTTTCTAATTCCAGTTAGGATGTGGCTCCAAAATGGCTGATCTCACAAGATTACCATAACCTCGGCTGACTAGCTCACATGAGACTTCTGAAACCCTGCAGGTGAATCCTTGTCCTTATTCGGTTTCTTCATACCTGTTTCTCAGCCTACCGCTATTTACTAGTTTCTACATTAATGAAAATGTATATAATTTCCTATGCTCTAATTCTTTGTAAATACAAACTAGGAAGCTTCATTCCAAGAGCTCTATAATCTATCCTCTGAAAGAGGTGACTGACATCTTAAGGAATTGGCTTTGTCTCCCCAACTTTGTCTCTCCAACATAAACATAATCAGCAATACAGCAGCGGAACTATTATTTCTAACTCTATAAACTCTCAGCCTTTGGTAGGTGGTGTGATCACATGAAAGGTGGTTTTGGCTGCATCGTTGCAGGATGTGGCATAATTCATTAACTTCTTATGGTGAGGAGCAATCCTAGCAGCAAGACACTCGGGGCCTGATTCTGATCTCCCTTCAGATGTAAATCAGGAGCCCTCCAAAGAGGTAACATCATAGAATCGCAGGATTGGAAGAGACCTCAGGAGGTCATTGAGTCCAACCTCCTGCTCAAAACAGGACCAGCCCCAACTAAATCATTCCAGTCAGACCTTTGTCAAGCCAGAATTTAAAACCCTCCAGGGATGGAGATTCCATCACCTTCCTAGGGAACCCATTCCAGTGCTTCATTACACTCCTAGGGAAATAGTGTTTTCCTAATATCCAACCTAGACCTCCACTGATATAACTAGAGACCATTGACCCTTGTTCTGCCATCCGTCACTACTGAGAGCAGCCTCTTTCCATCCTCTCTGGAACCTCCCTTCAGGTAGTTGAAGGCTGCTATGAAATCCCCCCTCACTTTTCTCTTCTGCAGACTAAACAAGCCCAAATCCCTCAGCCTCTCCTTGTAAGTCATGTTCTCCAACCCCCTCATCATTTTCATTGCCCTCCGCTGGACCCTCCCCAATGCATCCACATCTTTTCTGTACTGGGGGGCCCAGAATTGGGTGCAATACTCCAGATGTGGCCTAGCGGTAACTGGTGTAAGTAGCAAAACAGGCTCAAGGGTTTGTTTGTTTTTTTTAAAAGAACCAGAATCATGCTTAATCCTTTTAGAAAATAATAACTTGGAGCAAAAGGAATTAGCTGCCTCAGGGTATACAAATCCAGAGCAGCATTGCCAATGAATTGTAGGTAGGGTTGCCAGGTGTCCAGTATTCACCCGGACAGCCCAGTATTTGCGGGCTCTGTCCGGTAAAAAAAAAAAACAGGAAATACTGGACATGCGAAATGTCCGGTATTTCCTGTTTCCCTGGAATGGAAGCCCAGCAGGGACAATTTTTCCCTGCCACATCTGGCAGGGGAGCGAGGAGCACAGCAGTCGAAGGGGGGGGCAAGAGGGGACACTTGCCGGGTGCCACTCTAGGGGGGCGCCAGGCTGGGTTCCCTTCCAAGAGCAAGGAAATCCAGAGCCAGGGCCACCGATGGTGGGGAGACAGCAGCAAAGGGGGCAGCTATCCCAAGGGCTTAGTAATTTAAAAGGGCCCAAAGCTCCCAGCTGTTGCTATCTTGACAGTGGTAACGGCTCCTGTTAAATCAACACCAGACCCCCAGGCAGTGGATGCCTGGTGGCATAGGAGGGCTGGTTTGGGGAGGCTAGCCCCCCAGCTCTGTCCCTTCTGCCCAAGACTGGGCCCCCCCTTGGCTTGGGGAAGTGTGTCCTCATCCCTGTCCAAAGCAAAGGTTTTATCTGCCATGTGTTAAGTACACATGACACAGCCTTTCAGACACTTTTAAGAATGAAAGGATTTTAGAACTTCTCCAGGAGAACCTTTGGAAAAGAGAGAAAAACTTCTGTTCAGAAGAAGGGCCTGATGTTTCCACTGCAGAGTGGTCAGCCCTCACATACGAGGCTACACTGTGGCCGGGAACGCTTCCCCGGTGTGCTCTGCGCTAAACAGAAGGTCTTCCTGCAGAGATGGGATCATTTACTTGTGTCACTATTGATGATGTGCTATGTCAGGGCTGATCCCTGCTCTGGCACGCCGAGTGCAGAAGGTGGAGGCTCACGAAGACCATAAATACCTTGGCCTCTAGGCTCTGCTTACACAAAACTCCCCAGAGTCACAGATTTGGGGGTAAATCACTCCATCAAGTGATTTACCCTAAAAAACCAGGGGGAGAACACTGGAATTCTTCCCCAGAGGTACCCCAAGCTCTTTTACCACAAGAAAGCTTGAAAAACAAGAGAAGAGCAAAACAAACTTCAGTCTCTGGTAGCTGACTGCTCAGTCTAGGCAGACAGACACGCACACACAGACCCCCTGTACCTTCCCAGGACACAAGAATGAAATCATTGCCGTGAAAAGCTGGGTTTTATTAACAAAACAAAAGATACACTTGATAAAGCATACTCAATTGCTAGGTGTTACAGAACAATTAAGTAAAACACATTAAAACACAGAGAAAATCTCTGGGAACAACTCTTAGATCGTGAATGGGAATAGGAGAGGTATACATTCACACAGAGCAGTTCAAACCAAATCACAAAAATAAAGAAAAATATCCGGATCGTGACTGGATATCTTTTTCCCTTTATTTACTCACAATCCTTCCTGGTTCAGTCCACTTCCATGCCCTGAATGCCTTGGAGATATGGTGTTTAAATCATTGTTTCTCTCAAATCCTGGCTTTAGTCTCCCACACAAAGAAAGCAGGTCAGGTCTCTTATACAGTTCAAATTTTAGCACCGTATTCCCATTGGTTCTTCTAGCTCCCTGCCAACACCCTTCTAGCTACCTGAGTTTAACCCTTTTGTCACCAGGTGCTGGCCAGCACTTCTCTTATCCATCACAGTGCTACTGCTTTTTCTGTTTTACCAAGATCAGACTAACACGGCTATCTCTCTGTAACTTACTAACCAAGTACAAGTTGAACCTCTCTAGTCTGGAACCTCTCTAGTCGGGACCCAACTGTTGCTGAACCAGAGAATTTGTCAAACCACAAAAGGTCAATATTGTCTAGCAGCATTACCAATGCTTCCACTGCTTACTGGGCTCAGAAAACATTTAGGGTAAATTAGAGCTAAATAACAGCACAGAACACTGAGATCCAGGACTCGTGGATCATTGAGCTTGTGCCTGGGTTGGAATTTCTTTCAGTACCAGAAAGGGTGGTAGTTCAAAACCAGAGTGAGAGTCCCAAGATGTGGTACAATAACTAGGCCTTCATCCCATGCCATCACACTTTATACATGAGGGTTACACAGCATACATCTGGTTCTTCGTAATCTCCCCTTTCATGTGGCGGGAAGTGCGTTTTGATTTCGCAGAAGGCGTTAACAATCCTGACTTTATAAGACTGTTTATTGATCTCCTTTCTGGATTTCTTTCTTTTTCCAAAACATTAATGCATTTTTAAAGATGTATTAATTACTTTGCTTCTGTTTAAATTTAACAGCGTTTCCAATCCACCAGACTTGTGGTTTTTACAGCGCCTTCACTATGTTTTGTTGGTTAAAAGAAGGAAAAAAAACCCTCTTCTTGACCGACTGTTTTAATTCCCTTCTCAATTTGCTCTTTGTTTTGAGCAACTCGTGATGTAAGAAGAGTTGGCCGGACCTCGAGCCAAAAAAAAAAAAAAATATATGGAGAAAGGAGCATGTGAAACCAGGAAAGAAAAATACCTCTCCGACTTTTAGCCCATTCACAGGCTCTTTTGAAATTGTCTTCCCATTTCACATATCCTAATTCCAAGCAATTAATGTTCATAACCACAACCGGTATCATTAAGAGAGGCTGAAAAGTGTGCTGAGGTTTGGTTTCTGCTAAAAAAAAAAAAAACCCTTCCTTTCAGAAATCTTCAAAGAACTTGTTAGGCTGGATGCTGCAGTTATGAATACACGATGATTTGTTTAAAGGAAGGGGCATCTTGCAGTTACAAAGGGCATCTCACTTTAAAGCATCCCAAAGTGCTTCCTAGCCAATGACCTCCATCTTGTACCCTATGGGTATATCTACACGGCATTCCTCTTTCAAGAGAGGAATGCAAATGCAGCCGAGTGAAATTGCAAATGAAGCACGGATTTGAATTTCCCGTACTTCATTCGCATAATCGCATCCGGGCGCTTTTTCGAAATAACCCTGTCTAGACTACATTTTTTCTTTTGAAATAGGCTATTTCGGAAAAAACAAACCCTTTTTTTGAAATAACCCTTAAACCTCATTTTATAAGGAGTAAGGGTTATTTTGAAAGATGGTTTTTTTCTCGAAATAACCGCATCTAAACAGCGTTTTTTATCTCGAAATAGGATATGTCGAAAAAGCGGCTGGCCATGATTATGCAAATGAAGTGCAAGAAATTCAAATCCACGCTTCACTTACAATTTCATTTGTCTGCATTTGCATTCCTCTCTTGAAAGAGGAATGCATTGAAGACATACCCCATGTGAGCAAAGTAGCTTGTGCTAGTGGATCAAACCGCAGGACTAATGTCACAGAGTGGTGAGCTAGGAAAATTTTGCACACACCAGGCCTGCTTCTGTGCCTTTTAAAATCAATGACAAAACTCTCTTCAGCTATGGCCCGGGTGCAGGACCTTAGCCTAGTAGACAGTCTTGGCCAACTCTCTGCTTTCAGTGACATTTGGCAAAACTGAGCACAGAATCTGGCTCTTGGTTAAAGTAGGGGAGCATGCGGTACATGCACCTCTTCCTTACTGGGTTCTATTTTAAACACTGGAAAGCCAGCCCATAGACCGTGGGACAAACACGAGATATATTTACATAATAATAAGTGAGAAAACAATAAATTGTTCTCTACCCAAGTACCAGAGCGATGGCTACAATATGACAGGTAGTGTTGCTTTGTACTGTTATATACCTGGTATGTTCCAGCCCAGCCATAGCTGCATTTCAGTTGTAGATTAAGGGATTTCTATCTACATGCTCCTCAAAGCCTGGTGGGACTGTAGAGTGTGTCTACACAGCAAAGTTATTTTGGAACAGCGGCTGTTATTCCGAAATAACTATGCGAGCGTCTACACAGCAATTCCGTTATTTTGAAATAATTTTGAAATAACGGATGGCTTATTCCAACTTCTGTAAACCTCATTCCAGGAAGAATAATGCCTATTCCAAAACAGCTATTTCAAAACAAGACGTGTAGACGCTCTACTGCTGCTATTTCAAAATAGTCCCTCACCAGGGCCATTCTAAGTTATTCCTCCTGGGGCTGTCAATCAAGATAGCACGCCTACATTAGGGAAGCCTGCCTCAGACTAATTTTGAGGCTTCGCTGCAGTGTAAATGTGCTATGTCATGCTAGTTTATTCCGAAATAACTGTGCAGTGTAGACGTACTAGAAGACTGTGGGTCTTCTATAGCTGTGTGCAAGCAGATGCATATGCACAAAACATAAATAATTAAAGCTGATCCCAAAAAGAAATCAGTGGAACAGTTTCCTGTTGGAAAACACAATAGTCAGAAATCAAAACAATGCTCAAGCATGTGTCAATGTCAGTGAAATTTTCAACAGGGAATTCATGGCTTTGGTTCGCTTTTCATTTTTAATAGATGTCAATGTTTTGTTGTGAGCAGGTAAAAACATTTTTGGTTTAGCTTTATTGTTTTAATTCATTTCATTTTTACTCTATTATTTTTTTCAGAATTTTTGATTCATGGGAAATCTTGAACTTTTGGCTTTTTTGTTCCAACTCGGAACAAAAAACACGTTACAAAATGTTGGCATTTTCCACTGACTGGACATTCCCATTTCCAACCTGTTCTCTCATGAATGTTCCTGTGCCGGAACATTATGTGTGCAGGCTGGAACAACAGTAAGTTCAATGTATATGTGGTTGCGAGAAGTCTAGCAGTTTGGAATCGGTTCTTTACCCCACTTCACCGATCTCATAGAATTGCAAGGGACCTTGAGAGGTCATTGAATCCAGTCCCCTGCCCTCATGGCAGGATCAAGCACCATCCCTGACAGATTTGGCCCAGACCCTTTATGTGGTCTCCTCTAGGATTGAGCTTATAACCCTGGGTTTAGTAGGCCAATGCTCAAACCACTGAGCTCTCCCTTCCCCTTTGTGCTAGGAGTGCAAAGAAGGGCAGATGTGAATTCCTGGATGCAAAGGCCTCTCCATGGTAGGAAACGTTGACAGAGTTCCCTGTATGCCATGTAGGCAAAGCCAGGCTACACCGTGCTTCTCCCAGGGACGAGCAATTCTTCCTAAAAGTGTGGGAGGGCATGAAGCCTTGCCCCTTCTGTGGCCATGCCTCTGCCCATCCATGAGGCCCTGCCCCCTGGCCAAGCCGGAAGCTGGAGCCAGGCCAAGGAGCCCACAAGGCCCTGCCACATGTCTGAGCCTGAGGGGGGCTAAGAGCAGCCCCTGGCCCATGTTCCTGCCCCCTGCACCTCCCACCCAGGGGAGGTGGAGGGTCTATTGCTCCTGCCAGCTGCCTGTGCTCCACAGGCTACTCTTACCCATACCAGGGCATGGGGGAAGTCTGAGGGGGAAGAGGAGGGGCAAGGGGATGGATGGGCCTGTGGCAAAAGGTGGATGGGCCAGATCCCTTCACTTTCAAAAGTGTGAGGGCCATGGCCCATTGGCCCCTCCTGTTCTCTCGAAATGCCTGCCCCGTAGAGAGACCCCAGAGAACTGCTCTAGCTGGGGGAAGTTAGAGCTATCCTTAGCAATGGCCGGGGGGGCAAAAATCAGGGGAGAAGAAAGGTGACGTAGAATGAAGCATGGTTGAAACCAGAGATCAGTATCCCTCTTTTCCTCTGTCCAATGGCGCTCGAGTCATGTTTGCTCTGGACACAGGGATCCAGGTCTGTGCCTCTTCAGTTCAATGTGGGTCCATTTCAGGCAAAGCAGGGGAGACAAGATCTTCCTCTGTTAAGACAGCTCTTCTTTTTTCACTGCGAGAGACGTCCACGTAGACATCCTGGCGCATTGGGCTATGCGAGCTGGGGAAGAGGCAGGGTATGTTGGCTTGGAGTGAATTCTCCTCACCAGCAGTGTGCTTAGGTATAATTTTTTTTGTAAGAGGAATTAGTGTGACAGCTCTTGACCTGTGCATATGTTCAAGGGAAGGGGTAGAGCAGGGATGGCTAACGTCAGGCCCAAGGGCCGGATGTGGCCCCTGGTTTGCATGGATCTGGCCCCCAAAGCTCAGGGCCCCCCCACAGCTGCTCCAGCCACCCTGATGCCCCACAGAGCTGGAGCACAGAATATCTACTAGACTGGACCCCCTAGGCTTTGGTGTACAAAGGGAACGTGGGGAGTGTCTTTCTCCTTCTCAGCTGGGGTGCCACATCAGAGAGGGGTTTTTTTGTTGCTGTTTTTGTCTGTGTCTCCTCCTGACTGATTCTTCTGTGAGTCAGTGGCCCCCGACCCAAAAAGGGTTCCCCACACCTGGAATAGAGGATTGCAGTTGTCAGTCAATTAGGGGTGAAAACAGCCAGCAGAAATAAACGCCCTTTTAAAGTCAATTTCCTCTAGCGGAGCCTACCCTCAGCTCCATTAAACAGCCCCACAGTTCCTAGGACATGAAATTTTACAGCTCCTAGACTAGATTGGTAGATAGGAATGTGGCAGGTGTGGTTTTGTCAAAGTGAGATCCAATTCCTCTTTCAGCGCAGGGTTATGTTTTTTTCTCTCCTTGCGGTTATGAAGCATCTAATAGAACCAGCAATATGTGGCTGGTTATATTATAGGGTACATGCAAAGCATGAATTTAAACTGGAATCCCAGGAACTGGCATCTTGGCCTGAGGCACTAGGAGCAGCTCTATTAATCAAGCGCATTAGCTGCTGAATAAAAGTTGAAATTTAAAGAGCCTGATTGCCCTAGAATTAGTTTCTAGCCTTTCCACAACAGGCAGGGCATTTGCTCCGGTGTTTTTACAAGTCACCTGTCTCTGTTTGCTGTTTAAGAGCTGCTGTCAGCTCATGATCCTGTTTGCTAGGAAGGCCATTCACGTTGGTGATTTGCTAATCAGAGAGCATGATGTAACCCCCTTGCATCTGAAGGTACATCTAGATGATGTTCTTCTTTCAAAAGGAAATATGCAAATTTGGCACTAATTTGCATATCTTCCGATTGCTTTTTCGAAATTTTTTTTTCCAAAAAATGAGGTGTGCAGGGTTCTTTCGAAAAAGGGTTGGTTTTGTTTTTTTTCAAAAGAACCGCGTCTAAACTGCTTTCTTTTTAGAAAAAAGCAATCGGAAGAAGATATGGAAATCAGTGCCAAATTTGCATATCTCTTTTCGAAAGAAGAACGTTGTCTAGATGTACTCTGAGAAGCTCAGAATTGTTTGTAAACTATAATGAGGTCCCCCACACAGCAGTGAGGCTGGTCTTTGTGCTCATCAGCCCCAGGGTGTAGGCATGGCACATGGGTGGCGGGTATAAGAGGCAAGGGGTGGCATTGTCTCTCCTGGGTCTTAGTGCTCAACCGCTCCCCTAGTCCCATCTCTATTCTGACCATTCCTGAGGGCTCCCCCAGCACGTTAGTCGTAGCTTGCAGACTGGTGACTCTTTCCTGGAAGTCTCAGAGGTGTAGCCGTGTTAGACTGAGACTGAAAAAACGGAAAAAAGAATTAATGGTCCTGCAGCACCTTAGAGACTAACAAAAAATGTGGATGGTATCGTGAGCCTGCATGGGCACAACCCACTTCTGCAGATGAAGTGGATCTCTTAGCGTTAAAGTGAAAAGCCTTCCAGCTTGCCAGACCTATGAGCATAACCCTGAACCTGTGAAAGAGCTGCTAAGTGGTAAGGGAACCATTTAAGAGACATGAGCAAACCCTGAATTTAATTACAAAAACAGTTGTGCGTTACTATGTCTACAGGACCGTAGTTTAAAATTTTCTTTAAACATTTCAGTAGTTTGTGACTAAAGATTATAAAATCACATCTCTAAAAAAATCCATGCATAGCTCTCTAGGTGCACAGTCTGAGTACTCAGCTTTAGCCTTACATGCTTGGATCTTCAGACGTATCGTTTTTTCTTCAAAAGGCCCACCCTTATCTAAAATACACATTTTAATTTTAATTACTATCGTACAGAAACTTGCTTCCAAAGTCTTCCTGTCCTTTCTATCCATCTCTACTCTCCTTTAGAGTTGCCAGATGGTTTCACAAAAAATACTGACCCCACACCTCCAAAAAAAACGCCGGGAAAAATTCTGTTGAGCAACAAAAAAGGCTGCAGGAAAAGTTGTCCCAAGTGGCCTTCCAAGCCGGGCTTCAAGAAAAACAGAAAATACTGGTATTTAGATGTCTGGTATTTTCTGAATTTTTTTACCAGATGAAAGGCGCAAATACCAGTCTGTCCGGTTTAATACCAGACAGCTGGCAACCCTACTCTCCTTTTACTCCTCCCTCCATTGAAGAGAGATTTTATGGGACAAGATTCCTTTTCTTCCAGATAGCTGGACAAATTAATGTTCCTTTTTACATCTGAGTATTTGATGAACTAGTTTTAAGAGAACCTTCCACCAAAATCAGGACCTTAACTTAGATATAACATCCTTTGTTATGCCTAAAATCTTTGGAAATACATTTTAACATAAACATATAGTGAAATTTCATAAACATGTCTTGTTGTGAAAATCACACAAAATAAATTAACGTTCCCTTTTTCTGAAAGCAATGAACTTTGTTATGAACACACTAAACTGCCCTGGCTGATTACTTAATATGTCTTTGTTTTAGTAAGTTTAAATATAGAGTAATCTGGAATGATTACTTTATGAAGAGTTAAGAGTATATTTAAAATATACTTAAATATTGTATAAATTATACAGTAAGGAAAATTGTATACTGAAGTATATATGTATACTTAATATACATTTAAAATCAGTTTAGAAATACTGACAACGAAAATGTAAAACAGAGAAGGGCTGCATCGTGTATTCCATAATATTTAATGTTGAATTCAGCAGGACAATTGACTTGCCCTTTCTACAAAGGTTTTTGAATAAATCTCTGACAAACTTCAGGGGAGATTAAAAAACCCACAATTGATTTTTTTATTCCCAAATTTGGTGCTTTTAACTAAGAACCCTCTGCGTGTCCAGTCTTCCACTGGCAGGCAGTGGAAAACATGCTCCATTTTTTTTAGAAAGGAATTTTAGAAAAGTGGTGGTTTTTTCCCAATTGTCATTTGCTGCGTTTGGCTGGAGTGGGTGAGCAGAGGGAAGAGGGAGATGGTGGAGAAGGGGTGGGACAGTGAAGAGGGGGCGGGACCTGGGCAGAGTTCATCCCCATTCTGCCAATCTGGGGTGCTCTGTTCCATAAGAATTCCCGTCCCTTGTCTCAAGATGTTCAGCTCCCCAAAGGAACTCCATCACGAGCGGCAGGGTCAGCCCGATGAGATGTGACACCTCCATGGTGAAGCGAGCCCCAAGCTACCGAACACGAAGAGCAATCAGGTCATGCAGGAGATATTTTCCCTTTGCCACCTGCAACCCAGTGAAAGGCAGATTTTGCAGCAGCCAGGCAGTGCAAGCGTCTGCAGATGTTGGGGAGGGAGGGGAAACAGATGCAACCTTTGTAACCAGAGACAGACTCCACTTGTGAATGTCTGCTTTTATTCACAACTCACCTCGTAGTGGTCATCTGGTTGGGTCATCAATGGGGATCCAATCGGGGATCTGGATCTGAACGTGCAAGCCTGTGCCTGCACTGGAAGACCCGGCTCTGGAGGCTGGAGCAGGCTTATCAGCCAGTTGGGGTGCAGCATTATTCCCCAGGAGATCTGATCCACCGTTCTGACTCAGTTTGCTGTACAGAGGCCAGGTCCAAACTTCTTCAGAATATGGGGTGAACTGGGAGGGTCCAAACTATGTTACAAGGGGTTGTGTGGCATTCTCCCTCCACCTCCCATCCCCCTGCCCCGGCTATGAACTCTGCACCAGCCTCAGGAAGGAGGGGTCACGTACGTTACCCTAGTACTACATCATTAAATCCCTACAAGAGGGTGATACTCCTGTGTCATGCCAGGACAGCCTCAGGGAGCCTTTACGTACTTGGTATGGCCGGAGCCCGGCCCGGGACGTTTTCAGAGCCCTTGTGAGAAAGGAATAAAGAAGACTACATCCATACAAGCTGCCCCAGGGAGGTCACGGAGCCCCTCTGGCTTAGAGCAGACCTGCATTTGGCCCAGGGCAATTAGCTCTGCTGCACCTTCACAAACCCACCATAGATTTATTGATGCTACTTCATTACATTCCTGACATCATTCAGGAAAATGAACAGCGACCTTTTTTTGACCCAAACCATGAAAGAAAAGCTACGTTTCCTATTTCCCGGTTGCTTGGTGCGCCCTTCTGATGGTGGAGGAAAAGTTGCTGGGGACCTTGCCACTTGGTGTGAATGGAGAGCCGTGAGACTTTTATGGACTGTTTATGATGTGACACAGTGATAACGGTACCTTATTAGTCACTCAAGTGGGCAGCCCTAGAGCTTTCTAAACAATAAAAAAAGGGAGGGAACAACAATAAACTCACCAATGGTTGAAAGTCACCCATAATAATTCATCTCTGTATCTCATTCACCCATCGCGGCCTCCCCACTCTGATTGACAATGACGGTGCCCATTCACAAGGGACTGTAGACCTGAGGGGTCATTAGCTGTGCCGGTGCAAATGAGTAACGGCCCCTTGAAATCACGGGCATATGTGAGAATGGAATCAGCTCGTGTTCCATTCAGATTTCAGTGGGAAATGCCAACATTTTGTAATGTGTTTTTTGTTCCAACTTGGTTCTGCCACTGATTCCCTGTATGACCTTGACCATGTCACTTAGTATCACTGCTCCAGGGTTACTATATTTGAACTTTCAAAAAAAGAGGACACTCCCGAGAGGGACTGTATCTGTATCAGTATCTACCAAGTCACGTTGTATTAATGTGTTCTACATACTACTTTAATTCTCCAGTTACACATTCCACAAAACTAGTTTATGACTTGAGGCGATGAAGTGATCATTCCCAGGTCAAAAGGAAAGCAATGAAAATTCCAAGTTTAGATTTTGTCGAAGGCTTCTTTTTCAGCGCCCTTCAGTCCTCCCTGAATTTAGATATAGACTTTGTGTCGGTCTTGTGTTATCCTTTTTAGCACTCCAACGAAACTGGCAATCTGGCAAATAGTGGATTTCCTTAATTAGATGGAGCTCAATTCCTCTAAGGCATTTCCCCTTTGCTTATGAAGTATCAAAGGGGTGGAAACAACCAACCAAAACATCCTTTCATCCTATATGCCATTCAGAAAAATCTTCAGGCAAAAAAAGTAAAATGAGGAAGCAATAGCAGCAAAAGTTTCTTCAGTCACCTGGGAGGATAATCCAGAAGATGAAGGAATCTCATCACTACATCAAATTCAACAAGGAGAGGGCTGATTTTTAGGAGATTTGAGTGGGTGGTTATGGATTTTCAGAAGAAGATCCAATTAAGTAACATGGTACATTGGGTTGTTGGGGCGGTTAAAGACCAGATCCAGGTTTTGGAACAGATATGGTCAAATTTGGGGAAAAGCGGGTTTAAGGATTATTTGTTATTTAGGGAGAGAGGAAGGAAGGTGGCATTAGAGGAAGTGCTGAGTGGAGTCAGGTTGGGGGAACTGGCTAGATCAGCCTGGGTTGGACTTGAAGAGCAATGTTTGGAAAAGTGGGATGAATAATTGGAGGCAAAGAGCTTGCGGGGGTAGGTTCAAAGAGAAGCAGACTGGAAGGATGCGGGAATCGGGGGGGAGGTCAGAAAGGGATCAGTCACATATAGGGAGGAGTCAGGGGCTGAGGGCAGTTGGGAGAAGTGAGGTGTCAGTAGTCAAGAGGAGCGGTTCGTGAGTAAGGACCGGGGGTGTCCACGCATGGCGGCCACGGTGACTGATGAAGAGCCAGGGGCGTATCAGGGACAAGGCCAGGGTTGCGAGGGGAAAGCCATGCAAAGGGGCCGAGTCAGACGGGGGGTGTGGGGTTCAGGGAAGCGGGGTCCATGGCGAGGGCGAAGGCCTGTGGAAAGGAGCTCCAGGAGGTTCCCACTTCCTCCTTGCTCGCCCGGGTGCTCACCAGGCAGCAGGCTCCGGCCTCCCAGCTCAAGAGCGACACTCGGGGCAGGTGGCGTTTGAAAAAAAAATGAGCAAGGCAAAATCCTGGACATTTGTAAATGTTTAAAAACCCGGCCGGTTAGAGATTTAAGGACCGAAAAGGAGGACACGACTGGAAAACCCAGATGTATGGTAACCCTATCTGTTCCTCACTTCCTGCCTTTCCCCCTGTTTGGTGAAAAGGGGGTAAGAGCACTTTCTTACCACAGAGGCGGTTTGTGAGGATAAATGAATTAAACAATATGAGCTGCTCAGATAGGCTGGTAATGGGAGCTGTGCGGCCTAGTGGTTGGGCAGGGTTGTGGCAGGTTGTCTTGTCCCTGGGGAGTCCCCTTTCTGACTGTTGCCCTGTCCTGTGGTGGTCTGAATTTTCAGTGACTCAGCCCTTTAGCTAGCTCCCAGATTTCCAGTCTGGTTCTTCCAAGGTATATCTAAAGCGACCAAGAACAGCAAAGCCTTCAGGATTAAGCAAGGGAATCAGGACCTCATGGCCCAGACTCTTTTATCTTTACACAAATAGGTTCTTCACCCAGGGTACGTCTCGACTACAGGCTTTTGTCGACAGAGGCTTTGTCCACAGATACTGTCGACAAAGC
>JANRFK010004893.1:55417355-55435532 GCA_030068395.1 Apalone spinifera
GAAAAGCGGCTGATTTTCCGGAATAAGTGGCCCAGTGTAGACACAGCCTTAGTGGATGATGTGCATTTCCCAACTCAGCCCGATCCTCCCACTGCATACACAGACCCACCCAAAGAGCTGGATGGGAAAAAAAAAAAGATTAAAAAAGAATCAGATTTGGGTCAGTTGAAATATTATGAGAATTTGTATCAAATTCACGTATATATTGTGGTTGGGGAAAATAATCTCTGAAAAAAATCAAAATGTTTCATTCCAACATTTTCATATGAAACCTTCTGATTTTTCAATTTGAAATTACTCTTTGCTTTGAATTTTCCTTCATTGTTATTAAAAATAAAAACCACTGAAAAACGTTCCTATGACTCCAGACTTTATTATTTATTTTGATGAATATTTTGCTTTGGTAAAAGTTTTTTTTTATCATTTGCTCTTTTTTATTGTTAAAAATTACCAGAAACAAACAAACAAAAAATCAAATATTTGTACACCATTGTCCATGAACCCGAGAAGGATTAGAGCTCGAGACCGAGAGATGGAAGAAATAGTTCTCCAGCATCAGTCTCCCAATCCATCCTCTTCTTTCCACATTACAGTCTTTAGCAAATGCAAATCAACATTGGTTTAAAACAAACAAAAGGAAATTTTTCTTCACTCAGCACACAGTCAACCTGTGGAACTCCTTGCCAGAGGATGCGGTGAAGGCTAGAACTGTAACAGAGTTCAAAAAAGAGCTAGATAGATTCATGGAGGTTAGGACCATCAATGGCTATTAGCCAGGATTGGTAGGAATGGTGTCCCTAGCCTCTGTTTCTCTGGAGGTGGATGACAGGGGAGGGATCACATGAGGATTACCTGTTGTGATCCCTCCCTCTGGGCATCTGGCATTGGCCACTGTTGGCAGACAGGATACTGGGCTAAATGGACCTTTGGTCTGACCCAGTATGGCCGTTCTTATGTTCTTAGTGAAGTCAGTGGAACTTTCTGCCTTACAGCAGCTGGGAATCTGGCCCTGTATTGCCTGTGTTTTTATGATGAATAGTACACAACCTGACATAAAATCCAGGTGCAAAAGCAGCGTGGCTGCAGGAGTGTCAATCAAATGCAAAGAGGGAATCTGTAATCTGCGCAGCACTTCCCGTATTTGCACACACAACCCCCCATTGCACATTCTGTACCCGTTCCACAACGGAATTCCCATTGACATCAGTGGAAGTTCCGTTTGGGGGATAAATGCTGAATCTCTAATAGCTGTTCATGGTGCACAGAACAGTCAGGAAAAGTCTGCCTGAAGTTTGGGCTTGCCCACCCCCTGGTGCAGCTTGATAAGCAGATCACAGATCAGAAGATAGGGAGAGAATTCCTTGTCAGTAGCGTTTCTCTACACACACTCGCCTCCATGCAATAACAATTCTTGACCTTGCTTTGTTCCGGGGCTCTCTTAACTTCTCAAGCATGCTTCCACAAATACAAAGCAGTCTGTCGCTTGAGGGTTTGCTGGAGGATTTCCTGTGAGACGCAGCCGTAGACGGAGCAGCATGGTAAGAATTTATGAAGTGTTTTGGGGAATGGCAGCATGTGCCAATTTGCTGCCACATATGTGCCTATTTACAGAACATCAATATTAATCGGGCAAGCAATTAGGGAGAGATTGGCCCTTCCAGCGATAGACACTGGGGATACTTCCCATTCTTTGGGAGGGCGAGGGAGGAGAGTATAAAACAAAGCTGCGAAGCAAATGATGAATGTAAGTTGCTGTCCCCAGCTGCTTTTAAATCCTGTCTGAGTTTCTGTGCATCGTCTTTGGCAGATTGAAACATGGAAAGTGATCGATTCTGTCATACTTGACATTCACATGAGGAATGCCTCCACTTTCAGGAGTATTCCTAGCCCTTTACCAGGCACTTTCTCATACCTCCAGAGTAGAACTGGTTGGAATCATTCCAACAAACATTTTTTTTCCCCAGAATTGACTGATGAGCAGAAATTAAACATTATGTGGAGATGGTTCCATTTTGATGATATTCCAATGGAGTTACTAGCTGGGTTTCAAACCCTTTCCTGCCCATCAGGTTTCCCTTAGAACCAGCTTGGTTTCCTGCCAATTTGCCTCCCCAGCACTGCCTCATATTTGGGCACCTCAGAGCTTCTAGATTTTTGCAGCTGCCAGGCATAGTTGGGGACTTCAGGGCTCCTGGAGTCTGGGACTCTGTGGGAGCCAGACAGCCAGGGTAAGTCTAGACTACAAGCCTCTTTCGAAAGAGATCGTCTAGACACTCACAAGAGTTTCGGAAAAGCGATCCACTTTTTTGAAAGAGAGCACCCAGGCAATCCGGACACTCTCTTTCGAAAAAGCCCTGTTTGCGTTCAAGAATGCCTTTTTCCCAAAGAGCTCTTTCGAAAAAAGGCATTCTTCCTCATAAAATGAGGTTTATCTCCGCCGAAAAAAATGCCACATTCTTTTAATTTAATTTCAAAAGAACGTGATGGCAGTCTAGACACAGGTGAAGTTTTTTTCGAAAAAAGGCTACACACACCTTGTACTTTAGACTCCCTAGCTATTAGAAAATTAATTATCACATACAAAGGTCCACCTTTAAGGACGCTGCTGTATTTTTCTTGTGTGTTTTGTTCACAACTGGAAGCACATTTGGAAATACCCAAATCCCTGTGAATGTGAATGAACTTTCTGGGTGTGTAAATTAAAGCAAAGAGACTTCAATGAATAACCTAAAGTTACACAATAGTTGTAAAGGGAACAGAACCCAGAAGTCCTGATTCTCAGTCCCCTAACATAACACTTCATCCCCCTGCATAGCTATTCCCACAAATGACTCTGGTTTGCCACAGTAAAAATTGAGTTGTTATTTGTGGTTTAAATCCCCAATGAAGGCACTGTGTCTGTATCTTTTGCATGTCCCCACTCACAAAAAAAATACAGCGGCTTCCTTAAAGCTAGGGAATTGAAAGTACAACCTGAACTCAAACATCTGATCTTGTCAATATGAGCTGAAAAGCTGAGAGAATAATCTATCACCAATTAATTTGCATGAATTTCTCTTTTCTTGTTTGTAACTGGGCTGCCGATAGATCATTATTTTGCTGAATGGATTCACTGAATAAGTCATATAACTATTTTTTGGTCAGCACTTCCCTGGCAAGAGTTCATCTGGAGCAGTCAGACCGAGAAACGTGAGCTGTGGTGCTTTGATGCTTAGTTCACAATGTATTTTGAGCTCATTTTACAGGTCCTGGTTCATTCAAGGAAAATTCCCTTGCACCAAGGGTGGAGCTCTTAGCTTGCAAAATGAATAGGACTCTTGACAATGAGTGTGTCAGATCTGTGTCTCCTCTCACCTTCCACGCTTTGTGAGGAGAATGATGTAACAATGGAAACAGTGGATGTTATCAGGGAAGGTTCACAAGTCACAACTCCACATTAAATAGCCATTCATCAGTATTGGGTTGCATGTGCACTGGGGAGCATTTTGAAGAATACATGTTCCAGGAGCAAAATCATTGCTTTCTAGACTCAACAGTTGCTCCACTGTCGTTCCCAGAAGGTTTCCCTCAGACAGTCTAATGGTGTAACTTTATCTTTCTGCCCTGAACTCTCCTGCAAAAGGCTGTACGTCTGGTTGTCTGTTGTATGAAATATGATTGATCACCTTAGTTATCCTTTCCCAGGCTTTGATAACGTAAGCGTGCAAGCGGTTATCCTTAGGATTGCTGTAGTCAGCTACTGCAGGGGCTTTAATGTCACGGACTAATTGATTTCCTGACAGCCTTCTTTACTCTGGCTTATTGCTGAAAAGCGAGATGGTTTTGAAGGCAGCAGCCGGAACTCAGATGGTCTGCTTGCTAAGAATCTGATCTTGCAGCACCAAACATCAGTCATTGTCTTCTTGTTGAGCAATATGAGGCCTTCAGACTCATGTATGAAAATATTTGGGGACAATACCGCATATCCAGTTGACTAGACATAGAAGACAGTGGGTTTGCTCAGTACCTGGACCTTTCTCTGAGGGTATGTCTAGACTACATTGTTTTTTTTCAAAAAAAATGGCCCTTTTTTGAAAAAAAACTTCACCTGTGTCCTCACTGCAATCGCGTTCTTTCAAAATTAAATTGAAAGAATGCAGGGGGGTTTTTCGACATTGGTAAACCTCAAATTACGAGGAAGAACACCTTTTTCGAAAGAGCTCTTTTTCGAAAGAGCTGTTGGTTGTCTGCCGTATGAAATATGATTGATCACCTTAGTTGTCCTTTCCCAGGCTTGGATAACAAGCATTCAAGCGGTTATCCTTAAGATTGCTGTAGTGAGCTACTGCTACTGCAGGGGCCGTAATGCCGCGGAATAATTGAGCTCTTTCGAAAAAAGGCGTGTGTGAACGCAGAACAGGGACATTTTTCGAAAGAAGAGGCAATCGGAAAAAGCACCGGTGCCCTGGTGGCCATTCTGTGAATAGCAATCAGGGCTTTCTTTCGAGAGAGCGTTCATGCAGTCTGGACACTCTCTTTTGTAAAAGCAAATCACTTTTTTGAAAGAAACTTTCAGTCTAGACGTACCCTGAGAGATTTTAATGAAATAATCCTTTTTACACAAGCACCCTTTAGAAGCCATACACTCCACTACTCCTGTGTAGACTAAGTCTGTTTCAAATTACCTCCTACAGTGTACGTTGCCTTTCGCTTACCTTGTATTTCGCTCAGACACTTTGGGTGCATCTACACTACGGGACAAAGTCAAAATAAGATGCAGAATTTCAGCAATGTTAATTGCGTCGCTGAAGTTGAAATAGCTTATCTCAACTTTTGGCGCTCTCTACACTGCAGGAAGTTGAATGGAGAACACTCTTCTTTCAACTTTCCTTACTCCTCATGGAAGCAGGACTACCGACATTGAACGGAGAACCCCGCTTAGTTCAAATTAGCTGTCTTAACTAGACCCACTAATTTGAACCCTGGAAGATCAACAACAGCAGCTTTGATCTTCTCTGTAACGCTGAAACGCTGGCTGTTCCCTCTGGGTGGCGCTCTTGCCTCTCACCGTGGCACTCGGCTGACTTCTGCACCGCTCAGCCGGGCCACCGTGCAGGAGCAAGCGGCGCAAACAGCTGTTTGGGCTCTGCGCTCTCCATGCAGGAGGAGGAGGAGAGAAAGAGAGAGTGAGAGAGAGGCAGGAGGGGGAGGAGACGAGAGAGTGAGAGGCAGAAGGGGGAGAAGAGAAAGAGAGAGAAGGAAAGAGAGGCACGAGATGGAGGAGAGCTGGGGGGGGAGGCAGTAGGAGGAACAGAGAGAGAGAGAGACAGAGCAAGAGACCGGAGGCTCAGGAGAGAAGACCAACGTGGAGGAGAGACCTGAAAATCCCATTCTTATGACGGGCTAATTGGCTAGTTTTATAATAAAAAGGAATGACATTTTAAAAATGCTTGAAATCTGCATGCATCTCTTGCTTTAGGTTGAATAAACCTTTAGGGGGGACATGATAGCAGTTTTTAGATATCTAAAAGGATGTCATAAGGAGGAGGGAGAGAACTTGTTCATCTTGCCCTCTGAGGATAGAACAAGAAGCAATGGGCTTAAACTGCAGCAAGGGAGGTTTAGGTTGGACATTAGGAAAAAGTTCGTAACTGTCAGGGTAGTCAAACACTGGAATAAATTGCCCAGGGAGGTTGTGGAATCCCCATCTCTGGAGATATTTAAGAGTAGGTTAGATAAATGTCTAACAGGGATGGTCTAGACAGTATTTGGTCCTGCCATGAGTGCAAGGGACTGGACTCGATGACCTCTCGAGGTCCCTTCCAGTCCTAGTATTCTATGATTCTATGAATACATTTTGTGTGTTGTGAAATGATTTTTTTAGCAAATTTTCAATTTGCTGATTTTTTTAAATCTATCTCAGTTTGACCCAAAACATTGTAAATTTTTTTGGAATCACAAGTGAATATAAAAATCCAGTCTTTGTCCACATATAGTTTCAATGAGCTGGACTGCAACCTAGGTAAAGAAGAGGGGACGTTCACTGAATATTTTCAGCAAGAGGCAGAAACCAGATTGTGACTCTAAAGCTGTCTGGTCCTTGCTTCCCTCTTGCTCCAGGGAAGAAGTATTTTTCAGGAGCCCTTTTCTTGGCTCCTCTACCCCAAATCATTATGAGGAGGAGAGGCAAGAATCCACTCACTTGGGTGGCTCCACCCACTCTCTGCTCATTTGCATAAGAAAGGGTTTGGAACACATCCTTAGACAGCTGGTTTTCCTGTCATTCCAATTCTGGTATTGCTTCTTATCCAAGTAAGGCAGTAAATTGGATCTTTCTTCCTTCCCCATGGTGGTGACTGGTGACTGAGCCTTAAGCAGGTGGCATGAGCTGAATATTGGGTTAAAAGTTTTCTTTATTGGGTTAAAAGTTTTCTTTAAACCAGCACAATATGTGTACATGTTTTAATCAGAGCTGGAACAAATTTATTTCAAACCCTCCTTCCCACCACACATACACCTTCTCCCTACTTAGTGGAAATGGGGAAAAAAATAAATGAAAACTTGGACTTTTTTGGAGGGGCGAGGTCATTATCTCAGAAAACCAAACATTGTGTAAAATAAATAAATACATAAAATAAGGAAACAAAAAATGTTTTCAGACAGCTCTTGTTTTAATGTGTGGCCGGAACTGAGAGCACAGTGCATTCATTACATCTTAAACAAATAAATACATTGAAAGATGACTGCCCATATTTCAGTGCTGGGCTTGTAGCTAGTGTCATCTTTTATGACTGTAGCACTTCCTTACAATCATTCTTATTTAGGGCCTGCTTTTGCAAGCGTTTAAATTTATGACCTGATTTTGCCAAATGAACAAAAGGGAAAGAAAAAAAAAAAGATTGCCTCATAGTCCCTTTGGGTAGTAGGACATGGCAATCTTCTATAGCTGAGGATGGCAGAAAAAGATCAGAATTGCTCAGAAGAAATGCTGGAGATTGTATTATTTTCAATATAATGGATTTGTTTCCTTTTATTTTGTCTTTAGTTTAAACAGCAAATTGAATTAACCAGTGGCAGACTCGGTGTCTTCCACTTAATTTAAGACTCAAATCTTTGAACCTTTACTTCAGTAGTTGTTACTTGAACATGCAGCCCAAGTGACAGTACGCTGGGCAGATGAATGCCTCTCCTGAGATACACTCCGACAGCAGACAGGAATCTGGGCCGATGTATGCTAGAACCTTGAATATTCATTGAGTAAGGTCAAACCCAGAGGGGTGTGAATCCCCATCGTACTTACTAACGCTCTCCACTTTATTCCCCTGTCTTTCCAACTTAGAAATCAGGGTCTTTGAGATTTCTTAATTGGTGGATGCTTAGCAACATCTTAAACCCCAGCTCCTTTAATGCATCTCAGGTGGGATGCTTAAAAACGGAGGCACCAAACTCACTAGCCACTTTGAGTGGGATCCGTGGAAATATGTAAGTGCCTAAACCCCAGATTTAGGCACCAAAGGCTCTGTTTTAAGTGCCTAGGTCCCGGTTTGAACACCACAAAACTCCTGCTGAATCCTCTTGGTGTCTAAACTCACTTGGCACCCCTGAGTGTTCCAGAGTAGAAGTTCCCTAGGAATCCATGTTTCAGCTCCTGGTTGTGCACACTTCAGCTGCCTGCCTCTGGGTGTCCTGCCTATCTCTCCACCCACAACCACTCCCAATTCAGGGACAGACAAGCATTTGGCCACATGCAGGGTCTCGGCTGGCAGGCATTCTCAGAACTGGGTCAGGTCCCGTTCCAAGTGTGGCTGCAAGAGAATGTGCCTAACTTGAATGCCAATGGCTAGCTCACTCATTGGGGATTTGTGAAGCCCGCGTTCTAATTCTGTCTGTTTGCCAGAGGGGATCTGAAGAGGGGTCTCCTCCCTCATAAGCACATGCTCGAACCATTGAGCTATGGACTACCTGGCTGTAGAGCTCCTTAATCTTTCTTGTGAATAAATAACACAAGAACAGTTGGAGCAGGAAGTGGGACCCTGGGCCTCCCATCTCCCTGGTGGGGGGGTCTTAACTTCTGGCCTACTGTGTCAGTCTCCTTCTTATTCAGTCCAAATGATTCCTCCATTGTGTAGCCACAGTTACAAGGTCACCATCTCCTCATCTTCCAGCCTCCTTGTGTGGAGCAAGTCTGATCCCTCGCTCCCTTCCTCAAGTAACACTAAATCCATCTCACTTGAGGGTGGTGGGTTCTCACTTGGGATTCACTAAGCCTCTCTGTAGCCTGACCATAGGTGCCCACCTCTGGGTGAAGGGCTGGGTGGAGCCCATGTCCCAGTGTCAATATCATGTTGAAAGGGAAACTGAACCTGGGACCTTTGCAGCTTAGTGCATGAGCCTCTGAGGCTTGAGCTAAAAGCCAACTGCCTCTCAGCTAAGGCTGTAGAGAAAACTCATTGTCTCTCTCTGTGAATAGTCTAAGTGCTGCTCCATGGGACAGTGACCACACCCAGCAGATGTGTGGGTTACATCAGCATCTGTCATTAGCCATCATAGGCAGCTTCCCGTGTGGCATGCATACTTGTAGCCCACATTCCTAGGAGCCTCTCTCCCAATTCATAGGTACCTAATTAAGCTTTGGAGATCACCATGATGTTCCTGTGATTTTCTGGGCACCTAAAAGTTAGATGCTGTGACACTCAGCATTGCCATGTTGAAATCCTTTTGTGGGCCCCGCGCTTGGATCTTTTTCTTTAAGGGCAGGTCATCTGTGGGTGTGACACGAGCCGATTCAAACACTCCCCGTCTAGAGACTGGTTTATTCCCAGATTTCTTCTGTTACATTTGTGACAAAGTTAACAACAAACCCCCCTCACCTCCCGGAAAAGCTGTGCTTGTAATCTGCAAGCACAAACAAGGTTTCAGGTTCTTGGGAAGGTTTTAATGTTTCCTCTTTGAAATGAACAATTGTGAACGTGTGACAATGTGTCCATTTAAGATGAAGGAACCTGATCATGGGCACACTACCCCCTTGGTCTTAGGCAAACTGCCAGGTGGTGCTTTCTGGAAATGCAATTGCTGTACAGAGTACCAGAGTCAACTGACTAATTGGTCTGTCTCGTGTGACTTTCAGTGAAGTCTGCATTGCATAGATTAGACAGCTGGATATTGATAAACTAAGTGGCACAAGCATGCACAGTATGTATTTTAATGATTGAAAGAAAATATAGAGTGATATTTCAGTGATATGCCTGGAACACAGGGTCATAAATCCCAAGGGCACATATTTATTCTAACTTGAATCTGTTCCAAAGACCTTTGGGTTCCTTCTCTTCTCAGTCAACCTCATGTAATTGCACTCAAGTTACTGAAGTTGAACCTGTGGGTATGAAGAGGGAACTGGCCCTCTGAGGCCATGTCTTCGCTACATGGAAGATCCATGCTTCCATGGTTGATCGTCCAGGGCTCGATTTAGCAGGTCTAGTGAAGACCTGATAAATCAAACTCAGAGGGCACCCTCATTAGCATCAGTCCTCCTGTTCCTCACAAGGAGGCTGCTCCCATCAGCCTCCCACTATCTGGAGGTGCAGAAATGCAATTTAAGATACGTTGACTCTGGCTACGTAATTCATGTAAATGGAGTTGCGTATTTTAATTTGACTTTCTGCTGTAGTGTAGACCATTTGACCTTCTGCTGATCTTAATTCAACCTTATGCTGTAGGGTAGACCAGGCCTGAATGTATAAGGTTTTGACTAAGGATGTTACATTTTGACTAATCAGCTAATTGAGTAGTTGATGGATTTTCATGGTATGCCCCCTTCTCAGATGGCATACACTGAGGAACCCAGGATGAACAGGGGCTCAGGCAGTCCCCACTTATGCCAGGTCTGACTGTTGCTACCCTTCCTTATGGGGCTCTTGCTACATTTAAAAAACTGAGGCGCAAAAGTCAGACCTAACGGGACAGGTTGAATCCCCGCTTGTGCTATTTCACCTGCTGTGCCTCTGTCTCCCTTGCCCCCCTGAAGAGACAGTGCTGGGGGACAATCGGTTTTTAAGCCGGCTCCCCCCAGCACTGGCTTCTGCTCCCCCCCACCTTACTGCCTCTGATACAGAGGCAGCAAAGGAGGGGGGAGGAGCAACTAATCAAGTAGTGACTCAACTGCCTGATAAGCCTAAGCTTATAGGGTAATCAACTAGTCACTTACATCCCTAGTTTTGACAGTGACCAACCCAGAGGCAAAATACAGGGCAGCAAATGACGCTGAATGAAATTCTGCCTTTATTTGCATGCATCCAATGACATTGGAATCAATGGTCAGTTCTCAGAGAGTTCCCACAAGTGTTACATATCCAAGATCTACACTGGATGCCCCCTTCTCAGATGGTACACATGAGATTGACTTTAATGGTGCAATACACGGATGGATGGGCTAGTTGTGTATGCTTTTATTGGCTGTTTTGATAGTTTTAACTGAAAAATAGCACATAGGTGAATCTGATGGCAAATCAAATCCAGTTTCCGGAGCACTGCCAGCTAACTCGCTCATTAGGAATGTTTCTTTTTCTCCCTCATATAAACATGGAACATGCAAAGGAATATGTAAAAGCCGCAATTTACACAGTCCAGATTGAGTTAATTAAAAGCTGATTTCTGGCTTTAGATTTCTTTTCCCCCCAAGTAGTTTTTGGGCACTCGGCTGTATGGCCTCTGAGATTCCAAAGTGGTAAAATAGTATTATTGTTATTTGCCTAGGATTAAAAACAATGGCTTAAAAGTCTCCCAGTGGATTTACTGCTCCTGGGCCAAATTCATCTCTGGCATAAACATTGCAAACTTGGTTAATTTTTGGGAGGTGTACCAGGTGCCCCTTGCTGAAAACCCCCTGCCTTTAGCATATCCTGCTCGAAAAAGGTGTCCTTTGAGGGGTGGGGTGGGAAGAGAATACTAAGTTTAGATCTGCAGGAGGGGCCTAGAAAGGCTACCCAGGATCAGCCGCAGGTGGAGCCAATAAGAATGGATCCTACAAGGGCTGGAGTAAGCAGAAACCAATCAGGGCCTAGCAGGCAAGATAAAAAGGGCTGGCTGCTTCATCTGGGAGTCTACTGCTGGGTGGGGCTAATGAACGGGAAGGAAGGGTCACCTCTTGTCTTATCTCATCTCATCTCAAGAAGGCTGGGTGAACTCTGATGGTTCCTTTTAGTTTGAATCAGTGAAAGGGTCTTTTGTTTACTTTGTGGAGTCCAGATGGGCCATCCCAAACTGAATATTCAGTTGACAGCTGTAGGACTTGGTGAGCCTGTGACAACAGCACTGGAAAGACAGATGTGAATTTGTTGGAACGTTTCTCTTCCTATTTACCTATCACTATGATAGCAAATTATCACAGAATTACAATCTGCAAATAGATTGTCCTTGTAAATACTTCCTCCTGAGCACTGACGGCAGGAAAGTGTTTGTTGAAACAGGCTTTTATATGCTTTTATATGGTACCTCTAGTGCCAACAGTTAGACATGTAAGCAACTTTATTCTTATCGGCAGAACCATTGAATTCACAGTAACTTTAGTGAATAAAGTTTCCCACATTTCACAGGAGTGGGGTCCTGGGTTCTTATTCAGCAAAGTACTTGAGTAATGTGCCTAAAGCTAAGGTAAGCGCCTACTTATGATGAAATAGCATAAATTATTTCAGGGAAGATTTATGGTCTGTGTTATGCAGATCACATGGTGTTGTGGCTTTAGAATGAAATTGACTAGAGATTATTTTTATTAATTTTTCATTTTGGTTAAACAGTGAACTCCTCCTCCCATCACTTCTTTATTTGCAGAGCTTCCTTTTGAGCCTTCACAGAAGCTAAACTCATCCCTTTAGAACTAGATTTCTTTGCTGTCATTGACAGAAAAGGAGAAATGCCAGCATGTTTGTATGTTCCAGTAATAAAAGGTTGATGAAACACAAACAGGAGGTATCCCTAGTACAAAGTAAAGAGACCATGTTACCCTCTGTAAATTATCTACACTAACTATTCATTTTCTTCTGCACTGAACATGTTGTGCATTCAAGGATCACGGGCACTTAGACCTTCTTGATTAATAGCTTTATTTTTAATGGAGCAGAAAAAAGTTGGAT
Source organism: Apalone spinifera (assembly GCA_030068395.1). NCBI lineage: Eukaryota > Metazoa > Chordata > Testudines > Trionychidae > Apalone > Apalone spinifera. Next base: position 55,429,463 of record JANRFK010004893.1, read on the forward strand.
GATAGCCATAGGATTTATTTGCTGGATACTTATCATAAACTAAAGCTCTATGTGGAGTTAATTTTTTTCCAGTTAAAGTAATACTGGGGGGGAAAATGAAGTCAATTGCACAGGGAATAGACATCATCACAGGTTAAAGGGGAAAATATGATTTTATATTTCAGTGGTCCTTAGAGCCCGCATGCCTAGGTTCTGTGCAATCAGATAATAAAATGACAGTCCCTGCCCCACAGCACTTACAATCTAAGGGTAAGAAGAAAGACGTGGTTCTATCATGCTTCTATCTATCTCTCATGGTTCTACCATGAATTTTAGGGTATTATTTCCACTGAAAGCCTCACCTCCTTGAGTCATGTTGGTCTGTGAGAATCTCACCTTTTATGAGGGGAGAGGGTATAAACAACTTGAGAAGTTACCAACTCTTAAGACAGAAGAGAAATGGGATCCCATAGGGCTCAAACACAAACCAGCCACGAAACCATCACCAAAAAAGGCCAATAAAAAGAACACGGTTTTTACTCCAATGATCTGAAAGCCAGTCTTGTGATTTTGCTCATCCTGACTCAGGATATTTGCATGCTTGGAGCAGGCAATTCAACAGGTGGATCTAACAGACAGTGGACACAGGGGAGTTAACAGCTACTCCGGAGCCCTGAGCAAGGTGAGGGGTTGGCTCCGTGCGTGAAGAAGGGATGGGGCTGCAGGCGGAAGGTGCAGGGCTGGGACAGCCAGCCTTGGGTGCCCCTTCCCCAGAGTGGGCCAGGCCACCCCACTCCAGCCCTAAGAGCCGCCTGGAGCATGCAGCACGGTGCTCCAGTGGCAATTTAAAGGGCCTGGGGTTCTGAGCAGTGACCACCAGGAGCTACAGGTCCTGTAAAATCGCTGGGCCCCAGAGCAATTGCTCCCTTTGCCCCCACCCTTCCTGTCAGCGGGATTTAATGGACAGCACCAGGTAATGAGATGATGCTAATCGGTATCCAATTAAATTTACTTCTGACCATTTGTGCCCTTTCTTGAGATGTTCCAGTGTAGTCAATTGGGATAGTGAATCTACATTGGCCATTTTCACTTTCTGTTTATACAGAGAAAGCTTTGTTATCTGGCACTCTGTTAACCACAAAATATTGTTAACCGGTATTGCCCCCAGCCACAATCCTGTCATATCTTCAGGCGCCCAGGCCTGGCTTGGTTTACCATCATTGGCTTTACAATTTTTTATTTAAGAAGCACTAATCCTCTTTAACTCAAAATAGAAATGTGAGACCAACTGCCTCACACTGCAAAACCACCAATATTAAAAACTTGAGCTTTACTATTGTTGACCATTGGTTTTTCTAGGTTGATAGGACCCTCAGATAAGCAGAATTTTTAGATAACCGGAATGCCCTAATCCCCGAGTGTGCCGGATAACACGGGTTTTACTGTAATAGGGATGTAAAATCCCATTTAGTCAGTTCATCGGTTAAACACCAGGTTTAACCAGTTAACCGATGAAGCAGGATCCCAAGCAAGGGACAGCTCCAACCCAGCTGAAGCAGCCACCAGCCCACAGGGCTGCCAGCTCTGCCCTGGCCCACAGCTGGGTGCTGGTTAACCTTTACCAGGTAAGCATCACCCGGTAAGGTTAACTGATTATCCATTCACATACCTAGTTTATAATCAGTTTTACTTTCTTGAGCATGTGTGCACCAGGGTACTGAGGATTTCATTTGTGTCAGGGGGTGGTTAAATTAAACATGTTTTCACTGACATAGGTTTAGGGACTGAGAAAGGAGATGGAAAAGAGAAGACTGAGAGGGGGCATGGTAGCAGTTTTCAGGTATCTAAAAGGGTGTCACAAGGAGGAGGGAGAAAAATTGTTCTCCTTATCTGAGGATAGGACAAGAAGCAATGGGCTTAACTTGCAGCAAGGCAGGTTTAGGTTGAACATTAAGAAAAAATTCCTAACTGTCAGGGTGGTTAAACACTGGAATAAGTTGTGTAGGGAGGTTGTGGAATCTCCATCATTGGAGATATTTAAGAGCCCGTTAGATAGACATCTATCGGGGATGGTCTAGATGGTACTGGATTCTGCCATGAGGGCAGGGGACTGGACTTGATGACCTGTCGAGGTCCCTTCTAGTTCTCGTGTTCTATGGTTCTATAAGGAGAGGGACAGAGAGATAAAAATACAGCCTCAAATTGTACTTTATAAAATCACTATTTTTAAAGTGAAATCTGAATGTGGACTTTAATCAGCTCAGAAACACCAAATCATTAGCTGTGCAAATAAAGATGATGGGTCTGATACATTAATTCTTTATCTAGATCCTAATTAACACTTTTCATTAGTAGATCTCCCAGTGCCTTGCAAGAGAGGACACTGTCATTTTGCCCCATTTTACAGGTGGGGAAACTGAGGCATAAGACGTGACTTGCCTACGGTCACACAGGAGGACAGTGGCAGAGCTGGGAATAGTGCCCCTTAGTTTCAGTCCTGTGATCTATCCACTAGGATGGACTGCCATCTCACTGCCCCTTCTCAGATTTCAGCCTAAACCTTAATTAAACCTGATTTCAGTGACAATTGAGTGCCCAAATGACTTTGATGATGCAGGCCAGTGGTTTTCCAGCAGTGGTCCACAGATCCCTGGGGGTCTGCAGTAAGGTCATCCTTAGGGTTTATGAGGCCCAATGGAGTACTATTACATTGGTACCTGTATGCCCAATGGCAGCCCATGGGGAGGAGGAAGGATGATGCTTTTATAGAGATGTAATTTTATAGTCTTCCGCAACACACTAATGAAATACTAAGGTCCTTTGAACTAACACAGTAAATTCAGAAACTGACATTCTATACCTGGGGATGGCAAATACCTGTTAAATGGCTTCATTACCACTCAAACAGCTCTTCCACAGGTTCCACGTTTGGCTAATAGCTCTGGCCGGCTTTTTCATTTTTAAGTTACCTAGATCCTCCTTGGAAGAAGCAGAGCCACAGAACAGGGATAAGGAGACATGTGAGGGTGGGCATTAAGACCCAGTGGTACCCCAGATTTTCAGGTGCCCTACACGGCTGCATATTCTGCATATGGATAAGGATGGCTCTGGTCTGCAGACTATCCCTAAGGGGTTCGTTATTGTAGGACAGTGGTTTTCATCATGTGCTCCACAGACCCCTGAAGGTCCATAGAGTCTACCTAAGGTTTTCAAAGGGGGATGGACTGCATTTGAGGTATCCTAGAGCAGTATTTCTCAACCAGTGGTACGAGTACCTTCAGGGATACTTGAGAGAAGTCCCGGGGGTAGGTCAACACAACTGAAATTTGGAGAAAACTGAATGTTTGTTTTAAGTTTTACAGCACTTTATTATTTTTGTACTTTTTACACCCAAAAACGTCATCGCCCGCCTGGCTACAATTAAGTTGTTTAAACAAATGTGTTGCAACGGTAGAAAAAGAATTTGTGTGTCTGAAAACTGTAGGTATTAGGGGTACTTATAATTTTTTTTTAAAGGAGGTACTTATAATTTTTTAAAAAGGGGTATCTTATAAAAAAAAGGTTCAGAAACACTGTTCTAGAAGCCCACAAATAAGAAAAAGTAGAAAACCACTGATCTACGCCTTTGGGTACAAGTGACGTGTCCCCCCTTGTGGTTTCCCTGTAGCGTGGATGAGATCCTCTATTGCTTTCGCCCATCTTGCTTAAGAAGTGGAACTCTGCCTGTGAAACAAAAGGACGAGTGGCCAGGCCCTGGGGACTGAGTAATTTTGCTCTAGCAATGGCTTGCAGTCCATGGATTTACTGCACTGCAAAGTGAGAGAGAAGTTGGGTTTGTACTGTCCTCTTGTCACCCGGATTGTGGAGTGTGATGATCAGGGACCCAACACTGTGAAGCCAAGGGAAACCTTACCCCTGCTATTAGCAGGAGAGTTGAGTGTGCAAGGAATGCAGGATTGCTCCCTACTGCCTCGCAACTTCCCAGCCTCTAGAAAACCCGTCCTGTGGCTGCATGGTATTGACACTGAAGCATCGTACCACATCAACCCCAAGTTTCAGCCCAAATCGCACTGTAGGATATGTCGCGGTTACAGCGAGTTTTCAGAACTCCGCTGTCAGATTTGTACCATGTTTATTAAACTGGTTAATTAGCCATTTGAAAGGGAAAAACCAAGGTCTTAAGGTCTCCCGGGTCAGTGCCAAGCCACAGCCTGTTAACTACTCCTGCCTTTCAGAAGCAATAAGTGAGGCTTTGGGGAACATATGGAACCAACTAGTCAAAAGGCTTTTATGAGCAAATTTAATAGGGGGCACAGTTTTGTGAGCAGAAATTCCAGTGGATGAGTTAATAGTTTCACTTTTCTTTGGCTGCTGCTTTTATAGAAACAACACCACCAAAAAAGTCACAGTCGCTCCTCCTTAGTGGCCCAGGTGCCTGATACTCAGAGGCATCCAGGGGGGTTTTTCTGGACACTGAAGGCATCTTTTAAGACAGTCCCACTGGAACCATTTTTCAGAGCTATTTCCTGCTGCTGACCTCATTATGTGAGTTTCACAGCTCACTAATTCCTTGCAATAGCACTTGTGCGTCAGGGACAGCAAGAGGGGACTGCCTGTCTTCTGGGAGCAGTAGGAATTTGGGCAAGCGCTTTAATGCCTTTTGATAATCCAGAATACCAGCATTTTTTTTGCCCTTCTGGCCCCTTATTTTGCCCTGAAACTCTGCATTTCATTTTCTGTTCAAATCCTGAGACAAAAAATACCCAACAGTGATAAGCCACAATCAATACTCACCACAGCCAGGAGTACTGGAGTTGTTGAAGGACTGGGACTTCCTGAGTTCTGATCCCAAGCTGGACACTGTAATGGTAGGTTTACTAGACAGTTGCCTGTTATGATTTATTTGCCTTGAGGAGCCTCAGTTATAGAACAAGATGCCATTGTGGTAGGCCCAGAACAATGAGATGGTCCCTTTTCCCAAAAGCTTAAACCTAATTGTGTACTGTCACCGTATTATTATAAATCTTATGCCACCTCATAGGTTTTTCCCCTAAATCACCAGCTTTAGGAGTCATGTGACTACATCGTTCGTATATCTAAATGGCTTCTGAGGCTCCCATTGTGGTAGCAGGTGAGTGCCTCACAATTTTTAATGTATTTTATCCTCAGACAGTGTGGCTGACAGACTTGCTGGGCCCCTGGGCAAGGTGGGGAGGTTGCTCTGCACTCCTGGAAGGGGCGGAGCCTCTGGTGGAGGGGGCAGGGCTGGGACCACCGGCCCTCAGCATTGCCAGTACCATACCCTCCCCCCTCCGGCAGCCCTCAGAACCACCTGGAGCACACTGCATGGCACTCTGGCAGTGATTTAAAGGGCCAGAGACTGGGCCCTTTTGAATTGCCAGATTCTGGGGCAGCTACTCCTTTTGCTCCCCCCCCACACCCAGTCGGCAAGTCCATCCTCAAAACACTCCTGTGAGGGAAGGGAATGTGATTGCCCCCATTGTCCAGATGGATAACTGAGGCACAGAGAGACCGAGAATATGTCAGCACTGCAGCTAGAAGTGTGCTTCCCAGTGTAGCTAGACAGACATGCACAGTACCTCAGCTAGCATGCTAAAGTAGCAACATAGCTGGGGCTAGTGCAGGCTGCAGCTCATTCTAGCTGCCATTGAGTGTAGCCAGGGAATCAGAGAGGGTCTGTGCTCAGACATCTCACCCAAGCTGCTATCTCTCCCTCCTCCCCACCGACTACCCTGCTGTTTTCCACATGCTCCCTTGATCAGAGCCAGTGCACCTGGCTACCCCAGCTAGGACGCCTGATCCCAGGTGCAATGTAGACCCAGCCTAAGTGTCCTGCCTCAGGAAGTCTGTACAGAGAACTGAATGCAAGATCCTAGGTGAAGTGTATGAACCACTAGTCTCTGCTGCCTTGGTGGAAGTTGGTGAGAAGGGCTGGAAAGGTTGTAAAGAGAGCAGAGGTTCCCAAACTTTTTCTGCTGCACCCCCTTCTCCAGGGGAGTCACGTAACAGCTGCCCCAGCTATCAGAACGTAAGAACATAAGAACGGCTGTACTGGGTTAGACCAAAGGTC
>JANRFK010004893.1:55464991-55476423 GCA_030068395.1 Apalone spinifera
GGGTTGTTGTGAGGCTAAATCCATTCAAGTGCCTGTTGGCAATGCAAGCCCTAAGTGCCTTATGTAGTTATGGGCCAGGTGATCAGATGGTGTAAATTGGCAAAGCTGAGCTGAATTGAATGGTGCTATGCCAGTGTAGACCAGCTAGGGCTTAGTAGACCAGCTGTAGACTATGCCAGTGTAGACCAGCTGGGGCTCAGGGTATTAAAGGTTCCAGGTGGGTAGTTTTCCATCTTATCGGATTAATTCATAGCACAGCTGTCTTTGACTGCTGAAACTCATGCTGATGCACCTTTGGAGGGGGGAATGGCTTGGCTGAAGACAGCTAGCTGAAGAAGGTGTTCTAATAGTATGGCCATTATTGCCACATAAGTGGGTGCTAGACAACAACCTTTCTCCTTTTGAAACCTGGATTCAACCCTGCATCACCAGGCAGCATCTGTGGAACTCCTTGCCAGAGGAGGCTGTGAAGGCTAGGACTATAATAGAGTTTAAAGAGAAGCTAGATAATTTCATGGTGGTTAGGTCCATACAAGGCTATTAGCCAGGGGATGAAATGGTGTCCTTGGCCTCTGTTTGTCAGAAGCTGGAGAGGGATGGCAGGAGACAAATTGCTTGATCATTGTCTTCGGTCCACCCTCTCCTGGGCACCTGGTGCTGGCCACTGTTGGCAGACAGGATACTGGGCTAGAAGGACCTTTGGTCTGACCCGGTACGGCCATTCTTATGTTCTTATGTTCTTAAGTACCCCCAGCACAAAAGCACGCTGCGGCTTGTCAGTGCCAGCAGACACAGCTGCCAACAGGAATGGAAGAGCAGAGGGTACTCTCTGTTGGTACTGAGTGCATTGGCCAGACAGATGGACGGCAGAATGGGATTGCATGCTGCATTTGGGAATCAGGTTGATTCGACAGAGCTGGGTGAGAGAACCTGTACAGAATACTCCTCAGTAGAGCCCTGCCAATGCACTCAGATCTGCTTGATATCTGTAGCTGTGGAAGCAGATATCTGCGACTCATTTTTGTGGATACAGCTGCAAAAGCGAATGCTAATTTTGTGTCTAGAACCCCGCACATTGGTGGATATCTACTTTATATCCGCAGGAATCTGTATCCGTAGCTGTAGATGCAGATAGCCACAGCTTGTTTTATGGGTGTGGGTACAAATTTTGTATTTGCACAGAGCTCTACTCATCATTGCCCTGCCGCATGTCAATACATTCAAATGAGACCCTTGCGTTCCCCGCCACTAAATAAATCCACCACCATTTTTTTTTAATCCGTTTTTTGAAAGAGGAAGAACTCCAAACCCTGTGGTTACATGGCTCTCTGCATGGCCAAGCACAGTCTCTCCCTGTTCATAACTCCTTAATTAAACTGAATAAACCACAGCAGGTCCAACCTTATTCAGTTAGACTGTGACACAGAAGTTGAGAGATTTATGCCGGACAGTCTGGGGGGAGAGTCAAAGCGATACTGAAATGAAAATACTATAAAAGTAGAGATGGGGAAGGAGTGTTCTGATTTTCGGCCAGGCTTTATTTTTTTCCCTTTATGGAAGAACATTGTGAGATTTAAGCAGGGGTCGCCCCACCAGATTGGATCAACAACCCGTTTTGTCGATTATCCTCTTTCACAATGTGCTCAACCACAACCACTTCAGAGAAAGGCGCAAAAAAATCTTGTCATGTAAAATTGCGATCAGCTCCTTGAGGACAGTTCTTCCACACCTCAGATAGACAGTTAATTGCTTTAAGGTCCTCCTAGTCTGATGTAAAGTTGGATTTTCTCCTGTTTGTATAAATGGAATAACAGGGAAGGGGGAAGTAATACCACTAAGCCAGAGGTTTTCAAACTTTTTTTGTCATGACCCAGTTGAAGAAAATTGTTGATCCTGCGACCCAACATAATTTGACTGGAGTGGGGGCTCTGGGATTGGGCTGAGGAGGAGAGATTTGGGGTATAAGAGGGGGCTCTGGCTTTGGGGGAGTCAGGGCAGGGGCAGGAGGGGCTTACCTCAAGCAGCTTCCGGTCAGTGGTGCATGGGGGTGCTAAGACAGCTTCCTGCCTCTCCTGGCACCTCAGACCAGCTGCGCCCCAGAAGAAGCCAGCAGCAAGTTCCCAGCCAATGGGAGTGCAGAGCTAGTGCTCAGGGTAGGGGCAGCACACGGAGTCCTGTGCACTCCCCCTGCCCCCACGTAGGAACCGGGCCTGCTGCCGGCTGCTTTTGGGGCACAGCGCAGTCTGCGGTGCCAGGAGAGGCAGGGAGCTGCCTTAGCTCCACCACTGCTCACCTGATCCCCCAGCAGCAATGAGACCCAGCTCCCAACATTCCACCCCCCCAGTCCTAGGGCACGACACCTAGTTTGAAAACAGCTGCATTAAGCTATTTGGCTTCAGTGGTATCTTGTGAAGGGGAGTTCCACCAGTGAACTAGGTATGAATTTAACTATGGGTTAATGGCCAATGTGGTAACTTATTATGTATGAATTTAAGCATCCAAGAATTCCTTTAGTCCATTTGAAATGGATTGCCTCTCAGGGTAATTGGATTTTTTTTTGCTCTCGTATTGAGAGAGGCTACATAAGAGGGTCTCCTTATTATTTTGTCTACCTTTCTATTCTACCCCCATCATTGGCTTCCTTTTTTGCCCTGGACTCCATTTCTACCCCACCTCATCCCTCCTCAGAAGTCTCCTGTCTTGCTGCCCTCCTCCATTCTCAGCCTCCATCTCTTGTGTCCTCCTCTTGGGCCGTGTGAAGCTGGCCCGCTTGTGAGTCCCCATTTCTGCACTGCTTTTTGGCGCCAATTTTGGTTAAACTAGATCCCACTGGAGACCGCGGTGTGACATGCCTGGGCTGCTTTATTGAGATGGCAATTCAGCAATCATAATTGATGTGTATGTAGCACCTTTCCCACAGATGAACCTTTACACACTGTGCGCCGTACCAGGCCTGGTCACAAGCCCTTTGAACTCAATGAGGCATCTTTCCGTTGACTTGAATGGGTGTATGATTAGCCCTGCATTGTGCAGCAACTCAGTGGGAGAAGCCTGCCCCTTGTGTAGTGCATGTAGCACAACTGCATGCTCCTGAACAATAATAATTAATATCTAGCTCTTCTATGGCCATGTCCATCAGCAGATCTCAAGGTGCTTTATGAAAGAGGCCGGCTCTTTCATAAAGAAGGCCAAGGATAATCTGTGTTTTATTATCATACTTGACTAATACACATTCAGTCTGTTCTTGGAGAAGGAAGGAAAGAGGTTGGTATCATTATCCCCATTTCACAGCTGGGAAAACTGAGGCACTATGCTGTCTCTTGCCCTTCAAGCCAGTGGCAGAAATGGAAAGCCTGAGTCCAGGGTTGTATCCACTAGGTCACACAGCCCTCCAATTACATTTCCCTCCAATCTGGCCAGCAAATTGTGCTGCTGGCACTCAGCTGCTACAGTACTGTGGCAGCCATCACTGTGCACCAAGGTGAGCTGACAGACTTGCCGAGCCCCTGGGTAAGGAGAGGGGCTGGCTCTGTGCTCCTGGAAGGGGTGGGGCCTTGGGTGGAAGAGGTGGGGCTGGGGCTCCCGGCTCTCAGCGCCACCTGGACCGCGACATCATCCTCCCCCAAGTACAGTCCAGAGTGCACCACTTGGGGCTCTGCTGCATGGTGTGTGGGGTTCCAGTGGTGATTTTAAGGGCCCAGGTCACCACTATTGAGGCAGTAGCAGTAGTGGTGCTGGGACGTTGTAGTAGTGATGGCAGCTAGGAGCCTGTGGCCCTTTTGAATCACCAACCTCCAGAGAAGTTGCCTCTTTGCCTATGGAGGCCGTGCCGCTCCCAACCCCCCACACACCCGGCCAATTATGGCCTGGGAGCGGGGGGAAGCGCACAAAGTTTCCTCTGCCCTGCTCCTGCCCTGCAAGGAGCTCATGGCCCTTAAAAGTGCCACGCCCTCCTGGCAGGGCGGGAGGAGACTTTGCAAGCTCCCCCGCCCCCCCAGCCCTGATTGGCCTGGGGGTAGAAGGAGAAACGTGCACAGTCTCCTCCCACTGCCAGGGACGTGGGCGCCTAGGGGGAATCTCGGGGGGGCGGGAAGTCTTCACACTCTCCTCCACCCCCAGACCCATCATGGTCAGTGGGTGGGGAAACAGGGAAGTATCCTGGCCCCGCCCCTTCCACTTGAGGCTCTGCCCCTTCCAGAGCGGTCTAGGCCCCGGTAAAAAATTATTGCCCCCCCGATCTAGATCATCCCTGACAGATGTCTGCTTTTAAATATCTCCCATGTCACATCAAAGGAGTCTGCCCCCTCTATCCCAAGAGAAGAGCCGTGGTGTGTCACTCTCCAACCTGCGGGGTGTCTGCAAATCACTTTGTTGCGATACGTATCCCTGGAGCAACGTTCTCTGTGCATCCTGCATTTCACCTGCCCTTCAAGACAGAAGGGTCCTAAGAATTCTAATCGTGTTGTTCACTTGCCTCCGTGCCAACGCTGGAGAAACACCCCGGCGCTTCTGGCTCACTTCCAAAGCGAGTCAGTGAAACTGTAAGAACAAACCGCACGGCTGAAGCCATTAGGTGACGCGTTGAATGATAAGCAGGCCCTTGATGCGTCCAAGACACGGAGCTTTATCGAGGTGAAAGAAAATAAATCTGCTGCATGCCACGTGGGTAGCTATTGAAACGGGGCTGTTGGGAACCATCTCATCACTTTCCGGGCTGAGGAGTGTAGATGAACTCTCATGGCGCCTCGTCTTTCCTTCCGAATAGATTGCTCTTTCCAATGAAGCGCCAGAGCACTCCTGGGTGTCCCATGAGTTGACCCAAAGGAGCTTTGGTCCAGACAAAAATCAGCCCTGCAGCCCTTGTGCAGGTATTCAGGCCAGCTGAAGCCAGGAGGTCACCCATGATTGGGCCATTATGTCTGGTCACCAGAAAAGCTGATCTGAATTGTGACATGATTGTCCGCACCAGTTCATGCTCCTGGGTGTGAGAGAACACCAGCTTGCTGCGTCCTTCCGCACTCTGGGGCAGGACACTTTTAGGAAAATCTTCTGCTCCACTGTGTGCATGAACCACAATTTTGGTTCCTCAGATCCTCCGACTTTCTAGGCTTTGGGAACAAGACCCCAAATTGAGAGCCAAACGTTCACAAAAGGCTGCTAATTTTCACAGTGGGTCAAACCAAAATACCGGATATCTAAACAATCTCAAACTCTGGCCCAGGGCCAGGCATGTTGTTTTTTGGACATTTGGATCCAACATTTTGCAGGTTGGGGTCCGTTTATTTTTAATAGCTCCGGTCCAGAAAAAACCAACACACGCACCAAGATTTTTTTCATGGGGATAAAAACCGCGCGTTTCAGAACGGTCATCCCAGAAATGGTGGAAAACAATTTCTTTTGTTTATTTGAAACCTTTCATAACAATGGAGTTTCAAAACTTTGAAGTCAGAATACATTTATCCATTCAATATTTATGTAGTTGGAGAGATTTTGATCAGCTCTGCTTAGCTACAGGGGAGCAAAGGATAAAAGAGGTGCTGTTTTGAGAATAAGGGCTTGACTACATTATAGCGGGTTTGCTAGTACAAGTTGAACCTCTCTAGTCCGGCGCTCTTTGGTCTGGCAACACCCATGATCCGGCATGATTTTAGTTAGCCAGATGTCTACTTATCATGGGTCTGGCCAAATTTCCCGCCGTCCCATAAAGTTTGTTTACCACCACCAGTCCTGGCCCTCAATGTTCTGTGTTGTTATTTAGCTCTGAGTTACCCCTACATGTCTTCTAAGAGCCCAGCAAGCAGTGGAAGTGTTGGTAACGCTGCTAGACAATATTGACCTCCCATGGTTAGGCAAATTCTCTGGTTTGGCACCGGTTGGGTCCCAAAGGTATTGGACTAGAGTTATATCAATACTGATATAACTAGTGGAGTTTTTCAGATAGTATAGATAAACCTATTATTGTTATGGGTTTTTTTGTTTTGTGTTGTTGCCGGATAGTTTTCTTGGTTAGAGTGTGTGTGTAGTATTTTGGGGTGTGGGTGTGTTGTTTTTTTCCCCCCACACACACCTAGACAACATAGCCAGGCTGGTAAAACTTTTGAGTAGACCAAAATTCAGTGTAAGACGTCCTTGGAATCCAAAAACATCTGTCAGTCCTGTGTCAACTGCTGCAAAGCGTTTGAACAGTTCCTGGCTTTTAAGGTGCTGTTTTTATGAAGTTGGCCTTGGAAGGACTTATTTAATCCTACTTGTTCAAGGGAAATGGGAAGGACTTGTTTGTTTTTTAACTCTATTGTAGCTTAAGGATGGGAGATGCTGTTTCTCTTTTGTATCGTAGCCAGAGGACATTTTTGTCACCTCATTATAAAAAATAAAGCATTTGACTTCCCTGACTTGGCAGGATTAGAATTCAAGCATTCCACAAGAATTTCCACATGCTCCTTGAACACGATAGGTCAGATCCTCATTGAATGTAAATCAATGTAACTCTGTTACAGTCAATGAAGCTACGCTGACTTACACCAATTGAGAATTTGGTGGTGCCTAGATTTTAATCAGTGTGGGGGGCATTTGTATATAGACTAAAGTCAAATCCTGGATGGATTTATATGTTATACAATTATACCTTGTACAGAAATTGGTTGCCTTGATCTGCCATGCGGTAATGACATTGATCTCATTTGTTTCTCCCGATTTTCTGTACAACTGGAGCAGAATCGTGACGATCTGGTTTGGGGTTATGTGTGTCATTTTGAACATTTCTTTTTGGGGAAAGGAAGGAGTTGTGACTCTTTCCTTCCTCCAATCCCAATCCTGAAATTCTAGGACAGCGGTACTCAAACTATTGGGTGGGAAAGTGAATCACAACCCTATTTTAATGGGGTTGCCACGGCTGGCTTAGGGATTTGGAATGGGTCTCCTATGAAGAGAGATTAAAAAGACTTGGACTTTTCAGCTTAGAAAAGAGGAGACTGAGGGAGATAGAGGTCTATAAAATCATGACTGGTGTGGAAAAAGGGAATAAGGAAAAGATATTTACTTATTCCCACAACATAAGAACTCGGAGTCACCAAATGAAATTAGTAGGCAGCAGGTTTAAAATGAACAAAAGGAAGTTTTTCTTTGCTCAATGCATAGTCAACCTGTGGAACTCCTTGCCAGAGGATGTTGTGAAGACTAGGACTTTAACAGGGTTCAAAAAAGAGCTAGATAGATTCATGAAGGTTAGGTCAATCAATGGCTATTAGCCAGGATTGGTAGGAATGGTGTCCCTAGCCTCTGTTTCTCTGGAGGTGAGTGACAGGGGAAAGATCCCATGAGGATTCCCTGTTGTGTTCCCTCCCTCTGGGGCATCTGGCATTGGCCACTGTTGGCAGACAGGACACTGGGCTAGGTGAAACTTTGGTCTGACCCAGTATGGCCGTTCTTATGTTCTTATGGGTTAGATGTGCTTGGGATAGGGGCCCAAGCTCAAGCCCTTCAAGTTATAGGTCCCCTTCCTGGGGTCGAAACCCCTGGGCTTGGGCTTTGACCTGACTGTCTGGGATGGTGGGGCTTGTAATTTAGCTTCCCACTCGCTTGGGATAAAGGGGCTTAGGGCAGGATCCGGCTTCGGCCCTTCCTCCTGGGATCATGTCATAACTTTTGTTGTCAGAAGGGGGTCACAGTGCAATGAACGACCATACTGGGTCAGACTGAAGGTCCATCCAGCCCGGTATCCTGTCAGCCGCCAGTGGCCAATGCCAGGTGCCACAGAGGGAGTGAACACAACAGGTAATGATCAAGCAATCTCTCTCTTGCCATCCATCTCCACCCTCTGACAAACAGAGGCTAAGAATACCATTCTTTACCCGTTCTGAGTAATACCCATTAATGGACTTAACCTCCATGAATTTATCTAGTTCTCTTTTAAACCCTCAGGCAAGGAGTTCCACAGGTTGACTGTGCACTGTGTGAAGAAGGACTTCCTTTTATTTGTTTTAAACCTGCTGCCCATTAATTTGATTTGGTGGGCCCTAGTTCTTATACTATGGGAACAAGTAAATAACTTTTTCTAATTCACTTTCTCCACACCACTCATGATTGTATATACCGTTCTTATGTTCAGTCCAGATGCAAAAACTCTCACAGCTTGATCAAGCTGCACAGGCTCCTGGAAGGCCAGAGAGAGAGCTGGGCCAGTCCTGTTGCAGAGTCAATTCAGAGTCCATGCTTTTCTGGGGTGTTAAAGTCTACACTTCCTGAATCAAAATGTCAGGGCCTCAAATCCTCCGGCTTGGTCAGAGTTTGGAAGAGGAACCCAAATTGGGTGCTGAAACTTGCAAAAGGCTCGTAACTTTCCTCATGGCTCAAACCAATGTACCAGATCTGAGTAATCTCCTTTTGACTGGGTGGTGTACCTTTGGGTGTATGTTTTCAGCGCTGTTGTTGCATTAAGCTAGAATTCCTCCTAACCTTCACTGGGAACTTTGCTTTTTGTGAAATTTGACAGACCTCTTACGAACTGTATCTTTTGGGCTATGCTTTTTGGAGAGGAGGGTTAAATCACGTTTCTAATGCTTTCTAAACATCCAGGCTGGCCACGAACATTGCAAAAATATAAGAATGGCCATGCTGGGTCAGACTAATAGCCTATGAAGCCAGTATCCTGTCTCCGACCATGGCCCAGTGCCAAGTGCTTCAAAAGGAATGGATAGAACAGGGCAATGTGAAGCAATCAATCTCCTGTCATCCAGGCCTGTTTTCTGGCAGTTGGAGGTTTAGGGACACCCAGAGCATGGAGTTTGCATCCCCGACCATCTTGACTAAAAGCCATTGATGGACCTGTCCTCTGTGAACTTCCCTAATCCTTTTTTTAACCGAGTTATACTTTCAGCCGTCACAGCATCCTGAGGCAGTGAGTTCCACACGTTGACTGAACATTGTGTGAAGAGGCGCTTCTTTTATATATATATATATATATATATATATAAACTGTCTGCCTGTACAAAACAGATATATATATATATATATATATATATATATATATATAAACCACACGGCCATTTGCCCTCAAACACAGACAACACCTACTCATGAAAAACCATCCCAACCAGCTGTTCTCCCAGTTTGTAGCAGAGGGTGAAATGGAAAATACCTTTTGAAAAAAGAATGAAAGGTTTTAATATACCACACGCACACACAAGGGGGGAAAAAAGGGCTGGCCACAGGCTCCTGGCTTTATTGCCACACTCTTTCCTTTGATCAGGATCCTCACTTGGGCGTCTTGGCAGCTCCAAGGCGCTGGTTTTAGTGTCGGAATAGCAGAAACGTTTTGTCAAAGGAAACAAAGGGTTTGGAAGAAAAATAGAAAGACATGAACTTTTCCATATGTTTGCAGCTGGCAAGGGTTTGCCTGGACAGTCCCAACTTTGGGGGCTTTCAGGGGATATTAGTAAGCATTAGGGGTTACCCTCAAAACTGAAACCTAACCCTCTAGTTGCATATCCCGGAGGCTTGTCATCCTTATTCAATTAATACCTGGATCCCAATAATCCGGCCCTAAGTATACACTGCATACTTGGGTGAAGCTTGCAGAAAGAGGCTACGCTCATTCTGACTGTGTTTTGTTAAGCCTTCTTTAATCAAAACACTCATTCAGATAGGGAGGCCGGCTGCATATTTTGGCATCGCTACCAAAGAGGGAGAAAGGGGTGGGGGGGATGTTGATTTCTTTTTCCTTTAAGTGCTCAGAAAGTGACTATTTAACTGATGTGGAAAAACAAATAGAAAACATACATGGAGGGCAGGACTTTGCCGAGATTCACTGAATATCTTTGAACAGCGATAAACACGCCATGCCCCCCAAGGTGTTTCCGAGACGCATGGCTAGTGTCTGCAACCATTCTCCCTTCTCCTACCACCCCGCACACTTAAATTCCTGACAGTGAGGAAGGGCAGAAGGAGGTTGATTCTGGTGTCCAGTCAGAGCCGAAGTGGCATGAGGCTTTCTGCAGCCCTGCTAACGTCACATCCCCAACACTGAGGAAGCCAGCTGCTCGGTTCGGGCCACCTCTGCGGGGGTGGAGCACCACTGACGTCGCTGGTGCTTAGTGGAGGTTCCAGCCTATACTCATCTAGGGGTCTTTTAGAGATCTAGGCCTGTTGGGGTTTTGGAAGCATCTCTGTATCTCTGGACTCACTGGCAGAGGGGGGAATTGGCCTGTCAGGTCTGTCATGTTTCAGTCCTGGAGAAGGAGTAATTGAGCCTGGAGTTCCTTCAGCGCTTTCTGCCTTCAGCATTCTTAGTTATGGTAGAAGCGACAAGGAGTCCTGTGGCACCCTATAGACTAACAGATGTATTGCAGCATAAGCTTTCGTGGGCAAAGACCCACTTCGTCAGATGCATGACATGCATCTGACGAAGCGGGTCTTCGCCCACTGTGACGTAGTGTGGGTACCTTGCTGGTTGCTAGGCTTGGGTTGTGAGTGACCTCCACTGGCTGCTGTCTGCAGCACGGCCCAGCAGGGCAGGGGATGAGTCATTATGCAAAGGGGGCTGATCAGTCATCCCCCAGGGAGCGGAACAATGGGAAGAATGGGAGTGGAGCCCTGGATGGGGGCAGGGCTGGAAGTGAGTTAGTTAAGTTTCTGTCTGGGATCATGGAGAAAGCAGCCTAGGCAACGGGGCTGGGATTTAGGGGCCCAGTCTCCCCCATCTCAAGGGGGGCTGAGGCATCCTAGGTCTGCCCTGTAACCAGATTACATCTGTGCTGTGCTGTATGCTGCTGTATCCTAGAATAAACTCCCTCTATTATACTGGCTGGTGGAGTCTGTCTGTGCCACTACAGGGGTGCAGGAGACGGGAAAACCCCAACGCGCCGTCACACCCACGAAAGCTTATGCTGCAATACATCTGTTAGTCTATAAGATGCCACAAGACTCCTTGTCACTTTTGCAGGTCCAGACTAACATGTCTACCGCTCTGATATGGTAGAGATTTATAAATTGAGATGCTTCAAGACCACTAAGAGGTCAGACAAGATGAGAGAGGCCACCTAGTGGCTGTCACACAGGCCTCCTGAGCTCTGCACCAACCACAGACACAGGTTCGTCATCCCAGTGTTTCCCTTCCCTCTTCCTGCCTGTAGCGGGGTCCAAGCAGTCCTGCCTACCGGCACCCCACCTCTGAGTCTCTTCCCGTGAGTCTCCGGCCCTCTCTAGCCATCCCGGGCAGCCAGTCACGCTGACGCCCTCCGCCTTGCCGCTCAGGCCGTTACTGCTCGGCTCCTGGCTCGGCCGGGCTGGTTGCTTGTCATCGGGTTGCTCCGCTCGTCCCGCCAGTCTCTGCGTCGGCGTCCTGGGCGTCCGTTGCCCCTCGCACCCTGTGTCCTCCGAGCTCACCTTCTCCACCTGCGAGGGGTCAGAGCACAGCCAGCCCCCACTCTCCTCCC
>JANRFK010004893.1:55476523-55493976 GCA_030068395.1 Apalone spinifera
AGGGTACCGTCATGCTTGGGGACCAGTACTATTGGGCTCCGCCACCTGCTCCACGATTCTTGTATCACCCCCATCTGGAGCGTCTTCTGGATCTCTTCCCGAATGGGCTCCCACATTTTACGTGGTAGTGGCCGGAGGTGCTCTCGCACCCTGGTCCCTGGCGTGGTTTGGATGTGGTGGCAGGCTACAGAGGTCCAGCCAGGCTGGGTCGACATCACCATTGTGAATTCCTGGAGGAGTGCTCGGACCTCCCCCTTCTGGGAGTCCGACAGGGTATCGCCGAGCGTTACAACGGCTCCTGATTGGGTTAGGTCCCCTCCCCATGGCCCTAGCTTGGGTTCCACCGGTTGGGTGGTCATTAGCATACCCTTACGTGCATTCCATTTCTTCAGCGGGTTCACGTGGTAAAGCTGGGTGCCTTTTCACTTGTCTGTCAGCCGGACTTCGTAATCTACTGGTCCCACTTGACGGATGACCTCGTAGGGGCCCTGCCATTGGGCCATAAATTTTGACTCGGCCGTGGGTAGCAGGAGTAGTACCCGGTCACCTGGAGCAAAGATGCGGCTTCGGGCTCCTTGGTTGTAGCACCTGGCCTGTCTTTCCTGCGCCCGCCCCAAGTTCTCCCTCGCCAGTTCTCCAGCCATTCTCAGCTTTTTCCACAGGTCAAGTATATACGGGACCGTCCCCTTTACCCGCGAGCCCTGTTCTTCCCAGTCCTCCTTCACGAGGTCGAGGATGCCCCACGGTTGCCGGACATATAATAGCTCAAAGGGCGAAAACCCGGTAGAGGCCTGGGGGACCTCCCGTATAGCGAACGAGAGGGCTGGCAGGAACAGGTCCCAGTCCGTGGGGTCCAGCCCTACAAATTTTCTGAGCATCGATTTCAAAGTACGGTTAAAATGCTCCACCAGCCCATCGGTCTGGGGGGTGCTAGACTGTAGTCCGAAGCTTCTTCACCCCCAGCAACTTGCACAACTTGGCCATTACTCGGCCGGAAATGTTTGTCCCTTGGTCCGTTAGGATCTCATGGGGTATCCCCACCCTTGCAAAGACCTTCACCATCTCTGCCGCCAGAATGGGCGCCTTGGTGCTACGGAAGGGTACTGCCTCTGGATAACGCATGGCATAGTCTACAATGACTAGGATGTATTGGTTGCCTTTTTTTGACCTCTCCAGGGGACCGACCAAGTCCAGTGCCACCCTTTCGAAAGGTGTATCTACCACCGGCAAGGGGACTAGGGGAGCTTTGGGCACTCTTCCCCCCGCCCTCTGCCTTTTGGCAGTCTGGGCAGGACTCACAAAAGTCTTTGGTCTCTTTATACACCCCGGGCCAATAAAAGCGTTGTAAAATCCTTTGCAGGGTTTTTTCTCCCCCTAGGTGATCCGCCTATGGGTTGGCGTGTGCCAGGTCCAGCACTTGCCACCAGAATCGCGCCAGTACCAACAACTGGTATATCTCTCCCAGTTCCCCCGGCTGGGCGGCGACCCAATATAACCGGTCGGCTCTTACCTCGAACCGTGGGCCCCCTGGTGCTGTCCGCCCGGTGTCGGGGTCCTTGCCGACTTGCTCCCATGCGTGCCTCAGGGAGGGTTCATCTCATTGTTCGCGTAGAAAGTCCTTCCCTTCCCCCACTTCGCTCCTGCCCTCTGGTCCGGGCTTAGTCTCCGCGGCCTGGGCCTCCATGGGTTCACGTGCGGTCCTCCTCTGCTTGGGCCGCTTCGGAGGTTGTTGCCCCATGGCCTTGCCCCCTCCATGCCGCCAAACATCTAAACCCCGGCCAATCTCGTCCCAGTATCACTGGGTATGTCAGTTTTGGGGCCACCGCTACCCAGCATCGAGCTTGTTGTTGCCCCTCCCTTATTTGCACTACTTGCGTGGGGTAGTGACTCACCTCACCGTGAATACACTGCATGGCTACGGGTGGGCCTCGGACCCCCCCTTGCGCTGCCAGTTCCCTTCTGACCAGTGTTTGGTTACACCCTCTGTCCACCAATGCCCACGCTGGCCGTCCGGCCACGCTTACCTGGACGGTGATTCGGGGCAGGTCCCGTGTCGGCAGTCTTCTTGGGGTCGTTTGGGCTCACCCATAGGAACAGTCCACAAATGGGCAGTCTCTGTGGAAGTGGCCCTCCTGTCCGCATTCGAAGCAGGCTCCCTGCTTCGCAGACTTGGGTGATCATGCGGGCGCCTCCGCCGGCTGTCCGATGTTGGCGTCCTCGGGGCTTGTCGAGGGTCCCTTGTCTCGCCCCTTCTCCCCATTGCCCCCAGGGGATGGGAGGTGCTGCCCATGTCCCCCATCCCCTCATCACTTTAGCTCTACCTGTGGTGGCTTGGCTTCGTCCTGGCGTCTTAGCGCTTTGCGGGCTGCCTTCTTCTCCTTCCGCCGCCATGTAGTTCTCGAGGATCGAGATGGCCTCCCCCAATGTCGTTGGCTGCTGTCGTCATACCCAGATCCAACTATCAGGCGGCAAGATCTGTACTGGTCTAAAATGATCATGTCCACTACCTGCACTGCCGTCTTGCATTCTGGGTCGAGCCAGTGTGTGGCTGCCTCCCTTAGCCTCTGCACCACGACCCTCGGCCGTTCCCCCGGCTGGTATTTCTCGGACCGGAACCTTTGTCTATAGGCTTCGGGGGTGATGCCGGCCTGGTCCAAGATAGCTTCCTTGACCTCCCTATAGTGCAGGACATCCCTCTCAGCCAAACCCCTGTACACCCACTGTGCTGGCCCCGTCAGGTAGGGTGCCAGCAGGGTCACCCAGTGTTCTTCGGGCCACCGGGCGGCTGTGGCGACCCTTTCGAAGGTAACTAGGAAGGCCTCTGGGTCATCCCCAGTTGTCATTTTCACCAGTCTTAGGGGCAGCGCCAGGGCCGAGCCCCCGGTTGCCTCCCCAGGGGCCGCTGCTGCCCCACCCCCCTGCTTTGCCCATTGTCCCTGCTGTTTCTGCTGGTGCTCTACTAGTTCCTGTACCAACTGCTGTTGCTCTGTCAACTGCTGGAGCAGTTGGGTCTGTTGTTGTTGCTGTTGCTGCTGGTTCTCGGCCAGCACTCCAGCAACTTCCCTATCTCCATTTTCCCCTTCCTATCGTGCCTACCCTTTCCTGTCTGTACCTAGCCTACACCCAAAAAATGTTGTTTGTTTGTTTAAATTTCACCACTCCGCCCCCTTCGTGCTCACATTCTCCACCAGTGTAGCAGGGTCCTGCCTACCGGCACCCCACCTCTGAGTCTTTTCCTGTGAGTTTCCGGCCCTCTCTAGCCATCCCGGGTGGCTAGTCATGCTGACGCCCTCTGCCTAGCCGCTCAGGCCGTTACTGCTCGGCTCCTGGCTCAGCTGGGCTGGTCACTTGCCGTCGGATTGCTCCGCTTGTCTCCTGGGGGTGTCCCACAGGACTCTGCATCGGTGTCCTGGGTGTCCGTTGCCCCTCGTGCCCCCCGAGCTCACCTTCTCCACCTGCGAGGGGTGAGAGCACAGCCAGCCCCTGCTCTCCTCCCCCCTTTGGCTCCCCACTGCCTCTCTTTTGTACCCCCTCCGGGGTCCTAGCGCCCTCCTTCCTGGCTTCCTGCTCGACCGCGCCTGAGCTGGCGGCCAGCCGCTTGCCTCCCACGGCAGTGACAGCATTCCCCCAGTCGGCGGGTGCCGCCAGGCTGCCGGTGCTTGCGGGGACTTTGTCTTCCCCTTCCCCGCCTACGTCCCGTGCCCCCCAGGGCTTGAGCCGCCGGCCGAATGCTCCAGCTGCCGGCACCTGCCAGCCAGCTGATTTGGGAGCGGGGATCGGCTTCCCCGTCACACCACCGCACATAGCTCCTCCTCCATTCCTCTCCTTCTTTTGTCTTTCTAAGAACGGCCATGCTGGGTCAGACCAAAGGTCCATCTAGCCCAGTGTCCTGTTTCCCAACAGTGGCCAATGCCAGATGCCCCAGAGGGAGTGAACAGAATACTGAATCATCATGTGATCCCTCCCCTGTCACCCATTTCCAGCCCTCTGACAAACAGAGGTTAGTGACACCATTCCTTCCCATCCTGGCTAACAAGTTAATGGACTCATTCTCCGTTAACTTATCTAGTTATTTTTTGAACTCTGTTGAAAGTCCTGGTCTTCACAACATCCTCTGGCAAGGAGTTCCACAGGTTGACTGTGCAAAGAAACACTGCCTTTTGTTTGTCTTTCTCACTCCTTCCTGCCCCTTCTGTATGCTTCCTCACATGGGGTCCTGGGCCACATGAGGATCATGGGAGATATACCTATCTTATAGAACTAGAAGGGACCTTGAAAGATCATCAAGTCCAGTCCCCTGCCCTCACGGCAAGACCAAGTACCATCCCTGACAGATTTGCCCCAGATCCTTAAATGGCCCCCTCAAGGATTGAACTCACAACCCTGCGTTTAGTAGGCTAAATGCTCAAACCACTAAGCTATTCCTCCCCTGGAGCCTTTTCATTCTCTTCCTCCTACCTTGTTTCTTCCTGGCACTGCTTGTCTCCAAGGAAAAGAGACACAGGCCTTCTACTGTTGCCATGTACCACAGACAGCAAGTCCGGCCTCCTGCTACTTTTCAGCTGATCAGGTGTGGGAGGAAGAGCCGTCTTTGCTAAGGAAGCAGAAAAGACTGCAAATCAGCCCCTAGCTACTAGAATTTTTTCCTCCGGCCTCATGCAAGTCTAAGTCAGCCTGCGCCTCAGAATGAATTTGATATGTGTGGTCTCAATTGCAGCACCGAGAGGAGAAGTGAGCTGCTAAGGTCCCATCGCTAGGAGTGGAACCCCGGTTTGATGACTTCCCCGCCATTCCCAATTGCCGAGGCCGTTTTGTGACCAGAGGAGGAGGCAGGTGCTCTGGTGCCTTGCGATGCCTTCAAAAAAGTCGATTCTCGCCGAGCATCAGCAAAGGGCAGGATGGAAGAACTATTGCAGGGCTGGAAATGCTGATTGAGTCCAAACCGCAACACCACTTCCTGCCGTGCTCCCTCCCTGGAGCGGGGCTAGGGACAGCTTGGCCAAGGACGAGGCGGACATTCCAGGGTAGACGTTCACAGGAGAGTTAGTTTTCCTGATGCTTCTCCCACTGAACATGGCCGCTTTGTGACTGAATAGAATGAAGGCTCTGCCCTGAGTTGGGTGAGAATGAAATCCTATGAGTAGGGCTGTGAATGTGTTTTAATAGTTTGAGATTTCTGGTCAATGCGAGTTCCAGGACAGATTTATGCCTACTGGTAAGGCTCCTGTAAACCTCTCCCTCAGCCTGCCTGCCAGAAGATCTCCCTGGTGGGATCAAGCTGGCTTACTTCTTCCTGGCTGTACCCTCTTCCCTTTCCAGCATGCCCTGTTTGAGCCCTAGACACCTCCCCTCTCAGAGCTGTCTCTAGTTCTCCATAGCTTTGCTCCTTGTTTAACCACTTAAACAAGCTGTGCAAAGTGGGTGTAAAAAGCCACCCTCCAAACAGACCTAGAGGATGGGGCCTGGTCCGGCATCTAAACGGTGGCCAGTGCCAAATGCTTGAGAGGCAAGAACCAGGCAGATGTGGGGAAATGAAGCGCCCGTTCTGCTTCAGAGCGAGCCGATTTTGCCCTGAGTGAGATGAAGGGGTAAGGAAGCTCATTTCTCCGCCTTTCACATACCTGCCGGGCTTCCAGGTTTTTATTTTTTCCGTTAGACTCAGCAACAAATGGAAGACTTGTTTGGCTAGTGGCAGGGCAATAATCTGCCCACCACGGTGCATCACTCCTTGACGGTTTCCTCTTTCTCCATTTTCTGTAATGACCCAGGTGTTGAGCTGTTCGGAAGCCACCGGCTTTGGACCATGTCAAATTAATTAGCTGCCTCTTTTCTTGGCTCCTGGGAGCCCTGGTGGAAGGAAACTCAAGGCTCCTGGAGCAGAAACTGTTGAGTCAGCAGCAGTCATTTCAGCAACCACAATCTCATGTCAGCTTTATCCTTCTCTTGGCTCCTCTGATGCTCCCAGTCCATTCGGCATGTGCTAGCGGAATTCTTCTCATTACGGTAACCATAAATTGTTCGGCCAGATGTTAGAAATGTCCATAAATCAGCAGAGAACAGGTGTCTCCCAAGTCTAAGTAGTATATTTTGTAGCACTGGAATAAAAATGCAATGCCCTGTCGACCTTTGTTAGCAGTAGAGTCCCTTCCCCTATATAGGCCATGCTAAACCTGTCTTAAATAACAAGTAGTCCTGTGGCACTTTAGAGACAAACCAAAATATATAGAATCATAGAATCTTAGGGCTGGAAAAGACCTCATGAGCTTTCATGGGTAAAACCCACTTCATCAGATGAATTGGGGTGAAAATAGCAGAAACCAAGAGATATATATAACAGCAGAAAAAGTACCTGTCAGTTGTAGAATCCGTGTTCATGAGGCTAATTAAGTGAACTGAGTGTGTCCCATTCATAGCTTTTGATGTGAAAATGCCGATGTTAGAGGCAAGAGAAATTGACTTTGTACTGCACCAACCAGTTGTGTCAAATTTAAAGATGAATTCTAGTTCTGCAGACTCTCTCTGTCATTGGCCAGTGAAATTCCTTTGTAGGAGAATGGCTACTTTTAAATCCATGATTGAGTGACCAGGCAGGTTAAAATGTTCCCCTATAGGTTTTTATGTGTCACCATTTCGGATGTCCAGATTTGTGGACTACTCATTGCTTTTAAAGTCACTAACATGACTACTCCTCTGAGACTTTTTAACATGTCTTAAATGTCCTGCCTTTCCTGAAAAACATTGGTGTAAACTAAGGGCAGCTCAGCTGGGCTCAGTTCGAATCTCACATACTATGGCGGGCTGGCAGACTTTAGAACTCCCCTTAACGTCTTGAGAACTCTGTTTGAGCATCATCGTCAGTTCTTGTGATTTTAATCTAAACTCTCCCGGTGGTTGGTGTTTTGCTTACGGCTCCAAATTTCAATAAAGCAAAGTTCTAGCCTCTATGGTTGTAGAGAAAAGCTAGAAAATGTGAACTATAAAGGCTCAAAACCCAAGGCCAGTCAAAGTGGACGATCTTTAAAAACATCTCATGCTTGTTTAAGGGCTTGACTTGTGATTTTTTTCATCTCACCAGCTTGGCAAGACTGCTTATGGGCACAGGGCTCTTCTGACATGTCCTGTCAATTGAGGAAGGGTGGTCTTGTGATTTAAGACCCTGCATTTGACCTCAGGAGATCCATGTCATGAACTTTCTTTGATTTGGGGCATGTGGAATACTGCATGAGTTCTCAGTTTAGACTGTGATATGTTTGGAGCAAGTACCTTACCTACTCTCTGTGTGTGAGAGAAAGTGTGTGTGTGTGTGTGTGTGTATATATATAGTGGCCCAATAATGGGAATTAGAAGTTTGAACCCTACCTGCAAGTTAACTGGGATTAGTGCTTGTGATGGGGTGTGCTCACAGAAGTCCCCTGGGGGTTGTCCCCTAATGTGCTGATCATGCCACTCACACCCTCCTTTTCTCTCTCTGGGGCTCCCCACTACCATGTCCTGCTGGGCCAGATCCTCTGGTTTCCCCCCAGACCAGGCACAAAGTTGGAGTAACTGCCCCCACCCCTGCAGCGCAATGCAGACCCTGAACCACTTCAACTCTGGGTGGATGCAGCTACAGGGCTCCGCACGCAGGAAACCAACCCCTGAATGGGACCAAACAAAACTATAAATAAATCCATCTTTCTCTGCACTAAAGTTTTACAGAGGGAAAATTTATCATGTAATCTCCCTTTATGAAAGAGAGAGATGCACAGTGGTTGTTTTCCCCTAGTAACAATTATTTACCCTAGGCCTGATAGTAATCAAAAGTGTTTTAATTAAATACAAATACTAGGATTTAAGTGGTTGCAAGTGAAAAGACAGATCAAAGTAAATTACTACATTAAAATGAAAAGAAAATGAATAACTAGCTCTACTTCACAATGTCTACGTCCATACTGCACCTGAAAAAATGAGAAAGAACGGCTTTTGTGCAAGAGGGGGTTTTGCGCAAAAAGGAGCCATCTACACAGCTTTTTGCACAAAAGCCTTTTGCACAAGAGCGGTCCCTAATTAATTATAAAAATGAAGTGTGGCAATATGCTAATCCACACTTCATTTGCATAAGCTTTTGCGTAAGAGAGGTGTAGTATAGACATAGCCTAAGAAACTTACTTCATGCAGAATCTTACCTTAAGGGAGCTGTTCTTATTTCAGGCATAATCTTCAGGTCAAAGACAAAGACTTTTACTCTGTCTTGAGTCTCTGCCCTCTTTGCAGACCCATAACTGAGCCCCAGGCTCAGTACATTTAGGGGCGCAAAATTAAAGTTAAAA
Organism: Apalone spinifera; assembly: GCA_030068395.1. Taxonomy (NCBI): domain Eukaryota; kingdom Metazoa; phylum Chordata; order Testudines; family Trionychidae; genus Apalone; species Apalone spinifera. The sequence continues at coordinate 55,484,833 of JANRFK010004893.1, forward strand.
AGTTAGAAAGTTAAAATATTATTTCATTTATATCTTTACTATCATCTATTTGCAACCTCAATATATGTGCAATTAACATGTACAATGAATAAAATTAATACGAAAAATTAAGAATTTTATCATTTTTTGGAGGGGGGCTCAGTTCAGTAGCTTGCCCCAGGCACAGAAAACCTTAGTTTCGGCTCTGCCTCTTGATATCATTTTAGGGTGTGCCAGACCATTTCCCAGGCCAAGAGTCATCTGGCCTGGGGAAGAGTCTGTGTTTGACTTTTTTGCCAACTTGTGTTCCCTGTAAGCTGCAGGGCAGCACAGCTTCGCAGGTGATATATCAGCCCTGCCCAGTCAGTCAGCTCCATGCACGGAGCCCTGAGCCTCTGACTGGGCGGGGCTAATTAAACACCTCTGAAGATGTGCCACGCAGCTCAGCGAACGCAACCTCGGGTGCCAACCTCAGGAAAGGGACTGTGCAGTCTGCATAGTGCAAACCTTGCCAGCCATGACACTGGGATGTCTTCAGTCGGGTTTCTCTGTTTTGATGTTGAGGTACCTGAGAAGAATTTGGGGGGGTCCCTGTAACATATTCTTATCTCGGGGTCATCCTCCCAAATCCCAAATAGAATAAAGCTTGATGGATCCCACCTCTTCTTCACCCCACCAGTCTCACCAAAAGCTCAAACCAGACAAGATAGGGAGGCCCGATACCCAAGGCTCGACAAATCCGTTTATCTATTCACCTGTGGCGAGTAGATTTCAGCCGGTTGCCCCGTTCACCGGCGGTGTGCGCATGCGCAGTGCGGGTCTGGCACAAGCGCGGTGTGGGGCTGGCGAGTGGATTTCGTCGCGGTTTGTCGAGCCCTGCCGATAGCTGTGCAAGCATTTGGGCTGAAGTCATCTATGACTTTAAAAAGACCTGACTCTGGTTTCATTCTTACTGGTGCGAGGTTATGGTCCTGAATGGAGCTAGTCCATAATGAGTAACTAGAGCAGGGGCCAAATAGGGTGTAAGTGGTTTGGGAAACAGAGCTAGCTGTAGCTTGTCACAAATAATGAAAATTGCACCTTTCTGGTGTCTGCTGGGCTTCGTCTTGATTTCACAATGGTGTCAATCATGGAAGGACAGTCAATAAGGGTGTTATTCAGGGATAGAGGAGATCAGGAGCAGTCATTTCTATTGTGGGAGGGACAACTAACTGGGATTGTAAAAGGAATATAAGTATAGAGTGGTTCTGCTTTGTTTGATTCACCCGCAAATTTGACTTGAAATCTGCACTTACATGTGTCCAAGAGAATTGTTTTCAGGCAGATTTGGTCAATAGCTGATTCTTTGGGTGAGTCTAAAAACTCCTCTAACCATTTAAAAAATGCCCCTGGGAAAAAAGGTATTTCGGGGCTTAGAACAGCTCCATTGTGTTATGTCAGGAGCTAGACCATTACCCCTCTCTGTGTTTTGCTTCCTGTAGGTTGTTTTCTCTCTGCAGGATTGCACGGTGGTATTGTGGAGATCAACATGACACGCTTTGCTAAGTTGTGGCATTCTACAGCTCTTTGTGCAGGCAGCTGTCATAGAACCATCTTCAGATAACATTTATAGTCTTTCAGACCTATAATCTGGGGAACTTCTTTAACCTGGACCTCTTTCTACTTCCTTACATCTGAGTTATGTCTAGAATTTGTGGCAGAATGCTACAGTTCTATTGTTCCCATTGTACAGATGGGTAACTGAAGCACAGAGAGACTAAGGGTGCATCTACCCTGCAACCTTAGCTCGAAACAAGATACACAATTTTTGCTACGCAAATTGCATATCTTATTTCAATTCTATTTCAGAATAGGCTACAGCCGCTCCCTGAGTTACAAACGAGTTACGGACCAAACATTAACTCGGCCCCCATTGAGTTACATGGTGACCGCGCTGCTCGTAAGCGCAGATCGCGTTTGTAACTCGGGGACCACTTTGGTCGTAAATGCGAATGGTCATAACTCGACCATTCGCAACTCGGGGACTGGCTGTATTTTGAAATGTGGTGTGTCTACACAGCACCAAATTTGAAAATAACACACTATTTTGAGACATCCCTCCTGGAGCAAGGTTTACAGGGATGCGAAAACAGCGGGTCCACTATATTTCACAATAGCGGACTCATTCAAAAGATGCGGGGTAGCTATTCTAAAAGATGAAGTGCTGACGTACCCTAAGTGTCTTGTCCAAAATCACACAGGAAATCTATGGTGATCAAGGACTTAAGCATAGGTCATCTAAGGACAGGTCTATGTCTGCACTGCATCTTTTATAATAGCTACCCCGCATCTTTTGAATGAGTCCGCTATTGTAAAATATAGCGGACCCGCTGTTTTGGCATCCCTGTAAACTTTGTTCCAGGAGGGATAAGGGATGTCTTGAAATAGTGCGTTATTTCCACTCATGTTCGCAAAGCTTTTGTCGCTCAGATGTGTGAAAAAAGCACACCCTGAGTGACTTAAGTTTTGTCAGCATAAGTGCTTGTGCACAGCACTGTGTCAGTAGGAGATGTTCTCTGGACAGCATAACATGACAACATCAGTGGTCTTACAGCAGCACAATTGTATCAGAGTAACTGTGCCACTGTAAACTTGTAAGTGTAAATGTGGCCTGGATCACAGATTAGTGTCCTAGCCATTGGAACGTTCTTCCTCTTTCTTTCCTAAACTTCCCACTGACTTCCGTGTTGCAGATTCCTGTCAACAGAACCCTAGAACCAAATTTTTATGTACATGAGTAACTTTATCTGTGGGCCTCCTGACTGGGAGTGTTCATGTGGGTAGAACTAAATATCTCTGGAGATATTTAAGAGTAGGTTAGATAAATGTCTATCAGGGATGGTCTAGACAGTATTTGGTCCTGCCACGAGGGCAGGGGACTGGACTCAATGACCTCTCGAGGTCCCTTCCAGTCCTAGTATTCTATGATTCTATGATCTAGTTTAGGGCTTGTCTACACACAAAAATTAATCTGGAATAAGGTAGGGTGTGAATTAGACTGAAATAAATATTAATGAAAAACTACAGCCTGGACTACAGTAAAGGAGAAAGTTGAATTAAGATATGCAACTCTGGCTATGTACTTAACGTAGCTGCAGTCGACGTATCTTAAATCATGTTTTCGAGCCATCCACACAGTGGGAGGTCAATGGGAGCAAATGCTCCTGTCAACTTCCCTTAATTCTTATGACGAGCAGAACTACCACTTCCAACGGGCTGCCGTCTCAGTTTGAATTAGCAGGTCTTCATTAGACCCACTAATTTGAATGCTAGAAGATCGACCTCCAGAGGGGTTGATCTTCTCCATAGTGTAGACAAGCCCTACATGAGTGGACACTCTGACTCTGGAAGAAGAGGGTTTTGTTCCCCTTCAGTACCAACTTTGTATTCAGCTGGCTACAAAAACTGCCATGGTCCAAGGTTCCAAAATTATCACATGCTGCTCTTCGGCGGTACCAAATTCTGATGCCCACCCCAAATCAGCAGGACTGCGAGGAGGTTGAATGCTTAGCAAAGAGGCTTCATATTCACTTCCCACTCCGCTCCTGCAGAGAGCGCGCTCTCCACATGATACTTGCCAGTGAGTTCCCTGAATATCTAAATTCTTCTTGAGTAGATTAATAGTAGGGTTCTAACCCAAGACTTTTATCAGCATTGACTACTATATAAAGCTACTAACACATCTTGCTTAGTTAGTAGCACTAGTAGGTTGTTTCCTTTTAGCAACTCAGCCAGTAGAGGGGCTGGCAGCATATTAAACATGCTCCACGAGGTGGTGATGTATATAATTCATCTCAAATTTTTTAAAAAACGTCTTTCATGGAGGGGGAAAGGAGAATGAAAACATCAGGCCTTCCAGGGAACACTTAACAGGAGGGCATCAAATCCCCCTGCTGAATTCTTGAGGTTGCACTTTTACAATAACAATCTGAAAAAAAATTAACTCCCGGCGACGGTTAACAGCTTGCTAATTGCATGCAACTGTTTCTTGAGTTTCTGATCCCTGTCTGGTGGTTAAGCAGGCAAAAAGGCTTCATAAATCAGCAGAAGCAGCTGCCTCCTTCGAGCCAGGCATGGTGTATGTCACAAACTGTAGAAAGGAACTGAGCTATTGGAAGAAGTGGAGATGATTAATGGAGCAGGCGTTGAGGTTCGGCGAGTGCTTGCACTGCTGTATAGCGCTATGCACGCTTCAATCATTTATCTTCTCTCCTCCTGCTACCCCCCCTCTCTTCCCCAAGCAAGGGGGCAGTTATGCGAAATGTGGTGGTCATTAGACTAATTTGCAATGTGCTTAAAGACCTGGCATGGTATTGCCATTGTTGACTCTTAAATATGTCCCTTCCTAGTGTTCTTTGGGAGGAGAAGGGAAATGGATTCTGGAAATCCAATGCCTGATTTGAAAGGACTGCTCTGGCTTCCACAAATGCTTTCCTGCTGAGGAGGAGAAAAATCAGTGTCCCTTTGGCGTACAGTGGTTGATCGGTTTATTGTTATGCAGAGCAGGCATCTTGGTGAGCAAAGGATTGGAGAAGGACAAGCCAGGAGCAAAACAATTAAATGCAATTAACAAGTCTTGATTCTAGTAGACTGGGTTGTAGCTGGCTCTATGCAGATGGGGTGGGAATATGGTGCACATCACTTTCTTTTTGGCCCAGAGCTTCATATAATTACCATCCTTGTGTTTTCTGGACTGGTGAAGAAGGTGAGCTCCAGTGTCAAAGCTAGCCTTGCTATGTTAGTAGGTTGGTCCACCATCCTACATCGCTGGTCCTAGATGGGTATTTTGCAAGTGCCGCTGATCTAGAAGTATCCTAGCTCCTTGCAGAACAAGGCTCTATCTGCCTCTATAGAGCCTTCATTTCCTTTGGGCAGTGAATGGAGAAGATTTTTCCACTCCTAGGTGCTGGGCCTCCAGACATCCTTAGACCTGCTGAGATATAATTTCGTTGTCCAATTCAGTGCCTAAAAGCTCCTGCACTGCTGGCTACGGTCCAGCGTCCTGATACCCATTATATATGGACTCTTGATGTACAAGGAAATACAAAGGCTTGTAGAATTTATGTAGAACCAATTGATTTTGGGCTTTCCTTTACAGCAGATACTGTGCAGCGTGCCAAGTGCGGAATGGCCGTGATTTACTCAAACCTTGTCCCAGGAATAGGAATCTGTGACTGTCTTTGCCCTTTCCTTGGGATTCAAAGTGGATGTGCCTTTCGCTCTTGTAACCAGAAGCTTCTCCCCCACCCCCTCTTTACCATCCCTGGATAATTTTTCAAACCCAACATGAAACGAGTCTCGTTTTGAAATCCAGAGATGTTCTATTAATTTTTTGGTCCTGCTCTTTAGTTTTCAGTTTCATGCTCTCTCTCTCTCTGCACCTCCCAGATCAGTCAAAATTCCAGTATTAAAAAAATTATTGTGGAGTTTCCTGCAATCTCACAAGGTTTGCACACCTTGGATACGTCTACACTGCAACACTATTTTGAAATAACTAGAGCTATTCCGAAATAACATAGTCTGCGTCTACACAGCAGGCCATTATTTTGAAATAGAGTCAAAATACTGTCAATCTGGAGGACTTCTTACTCTGACTCCTGTAACCCACATTGTACAAGGAGTAAGGGAAGTCGGAGGAAGAGTGCTCTATTTCGAAATAAGTGCCATGTAGACGCTCCCTATTTCAAAATAAGCTATTTTGAAATAAGCTACGCAATTGACGGAGCTCAATTTACATAGCTTATTTCAAGTTAAGCCCTGCAGTGTAGACGCACCCCTTGTGAGCAGTGCAAAGAAGTTTGGGCAGCTTAGGTAAGCTTGGGTTAAAATTTTGGATGCTTAGCAGAATGAGCCCAATTCTTTATTCATGTTCTCCTGCCCCAAGCCTGCTTCCTTCAGCATATGTTTCTCTCCATCTCTCTCTGTATCTGACCCACAGAATTTCTTTCCATTGCAGCTCCCCAATTTCATCAACACAACACTCCCTCCACATGAGCAAGTGACGGCTCAGGAGATAGACAGCTACTTCAGACAGGAGCTCATTTATAAGAGAAATGAGAGGATGGGGAAAAGAGTGATGACCCTTTTAAAAGAGAACACCGACAAGAGTTTCTTCTTCGCCTTTGGAGCAGGTAAGGAAGAAAATACCCTTGTGTGTTTCCTATGTAATTGAAATCAATGGCTTTCAATAGAGGGGTACATCACTGTAAAACTTGGCCTTCAGTTTGGAATTCTTCCTCTTGGGAATGTCTAAGGTAGAAGGTCGTCTCTCCATGACCTATTTCAGGTCCTGGCAGTGATGTGGATTGAAACATAAACTCTTTGCACTTCCACAATTTGTTTTAAATGCCAACATATGTTCACTGATTTTTCTCCCCTTGTTGTAAATCTGTTTGTGTTTGAGAGTCAAGACATTCTTGGACTTTACTAGTAGATTTGATACATGCCAGGGTACGTAGCAGCCTTCCAAATCATTGCAGAACATCTTCAGTGTTCCTTGGCATGCACAATCTGCTCCCAAAAGGACTCCATACAGAAAAGATGCCCTCAATAGCTTGCTACCAAGTACACCACTGCCCCTTTTTCATTTTTGAACACAGTAGAAACTTTTCTAAGGTGTAAGCATTTATCTTTCTAATGTCTAAGGTTCCAATTCAGCCAAGTCCTTAAGCACCTGTTAAAAGTTGATCACTGAAGTTAGGGTGCATCTATGCTTACTAGAAGATTCATGCTCCAGAAGTTGATCTTCTGGCATTTGATTTAGCAGGTCTAGTATAGACCACTAAATGGAATGCTGAGGGCCACTTCCACCAGCATCTCATACGCCTCCTTTTGTGAGGAGTAAGGCGTTTTCTCCTGTTGGCCTCATGCAATATAGACCAAGCCAAGGCTCAGCTTAAGATAAGCCAATTCCAGCTATGCAACTCCATTTTGCATAGCTGGAGTTGCATACCTCAAGCTAACCTTCCCAATCTAGTGTAGATCAGGCCTAAATGACTGTCATGCTCAAAACCCATCCTGAATTCCTACTCTCTCTTTCCTGGCGCTTGGTCAATTTGTGATCCAGGACAAAAGTTTGCCTCTCACCCCGTGACTCTTGCAAAGCCTGTTGGCAAAGGCCACGTTTGCAATCCTAACTCAGACAAAGCTTCCATTAACACTGGTGGAAATTTTGCTTGAGAAGGACTGTGGAATTTGGTTCAGACCTTCCATTGTTCCTTGTTACAGAAACTACACATTTTTTTTTCAATGCCTCTAGACCAGGGGTTTTCAAACTTTTTTTCTCATGACCCAGCCGAAGAAAAATGTTGATGCCGTGACCCAACATAATCTGACTAGCGTGGGGGCTCCGGTTTAGGGTTAAGGATGAGACCTTTGGTCTGTTGTAGGAGGAAGCTTTGGTTTTGGAAGTGGGGGTCTCAGGGGTAGGGCAGGGGTGACTCACCTTGATCGGCTCCCGGTCAGCGGTGCAGTGGGGGTTCCGAGGCAGCTTCCTGTCTCTCCTGGCACCACAGACCAGGCTGCATCCTAGAAGCAGCCAGCAGCAGGTTCCCACCAATGGGAGTACAGAGTTAGTGCTCAGGGCAGGAGCAGTGCACGGAGCCCTGTGCCCTCTCCTCTACCCCACCTGGGAGCCAGGCCTGCTGCTAGCTGCTTCTAGGGCACAGTGCCGTCTGCGGTGCCAGGACAGGCAGGAAACATGCACCCCCACTGCTCACCTGATCCCCCTGTGCCCCACATTCTCACACAATGAGACCCAGTGCCCCACATTCCACCACTCAGTATTGGGCCATGCCCTGTAGTTTGAAAACTATTGCTCTGGATTGAATTTTCTCTGGCCCTTTTATTCTCTTATTCCATGGTGTTTCCATGTTTTTGGAAGCTGAGTTTTGCCTAGTTTTTCTTACTGTAGTAAAATGCACTTTTTGAGGTGGAAAGAAGGGGGAGCAAGAGAGAAACAGAAAGGGACATGTCAGATGTTTAAGAGCGAAAGTGCTAGAAATAAAACTACACAAAGGTCACTGCAAGCTTATTTCAGAAAAAGCTATTCCGGAAGACATCTTCCTGAAAAGCTTATTTCGAAATAGAGCATCCACACTACAGGGAAACCTCAAAATTAGTCCAAGGCAGGCTCCTCTAATGTGGACCCGCTACCTCGATTTAGAGCCCTACGAGGCACGGGGGAGGAATAACTTTAGAATGGCCCTGATGAGGAGCTATTTCAACATCGCAGCAGTGGAGCGTCGACACACACCCTCTTCTGAAAAAGCTTTTTCGGAAGAGCCATTATTCCTCATGGAATGAGATTTACCAACATTGGAAAAAGCCCTCCGTTATTTCGATTTCCTTTTGAAATAATGCAATTGCTGTGAGGATGATAATATTGTTTTTCCGGAATAACGGCCGTTATCTGGGGAAAACAGTTCAGTGTAGACACACCCAAGCACAAAACTACGCACATCTGTTCCTAACAGTCATGGCGCAACTGTGGAAGTTCAGGACTGCTGTTTAGCATCCAAAATGGACAATCTGAAGATTATTCAGACTACTTTAATTGGAGAAACTGGGTTAAACTCTCTGCCAGGAGACAGGTTTCACCATGTAATTTTCACTATAGCCCATTTTGAGTGTGTTAGAACTAGCCTTTGTCACTACGCTTCTGCAGCTGCAGCCAGAAAGAACAGAGACATGCAAAGGTGGGGGGGGGAGAAATTTGGTTGATTTTTTTAAAAAATTTAATTCAAGTATCTACTTGCATGTCCTTTAGAGGAAACACATTAGCTCCTCACTGAAACAGTGTTTATTGTGCTGCAGAAGATAAATTGTCCCCAAACGAGGATCTCCCCAACTTTTGCACGTATAGCTTCGGGTAACTTTCATCAGCACTTGATTGATTTACAGAGCTGAACAAAAGTTGTTTTGTTTTTTTTTCCTGCGGGAAAGTCCAATCTTTCTACTTTTTATTTTGTCCCAAATGAGGATGAAAAATTGAAAGATTGATATTTTTTTTTTTAAGAACAAAAATTTTTGAAACGTTTCATTTTGGAAATGCTTGTTTTGGTTTTGTTCAGCCAAATGGATTTGTTTGTTTGTTTGTTTGTTTGTTTGTTTGTTTGTTTGTTTGTT
>JANRFK010004893.1:55494076-55515285 GCA_030068395.1 Apalone spinifera
TCATTTGCATAGCTCTGGCGCAAAAGCGCGCCAGTCTAGACGTAGCCAAGGTGTTTCTCAGGCATTGTTATTCTAATGCTGCAAATCCTTATTCTTCTTATGGGCTGGGCTCTGTGGCTCGAAGTCAGTTCTCATGATGCACCATGTGGCTTGGTGAGAGATGACAGTGTATTATGGGAGGTATAGATCTGCCTATAGGAGAGAATAAAGCATGAAGCACATGAACTACAACTATAACCTGACTCACCCTAGGTAGGAGAGGGCTGGCATCAAAGTGACTTGAAACAAACTATTTGGTTTCAACCTGTCCTGGTGGAAAACACATTAATACTTATAAAAATCAGTAAAACCAAATTTTCCCATGGAAAATTCCCAACCAGATCTCATTGTTTGTCACCCCCTAAGCCAATATGTGTGTCTGATAGAAATGGCCTAACTCGTGATCCTCTATATGGGGTGCAAGGTATGTAAGGCCTTGTCTACACTAAAAGGAAGATCACTGCTGATTGATCTTCCGGAGTTTGATTTAACGAGTCTAGTTAAGACTCGCTAAATCAAATGCAGAGGGCACCATTACTGGCATCCAGTATTCCTCCTTGCCTTAAGGTAAGCTGACTCCAGCTTCATATTGTAAGAGACCTGCTTTACTTATCTGTTTTGTCCATCCCTCCTTGGTAAGCCTGTGCACTTCTTCATCCCTTCATGTGCTGTCCAATCTATTTTTCAGTGATTCAAGCTGTGCAGCTTCTGCCACTTCCCTCAAAGAGATCATTTCAGTCTCTTAGGCATCATTATGAGCATTTTTTCTTTTGATCATTTTAACCCCATTGCACTTAAACATCCCAGAGCTGAGTGCTGAGATAATAAGCTGAATATTAAATGCTCTTCGATGTTCCCAAGATCTCTGGTTCTAAATATAACCTAGAGTCCTCCACTATTCTCTGGTCTATTCAACCTTTATGGAGTAAGCATTGGGAGAGATTATGGGTTCTTCCTTGCCAGAATGTTGCTGTGGTTTTGACACATGAGTTCATTTTCCTTTATGATTCAGCTACATTTATGGTTGCAAAATTGCCAACTCCCAAAAAAATCACAAGCTTGGGTTAAAAACCATTTTTTTTTCCCTAAATACCTCTTGGGTTCTTTTTTATTTGCTGTCTAGTTCCTGCGTTTAGGATGCATGTAGGTCATATTTTCAAGCTTTTCTCTATAACGGGGAGGACAGCCTGCAAGGCTCATGTGGCCCACTGGGGCTCCACCTGTGGCCCCCCCATCTGCTGACCTCTCTCACAGGCTTCTCATGCAGTGATCCCGCACTTCCTACTCCTCCCCCTCTCTCCCAGCACTTTTGGAGTACCGTGAAGCTCCTGATTCGCGCTGTGTCACTGCTCCTTCCCCTCTGTCTCCCAGTACTGGAATGCTGCAAATCAGCTGTTTGTGACTGTTCAAGGTCTGGGCGGGAGGGAGAGGAGCAGAGAGGGAGCCCAAATTAGCTCACTCGTGACTTTGAAAGTGCTGGGAGGATGGGGGGAGGAGCAGGAAGTGCACGGATCCTGTGCCCCAGCATGTGAAAGGCGTGGGGGGGAAGGAGGCAGAGAGGGGATGCATGGGCCATAGGTAGAGCCCCAGTGGACTATGAGCTGCTGCAGCCCATAGAGATGGAGGAGGGCCACTCACACAGCCCACTCACTATTTTTAGTTGCCCGTCTATAACCATGAGCATAGGTGCTGGAAATAAGGTTGCTGGAGGAATTGCTCCTTATCCACTGTGCCACTGGAGGAGCCCCCCAACCTCTCCACATTTTGGACCCCCCAACCTCGCTACATTCTGGGCCCCCCTTGTCCTTCTTTTGTTCCAAGGGTGCCTGGTCCCTCCGTTGCCAAGCTGTTGGTGGTGGCTGTCCCAGGAGGGGCTGGCGGGGCTCGAGCCCTTGACCTCTGGGACTCAGAAGGGGATGAATTCTATTCCGTGCTCTGCCTCTGGATGGCTGGATCAAGTTACATAAATCACTTCCCCTCTCTGTACAATGGGGAGAATGATATTGACCTCTTTGTAAAATAATTAGCAATCTGCTGATGAACAGCATTGAAGACCCATCACACCCTGGCTCAAGTGGTTTCCATCATAGCCAGGGTTTACAGTTCGGGTCAAAGGCTCTGAGCACCCCTGTCGAGGGGCGCGTCCCCCCCAGCTTTGGGCCCACCTGTCTGGGCTCTCTGACTACTAACGTCTACACAGCCCTTGCGGCCTAGTCATAAAGTTCCGGTCTCTCTATCAAGGGATCTAAGTTAGGGTCCCTCTATCAGGGGATCTATGGCCCTTGTGTCCTAGTCATAAAGTTCAGGTCCCTCTACCAGGGGATATATGGCCCTTGCAGCCTAGTCACCAGAAAAGCCTCTCCCAGCCAGGGGGTTCACTGTCCAGGGTCGGGAAAAGGGTGATAAGGGGACCCAGGCCCTCCCTCTCCACCGGGTCCCAGCCCAGAGCCCTTTAGGCAGGAACTATGGCTCCTGCTTGCTCAGCGGAGAATCTGGCCGCTACACGCCGAGCCGCACTATCAGTCCTCTGCCCTGGGCTACTTCCTACCATGTCCTGGCACCCTGGTGGTCTGCTGGCTTCCCGGACCGGTCCTTACCGGAACTGGCACTGGGGCTGCAGGTGCTCCTGCCTCTCCGGGGGTGGCGGCTGCTGGCTCAGCTCCGGGGTCGGCTGCGGGCAGCAACTCGAGTCTCAGCTGCTGTAGAAACACTGGTGCGGCCTGACCTACTCCTTCCTCCAGTGGCTTCCCACGCTGCAGTGCTCTCTCTGCCTTTATACTCTGGCTCCGCTGGGAGAGTATAAAAATTGTTCCAGCACCTGTGACCAAGAGGGCTAGAAATTTACCTTTAAACAAACAACAAAAGAGCAGAATTTCTCCCACTTTCCCATGACCCCAGGTGCTGGGGCTCGAAGCAGCATGCCATATAGCATGGGAAGCACGATAAAATGGTGAGAACTGGTATCTGATTTGTTTTACAAGGTTGCACAACGTTGACTGATGCCATTTTTCTTACGGACCCAGTGAGTTTTGCTCCATGTGGTTGCAGAGGGTTGTCCATTCTGGAGCCTGATTTGGAGATTTGCTTCAGTGCAAAGACAGAAGATTTGCATAATGTCCATGTGACTCTTTGCAGAGCAGAAGATTTGCATAATGTCCATGTGACTCTACCCACTCACGATGCAGATGTCCCCATAAACTACAATCTGGTCGAATTCAGCCTACCCCTTTCCACGATGCTGGCAGCAGGACTTGTATAGATGAGTGTAGAAACAATACCCTTGTTTAGATTAATAATATGATGGGCAAGGGGTCATGGTGACCATAAACCTAATGGAGCTGACAGGTTACATGTTGACTGTAACTATCACACATCGAGACATTACGCTGGCTAACCACTAATGCAGAATCCCAGCGCAACCGAGCTAGCGGTTAGTTCTGGAAAATCCCAACTGTTGGCAGCAAAGGGTTTGATTAGTCAGTGTTGTGGGTTTGGACGGGTGGAAATTCCTACTGGGATAAAACCTCATGGCAGCGTAGGGCTTAATCTTCTTAATATGGAATTTCCCTTATCACTAAAAATATAGACCACAAACTGTGGCACAATGTTACTATGCACCAGAGTGTGATTTCTCCTGGCTTTGCTGTGCAGGTGTGGGAAGGCACAAACAAATCTTTCTCTTTGTCAATCTTTCATCTCTTCTGCATGGGCTTGGCCGGTTTCATTGTCTATTCTCTGCTTTGAGCCGGGGTTGCCTACCACTATTGTGTCTCATCTGCATTGGAGCCGGAAAGGGTATTTCGAGGGTAGCCCTAATGGCATGGATGGGGCATGGGCAAACCAGGTGAGGTTCAGATGGGATGGGACTTAGGGCCATTAGTCTGTCTGGCTTGCTTGCACAGCTCTGTCTCCACGGCTGTTTTTAGCACTTTGGTTCAATCATATGTGACTCTTCCCAAATGACGCTGAAGTGGCTCTTCAGTAGCTCATGAAGCTCATGAAATGGGAGGTCTTGCAGGTCAGCCACAAAGAGGCGTGCACTACACAAGACCCTATCTTAAAGGGTGGTGAAGGGAGATTGCTTCCCTACAACTTGGTTAGCTCATGTCAAAGACATGGTGCCTTTCATGGGGTCAGTGGGTTAATGTCGATACAGAACAGTAATTCCCGACCTTGACCTGGCCCGATACGCATGCTAACCACTCCCCTATGTTACAGAGTTGCGCTGTCAACAATCTCATTTTACTGAGCTACAATTGCATTCTAAACCCATCCACTGGCTTATAAACTTCTGCCCTGATTTTTTTCCCATTGATGCTCTACAGCCTAAAAGTAAAATTCTGAGGGAAGTTCTAATGCAAAATCCATTGGGGGAAAATGTTCTCAACTCAGACCCCCAATAAAGACTCAATTTGGGGTGTAGAACATGCCCAGATATGCAGAGGTAAAGGGCAGGAAACTCTCTGGTGAATAGAATTTAACAAGCACAGATGACAGAGGATTCAGAGTCCTGCTAGGTTTTCTTCACAACTTTGCCACTCACTTCAGCCACGTTTTTTAGCTCCACATTTGCATAAGTGGCCTCAATTTGTCCAATGTGAGCCAGAATTAAACATTTTGATGCTGTCCAAACCTTGTGTGTCGATAAGAAATGTTGAAAAGAAATGTTTTGGCATAGTTGCATTGACATTTTTGTTATGCTGCCAAAATATTTGGGGGTTTTGACCATTGGGAAAAATAAAATTTCCAACCTACTCAATACACAATGCTCAGATTTGCAATGCCCTGGAACAGGTCAGGACTTTCATTCTCCCTCTTTATAAAACACACCTGTTGCAACGGAACATTTATCCTACCCTCCTTTCTATTCCTTGCCCCCACCCCACCTCCTAGGAAAAATATAGTTGTAGCGATGTGGAGAAAATAGGACTCAGCTTTGAAACATGGTAATTCTCCGAACTCCAGACCTGTCCTTCCATGATTTAATCTACCCAGTGAGTCTTGCTGTGTGCTCCAGCATACAATACAGTTTTCACTGTTCCAAGTCAACGCCTTGATCACCTCCCTTTGTGGTGAAATCAACGAGATTAAAGGAAGCACTTTGAAGCCAAGTTGGTCTTTGCTTGAAAGACCCATCCTCAGGAGTCTAAATGCAACAGCAAAGAGCCTAAAAGTTCAATTACATGGGGAATTTTTCAAAGCTCTTTTACAGTCCAGAAACAGAGAAGCAGCCAAGAGCACATGGGCTGTTAAAAAGAGTTAATATTTTGGCAACTAAGAATATACACATAAAATCAATGTTCACTTCTGGTTTATTTCATTTTTATGGACAAGTAATTTTCAAGTAACACTTATGATAACAGATGGATAAATTTATGTCTGCAGTTAATTTGAATGATATTTTCCTTAGGATGTTTTACTTTCTCATGTTCATTTCTACCTCTTTTTTTTTTAATGGAGCTCTGTCATTTTGGGGGGTTGATGGCTGTATTTATCACCTCTGAAGGTCAGATGCTGTTCCAGTTCACAGTGTGGAATAACAGTTGCATCATTAGCGTACAAGGTGGGGCTTTGCTGCGTAAAAGAAGGATGTTGTGTTGAAATCAGTGGCTGTCCTCAAGTCAAAGGGGAGCATCCATAGCTAAGCTGCAAAAATGACTAAGTGGCTTGATTTGCAGACTGAGCAATCATAAGTCTGCTTCCCTGTGGCCAGGTCTATACTAGACCTGGAAAGCTGTCTTTAAGTATGCAACTCCACCTATGTAGAGTACGTAGAATACATCCCCGGAGTTGTCTTACCTTAAGCCGAGCTTGGCGGTGTTCACACAGTGGAAGGCTCCCATTGGCTTCCCTTACTCCTTGTAACTTCAAGGAGTACAGGTGCCGGCTGGAGCTGCCTTTAACATTCATAGAATCATAGAATACTAGGACTGGAAGGGACCTCAAGAGGTCATCGAGTCCAGTCCCCTGCCCCCATTGCAGGACCAAATACTGTCTAGACCATCCCTGATAGACATTTATCTAACCTACTCTTAAATATCTCCAGAGATGGGGATTCTACAACCTCCCTGGGCAATTTATTCCAGCGTCTGACCACCCTGACAATTAAGAACTTTTTCCTAATGTCCAACCTATATTAGACCCGCTAAATCGAACTCCAGAACATTGATCTCTGGTGCGGTGAGTGAAGACATGCCCTGTGAGTTTACATGGCTAACCTTAGGTGCCCAAGTTTGAGACTTTGGCTGCCATGTCTATTATACAAGACCAAAAGAGCCCCACTGTGCTCTAGATATTTCTGTGCCCAAATCACAGCTGAGAATTTCAGCACACATTAAGAACATTTGTTAATTTACTTTATTTCTTATAGGTTCACAGAATTGAAATCCTATCATTATCTTCCCATGCAACTGATATTATTCCAGCTTGAACTGAATTGATGGCATCATTAATAACAAGGAGCAATATAACGTTCACAATTATGTTAACAGAATGTCTCGGTTGTCATATTGGAAGTCTTTTGCAAACGGTAGCTGACTCAATATACAGCTACATTATGAGGAAGACCAATAGTATCATCTATTGGGGAATTTGAGGCATAATTTTGAAAGCTCGTCTAGGAGCAGAAACCAGTATCAAAGTTGGGCTTAGAACTTAGAACATCTTTATTCCTAGTCCTATACTCACCCTGCACATCTCTTGTGTTCCCTTTCATCATTATGTGATGGGTCTTCAGTGCTGTTCATCAGTAGATCTCTGATTACTTTACAAAGAGATCAATATCATTATCCCCATTGTATAGAGAAGGAAAGTGATTTATGGAACTTGATTCAGCCATCCAGAAGCAGAGCATGAATAGAATCCATCCCCTTCCCAGTCCCACTCCAGTGTTCTGCTCACTCCTTCAGGCTGCATCTTTCACTCTACAGGATCACAAAGTGCCTTACAAACCAAGAGGGAGAATTTTAGGAAGTTATTAGCATCTGCCACCCAGATGGAATCTGGCAACAGGATCAATAAAGGTTTATTATGGGATGTGTAGGTTTATTACGGAGCAAAAATATAGTTATTTCAAAAGGAACACACATCTATATATACATTCATAGATTGATCACCATTGTTCATGCAAATGACCCGCTAGGGGATTGGCAGTCCAAACTGAAATAAATTTGCATGCAAAATAGGCATAAAATGGCATCCACGTTTATGTGCATGAGGAATCAGACTTGCTAGAAGAGCTGCACACTTCTTTCCAGTGTTCATTATCCTTTTATCCCCTGCAGAATGTGTGTGTGTGTGTGTGTATACATATATATATATATATATATAGGACTTGACAAACCGTGGCAAAATCCACTCGCCAGCTCCGCACCGCGCATGCGCCACACTCCGCATGCGTGCACCGCCGGTGAACGGGGTGACCAGCTGAAATCTACTCGCCACAGGCGAGTAGATAAATGGATTTGTTGAGCCCTGTATATATATATATATACGTATATATATATAAAGTAGAGAGAAAATCTCCCAATAACAGAGAATAAAGAGACTCTCTCCGGAGTACAGCTCCCTGCTCCAACATTGCAATGAGCTGAAGTGGGGATGTCTGTAGCTGCACCACTCAGAGTTGTCTCAATGGAGCAAGAAATTGGCGACCACATGTCTGACCTTGGCAACCCCACAAAAGAGCAAAAAAGGGTGAATTAACAGTTTGCAGTTGCCAGAATCCCTTGCATGTATGTTTATTTAGGCATGCAGATCCTTGTAGTAAAGCCGAGCTGCTTTGTTTCTTTTAAGGCAAAATGTCACGTACCTTTAAAAAACAAATGCTCGTTTTGACCGAGCTCTTGTAACTTGCATTTAAAGGTCTTTATTAAAAATGTGGGGTCTGATTTGTGTGTCAGCTGTTTGGGTGTAAAACAGGTATAGCTCAGTGGAAGTGCAAATACAGCCTTTTAAAAATACAAGGAATGTCCTATACATTGAACTTTTATCACAGGGATATTTGGAAGCCTCTGCAATTATATACATAAATAATATATTTCCCCCTGATACTGCACAAAGAGAGAGCCCGAATCAGAGAGGCCAAATAGTAGAAGAAACCCAGCTACAGTACCTCATTTGTTCAAGGAAAACTGCAATGATTAATTACATCTAAGGATGTTTCCTGCAGTGCTCCTTCCCCACAGCATGCCTCTTACGCTGGAATTGGCTGGGGGAAAAGCTGGCCCAAGAACTGGGTTTGCTGATTTTATGCCAGGTGAGAATTGCTGTCCATCCAGAGAATTGTTTGCTGGCCAGTTCTGGCCGGATGCTGGCCCCTTTGTACTCCCAGAGTAGCATTGTTGGTCAGATTCCTAGCTTCCTTGTAATGAGAAGCATTGACCTCATTACAATGGCTACATCCCATTGCAATTTTGCTTTTAGAAATCCCCACCCCGCCGCACATATTTGGCATGCTGTTGTTTGATGCTTTGTGGGATGAGTGAGACTCTGTCTGTTTACAGTGGAATCTTGGGTTTTAAAAACTCATCTGTTAATGTCAGCTCCTTGAGATCCCTGACAAAATCATATTGCATCATATTTATGATTACATCTGTGCCACGTCCTCTTGTGCTTCTCTCATTATGATTACCACCTCTCCTGAAGCAAGCCAATCTCTGTTCTCCCATCTTGTCATGCGATATACAGACTTGGCTGTGTGCTGACCTTTCTTTTTCTGGGGCTGGCAGGACATTTAAAAGGACTTAAGAACAGAATAGTGTGATCCAGGAAATCACTCGAAGCAGGAGATGATTCAAGCACATGCTGGGATGCTGTGCTGAACAGAGATGGATTTAAACCCCTCCTGACGTGCTTTCCATACCTCCCTAAACCTCTGCATGTAACCCAGTTGTCATCAATAATATTTTGGCCTTGTAAATGCTTCTTGTCGGGGGATCTCAAACACTTCTCATGCGTTAAATGGAGAACTCTCACAGACCTGTGAAATAGGTGCTACTATGAGACCCATTTCCTCACAGATGAGGAAACTGAGGTACGGAGATGTTACGGGCAGATTGTGGCCCTTTTATTGGTTCCTAAGAAGGTTCCACTGGAGTCAATGGAAGTACTAGTGTGAAGGAGGCTTTGTCAGTGCTTTAAACTGCAGGTGCAGCCATGGCACGAACACTGGGAGAGAGATCTCCCAGCATTCTCTGTAAACCACCTCTGCAAAGGGAGTAGCTGTAGCCTGGTTCACATTGTCATTTTACTGCACTGTAATTGGCTGTGCTCGGGAGAGGAGGGTGTTTTCTCACACCCCTGAGCAAGATTCCCTCTAATCTGCGTGGCAGGGCAGCCCTGCAGCTGCTTAATGAGTCCTTAATGCTGATTAAAGGGAGTCAGACCAATGGGACTCTGTGTGGGGTGTGGACAAATTCCACGCTTGCATGAGGATTGCAGTTTTGAGGGGGCAATGCTCCCCCTTCACCCTCCCTCAAACTATGCACATGTTCAGGACTGGAGCTGAGAAAATAATGGATTTGTCAATTTGCTGGCAATTAAGATTTAAAAAAACCCAACAACTTGTGTTGAACCAAAAATGATTTCAAAAAAATCAGCAAATCAAAAAGTGATAAAGAAGTGATTTTCGGTTGGGCACCATGTTTTGTTCCATTGTCAAGCATTTTAATGCTTTTATTTAAAAAAAGGTAAACTAAGCTGAAAACATATTTAAAACCATAGAATAGAAAAATCATAGACTCATAGAAGACTGGGGTTGGAAGTGACCTCAGGAGGTCATCTAGTCCAACCCCCCTGCTCAAAGCAGGACCAACCCCAACTAAGTCATCTCGCCAGGGCTTTATCAAGGCTCACCTTAAAAACCTCTAGGGATGGAGATTCCACCATCTCTCTAGGCAACCCATTCCAGTGCTTCACCATGCTCCTAGTGAAATAGTTTTTCCTAATATCCAACCTAGATCTCCCGCACTGCAAATTGAGACCATAGCTCCTTGTTCTGTTATCCGTCACCACTGTGAATATCTTGGCTCCATCTTTTTTTGGAATCCCTCTTCAGGAAGTTGAAGGCTGCTGTCAAATCCCCCCTCACACTTCTCTTCTGCAGAGTAAATAAATCCAGTGCCCCAGCCCTGTAATTATATTTGTTGCCCTCCACTGGACTCCCTCCAATGTGTCCACATCCTTTCTGTAGAGGGGGCTCCAAAAGTGGACACAATACTCCAGCTGTGGCCTCACCAGTGCCAAATAGATGGAAATAATCACTTCACTAGATCTGCTGTCAATGCTCGTACTAATGCACCCTAATATGCCATTAGCCTTCTTGGCTGCAAGGGAACACTGTTGACTCATATCCAGCTTCTCATCCACTCTAATCCCCAGGTCCTTTTCTGCAGAACTGCTGCTTAACCAGTCAGTCTCCAGCCTGTAGCAGTGCTTGGGATTCTTCCACCCTAAGTGCAGAACTTGTCTATGTTGAACCTCATCAGATTTCTTTTGGGCCAATCCTCCAGTTTGTCTAGGTCACCCTGGACCCTATCCCTGCCCTCCAGTGTATCTATCTCTCTCCCCAGATCAGAGCCAGCCCAAGCTACGGGCTGACCAGGCTACAGCCTGGGGCACCCCATTGTATGGTGTGCCTTGTAGGACTGCTGCGCATGCGCCAGGTGCCCGGGGGTGGGGCCGCACATGCGCCGCACTCCCGGGGGTGGCACTGCGCTCCCGGGGCCCGGGGTACACGAATGGCTCAGGCCAGCCCTGTCCTAGATTAGTGTCATCTGTGAACTTGCTGCGGGTGCAATCCATCCCCTCATCCAGGTCATTAATAAAGATATTGAACAAAACTGGCCCCAGGACTGATCCCAGGGTCACTCCGCTTGATACTGGCTCCCAACTAGATATTGAGTGCTTGATATCTGTTGAGCCAACTTTCTATCCACCTTATTGTCCACTCATCAAAGCCATACTCCTTTAACTTGCCTGCAAGAATACTGTGGGAAACCATATCGAAATCTTTGCTAAAGTCAAGGTATATCACGTCCACTGCTTTCGCCATAGCCACAAAGCCAGCTATCTCATCACAGAGGGCAATTACGTTGATCAGGCATGACTTGCTCTTGGTGAATTCTGTTGCTGACTGTTCCAGATCACCTTCCTTTCCTCCAAGTGTTTCAAAATGGATTCCGTGAGCACCTGCTTCATGATTTTTCTGGGGACTAAGGTGAAGCTGATTTTGTCTACAGTTCTCTGGATTCTCCTCCTTCCCTTTTTTAAAGAACTACACTACATTTGCCTTTTGCCAGTTGTCCGAGAGCTTCCCCGATAGCCAAGAGTTTTCAAAGTTAATGGCCAATGGCTCTGCAGTCACATCAGCCAACTCCCTCACCACCCTTAGATGCATTAGATCTGGCCCCATGGACTTGTGCAAGTCCAGTTTTTCTGAAAAGCCCTTAACCTGTTCTCTCACTACTGAGGGATGCCCATCTCTTCCCCATCCTGTGCTACCCAGTGAAGCAGTCTGAGATCTGACCTCGTATGTGAAGACCCAGTCAAAAAAGCATTGAGTCCTTCAGCTTTTCCCACATGATCTAGGTTGCCTTCCCCATTCAGTAAGGATACGTCTACACAGCAACGTTATTTCGAAATAACTAGCATTATTTTGAAATAACTTAGTCCGTGTCTACACAGCAGGCAGTTATTTCGAAATAATCGCGAAATACTATCAAACTGGAGAACTTCTTACTTCAACTCCTGTAACCCTCATTGTATGAGGAATAAGGGAAGTTGAAGGAAAAGTGCTCTATTTTGAAATAAGTGCTATGTAGATGCTCCTAATTTCGAAATAAGCTATTTCGAAATAAGCTACGCAATTGACGTAGCTCAATTTGTGTAGCTTATTTTGAGTTAAGCCCAGCTGTGTAGATGCAACCTAAGGGTATGTCTAGACTACAAACCTCTTTTGAAAGACAGCGTCTAGACTGCAAAAAAGTGAGCTGTTTTTTTTGAAAGCGAGCACCCAGGCAGACTAGATGCTCTCTTTCGAAAAAGCCCTGTTTGCATTCAAAAACGCCTTTTTTTTTCGAAAGAGCACTTTTGAAAAAAGGTGGTTTTCCTCGTAAAATGAGGTTTACCATGGTCGAAAAAACCACTTCGTTCTTTTGATTTAATTTCGAAAGAACGCGGCGGCAGTCTAAATGCAGGGGAAGTTTTTTTGAAAAAAGGCCACATTTTTTGAAAAATCCCTGTAGTCTAGACACACCCTAAGGGTCCTATGCCTTCCTAGCTACCTTATAGTGGCTAACATACCTATAGAAACCCTTCTTGTTTTGCTTCACATGCCTTACTAGGTGCAACTCCAGTTGCACTTTTGCCTTCCTGATTGTTCGAGCAGTATGTTCATACCCCTCCCTAGTCATCTGCACAAGTTTTCACTTTCTGTGAGCTTCCTTTTTGTGCTCACTCAAGATTTCTCTTCAATCACATTTTTTTATTCCTCTCCCCACTTACATTTCTTAGTTTTTGAGTGGGAGGGGTTAGAGAAACTATTTGGTGGAATCTGTGAAATGGCTGGGTGGTCGCTGGATCTTTATTTCTCATAAAAAAATAGGCTTCATTCAAAAACTGTCATCCATTCCTACTTAGGAGTCTGGATGTCTGCAAATTAGACCACTTTTACTGGCCCTGAAATGGCCAGTTCCCATGCATTTTTAATGGGAACTGTGCATGCATGCACAGCCCTGTGATGGCTTTCAAAATCTCAGCCTAAACATTAATTTATGGATCTAACTTTGACCCCTCTGGTTTGAAAATGTTAACAGTTAATTCCAGGATCTGACCAGGTGTAGCACCATATGCAAGATTTTAACAATGGACACTCCTGTTACTCCTCTGCCTAAAACTCCTGGGTCTGTTACTCCTCTGCCTAAAAGATCTCGCCGTTGTACAAAGAACAGGGTGCAGTTCTCAATAGGAGGATATGACCAGGGGCAGTCCGTGGCTATAGGCCGACTTGGCTGTTGCCTAGGGCGCCACCTTCAACGGCGCCCGATGATGACGTCACGGGGCACCCGGGGCGCCCTGTGATGACGTCACCCCATTGACGGCCGTGCAGGCGGGGGCGCCGATCACACGTTCCGCCTGGGGCGCCAGCTGCCGCAGCCCACCTCAGGCCACTCCTGGATATGACACAGCATTGCAAAGCATTCTGGGCCCTATTCTCATTTGCCGTAGAACAGCATAGACACCGTGACTGCATCACCCACATCCCCATAGTTGCAGTGATCAGGAACACGAGAATATTTTCATCGGTGGATTTTGTCCTCCTGGACCTACACTGCGGGATCAGTATTTTTCTGATATTTATTGACTGCATGCTTTAAAGTACCATAATAAATCCCCCAATGCTGAAATTATTGACACATGTTAACAAGGCAGCTGACAAAAAGCACTGGGGTCTTGACCAAAAAATAAACCTATGCATGAGGACCTGCGTGCTATTGCAAACTGGCAAAAAGTGACATTTCCCAGGCTTTCGTGAAATTCCTGCTAGTTGATGACAGTGCCGTGCTGTTTGAAAAGTGCCCCATTGTGAAGCCAGGGAACAATAGAATTCAATTCTCTTTAAACACATCTGGAAGAGCGCAAATTGTTTCTGAGCAATTGTGTTTTAGAGCGATTTCTTCCTAATTATCCCTAATATAGAAATGAAGTTGATCATTCTCAAAGAAATGAAAGAGAAAAATGTCCCATGAGATAGATAATGCTGAGGCTCCATCTAACTTCAACAGGAAGCAGATTTGACTTGACACTTCTACTACCCCCTTAAATTTGCTTCTTTGTACCTCCTACAGAGGTAGAGCCTTGCAGAAAATCTCCTAAGCTGTATTCATTCCCATAGGTTGTCTTTGGGACCTGCCCACTTGGCACCCGTTCCAGCCCTGTCCTTCCCTCTCATCTCCTGACCCAACATGTACATGGGGAGTAATTGTTACTATTTGTACTGCTTGCAAAGTGGGTTCTTTTTCGGTTTTGACTTGTCCTTGCATTTCATAACTTTCATTTCTCTCTTACGCTTAAATTTAATCCTTTGAGTAGTAAATTCTAACCTGGCATGTCTGGAGTCATTATCCCTCTGGCAGTTGTGTTCCTGCAAGTGGCTGGCATGTCCCTGCAGAAAGTCAGAGCAGGGGGTCTGGAAGACCAATATTGCAATGTCTGCATTACAGTGGGTTTAATAATACAGATAAATAGTTGGTTTGACACATTTTTTCAAGCAATTTTTGCATAAATCCTTCCTGGCGAAAGATCCTTCCCCTTGTCTGAGTAGCTGAAATGAGAACAGACCTTAGAATCACAAAAAGGGGGAGACCACAGTAGGGGAGGATGGGTCTCCGGTCTCTTGGTGTTTTGTAAAGATCTGTAGCTGTCGAGTGCTCTCTGAGTAATGTGTTCGTGGTTAAGAACTTCCTTTGCTAGGAGCCACAATGCCCACAGCTCCATGGATCTTGGGGGGAATGATTGACAAGAGCTAGGAGGCTTGGGAGGCCTGAGGCATTGGTTTGGGGGACTGGGGTAGCTGCACTGTGGAGACTCATACCCCAAAGAAGCGCTCAAATAATAGGGCTGAGCCTGGGAGTTCATATCTAGAAATAGTGACTAGACTCAGCCTAGACTCAGTTAGCTTAAAGCACGTTGAACCCAATGGTGGGCTCCACTTAGAGCAGATTGGTGCCCATACAGCGGGTGACGAGCCCACAGAGACATATAGCCCTTTTTCATCATTACATTGCAGAGTGCCTTAAGGACAGCAATATCATTAGCCCCATTTTACAGATGGGGAAACTGAAGCAAGAGGTGGTGAAGTGACTTGCCCAAAGTCATGCAGCAGGCGAGAGCTGAGAATGCAACCGTGGAACAGGCTACGGCTAAGGATACAATGAGGGCTCCTTATTCATCATCGAGAGTGTGATCCTTTGGGCCATACTGCAACCTGAGAAGACCTTTGCCCCCCTTCAGCAGGAACATTTTTCATTAATTAGCTTCATCTGCCTCCAATATTTATATTTAACAATCTAAACAACAAAGCTTGCCTTCTAGAGATGCTAAGTCACAGGCCAGAGAAGTTGTGGGCAATGAATAGTCATTGGGCAATAAACAGTCGTTTAAGTCTTAGCTTGACAGGCCCTGGCTAGGATGATTAAGTTGGGACTGGTCCTGCTTTGGGCAGGGGACTGGACTCAATGACCTCCAGAGATCTCTTCCAGCCCTAGGATTCTATGATTGGCATGTTTCTATTGGATACAACATTCTTTGTTTCCAGTCCTAAATCATTGTGGACTGTTGCTGTTTGTTTTTAAGGCTCCTTCTGGTTCAGAATCAAGCCCTAACTTAGCTGTCTGATTCATGATTCAGAAGGGATGCAACGGATATTGCAAGTGGATGATTTGCAAATGTGGGTAGAATTAGGAGACCCTATAGAAGTTTGCTTGTAAGTTGGATGGAGTCTTAGGGAAATATTGCCGGTCCAAAAATGAAGGCTGGACATCTCATTAAAACGGACAATCTTGTGAGAATTCCATGGTTTCCCAACTATGGTTGGGCCAGAAGTAACAGGAGAGCAACCTTGTTGAAAAGTGCTGAAAGATATTGGCCCAAATCTTCTTCCCGTTGAAATCAAAGGTCGTTTTGCTGTTGACTTCCATTCTGATTTGTGAGTAAGATACCCTGGTCTAGATAATTTCTCTGACATTGCTGGAAAACACCATCTTCCTTTTTTTTTTTTAAATAAATCTGTTGAATCTGCCCTCCAGCATTATTTTCTCAAAAGAGAAGTGTCCAGAATTAAAAAGAAAAAGAAAAAGAAAATATGTATGTAAAAAACTTCTCCGTCCCCTTCTCTCCTCTCCTCCCCCCCCCCCCCCACCGCCCCACTGCCCAAATATTTAAATGTCAGAAATGTAAAGCAAAGGCAGAATTAAGTAAAGAGGCAGAAGGGAAGTCATTAGAACACCACTCAGACGTACCAAGAAGAAATGTCAGAAACTTCTTTAGCTATTAATGTCTTCTTGATATTAAGGAGGTGAATTTCTACCGCTCTTCACCCGTTATTCCAAGGCTTGTGTGAAAGTGCTAAGGCATGTTTCACCCTCGTGGTGAAAGCTGAAGATGCAAATCCCCAATCCAAACTTGGGAGAATTTCAGGTCCTGCTCTGTCTCTCAGGCCATGTCTACACTAGGGCTACGTCTACACTGCAGGTTTCTTGGGCAAGAACTGTTTTGTGCAAGAATGCGTCCACACTGCCATGTGCTTTTGCGCAAGAGATGTGCTTTTGCGCGAGAGCGTCCATGGCAGTATGGACGCTCTCTCGCGCAAGAAAGCTCTGATGGCCATTTTAGCCAGAGGGGTTTCTTACGCAAGAAACCCCTGTTGCCCGTCCACACTGCCTTCTTGCACAAGAGCTCTTGTGCAAGAGAGCTTATTCCTTGTGGGGAGAGGAATAACTCTTGTGCAAGAAGCTCTCTGTTCCTGCGCTTTACTGTAAATGTACTTGCGCAAGAACACGCGGGCAGTGTAGACACTCTGCTAGTTTTTGCGCAAGAACAGTCGTTCTTGTGCAAAAAGCCTGCAGCGTTGACGTAACCTAGTAGATTATTTCGAATTTACTAAATTCGACTTCTGGGCACCCGATTTTACAAATTCATGCTTCCATGTCCTCACTATGGGAAGCATTGAATGTAGTCAGAAGCAGGCGCCGTTAATGTGGATGTACTACCTTGGACTCAGAGCCTCAGGAAGCCCTGGGGAGTTGTGGGAGGCCTCCCAGAAATGAAGCCGTTTGAATTAGCGGCACCAGAGCATCCACACAAACGTTGTTTTGGACTTAGAAGTTTCGGAATAGCATTATTCCTCATGAAAAGTAGGACGACAGAGTTCAGTTTCTGCAGCCCCTTATTCTGAAATAATGGGCTTGGTAGAGTGGACACACCGCTTACGAATTCAACCTGGGAAGTGTGTGTTATTTCCAATTACAGTCCTAGTGTAGACCAGGCCTCAGTCTGGCCTCTTCTTTATGTGATGGGCCTAATGGAAAACCTGGATCAGAATTAGAGTTGAGGGAGACAAATTATTCTATGTAGTGGAGGATGTAAAATTTTTGATATTTGATGTTGTTCCAAGCTAGAAGATACCAAAAATTCAATGTTTTCCATGACGAGGAAAGTCCTGAAGTCCTTGGCACAGGAGCAATCCATTGGACAGGCTGCCCCCGAGTCACAGATGATGGAAGCCCTATGATACCGTGCTGCCAAAAAGCCGTTAGTCTGGAAGCACGAGTGAAATGGAGAAAGTGAATAGGACAGTGTATGTATCCCTGCACATAACTCACGACTAGCCATCACTGGTGAAATTAAGAGCTACCAGGTTTGAAACAAACAAAAGGAAGTACTTCTTCACGCAACACAGAGTCAACCTGTGCTGCTCATTGCTGGGGGATGTTACATAAGAACATAAGAACAGCCATACTGGGTCAGACCAAAGGTCCATCCAGCCCAGTATCTTGTCTGCCCACAGTGGCCAATGCCAAGTGCCCCCAAAGGGAGTGAACAGAACAGGGAATCATCACGTGATCCTTCCCCTGTCACCCATTTCCAGCCTCTGACAATCAGAGACTAGGGACACTATTCCTAGGGACACCATTCCTACCCATCCTGGCTAATAGCCATTGATGGACCCAATCTCCATGAATTTATCTGATTCTTTTTTGAACACTGGTAAAATCCTGGTCTTCACAATGTCCTCTGGCAAGGAGCTCCACAGGTTGTTGAATGTTCTGAAGGCCAAAAGTCTAACTGGGTTCAGAAAGAATTAGATGAGTTCATGGAAGATAGGTCCATCAATGGATTCCAATGTCTAGATGTCCCTAAATTTCCAGAAGCCGGGACTGGATAACAGGACTCAAAATAAAAGGAAAAACGATGTAGCACTTTAAAGTCTAACAAGGTGGTTTAATAGGTGATGAGCTTTCGTGGGCCAGACCCACTTCCTGAGATCATATCCTGAAAGAGAATTGGCATGACCATATATACCAAAGGAATACAATGAAAAAAGTGAACATATTATTAAAGTGGCAAATCAGATTTAGTACAGAAGGTAGGGTGAGGGGGAGGGAGGGAGGGAATAGCTATTTGAGTCAATGAATGGCTAATCAGGGGTGATAAGTGGGACGCTATCTTTGTAATGGTTAAGGTAATAGCTATTCCCTCCCTCCCTCGTAGGCTGCGAGAAAGCTATTAGGCAAAAGCAAAACCATAGACAGTGCTTTTCGTCTTGTTTGGATGAACCTCTAGCCTGGCCATTGGAGGTGACTGAGTTCCAAAGACAAGGGCCGTCCACCAATAAAGCCCACTTCCCTCCATCCTGGAAATGTCTCTGGACAAAATCTTCCCAGCTGGTCCTAACTGTTGTGCCAAGACCTGACACCAGTCATGATTTTACGGGAGGTGTTGTTTTTGAGGCGGAGGAGCTGTGATTATAGAAAGGTAATGAGTGACAGCCCAAGGAGTTGCATTCTCTCCATCTTTACGAAGGCACAGGGCAGATGGACATGGTCGTGCAGAAGTGTAAAGCTTTTCTATCTTTTCTCACTTGCCATCTGCAGGGCGGGAGAGCTGTCTTTGGCTTGTAGAGAGAGAGTCAATTCCAAGCCTGGCCTGTATAAATAAAGTACACTCTGCTGTGAGAATGGTATGTTGTTTCTCTTCGCTACGGAGGGGTATATGTTTCGTTGGTCTGGGAACAAGGAAGGAGAGATCGAAAATGAAAATTTCATTGCAGCTGGAATGCCTGTTTTTCTCCAACTTACATTGGTATAAATCAGGAGTAACTCCTTTGGATCCAACAGTGTAAGTGAGAAGACAATCAGGTTCACAGTGTTTTTGCAGCTTTTGGAGGCTACTTGTTTTATTGTACATGAGACTTTAAAGGGAGCGGGAGAATAGAATTCAAATAGGAGCTGAAAAAAGAACTCCAAATGGAACCACTAGACAAGATTCCACGTCAGAGATGCTGCTAAGCACCTCTTGCATTTCTGAAGTGCATCTCCTGATGCAAGCACCTTATGTAACCCACACACCTAGGGTACATCTGCACTGCATGGCTATTTCGGGATACCAGAGATATCCCGAAATAGCTACCCCATGTCTTAACAAGCCGCCCGTTATTTCAAAATAACGGGCATGTTATTTCAGTATCCTGAGAATCCATGTTCCACGAGGGTTAAGTGAGGTCTTGAAATAGTGCGTTATTTTGAAATTTGGCACTGTGTAGATGCGCCAAATTTCAAAATAGCCTATTTCGAAATTCAATCGAAATAAGATACATCCGCTCCCCGAGTTGCGAATGGTCGATTACGACCGTTCGCACTTATGACCAAAGCTCCCATGGAGCAGTCGTAAAGGCAGTCCCCAAGTTACGAATGCAACCTGTGCTTATGAACAGCGCGGTCGCTGTGTAGCTCAATAGGGTCCGAGTTACGAACAGATCGAGTTACGGCCAAGTGTTTGGTCCGTAACTCGTTCGTAACTCGGGGAGAGGCTGTACACAATTTGCATAGTGCAAATTGTGTATCTTATTTCAAGTGTAAGGTGCTGTGTAGCTGCACCCCTAGAGTTGTTCATTATCCCATGTAATGACATTTAAGTCACTTACAGAGTGAGATAAGAATGAGTGCGCTCTACAGCCTATATAAAAAATCGGCTGACGTTATAGCTCCAGTTGCAGATGCACCTATCTTAAGCTCAAGAGGTCTCAGGTTCAAATCTGGCCAGTGACTTATACAACTTCTTCCTGAACTTATATTTTTAGAAGCCATTCATCCTGCACAAGAAAAGACTATTTCCCTGCATTTTTTTCCCTTTTGGCTCTCATGTCAAACGGGAGCCCTCCCTTGTAACAGTTTTGTTTTTCTTTACATCTGCCAATCATGCTGTTTGCCTTTGCCCAAAGTTTGTTGTCTTTGCAGTTGGTCACAGCATGAGCTACCAAAAAGCTCACGGAGCTTGACAGGAGATTCTGTTAACCTAACCTTAGCGTGTGAGCTGGCACCTCACCAGAGCACAAAGGGGCTTTTCACAAGCTCGCCAGAGCTTGAATATTTCATTTCACGTGTTACAATTAATCTGTATTTATTACCACTTATCTTAAATGGCTACAATATCAAGACTTTAAAAAGTGCTTTTAATGTCAAACTGGGTCAATTAAAAGTCTACTTAAAATATTTGCAAAACTTCGGGCCTGAAAATTGCTCCCTCCCTCTGCTGCTAACCAAAATGTCTTAAACAAATACACTCCGCTTAAGGAGAATGGCATTTTGTAAATTTCCCCTTTAGATCTTTACAGATTCCAGGATCAATTTCCCATGCTTTTGCACTTTTATGCTCACTGGATTCTAAATATATGTAGTAATAACAATAATTAATAATACTTCAAGGTGGTTATAAACATTTGACAAAAAATTCCTTCAATCCATTAAAAAACAGGAGACCGTTTCATAGATTTTAAGGCCAGAAGGGAACATTAGATCATCTAGAATGACCTGCTATATATCACAGGCCATAGAATTTCATACAGTGACTGTATTTAGCTAAAGGACTTGTTTCGCTAATGCACATCTTCCACAAAGGCATCTTGTCTTAATCTGAAGATTTCAACTGGAGCTCACTTTGCAGAAAAGTCTTGTTGAATTCTGCAAAAAACGTGACGGTGAACATGTGTAGGAATTCAGTTCAGTTCAGCCGTATTTGCTGTCTGTAATCATTAGAGATGAGCAAAGAATTGATTTTTTTAAAATTTAAAAAAATTTGGAGACACACTGAAGAATCTGGGGGGGAAAATGATTCGGTTTCAATGAAATGTTTTGTTGGACCCATTATTTTTGCATTTTGAGGGGGGTCATTTTTGAGTGTCACTCATTTCTCTCTATATATATATTTAAAAACATTTTTGGTGGGATGACAGAATGACATCATCACGTCATCAGCACCAACATGCCACCGCCTTTGTCCTCCGGTGCTTGCGGTGGCCAGCCTTGGCACCATCCCCTCTGGCCATGGGCTGCTTTGGCTCCTGCTTTATGCCCCGTGGGAGGACCTGCTGGGGCCGGGTCCCCTCCATCATC
>JANRFK010004893.1:55523097-55538011 GCA_030068395.1 Apalone spinifera
TTGGATTTGGATTTGGATTCTTTTTTTTTTTTCTGAAGAGGAAATCTGATTTCAATGTTACTAACAATCTATTAAATTTCATGGAGGACATTAAAATAAATGGCTAGAGGGCCCTATCAAACTCCCCTTGCACACACATGCCTCCCAAAATTCAGTTGAAATAGCTGGAAATGAAAGAAATGCCCAAAACACAAGCCGTGTACCTAAGATGGAAGAAATCAAAGTCATGCCAAAGTTTATATCAATAAGTCGTATAAAACCGGCGTTTTTGACTGCTTAGCCAAAATACAAAGCATGATGGTACTTTTAAAGTTATGTTCCTTGGGCCAAATGTCTATGGATATTTCTACATTCCCCTTATCTCAGTATAAATCAGGGATGTGTGTAAGCCACTCCCTGAGCGACATACGTTACAACCACCTAAGCGCAGATGCTCCCTGTGCTATATCGGCGAGAGGGCTTCTCCTGCTGGTATAGCTCCTGCTGCTTGTTGGGGATGGATTAATTGGAGACACACCACATCTGCAGTGATAGTCTCAGGAGCGAAAATTGGACATAAACATCAATGCAAAGGGGCAATGTGGTCAAATCGGTTGCCAATGGAACTTTTGGGGTCAGTGAGTATAGGCTATGGATGCAGTTGACTCGTGTTAGAAATCCGTGGGCACTATAGTAGCCCAATTAACACCGTTCCTGAGCACCTCACCACGGTCTTTAATGCTTTCCTACTCAACACACCCTTCTGAGATACGGCCTGACTGTTATCCCCCTTAGACAGTGGGGAGTTGAGGCTCACAGCGGCTGAGTGGCTTTCCCGAGGTCCTGCAGGAAATTAGGGGTGGAGCAGAGAATTGAACGGCAAGTACAGTTTATTTAACTTAGCTATTGAGGGTCCCTGCCCCCAATCTGTGAGGCATGCTCCCATGTCTTAGGCGCGGGCTCCAACTGCTGGACCAGCCCTTCTTGGCTACCGCCCTTGTCTGCTCATCTGCAGGTGGGGCACAGTTACGTCTAATAGTGCCAGGAGACCTTACCCAAGATTCCTAGATTCCTAGGCCAGAAGGGACTATAAGGGTCATCGAGGCTTTGTCTAACACAAGCTAGGGACCTGCCCCACATAATTCATAGAGCAGATCTTCTAGACAAATATCCAATCTTGAGTTAAAATTGGAGAATCCATTACAACCCTCGGTGAGTTGTTCCAATGGCCCAATAGTTTACCCTAACTATGCCTTCTACCCACTCTTTATTAGCCTAGCTTTGATTTCCAGCCATTGAGCTGTGTTGTTTTTCTCTGCTAGATGAACGAGCATTTGTTCCCCACATAGGTACCAGAAACGATGATCAGGTTGCTCCCTAATCTTCTCTTTATTAAGCTAAATAGATTGGTTTCCTTGAGTTTTTCATTGCAAGGCATGCTTTCAAATTCATTGATCACAGTGAGGGGCCCATCGTGCTAGGGGTGATATGTAGGCATAATCAGAGAGCCCCTGCCTTCAAGAGCGTACAGTCTGGTAAGACAACCGAAGTATTCGTAATTCCTTTTGTACCGACGGGGAACTAAAGTAACAGCCCAAGGTCATTCAGGGATATCTGGAGCAGAGATTTCCTGAGTCCCAGGCTAAGGCCTTAACCACAAAACTATTGTTCCTCTTATTGAGGAGTGGATAATTGCCCCTTAAAGACAAATGTTGCATTTGATTATTCAAAAAAGGAAAAGCCCATTTAGTTTAGACAGACAGCTATGCCAGCATCACCTTGATCCCTGGGTACCAATATTACAAGCAATACTGTCCAGCCCCTCAATGCATCCCCCTCCTACCATGATATAATTGCCTGCTAGTAACATCTCAGTTAGCCTCTTACTATCAACACAACAGGGCTAAACTCGAAATACACAATATGAGGTACGCTAATTGCGTCACTTACGTTGAAATAGCTTATTTCGAATTTGGGCACGTCTACAGAGCACTTATTTCAAAACAGAGCACTCTTCCTCCGACTTCCCTTGCTCCTCGTACAATGAGGGTTATAGAAGTTGGAGTAAGAAGCCCGTTATTTCGAATTTATTTTGAAATAATGGGCTTACTGTGTAGACGCACAATACGTTATTTCAGAATAACTGACGCTGCTGTGTAGACGCAGCCTTGGACACATAGCTGTAAATTAGCTTCATTCTAATTCACGGAACACCAATGCACCAATGTATCCACTCTCCTTGTGGTTCCATGGCTGCAACTTTTTGTCCAATTCAAAGTCTCCCCCCCCCCCCCCCCCCCCCCCCGCCCATGACTGTAACTATATCCACCAGGGAATCACTAGTCAGACTCTTCTCCCCTGATGGAACCCCACTGTCCAGAACACACCCCTCCAAGTGCTCAACGGGGGGCAGGGATCTCACCAATACCACAGTGAGACTCAGTTGTCACTGAGGGGCTGAGGTAGGTAGCTTGGGCCCTTGGGACAGCCACAGACCAGGCAGGGAATACAGAAAAATGGCTGACACAAAAAGCACCACCATTCATTTGGATCATAACCAATGACCAGAACCCAGCTCATACCATTATTTCTATTTACCCCAAAGCCTGGTTAGATGAAAGATTTGGGATGTTCTCCAAGTCTTTTGGGTAAACAGGAGAATACTTCATTGGGCTCTACAGGTGTAGCCCCAAATTCACATCCAGTGCAAGCTGGTAGTGATTGAAAATAGTTACTGTTTGGTGGTCTCAGACTAGGCCCCAGGAGACAGCTGTTCACATCCACCCTCCCCCACCAAAAAAGGAATTTAGTCTACATGGCACCCTTCTTGGGAATCTACAGAGCAGCCAATGGGTGAAAGCTCCATCCAGCACGCATTGAATTCAATGGGTAAATTCCCATTGATGTTACTGGTGCAGGGTGGAGCCTAGAGTTGGTAATGTGACCCTGGCAGGTGATGGTTCAGAGAACTTGATAGGACAGTTTGAGGAGGCTGCTTCTCCTGTGCTTCTGGCTGGAGGATGGTTGTCTGAAGGGCTGTCTGTCTGTCTTTTGCCAGGATTTCATTGACCCCGCAGCTTTAAAAACAGAAGAGAAATTACAAACACACTTCCAGTGCAACTAGAAAGGGGCAACACTAAATCTAGCCTCTGCTTAAACTTTTGAATGACTGAGGCATGATGCATGTGGCTGATATTCCCTTGTTTTGCAACCTCCTGCACACTGCCATGCTGCTAAAATGAAACTCGGTGTCCAACTGTGTCCATTATTTTTAGAAGGAATTCATCAGAGGCCCCGCAAATCATATTTTGCTGCACGGTTTTGATTATAGGCTTGTAACACATTTATTGTGAATAAAAAGCAGTGATGAGTGTTAGAGAGTCCGGGTAATGCAGCAGTTGTGGTATATTCGAGGAATGGATGCAGCTGTTGAAAAACAAACTAGTTGAAACAGTTTATTTTTATGAGCAATTGTTCATTTATGAACTGTAGCAGAGGAGTAGATAAAATCCACTTATCAAAGGCAGGAATCTCCAGTGTGGAACTCCACTGGGATTATTAAAGATGGAACATAGTTCTTCAGACTCTGAGATGGCCAAGAGTACCTATTTTCTGTAGTGGCTGAGCACCTGCTTAATCGGAAGCCTAGGCTTAATGGGACCTTAAATGTGAATGTACTGCTCAAATATTTTGGTCTACAACTCGTTCAGGCTGCATAAGGGCCTGATTTTATGGTCTGAGTGGCTCCTGATGTGTGCAAAGAGACCTTGGCAACCTCTATGGGAATTAAGGACCCGAAACACCTCACAAGATGGTGCCCGTATTGAATATTTTACACATGGGGTGATTAATTCCAGGGATCCCATTTCTGAACTGGTGGCTATAGAGTCTCACTTTTTACCTGACTAGGTTTCACTTTGTGGTAAGATCTTGCGGTCACGGATGATTGTAAGGACTCACATGCCCACAGCCGCTAGAGCAGGGCTACTCAACATGCGGCCCATAGGCCGCATGCGGCCCACGGCCCGTTTGTTTGTGGCCCGTGGTGCAGTTTGGGTTTACATGAAGTAACAGGATTAATCTGCAGCACAGGACATGATATTAGGTGCTAGGACAAACTTACTCTCGAGTTCCCTTCCAGCTCTTCATTTCTCTGACTGTCTTTTAGGCACAGCTTGCTCCTCCAGTGTACTTGGGAGGTGGAGTTATGGCCTTCCCCTTCCCCAAGCCTTTTGGGATGGGGGGTCTGTACACCCCTGCAAGGAGCCCTTGCTAAACTCAATGGCCGCTGCAAAGGTGACTGCTTCAGAAGTTCTTTATCTGTCCTTCTTTCACCCCCCTTCTCCGAAAGGCTAGGTGCAATCTGGCCTTTGGGCAGTGTCTTCCACAGCCCACTTCCAGAGTCTTGTTCTCATGTGTGGTGAGGGTGGTAGAGGATAGTTAGCTTGGCTTTTAGCACAGACAGCCCCAAACCACACTCCCAGATCTGAGCACCCCCAAGCTCTGGGACGTTTGGAATCCCAATCTGGATCCATATCCTAACGTGGCTGAATCCTGTCTCCATCATGGGCCAAATCAGAACTCCAGCCTCAAACACCATGGGTACGTCTATACTGGTGTGATCTTGCACAAAAACTCTTTAGCGTAAGAGTTCTTGCGTTAAAGTAGTTGCGCAAGAGAGCATCTACACTGGCATATGCTTTTGCGCAAGAGATGTGCTTTTGCGCAAGAGCATCCTTGCCAGTGTAGACGCTCTCTTGCACAAGAAAGCTCAGATGCCCATTTTAGCCATTGGGCTTTCTTGCGTAAGAAATTCATGTTGCCTGTCTACACTGGCCTCTTGCACAAGAACAGTTGCGCAAAAGGGCTTCTTCCTGAGCGGGAGTGTCAAAGTTCTGGCACTAGAAGCCCTGATTTCATACATTAGAATGTCAGTTTACTTGTGCAAGAACACGCGGCCAGTGTAGACAGGCAGCAAGTTTTTGCGCAAGATCGCGCCAGTGTAGACACAGCCCCTCAGTGTTATTTTCAAGGAAGGGGGATGAAATTGAGACCCGGGTCTGACTTGTGGGAGGCGGGTCTGCATGGACATCCTAGCCCTTGTGCTTTCAGTGAGACAGCAGCAGCTGTGGTTGATTTCAGAGGCCCACTGTTTGTTTTCCACTCCAGGCAATGCCCTGTAGTCTTTAGTCACACAGTTCATTCCATGTGGCTACCCAGCAGATACTTAGCTGGAGAGGAGCCCACAGAGCAGTTAGCACGTTGAGTGAAGGTAAGAAGGCTGATCACAATGCATCGGTAGCCTTTGCAATGTAGACTACACCCAGTAATCCAGCCTGATCTGGGATAGAGGTGGCAAATAGACCCTACAATTGCCGGCATGGCTCTTCCATAAAGGTACAGGTGATGGGATATAGAGCAGAAGGAAGCAAATGTCAATGGATGAACAGAGAAGCAGCCATGGAATGACCGAGCTAAGTGTGGTTCTAAGACGGCTTACAACATCCAATGGATGTGAGCCAGCAGCCCGAGGCATGGTGCCAATGACAGATTCTGGGACGCATTAACTGGAGTGTTGTGAGAAAGATGTGAGAAGTCATTCTTCCATTCTACTCTGTGCTGATTAGGCCTCAGTTGGAGTATTGTGTCCAGTTCTGGGCACCGCATCTCAAGAAAGATGTGGAGAAATTGGAGAGGGTCCAGAAAAGAGCAACAAAAATGATTAAAGGTCTAGAGAACATGAGCTATGAAGGAAGACTGAAAGAATTGGGCTTGTTTAGTTGGAAAAAGAGAAGACTGAGAGGGGACACAATAACAGCTTTCAAGTACCTAAAAGGGTGTTACAAGGTGGAGAGAGAAAAATTATTCTCCTTGACCTCTGAGGACAGGACAAGAATCAATGGGCTTAAATTGCAGCAAGGGAGGTTGAGGTTGGACATTAGGAAAACTATTTAGCTGTCAGTGTGGTTAAGCACTGGAATAAGTTGTTTAGGGAGGTTGTGGAATCTCCATCATTGGAGATATTTAAGAGCAGGTTAGAAAAACATGTCAGGTATGATCTAGACAGTGCTTGGTCCTGCTGGGAGGGCAGGGGACTGGACTTGATGACCCTGAAGGTCCCTTCCAATTCTAGGGTTCTATGACTATCTAGGACCCAAAGACTCACATCTGCTGAATCAGAACATGATAATCCCACTGGCTACAGCTCCCTGTCCCCCATTTCTTCTCCCAGACAGAGGTTACTGTAAATAAACTCTGTTCACATGGCTTTTGGCATCTGAATGGAGACACTTATCTGAGCCCCTCCTCACCCCCAGGCCTTTGCTAAATGAGCCTCTCTGACTGGGAGTCATTCCAATGGCAACTCCCTCTTGGACTGATAATGAGTTTAATGAATAGGCTGTAAAGCTGGTGACATAGGCAGGTCCTAATAATGCTGCAAAGCTACAAAGTCCCTGAGCTCCTGGTCACATAGCAGATTAACTCTGTGAGCAGGAATCCACCCTTAGCCCCCATGCCAGAATGCCAATCTCTGTCCTGGATGAAATGCTATTCTCCTAGGAAGCTCAGAGCTTCTCGATCGTTAATAGTTACCAGCAGGGGCAGCGAGTTAAATGGGCCCATAGTGCCCAGGCTCTAGGAATATTCCTGGTCTAATGACCTGGCTGCAGCAAAGTTGAGGGCTGGGTCTCTTCCCTGGCCACCCCTGTATGCTCCCCCCACTGATTGGTGGCCAGAAGGGACCTGTTGGCCAGAAGGGACCAGACATGACCATTTTATCTCATTCCCTGCAGAACACGGGATGAGTTTTGTTACATTTCCTTTCTTCCTCCAAAGATTTTCATATCATGCCATCCAGACGGAAAAAGGCCAGGAGGGTAGACATAACATTAAAGGTGCAGGTTGAACATTTCTCATCTGGCACTCTCTGGTCCAGCAACATCCCTGGTCCGGCATGATTTTAGTTAGCCAGATGTTCGCTTATCATGGGTGCGTCCAAGTTTCCTGTGGGCCGATCAAGTTTGTTTACAGCCACCAGTCCTGGTTCTCACTGTTCTGTGCTGTTATTTAGCTCTAATTTACCCCTCAATGTCTTCTAAGAACCCAGTAAGCAATGGAAATGTTGGTAATGCTGCTAGACAATATTGACCTCCTGTGGTTCAGGTCTGGTTTGGCACCGGTCAGATCCGGAAGGTGCTGGATTAGAGAGGTTCAAGCTGTATTTTTTCCTTTCCCTGTGTTATTATGGTAGATTATTGGGGATGAAACAATGTAAATGATCTAAGCTACTTTTTGTCATTTATACTCTTTGTTTACTTACTTGCATTTTGCTCGTTTTGGATAGTGGAACGACTTTGGTCAGTTTTCCTCCGTTTAAAATTAATTTCACCTGCTGATTTCCATGCTGCAGCATGGAGTTGCTTTGTCTGGATTCCAAACATTGCCAAAGAATGTTTACATTACAAATAATCTTCTAGTTGAATTCTGAACCTTGAAAACACCCCGTGGAAGCCAATCTGCTTCCATTAGGTTATGTCTGCACAATGACCGAGGGCTGTTTTCCTGGCTCGTGTCCTCAGGCTTGCACTAGTGCTCAGCGAGCGAGCATGAGTATAAATAACAGTGTAACTGCAATAGTATGGATCACAACAGTGGAGGCAAAGCAGAGCCAGGTCAAGTGCCTACCCACCCCTTCCAGGCAGGTGTGTGCCTCCTTGTCAGGAGATACGGGAGAAGAGCCAGCACGGGTCTGTCTACCCACGGTGCTCGCTCATAGCATTGAGAGCAGAAGTCGAGTCCTCAATTGTAGCATCTCCGCACTAGCTGGGACCTCTCATCCCATCCCTCGGCTGATTTTGGATCACGCTCCAGTGCTGCTCTAGACAAGTGGTTCCCAAACTTTTTTTCTTACAACCCAATTGAAGAAAATTGTTGATGCCCACGACCCAACATAATTATGTCTTTGGACGAGAGTTGGACGTCGGACCAGGGATGAGGGTGCTCTGGGTTGGAGTGAGGCTCAGGGCTGGAGCGGAGGATTGGGGTGCAGGGTTGGAGTGTGGGCTTACCTCTGGGGGCTCCCAATCAGCAGCACAGAAGGGGTGCTAAGGCAGGCTTCCGACCTACCCTGGCATGGCGGATGACACTGCACCCCGAAAGCGGCCAGCAGTAGGTCTGGCTCCTAGGCGGAAGGGTGCAAGTGGCTCTGCAAACTGCACTAGCAGGCAGGCACCACCCCCTCACTCCCATTAGCTAGTACCTGACCAATGGAAATGAGGAGCTGGCGCTGGGGACAGGGGCAGTGCATGGAGCCTCCTGCCCACCTCCTTCTCCCAACTATGAGCCGAAACTGCAGCTGGCTGCTTCCAGGGTGCAGCCTGATTCACGGTGCACGGACAGGCGGGAATTCTGAAGGTCACCTGGTCACCTTACAGCAAGGTGACACAGTACTTGACATTCTGCCACCCAGTACTGGGTCCCCACCTTTGGAAACCACAATGTTGGCCTGTCCTCCCCCCTGCTGTTTCTACCCCCCCACCACCACCACCCCACAAACCCCAAGCAGGGGGGCTGACACAGTTTGTATAGTGCGGGTGCTGAGAGCCATTGAACCAAACTGAAAACCCTTGTGTGACGGAGCGTAAATGCCCCGCCACTGGTCGGGAGCCATAGCGCATGCTCACGCCAGACGCCAGATATTTTAAATGCTGGTGGTGTGGCAGGCAGAAGTCCACCCGGGTCGGAGCCTGGGAGCAGCGCGGGTGCTTGGGAGAACGCTCCACCCTTGTGAGGTGGAGAGCCGGGCGAGCCACCCCTCCGGGAGGGAGAGTGGTCCTCACAACCGGGGGAAGAGCAGCCAGCGGCAGTCGGCCAGTCCGGTGACTCTTCGCCAAGTGAAGCGGTTGGTGTCCCTGAGAACGACACCCTGGATCCGAGTGCACAAGAGTGAATGCGGGCGCGGTAGGAAGAGGCCCAGGCGGGCATTGGCCTAAGTGGTTGGAGGGTTGTCCCCAGCCTTAAAGTGTTTGACATCTAGACCCGTAGGGCCCCGGGCTGGGACCCGGAGGTGAGGGCGGGCCCAGGTCCCTCTACCCCACCCTAAGCAAGCATTGGGAAGAACCCGACCTGAACTGAACTGAGCTGCGCGGTTCTTAACAGCAGTAAACTTACTGACAACCCAGCCTCCCCGGAGGGCGTCGGACTGGAAAGGGGAGCACTCGAGGGACACTCAGGGCGAACTGTAATCCCTGGGGGTTATAGATGGCATGGGGGTGTGAAGCCTGAAGGGTCAGGACCGAATTAGGCACGCTAAGGGCAGAGGAACATCTGGCAAGAAGCATTGGCTTCTCTTGTCCCACTGACGTCCCTTCCATGGGCTAGAGTAAGAGGGCAACGCAGCCCAGAAAGTCCCCCCCCCCCCCCGCAGGGGGAGGTAAAAGGGGTAACGGGGGGCCACCTCCCAACACCCTGCAAGCCAGGACTTCTGTTGCACCTCTGGATTGCCCCAGACTCCCACGCTGCAGTCCCCACCCTTCCCTAGCCTCTCCCCCATGCATGGCACAGTAGGTGGGGCACAGTGGTATCATGGGACCAGAATTCTGTTCCAGCATCTTCCTTCTTCACTCCCCCACCTCCGGAGAGAGGCGGTGTGCTCCCGTGGGCAGAAAAGTGGCTGGAGCGGAGGAGGGGCTTACACGATCTGGGATCTATTCCCAGCTTCTGGGGGAACGTATGCAAGTGATTTTGTCTCTATTCCTTTGTCTGGCTCATGTCTTCAGACTGCAAATGGTTCAGTGCCGCCATTGTCTTTTGCTACGTTCCTGAGTCTCGCAGGGCCTTAATCTCGGTGGGAGCCTCTCGCTGTTACTCTGACTCCAATAACAATCAGGGTGGTTCGTTTTGCCCCCGCGCGAGAGCAGGAAACAAATAATTTTTTGAAACCCTAACTTTTGCATCCAAACTATTTCACTGTGGCACTTCCACTTGGTGTTGTTTTGCTTCCAAAAGGGAGCAGAGGGGTGATGGATGGCAGGCCGCAAAGGTTTCAAGTGCTCCCCAGTGGAAAAGCAAATATTCAGGCAATTACAATGACTCTTGTTCAAAGACCACATGGAAGCAAACGGCTGCCCTTCTCAGGCTGTGCATTTCCAGGGGTATGGGATAATCAGCACCACAGCATCCCAATTGTGTTTGATTATTTGCCTCTCCACCTGCCTGAACTCTCCCTCTCTCAGCTGATTAGCATTTGATTAGCCCACTTTTAAAATACCCTCAGAGCTGCAGCAGGGGGAACACTTCCCAGGAGTGTTTTCCTCTTCACACTGATTGCATCTGCATTAATTATGCTAAGTGCTGAGACAGGAACAATATTGATGTAACAGAAGTTTGCTAGGTTGCTATGGTCATTCAGCCAAAAGGGCTTACAGGGCAGCCTGCCCTTTGGATTTGGCCTCCCATGTAGGAAATGTCAATCTCATTCATATTCCGATTGACCTGGTTTGGGTCATTTCTCTCTGGGAGAAGAGGTAGTTTTGGAACGTAATTAGCTTACGGACATTTGCATGTTAATAAGGTGCTTGATTGTGTTTTGCTGTTCTTCACTTTAGGGTACAGGAGCGGGCAAAACGGGTGGCGCTGAAGGATATGTAAACTCGCAAGCTCCATTGAGGGCGTGGGGGGATTTTTTGGGTCAGGGGCCACTGAGCCACAGAAAAATCAGTCGGGGGCTGCACACAAGTGAGACACCCCTGACTGAGAGAGAAAAAGACACTGCTCTTATTCCCCTCACACACCAGACCCTAGGGAGCACCAGGCTAGTAGAATTTATGCACTCCTGCCCTATGAGAGAGTGGCAGGGGGGCTGGAACTCCAGTGCAGGCTCCCCAATGTGGGGGGAATCCCTGACCCTCAAGGGCCAGATCCAGGCAAGCTGGGAGCCTGAGGTCCCCCACCCCTGATTTTGTGTTTGCCAAAGTATTTTTCAATTGGCCATGGCCTTTTTTCTCTGTGATTTCAAGCTGTTTTCTCACAAGGATGGTGGCTATCTGCTACAGGGTGGGGAACCTTTTTCGGGTGCGGGGCTGCTGCCCCACAGAAAAACCAGTCGGGCGCTGGGGGCTGTAGGGTTGCGGCTGGAGTGCCAGCATGGGCTCTCCAAAGCTGGGGGAGGCCCGAAGCCTGGGGGCCAGAGCCAAGCAACCCAGGGCCACATCCAGCTCCCGGGCCTTAGGTTCCCCATCCCGATCTACTATAGAGATTCAAAGATTATATGACTTGAAGGAACCATTGTGGTCACCCAGGTTGACCTACTGTGTAACACTGACGTTCTAGCCTTGTTTAACAGAGCTAGGGCAGAGGGGGAAAATGGGACAAGTGTGGTATAGTTCAAACCCAGATCTCTGTGGCCACAGGGGTATGGGAACATACTTTCCATCCTGCTGCAGTGGGATGTGACGGCCAGAAAGCCAAATACTCTTTTCTGCCTCCTTCACCAAAGAGAAAGGCAAGGCTCTTTGTACAGCTTCTGTACAGCGTGACTTTGAGCATTGTGTGCTTTCAGGCCCTCTGCTGCCAGAAAAGAGGCTTCCCAATATTACTTCCTGCATGAAGATCTCACTGGTCTGCACTTTATGACCATTAACAATGAGGCTGGCATCTTGCCATCTCCCTGGATGAGGGACTGCATATAGTTATGAAGCCCTGTGTCATAACCATGAGGGTTAGCAGCAGCCTGGGAACTAGGGGGTTAATTGTACCTAGCCAGGTAGCAGTCAGACAATAGAAATGCACAAAGGGATTTCAAACTGAGACAAAGGAATTTTGGGGGGTTTTCCTCTTTTGTCCCTGGGCAGTTGACTCTCCAGATACTAAGGTGGACAGACATGTCTCTCTCCAAAAAAAGACTCTTCATTATCAATAAGTAGGGCAAAGTCTAGATAAATCCATTAGGTTTTATTGTTTTATGGTTTGGGAATGGAAATCTGATGTCTGTGCATTTAGAAATGGGTTTTCCTCTCTTTCATAATTAAGTTTTGTTCCCATGGGAAAATTCCCCATGAGTTTATTAATTGGTGGCTTTTACTATCTAGTCAATCCAACTATGCTTGAAACAGGAGTATTGTTGTGATAATAAAAGTTCTTTCTTTTTTATTAACCTGGTATTGGTTAAGTTCTGAATCCTGGAAAATCTGTCTCTGGGATCTGCACGCCTCTGACTGCAGTTTGTATTTTCTCTTTTCTTTTTCAAGTTCTTTGGGGGAAAAGAGCTTGGGGTGCCCTGGGGTTGGTTTCAAGTGTCCACCCCTGTTTGTGGGTTCAAAATCACTCGATGGTGGCAGTGGATTTTTTTATCCCCAAAATCTAGGATTTTGGGGGCAAGTTTTATACCAAAGCCTGGAGAGAAGGTTTTGGGGTACTTTTGCAGGCCCCCACTTCTGCAATCATCGTGCCAGAGTGGGGAATCAACTGTGATATCTCGGGAGAAGGTTGAGTGCTAAACTGTGATTCAGAGAGCAGCTTTTCCATGGGGGACATAGGGATCTGGCACTTTCTGGGGGCACAAATTGCTTCTCCCTTTGTGCTAGTGGGTGCTTTTGGGGGGAGCAGAGTCAAAGATTCCCAACTCCTCCTCCTCCTCTGCCTGACCACTGGTCTCATGAAAGAGGGCAGAGCCTCAGAGGAAGGATGGGAGAGGGGTGTGGCCTTAGGGAAGGGGATGGGGCAAGGGTGTTTTTGTTTGTGTGATTAGACAGTGGGCAACACTAAAGCCCGAGCAGGGGCAGGCCTGGGAATGGGCAAGGGGGGCATGGTTCAAGTGCACCTAGCCTCCACCAATGGAGGTGACATGCACCACCCATATGGTGGGGGGTGGTGTGTGCGTGTCTTCTGCCCCATCTCAGTTCATCTCTCTCTCTCTCTCTCTGTCTCACACACACACACACACACACACACACACACACACAGTGGACCTTTCTGCTCACATGTCCCCTTTGTCCTAGAGGGTGTGCGTCTAGTTATCTTATTGCCATCTTAAATGAAGGGTGGGGCTCATGCCCAATGGTTTAAACAAAACTTACCTAGGGCTGCCAAATCAATTGCAGTCAACGCACACGATTAACTCAAAAATTAATCACCGTTAAAAGAATTCATCACAATTCATTGCAGTTTTAATTGCACTGGAAACATAGAATACCAATGGAAATGCCCCTCGGCCATGCACATTGGACAAACAGGACTGTCTCTATGCAAAAGAGGAAATGGACACAAATCAACAGTAACATATAAAAACCATTAGGAGAGCTCTTTAACTATTGCAACACTACCTGGTCTTCATTTATAATTTACCCTGCTGATTAGCTCACTACTAGTTCTGCACCCAGTCCACCCTCCCCATGCCATTCCTAGTTTGAAGGGAAGACATCTTAGGGTACAACTAGACTACATGTGGTTGTTGGAAAAAGTTATGCAAAATGCACTCCTGTTTTGCATTGCTTTTTCCAATACTTTTGTCGGAAGAGACTTTTCTAACATTTGTCCCATCTAGACTGGGCCAAATGTTGGGAAAACCCCCTCTTTTGAAAGCCCCCTTTTCCTTCGTAGAACGAGGAATACAGGGGCTTCCGAAAAAGCGCATTTGCGCTTCTGCAAAAAAAAAGCGGAAGATCAAATGTGTTCCCTGGTCTCCCAAAAAAACCCCTGCAGTCTAGCCATACCCTTAGAAAGCTTTAGCTTGTGATGACCAGAAATCCTAGTTTTCCATGTGGAATGGTCTATGAAAAAAGAAAGGGCCATTTATATAGTTGCTGCTACCACTGTTACATAATTGCAACAAACCATCATTTGAGAAGTTGTCCTCTACTAAGCACGATTGCCATGTTTCTGCACACAGATCCTCTTTGTACATGAAGTCATGAAACTTTGCTAGGTGATTGCACCTCAGGCACGTTCTGTTACTTGGGTGACACCCACAAGGCAAATTTACATCCAGACTCCTCATCACCCCTGTGTTGGGCCATCCATGTGGAGATGGGCTGTTCAACCCTTCCTGAGGATGCCTCACACCTACCTCACACATAGCTACCCCTATGATTGACAAAGTGTGTCAGGACAGGTGATGAGGTCATGTGATCTAAGATGCCATCTTTTGCTAGTAACTTTCCATGCCCATGAGAGGAGCTATAAATGCAAGCTGTGACATCACAGCTTTGCCTTCATTCCTGCTTCTCATCTCCAGATTGTAATTTTCTAAGGGAATTTTGGATAAAGGATTGGAGATAAACAAACTCCAATCCACTTGGGTGAACCAGAGAGACTAATTACAAGCTAGCAGATTTAACATCACTAATATTATCCTGACCTGCAAACTCTGAATATCAAGGTCAGGTATATGATTCCTTAACCATTTAATAACTCTCTTCTTTTCTTTTTTACTATTAATAAAGCCATGACTGGGATGATTTAATTGGGATTGACCTTGCTCTGTGCAGGGTCTTGGACTAGATGACCTCCTGAGGTCTTTTCCAACCATAATCTTCTATGA
Source organism: Apalone spinifera (assembly GCA_030068395.1). Taxonomy (NCBI): domain Eukaryota; kingdom Metazoa; phylum Chordata; order Testudines; family Trionychidae; genus Apalone; species Apalone spinifera. The sequence goes on from JANRFK010004893.1 coordinate 55,537,616, forward strand.
TTCTAAAACCTTAGTTAATTTACTAAGGATTGGCTGACAGAATGATTTTGGGGTAAGATCACAGTTATGTATTGAACCTGGGAAAGTGATTGTCCTTTGGGATTAGAAGAACTTTATATATGATGAGTCTAATTGTCTAGATGTTTGATAGATGATAAGGGCTGGGTTGCCAACAGGAACTGTGTTTTGACTTCTTGTTCATTAATGCTAAACAAGCTCATTTTGTTATCAGTTTGGTGAAATTAATTATAGACTAACCCACCAGTTTTGGAAGAGTGTCTGCTCCTTTTCTTACCATTTCTTCTGACTGGTATTCTCAGTGGTGATCCATACCTGGCATGGTCCACATAAGAACATAAGAACGGCCGTACCGGGTCAGACCAAAGGTCCATCTAG
>JANRFK010004893.1:55541423-55556200 GCA_030068395.1 Apalone spinifera
TTTTGTCGACAAAACCCTGTAGTCTAGACACACCCAAGGTGTTTAAAAGGAGAAGAGCAACAGAGCTGTCCTGGGAACTTCAGGGAAGGGACGCCCCTGAAGGAGGGAACAGTGAGAGCTCCCTAGTTGAGCAGGGAGGCAAATCAGGGCGGAAAAGGAAGACAGCAATCTCAGAAGGACTCACCAGGACCCATGGTCAGAAAGGACTGAAGGGACTCAAGGCCAAGAGCAACAGAGAGAGATGCCTACTGCTTCTCTGGGATGGAAAGTGGAAGCCAGAAGGCCTGAGGGGCTGGGGAATGGTGGAAGGCTGAGCAAGCGAGAGCTCACAACAAACCTGGAGCACAGAAGAAGGTGGCGAAGCACCCCCCAGCTAGAGGTGGTTAGAGATGTCAGAGTCGAGTGCAAATGGGGGAAGAGCTGCAACTATACAGGATGTCTGGCCATGGTAACAAAGGCCAGATCCGTACTCAGTGTACTGAGGAAGTATTGGGACTCAGAGGAGTGACTGTCATGGTTGGACCGTGCAGGCATTTCTGGCTTCTGGCTGTGGGAATTTTGCCATAAATTTACCCTGCAAATAGCTGTTTATATTACCATGGACAGCTGCCTCCTGGTTGCCCTTAAGATCAACGTCCTTGAGATCATTGATCTTAAGGAAGGTTCTAAAGAGGATGGAGAGAGGCTGTTCTCAGAGGTGATCGATGGCAGAACAAGGAGCAATGGTCTGAAGTTGCAGTGGCGGAGGTCTAGGTTGGATATTAGGGGAAAACTATTTCCCGAGGACAGTGGTGAAGCACTGGGATGGGTTGCCTAGAGAGGTGGTGGAATCTCCATCCCTAGAGGTTTTTAAGGCCCAGCTTGACAAAGCTCTGGCTGGGATGATTGAGTTGGGGTTGATCCTGCTTTGGGCAGGGGGCTGGATTCAATGACCTCCTGAGGTCTCTTCCAGCCCTAGGATTCTATGATTAACACTGTGCATAATAATAGCCAGAGTTTTGCTGTGCTCCGTGAAGACTCTGTCTGAGAAGCTCAGCCTTTAAAGACACAGCCCACTACCCCACCATGCTACAAAGGACTTATTTGCTAACGTAACAGTGGCCGCGACAAAATTTAGTTTTAAGGCTCATGTCCGGGTGTGAGACTCCTCTGTGGAAAAACTGAGTTACTGCAGGAAACATTGGTGGTTAACTAGATAGGACCTTGAGTTAGTACTGAATAAATATTCTCTTGGGGGGTTTAAAATAGTGGTCACCACCCAGTAGATCAGGATCTACTGGTAGTTCTTGGAGCCTCTGACAGGGGATCCTGACTGGCTTGGCTGGGAGGCTGTCAAGTGACGGCACTTCAGCTGCTCCTCCCCCCTCTGCCCTGCTGCTCCTGCCCAGAGCCTCAGAGCTGGCCCCTGGGGTCCTCCTGCTTGTTGTGCAGGGTGGGGTGCTAAAGTCACTCTGTCCCCCTCCTCTGTCCCTCATCTTCACAGAGTGAGGAGGGCAGGGCCTCGGCGAAGGGGTGGCACAGGGCTTTGGATAAGGGGCGGGGCAGGAGTGTTTGGGTTTGAGGTAGCTCCTGGACTGACTTAAATTCAAAAAGTGATCTTGTGCTTAGAAAGATTGGAGACCCCTGGTTTAAAAGATACGGTGTGATGGGTTTGGCTGAAACGGAGCTAATGACGAATGTTAGTCATTACCATGGAACTCACTACATTTTTCACAAAACCTGGAGCGTAGGCTGTTGTCATCTGCCTTCATTCTAGTTACGGTGAGCATGTTCTGCGACTGAATTAGCCCCGTCCTTTCGTCTGGAGGCAGCAGGGTTTTGTTACACAGCTGTTAAGCTCTTCCACAAAGACCACTGTGAGCAAAAAGTGATCCCAAGCAGTACCCCAGGTCCACTCCCCTTCCCCACCGGAAGAAAGAAGCGCTGCAGAAGTAAAAACGATCTCGTGACAATCATCGTCGTTATTTTCACGATGGACAGGGGTCCAGTTTCGAGGCACGATGCGAATGTGTGGCACCCGTCTGCTACACATGGGATAGATTTAGCCCAGAGTGCGGGTGGCAAGGCTGTTGTTTCTTGTGATAGGTCGAATTTTAAGCCACAAAAATGCAACCACAAAATCAGCAGATTACAATTCCCATTTGCAGGGCATAAATAATAATTATGGAGTGATGGCCCTGGGGAATTGACACGGCTGCTTCCAATTCCGCTGTTCAATCTGCTGCTACATTTCTTCAAGTACTTCTCTTCCTATTTTTTTTCTTCACCCCCTGGTTGTCATGGTGATTTATGTTGATGACTCACAACTCTGTGTTGGGGTGCATGTGCACAGCTATCCGATGCACCTGTTGGTGACCATCAGGGCAACAGCACACCCAGAACCGATGTTGCTGTTCCATTTCGTTGCCAGGCGGATTTACGGGGTTTGCTAATTGTCCCGGATAGCTCTGCTCTGGCTTATTGCCAGTGGGATGCCTGGCACCATAAATCATTCTTGCACCTCAAAGGAGAGTCCTACCTCTAGTTCAACTTCCCAAGCAGCAGAGCCTCCTAAATCGAAACAAATGTTTAAAGAGGTGGATTCTTTCTAACACAGGCAAGCAGTCGCAAGCCCTGAATAGCATCTCTCCATCTGAATCAGTCAGCGTTGGCTTATCCTGTCCCGTCCGGCACCGTACTGAGCACCCTCCACTCCCACAGATGTGCACTGCAGGACTGAGATACAAACTGTGGTATGGCCAGAAAAATTGCCGAGTAAACATTGTCACCCATTTGGTCCAATACCTGGGCACTTACAGGGTTGTTTCTGTTAAGTGGGTAAATGGATGATACAAAGCAGGTATGTTCTTTGGAGCAATCTTGCACCTTGGAGGAGAGCAATCTTGTTTGTTTACATATGTGTGTGTATCTATAGCCAGACAATGGGAGTGGTGATGCTTGTGCTTGGGGTGGGGGCAGCATGCAGAGTCCCCCCCGCCCCTTCCCAGTGTGCAGTGCAGAGAGGCAGAGGGAGCAGCTGCCTGCTTTGAGCAGCCTGGGGTTGTGGCAGGAAGAGAGTCTGTCTGAGGGTCCTGGCAGGCTGCAAGCTGGATCCAAAGTATATCTACACCCGGCAACTCCTTGCACTAAATCCCCAAGTCACCCCAGCAAGCTCTGTACCCAAAAGCCCTGTCGCTCTGATTCCTCTCAGAGGCACTGGTTACAACTTTTCCCTCTGGCTTTCTGCATCCAATTAATACAGGCGGCAAAAGGAAGCTTTAGCTAGAGCGGTTAGAGCAGGGTACCGTGGGATGCCTCCCGGAGGCCAATAGCCTCAATTTTTGCCAACGCTGTGTATGCTACTGCAAACTCGACCATGCGAGGTTGCGAATAGCGTTACTCCTTGTGACATCAGCAGTAACCAACGTTGACCTCAGCGGCCCTTTAGATCCATGCGACAGGCTTGGTCGCGAACACATCGTTTGACCTCATGTGGCTAAATTTGTTGTAAAGTCCGGGAGAGGGATAAGGATATTGTGCAAAAAGGGGGTTTTGTGTAAAAAGCAAACATCCACACTGCTTGTTTTTGCACAAAAACCCCTTGCACAAAAATAGCTCGGAATAGATTATGCAAATAAAGTGCGACAATATGCTAATCTGTGCTTCATTTGCATTGCCTCTTCCGGCAAAAGCCATAGTGTAGACAAAGCCACTGCCTGGGACAGTAACCCCCATCCAGCAAGTGTGTGGTTTCTACTAGCATTTTATATCTAAACAGTGTGACAATCAGCAATATAACATAACAGGGTGTTGCTGGAAACCCAGTGACAATGATGAGAGCTTTTCCTCACCCAATGTATTTCTTTATTTCAATTTCTTCTGTGCTTTCCACCCCCCATTAGCCATCAGCAAAGCACTTAACCACATGCAGAACTTTAAGCCCATGAGTAATCTCATTGACTTCCATGGAATTGGTGCCTGGCAGAGTACTTTTTAGTGAAGGCATGCTCCACATTAGCAGATCCAGTTTTGCTGAATGGAAAACCTTTCCTAAGGGTGAGTCTCATGATTGAATTGGGGGCCCCTGCATTTAAAATGGGTTTGAAAATATCTCACTTGGGCGAATGGGACCTGCTCAGGGGTGTACAATTATAGAGCTTGCGTGGGGCAGGAGTGGGCAAAAACTTGTGAAGTGGCCCTGGGCCACCGCAGAAGAGGTGGGACCTCAGGTGGAAGAGGCGGGACCAGGACACTTCAGGTATGTCTAGACGACAGGCTTTTGTCAACAGATACTATTGAAAAAGCTTCTGTCGACAAAGAGCGTCTAGACTACATCCAGTTCTGTCAACAAAGCAAGCCGCTTTGTCGACATGAGAGTGTAGATGCAAAGGACAGTGTAGATGCAATAACGCCTTCTGTCGACAGAACTCTGTTGACAAAAGGCGTTATTCCTCATAGAATGAGGTTTACAGCCGTCGACAAAACTGCTGAGTTCTGTTGACGTTATGTCGACAGAACTCGGCGGCAGTGTAGACGCAGGTATCGTTTTGTCGACAAAAGTCCACTTTTGTCGACAAAACCCTGTAGTCTAGACACACCCTTCCTGTGCTCCCCTGCCTACAGACCATGATTGGCCTGGGGGGGAAGCACGTGAAATCCCTTGCCCTCCTCCTCTCTCCCCGTGCCTAGAGAGAACCACCAGCTGTTTTGAACAGCTGGCGGTTGCCTCTAGGCACTGCACGCTTAGAGCAGCAGGAAGGGATGCCACTGCATGGAGGAGCATGTGTTCCTCCATGCTCAGACCCTGAATACAAGGGGCTCCCCCACCCCCCAGGCCCTGCAAGGGGCATGCAGCACCTAGAGTGAACTGCCAGGTGTTAAAAACAGCTGGCGGTTCACTCTAGGCACCATGCATCCATGGTGGCTGGAGGAGACTTTGTGCACTCCCCCCATGCCAGGACAATCAGAACCTGGGGGCGGGGGAGTGTGTGAAGTCTTTGGCCTCTGCCTCCACCCTGCAAGGGGTGTGCAGTGCCTAAAGTGAACTGCCAGTTGTTCAAAACAGCTGGCGGTTCCCTCAGGTGCCGTGTGCTCGTGGTGGGGGTGGGGAGAAGACTTTGTGCATTCCCCCATCCCCACGTCTCGATTAGCCTGGAGGCAGAGGAGTGGCAAGGCATCCGTGGGCCAGATCAACCTGCTTGGCAGGCCATATCTGGCCCACAGAGGCTGTCTTGGCCACCCTGGCTTGAGGTGATAACTGGGGCTGGAGGGAGCAAGTACGGAAGAGTAATGGAATTAAATTTAAAACCCCACAAATATAGGCTGAATATCATGAAGCTGTTCATCCAAGTGAGATCTTTTGGGCCAGACGCTGTGAAGTTCTGAGCATCATAAAGTACTGAGACCTTCAAGTGTGGAGGAATCTCCCAAGGAAAATAGTGGAAGGGTCCCATTATGAATCACCTTCAATGGACTTCACAAAGCACAAAAACATTCAGTGGGGAAAAAATACCACATCAGCATGATCTAGGGGGCAAGGTACGAGGCTGGAACTCAGGAGACTCACGATCTATTCATCGTTACGTTATGTGATCATGAGCGAGTCCCTTCCCCCTGTTTCCCTGACCACATCTTGTCTTTCTTGCCTATTTTGACTGCAAATCTCCGGGGCAAGGAATGACTTGTTTTCTAAGTTTGATACAATGGCACCGTGATCACAGTGGGGTCCTGTTCTTCATCGAGGCCTCTAGGGGCTCCACGTACTGCTGTTTAAATTATTATTAATTAGCCGAGTCGGGAGAAAACAGCCGAGTTGATCTAATAAGGTTTTAATGTGACTTTTGTTCCTAGTCTGGAAATGTAATAAATGAACAGCTACTCACCACATCCTATGTAAAGTCCAGCTGTCGCTATGGTTCTAGAGTGCCATTCCCTGTATCCTTAGACAGATCGGTTTCCCACAGCTTTCATTCAGCTTTTTGCAACCCTCTCTACAGCTGATCAAAACCACAACCCGTGATGCTATGAGTGTCCGTTTTTAGATTAGCCTCATAAAAGCCAACCAAGTTCCTATGGCAAAGGCGCACCAGAAAACTGTCCGAATGTCCACATAACTGATTTGGGGACCAGCCCATTGATATGAGAGTCTGATAAATGAAATGACATTCTGATTTACTTGAGTATTTGGGACTTTTTCCTCTTGTTTCAGCTGTTGCCACATAAATGAAGTTGTGACTAGGTCTCGGAGGCCAGTTTTCAGTTTCTGTAGTAAAATACTTCATTACAAGAGCATGCGTTCCCTCTGGGGATCGTTCACCCATGTAGTTCATTATAAGCATCTGTGAAAAATATAGAAATAAATAAAATTCATTCAGGTTCCTGACTTCAAGAAAAAAAATTAATTAAATGGAGGTTGGGTCCCTATGGAAGGTAAAGAGGCAACTTTAAAGTCACATTAAGTTTTGGTCTTCTGGGTTTCCCTTCCCCCTTTTTTACCTAATAAACTCCAACCATGGGATTATGTTTCACAGTTCAGATGCTAAAACGCTTTTTAAAAGACACTTATGCAAAGGCACAAATGCTTAACCCAGACATTTTATGGGATGTCATACTTTTTCAGCTGTTTGGAACATAAATATAAAACAACTAAAAAAAATACTGCATGTTCCTTTATCAAAAAGCAAGTTGATTTGTAATTCCCACGGTAGATTCATGAAAATACCTCAAGAACCATAAGGGGAAAAGACATTTATGTACAGTAATAAAATTAGCTGACTGTAGAACAAATTTGCTGAAGGCTTTTGGAGTAGAAAACACCTGCCCTTGCCCACCTCATAAATCAAACATAAATATTCATTTTATAGTCCAGCAAAATGCCTCCTCTGACAAATCAAATCCCTTTTTTAGGGAGCCAGTGTTTTCTCCAGTGTTAGCCTGGGAGAGCTTTAAGGGTCTGACCAATGGCGTCATTGGTAAAATGGCCACTGATAGCAGAAGGAACAGAGTTGAGACCTTACAGATGGCTTATGGGAATGAAGCCCAGTTCAGTCCTGCCATTTCCCTCGCTGAGCTCTCTGGAGACGGAGGGGGCCTGACCTTGCATAGCGCTCAGGACCTGTTCTGAGTGGTGGCGAATGCCCTCAAGCCCTTTGCCAGCCCACGAGGACTGTGGATGATCAGCACCTTGCAAGACCAAATTCTCTGTTCGGAGAGAAGCAACATGGCTAAGCTCTCTTGTCAAAGTTCAGAACCACGTGGCCCACCTCTCCCAGCACACAGGTGCAACTCAAATTGAAGTTGAGGGGAGGCCCATGTGGACTTGTTTCTTATGTGAGTCAAAACACAACTCATAAATTCATAGCGTGAAGTCTGGAGAGACCATTGGATGATCCAGTCTAACTTGTATATCACAAGCCATAAAATTGCACCCAGTTTCCCTTGTATTAATCCCAATAACTTGCATTTGACTAATGCAGAAAGACATCAAGTTTTGCTCTGAAGACATCATGAGATGGAGAATCCATGACTTCCTTTGGTAGTTTGTTCTGTTGCTTAATCACCCTCGCTGTTAAAAATGTGTCTATTTCTAATTTGAATTTGCCTTCAACTTCCAGGCTCTTGGTTTTGATTATGCCTTTCTCCACTAGATGAAAGAGGTTTTTAATACCAGATATTTTCTATTTCTCCCCATGAAGATATTTATTGGCTGTAATCTCGTCACCCTCCAATCTTCTTTTTGATAAACCAAGCAGATTAAGTACTTTAAATCTCTCACTGGAGGGCGTTTTGTCCACCCCGTGAATAATCTGTGTAGCTCTGTTTTGCCCCCTTATCTCCTTTTTGATATCTTTTAAAGAATGTGGACACCAAAACGGGACCCACTATTCCAGTAGGCCGTGTTGCCATAGCGATGTCGGTCCCTGGATATTAGTGAGAAAAGGTGGGTGGAGGTAATAACTTTTATTGGACCAACTTCAGTTTATTGGCCAGAAGCTGGTCCAATAAGAGATGTCCTCATCCGCTTTCTTTCTCCAGTATGCCAGAATCATTCTCACCATGCTATATGGAGAGGCAAAAACCACCTCTTTGCTGCTACATTATTCCGGTTCATGCACCCAAGGATTGCATTAGCCCTTTAACACCCCAGCATCGCACTGGGAGCTCATTGTTAAGTTGTATGTCCCCTATGACTCCTAAATCCAGAGTCCCTGCCTTCAGTGATATAATTCACCTATTCCTGAGGGGTGGCCTGTATTCCTTGTTCCTAGGTATCTAACTTTGCTTTTGGCTACATTCAACCATTTTTTCCTAGCTTATCCAGAAAGCTAAAAAAGTGACATATGGCTGCCTTGTCTTCTCCATCATTTACCACACTGCCAAGTTGTGTGTCATGCACAAATTTTATCTGCGGTCATTTTATATTTTCTGCTAGATCGTGTCTGATAATGTTGACTATTATTGGTCTTAGGACTAGCCCACGTGGTACTCACTAGAAACACCCCCATTTCAGGGTGATTCCCCAGTGAGAATTACTTGTGGAGGTCTGCCAGTTATTAATCCACTTGATATGTGCTTCCTGGCACAGTGGGGATTGTTTGAAATCAGAATGTGGTGCAGTGCTAAATCAAATGCCTTACAAAAGTCCAAGGGCTACAAAATTAAATCAACCTTCGACGGGTGGCCTTACGGCCACCCGAATAATTACTGGGGTGTTTCATGACCACACCACCCTCCTTCTGTTGTGGTGCCCATCTTCACCAAGAGTGCTTCCACCCCCTTAAGATGGGCAGTGTGGGGCACTGAGATCCAGGAGTCTCGGCCCTGCATGGCGTTACCTGCCAGGACCCAGCTGTGACTGGGATTCTCAGTGGAGCTCCCTGCCAGGAACACGACTGCCCCCCAGGCTCGTGACTCCCCACTCCCTGGCAGGAATCAGGGAACAATATGGGTTCTGTGCATGGAGCTCCTTGCAGAGTGCAGGAAGCTCAGACCCTGGGCAGTCCTGGGCTCTCAGTGGGAACAAGAGAGCCTGGAGCCCAGATAGCAGACAGGCTCCAAGCAGGAAGAGGGAATCTGAAATCCCACGTGATTGATAGATTCCCCCTAACTGCCCCCATATGATGGCCCCTGTTGTGAGCAGAATCCTGGGTTCAAAACAGGATCTCGCCAGCCTCCCTTGTCGATTTCACAGCTCCAGCCCGGAGCCTTGAAATTGACCAGAATGACAGCCAACCGTCAATGTAAGTAATGCAGTATCTAAACAGACAGCGCATCAGCCTAACTACACTGACATAAAACCTACAGCTCTCATGCAGGTGAAGTTACCAAGCTCCTATGGCAGGGTCTTTACATCAGCTCTGTAGTGTGTTCATTATGCTGCCTTACTTCAACCTGAGTAGTGTAGACCAGACCTCGGTGCATACTAGATGCTCATGTTTACCTTTATTGACTAAATTTACAATTTCACTAAAATAACTAACTCGGCTTTCAAGTCTCAGAGAGTGTTCATTTGCATCTGCAGAAAAAACAAGGAGTCCTGTGGCACATTAGAGACAAACAGATTTATTTGGGCATCAGCTTTTACATGTAAAAACCACTTTGTCAGATGAATTGGAGTGGAAATTACAGAGGCAGGAGGAGCTGAGGAAGTGTTGTCCTAGGTTAGCCATAAAAATGTTGGCAAACTGTGGGGCCACACACCGCACCACAGAAACATGGACCCAGGAACCTATCCCTGCTACAAACCCCATTGCCAAGCATCACAATCACATGACCTAACCACATAAGCCTCATCATCAGGGGCTCATCCACCTACACATCTACAAATGTGAAATATGCCAGCAATGCCCCTCTCTCATGTATATTGGCCAAACCGGATAGTCTCTGCACCAAAGGATAAATGGACACAAATCAGACATCAAGAAAGGTAACATTTATAAACCAGCAGGATAACACTGTAACTTTCCTGGAGACTCAGGAATGGATTTAAAAGTAGCCACCCTTCAATAAAAAAAACTTTGAAACCAGACTACAAACATAAACAGCAGAGCTGCAATTCATTTGCAAGTTTAACATGATCAAATTAGGACTGAATAAGGATTTAGATTTGTTCTCTCATTACAAAAGCAATTTTCCCTCTCTTGGCATTCACACTTCCCCATCAGCTGCTGAATTGGCCTTGTTAGCACTGGTCCTACACTTGATAAGGAACTCCCTTTTTTTGATACACTAGTACATATATATCCCTGCCTCTGTAATTTCCACTCCAGTGCATCTGAGAAAGTGTTTTTTGCCCACGAAAGCGTATGCCCAAATATATCTGTTAGGGTACATCTACACAGCAGTGTTATTTTGGAATGACTAACATTATTTTGAAATAGCATAGTGCGCGTCCACACAGTAAGCCGTTATTTCGAAATAATGTCAAGCTGGAGGACTTCTTACTTTGACTCTTGTCCTCATTTCATGAGGAGTAACGGAAGTCAAAGGAAGAATGTTCTTCCTTTGAATTCCTGCTGTGTAGACAGCACCAAAAGCCAGGTTAAGCTATATTTACTTTAGCTACGCAGTTGACGTATCTTAATTCGACACAGAACTCATTGTTGTTAAATCAGGTTTGTCTAACAAGACTTACTTTCCCTAAAACCATCTTGACTGGCTTTAATTATATCCCTATCCTTTGATTCCTTATTAATTGAATCCAATATAATCTTTTCCATTATTTTGCCTGTAACTGATGTCAGGCAGCCTGGCAAAACTGAATTGGAATTCAAACATAGCTCAGTTGTTACGATTAGTTGGGCTGGGTTTTTAGTTTCCCTTGTCATCAGATCCTATCTGTTTGTTTGTTCTGTATAATGCAGCAGATGCTAAAGGATTTTTTTTGGACACCAATACTTAAACAGCACAGAAAAAAAAGACTTAACGTATTTCCTTATTTTGGATCAGGGTTTAATCTCCATCTCAGAGCCTGCACCTGAATTATTGCAGAACCTCTCTTGCATTCGGTTAAAGTGCAAGTGTTTGGGAGATTCATTTAAGTGACAGAACATATGCTTTCAGGATTCTGACATGTTCCAGAACTATATGCTGATTTCCCTTTTGTTTTCAATTGATTATTTATTCAAGTTTTTTTTCCCTATGTCCACTCAATGATCCAGCTTTCTTTAATTTCATGTGAAATTTGCCATATGTCCTGATGTACCTTCTTTAGTTAATAAAAAAACGAAGCATCAAGTCTTCAGCTTCCATAGGCTGGCCTAGATCTCTAGGAGTCATTGGAAGTATAACGACTTGTACCAGCTGAGAATATGGCTCAAAGTGATAATGTAGCTCAGGGCAATTCAACACACGGCTCGTGGGCCACATGCAGCCCATTTGTTTGCAGCCTGTGGTGCAGTTTGGGTTTACGCGGGGCTCAACACGTGGCCCGTGGGTGGGATCCAAAACAAAAAAGTCGTCAATATAATGGTCATCTGTTGATATAGGGTTTAGTAGTTCAATTCCTGGACTGCCATTGCTCATTAAAAGTACTTAACCTCCATGAATTTATCTAGTTCTCTTTTAAACCCTGTTATAGTCCTAGCCTTCACAACCTCCTCAGGCAAGGAGTTCCACAGATTGACTATGCACTGTGTGAAAAAGAACTTCCTTTTATTTGTTTTAAACCTGCTAAGTAGTCTAAACCTGCTAAATAGTCTTGCCTTAATCTTTGTATTCATGCCTGTCAGTGAAAGAAGCTATTTGTATATATTTGCATGTATGTTGGCCTGTATATGCGAGCACACTTAAGCTGTGGCCCTTGTCATGTGCTGTGAGTATCATTGTGGCCTCCAGGGCTTCTGAAGTTGAATAGGCCTGACATAGCTATTTAAAAGTGGCGGAAGTTGGAGAGGTTCCTCTCAGACCCTTCAGAAAGTACATGGGGATTACTTTTGTCAAGTGACTGTGGAGAAATGGATTTTTGTCGTTTTAGTTCTAATCAAAGTTTGTGCCCTTGGAAAGGTTCCCTTCTGCAGATGTGTGTAAGTCGGTATCACATATCAGAGGTTTTTTGATGACAGCAAGAGTACATTTTAAATTGCACATGCCTGCTTACAGAAGCGTCCTCAGCCCTATGCAATGAAGCAGATACAAATGAAAAGACACAGGATAGATCCGCCCTGTTTTCCTGAAACCCGGGGCAGTGAGTCTCAGCCTCCGGCTTACAGACTTCTAGCTTGCTTTGCGGCACTAAATGCAGCAGAGCCAATGTTGCCGCTCGAGCGGCAGCTCCGGCTGTGCCGCCCATCCCTCTTCCTGGGTCTCGGAGCCCTTGCGCAAACCTCTGCAAGCTGTTTTTAGCAATGTCGCGCAAGCCCCGCAGACTTCCTTCTGCAGTTCCAGGCGCAGAGGCTTGCTGCTGTGGGTGTTAAAACGCCCTGGAGACATGCCCTAAAGAACTGACAGGGTTAAAACCTAGTTGAAATAAAGCCATACATAATCTCCATGTGCTGGGGAAAAGAAATAAAAAGGTGAGCAAAATCTACTGTAATCTCTACTTTCCTGGACTGAGGTGAGTTTTTTAAGGAGTAAGGGGGCCAGGGAAATAAACAGTGACAGCTAAGACAAGGGGGTGTTTAGGTGTGGGTGTTCTGGAGCACTGAGAGGCAAAGCAACAATGCAGAGCTATAGAAGATGGCCAGATGTGTGGTCCATGGGGCCCAGATGAACTACTGACACACTGTCATCATTCACCTCTGCACTAGCTGGCCAAGCGCGAGAGCTTCAGTTGCGCCTCCCTGCAGGAACAGAGCAGGAGGAAGCTCTGTGCCACTAGCTAGGATGCTGGTAGAAGCGATGGCAGGCAACTTGCACCACTAGCCAGATGTGATCTGTGTGCCCAAAGGGCTCCCAAAGAAATTCCATTGGAACCGTTTTCACCTGGGTCCATTTGCCCGGCAGATTCAAACCAGATCACTCACGGTAGGGATTCCTGGAGCTACCGACAGTGGCCAACAGGAAGCAACAGAGACCAGATGAAGGGTTCCAATGGAATCTGATGGAATTTCCACTAAGAGCTCAGCACTTTGATCCTTGATTGGTTCATTCATTTCATTCGCATGGGAATGAAATGCCTAAGAAGGCTAATTCATGATCTTTGTCAGGCCACAAGAGCAGACATGCTAGATTTTCAGCAACTGGATATTTCCCACAAATCCCAGTCAACAACAATCACATCCTCTTGGGCTGTTAATTAAAAAAAAGCATTTGACAGCAAATTTATTATATTATGAATTCTCATATAGTGATGGGTTGTTGTCAGAAAGGTTTTCCTGCTGATACACAGGCCCTGTGTGTGAGTCGGTGATCTTTTAGTCCCCACCAGCACCTCCTTTTCTTAATTCTTCTCCAACATCCTGTCCTTCCTCCTCTGATGCCTGGTCGAGTAGGAAATGAAGAAACACAAGGGAGATGATATAGGATGTCCATTCCTTCAATGTAAACTTCCTCAGGAATTGAAGGTATTTGAGAAACAGCTGCTTGAAGGACATTAACATTCAGATCTGCACTGTACACATCTTGATGGACCAAACCAAAACACACACACAACCCTTCCGCCACATAATAAAACAAGCCTAAACCATAACAATTGACTGTCTCACTATTATTTTGACTTGATCAATATTCCCAAAGCAAACTAACATGCCGGTCATACTTCCTGCACATGTTGTTTCTTTGCAAAAATATTAACATTTGAAAGTCTCTGCTGCATTAATCTCAGACTGAATGCAAATCCAGTGCTTGGCTCCTGAAGGAGCAAAACTTAACCCCCAGATTTTCAGCACAGGAAGACTTTTGTGGCTTGTAGTATAATCACATATTTTTCCTCATTAGCATTCCATAGTAGCTCTGAAGAACAGCACTATCCTCTTGATGTGTGTTGCAAGTGTATTGAGAAATTCATACTGTTGATGTTCTTATTCTTAAAAGGCACTTAAATTCCTTTCAGTGGCTTTACTGGAAAGATAGGAGGGATACAGCTGGACAGGAAATGGTTTTCCCATCCCATCAAAATTTTCAAGATGCCAAAACATCTTTGCATCCTGAATTGGAACAAAAAGATGATTTTTAAGAAAAACAAAAATACAAACACAGTTTCCATTTGAGTCCATTGAAATGATTCACTTAGCTATTTTGACACATCTTGTTCTGATTTTAAACCCCTTTTAACTTTTTTTAGTGAAAATTGAGTTAAATTTTGTAATGAAAAGTCTTTCCAAATGAAAAAAAAAAGAAATGTTTTGTTTCAAAAAAGTGTTGCATCAAGAGAGCGAAATAAACCGACCATGTTTCAGGAACTTTATTGGTTTCAGTAAACTGGTATTTTTCAGTGAGAAAATGATCTGGCAAAAATTCCTGAGCAATTCTACCAGGGATATGTTAGATGGTCGGTGTCTATCCCCATGCATGAATTAGGGGCAATGAATAGTCCTGTAGTACTTTAGGGCATGTCTACACTAGGAAATTGTTTCAAAATAACTAAATTTGGAATAATAACTCCTCAAATATCAAAATCAAAATAGCATGTCCTCACTATGGGTGTGTCTAGACTACTGAGATTTTTTTTTAAAAAAGTAGTCTTTTTTTGAAAAAACTTCACCTGCATCTAGACTGCCGTTGCGTTCTTTCAAAATTAAATTGAAAGAATACTGCAGTTTTTTGAAATTGGTAAGCCTAATTTTACCAGGAAGAACGCCTTTTTTTGAAAGTGATAGAAATGTAGCCGTGTTAGTCTGGTGTAGCTGAAACAAAAAACA
>JANRFK010004893.1:55565130-55587517 GCA_030068395.1 Apalone spinifera
GCCTGCCTACCTGGCCCTGCGCGTGGAACTGGAAGAAAGGGCTAAAGTTGCAATAAATGTTTGCTTACACTTAGTGGCTACGTCTACACTGGCATGATTTTCCGGAAATGCTTAAAACGGAACAGTTTTCCGTTATAAGTATTTCTGGAAAAAGAGCGTCTACATTGGCAGGATGCTTTTCCAGAAAAGCCCTTTTTCTGGAAAAGCGTCCGTGGTCAATGTAGACGCGCTTTTCCGGAAAAAAAGCCCCGATCATCATTTTCGCGATCGGGGCTTTTTTGCGGAAAACACTACTGTGCTGTCCACACTGGCCCTTTTCTGGAACAGTTTTCCGGAAAAAGGACTTTTGCCCGAGCGGGAGCAGCATCGTTTTTCCGGAAAAGCAGCTGATTTCTTACAGTAGATAGTCAGTGCTTTTCCGGAAAATCAAGCGGCCAGTGTAGACAGCTCGCAGCTTATTCCGGAAAAGCGACTGATTTTCCGGAATAAGTGGCCCAGTGTAGACACAGCCACTAGTATGACCAGTTCTCCTCTTTTCTAAGGTTTGGGAGAGCACAAATGATCTTAATGCTCGGAGAGACGAGGTGGGTGAGATAATACCTTGAAATCTCCTAGGACCAACCCAGTTACAACAGAACTTGACACTCTGTCACAACTACACATACTGAACAAGCCACATGGGACCAGTGCCTTCAATCCTGATCACCCCAGGAATGGGGACACCATTGGATTGGGGTATGATCATTGTAGGTTTCTCTTCTCTAATGCACTGAGTCAGCACTCCAGATCCCAGAACATTGTGAGCGTTGGGTGCTGGTCTGGTTCCAAACAAACACCGGGGATCCGGAACATCTGTTTAGAGAGCCCACAGACATTAAATATTACAGAAAGTGTATCGGAGCCCAGGAGACATTTCATCTGGGGCTTTAAGCCTGATCCCCCATTGCAGCGAGTAGAAAGAATGCCATTGACTTGACCTTTGAATCAGGCTCCTGATCAAACCCACCAACTGTGGCCTCTAGCTTGTCCTCGTGCTCCCCTTGCTGTTGGAAGGGCTGGCACCACAGCTGCATGCTGTGGTGGGGGTGTGACCCTGGGGAAAGCGGGTGTGAGAATTTGTCAAATTCAGTTAAATCTGACAACTTTGCGCATGGCAGGGCAGAATGCCAAATGTGCTGTGTTTTGGGAAATGGTTTTGGGCTTTACCACAGAGCAGTTGTGGAGAGAACATGAGACGTCTCACCAAACTCCACTTTAAATATAGCACTGGAGCTTTTATTTTATTTTTAATCATGCCATTGATAAATCATCTGCCCAGTACAAGGTTGCAATGGCAGAACAAGGCAGAACAAGGAGCAATGGTCTCAAGTTGCAATGGGGGAGGTCCAGGTTGGATATTAGTAAAAACTATTTCCCTACGAGGGGGGTGAAGCACTGGAATGGGTTCCCTAAGGAGAGGGTGGAATCTCCATCCCTAGAGGTTTTTAAGTCCCAGCTTGACAAAGCCCTGGCTGGGATGATTTATTTGTGATTGGTTCTGCTGTGGGCAAGGGACTGGACTTGACGACTTCCTGAGGTCTCTTCCAGCCCTAGAATTCTACGTTTCTATTATTCTAAGGTTAAAGACTGGATAGTGAGCATTGTGAAGCCTCTATGGATGTAAAACACAAATTTTACTTGGCAAATAATAATACAGAATCATAGAACCCTAGAACTGGAAGGAACCTCGAGAGATCATCAAGTCCAGTCCCCTGCCCTCACAGCAGGACCAAGCACCATCTGATCATCCCCGACAGATGTCTGTCCAACCTGCTCTTAAATATCTCCAGTGATGGAGATTCCACAACCTCCCTAGACAATTTATTCCACTGTGTAACCACCCTGACAGGAAGTTTTTTCCTAATGTCCAACCTAAACCTCCCTTGCTGCAGTTTAAGCCCATTGCTTCTTGTTCTATCCTTGGAGGCCAATTTTTCTCCCTCCTCCTTATAACACCCTTTTAGATACTTGAAAACTGCGATCATGTCCCCTCTCAGTCTTCCCTTTTCCATACTAAACAAGCCCAATTCTTTCAGTCTTCTCTGATAGCTCATGTTTTCTAGACCTTGCATCATTTTTGTTGCTCTTCTCTGGACCTTCTCCAGTTTCTCCACATTTTTCTTGAAATGTGGTGCCCAGAACTGGACATAATACTCCATCTGAGGCCTAATCAGTGCAGAGTAGAGCGGAAGAATGACTTCTCGTGTCTTGCTCACAACACTCCTATTAATCATGTTTATAATATATAATATATAATATATAATACAATCATACAACTTTTCACCTGAAGACCACAACGGGCTATAGAAAGGATAGTCCAGTGGTGGAAACATTTATATTTTTTTACTATTTATTTAAATATTTTTACCCCGCCTTTCTATTTAAAATATTCAAGGCGGCTTACAAACACAAACAAAAAAATACCAATATATATCAAAATTTAAAATATGAGAATTTGAAATATAAGACCCCAGAGGGACATAACCAGCTAAAGCGGCGAGGAGGCCTGTGACTCCTCACTGCTTTTGCAGATTCAGACTAACATGGCTACCTCTCTGATACTCCATAACCAGCTAAAAACATATAGAGAGGAGGAACACACACATACAGACTCAAACATTAATAAAAGCACGAGTAAAAAGCATTCACCTAGGAGATGTAAGGTCAAGTCCCTGTTCTGCCACAGACTTCCTTTGCCACTTCGGGCAAGTCATCTATCTCTCTCTGACTGAGTTTCCCACCTTTAAAATGGGAATAGCATCACTGCCCTATCTTACAGGGCGTTTTGATGTTAGATTGTATAGTCTCAGGAACCACATATGTACCTCATACAGACAGAAAGGTAAATAAGTAATATCACCCTGAAGAACCCAGGTTGTAAGTTCTTTAGAGTTGTCCCTTGTCTTTAAATAACCATCTCCAGCTGTGGCACTGTAGACAAATATTAAACAACTACTGTTCCCACTAGAGAAAATGAGGCACAGAAAAGTTAAATGGCTTCTTCAGGGTCTCCCAGGAAGTCAGTGGCAGCGTCAGAACCAAGATCTCCATGCTATGCCCAAAAACAAGGTGGCCTTCCCATCGATGTGTGCAAAGGCTGTGTGGTGATGCAGTGTTAATTCCCTCAGCAGTTCTTTGTTCGGGGCCCACGTTCAAATCCTACTGCATGTGAAATTGAGCAATGTGATGATTTTCTCCTTTATGGCTATGGGAAAATCGCTCATGAAGAGAAGATCGCTGGAGTTGTCTATACCCATGGGACCTGCTCCTGGACTCTTTCAATGATCTTCAATGGATGGTTGTTCAGGTCTGGTCCAGGTCTGGCAAATGTTGGACATCAGGATTTCGGTGCATTGGAATTGGTGCCAAATGAAGCAGCATTTGAAGGTATGCCATGAATCAAACACCGCACAGAGCCTCTCCACTTAACTTCTTCCAGGGCACTGGGTGGTGGTTTCATCACAGTGTTACGGATGAGATCAACGAACCATTGTCCCATTGCCTTCAGGACCCCGGCATCCCACAGCCCCCGCTGATCCGTTGAAAATGGTAGAAAGAACCCTGGAACATATTGCATGAATTAAATAAATGCAGTGGCCAATGATGTGCATTTCCATGGGCCTGATTTGATTGGGGGCTCAGTCAGACAGTGACATGAGGATAGCTGGCCTCCCCATTCTTCATGAGCAAAGGTGTCAAAAAGGAAGCATTACTAATGCCTGGCTGGTATTCAGAAATATTCTCATGAAGGAGGACATCAAAGTGAATCTTTCACAGGAGTGATGCTAACGCCTGTGGAGGTTCTTTGAGTTAGGTGTGTTCTCACATGGTTCAGGTTAGATATAGGTGTATTATTCTTGCAACTCTATGATCTCTGCATTGCCTCTGAGCATATATGTCCATATAACATTTTTCAGCCATCGCGACCCTCCACTGGTTAGTACAGAAACTACCAGACCCTCTTAAGTAGCTTATAGACTGTACAGGAATGGTTGGGTTCTCCTGGTTTTCTTGCTCACCTGTTTCCATAAGCGCCAATAAAACTACTTGATCCGAGGCAGAGCACTGGCTCACACAGAAATAACACTGCTTGAATACTTTTGAACCATATTTCATATGCATTAAGGAGCAGGTGTTTTGAAAAGATATCTGAGCTCCCCAAGCAAAAAGCTTGGGAGTGGGGGGGGAGGGCCGCCGCCAGCAGAAAAGTTCTGGGATTCCTCAGTAATTAGAAGCAGATTCTGACTTTTAAGGGGGGGGGGGAGAAACATGTTGAATAACTATGGATCTGCCTCCATGTACACACACTTTACCTTATTGTCCCTTCCTCCCCCCAGTGTTGTGCGCCACACCACCGTCTCGTCCAGCTCAGATTCTAGTCTCTTGTGGATAGACACCAGCTGTAAACAGATCAGAAAACGTAGACACTTTTTTCTTGGAAAGAAGCGTGGATTTTTTTTTTCAAATGTAAGCACGCTGCTGATTTCAAAGCCATGTGGTTTGGGTGGTGGCCCAGACTTCTTGGCTTTCCATTCTCCTTGCTCATCTTGTGAAATATAAATCTTATTTTTCCATGAAATACGTACATATATATGTAGATATTTATAATATGTATGCACATCAGTGAACTTTCCGTAACTAGATAGTGGATACAGCAAGTTCATCTCATCATTCTGCCAAAACCCAAAGGAACATATAGTCTCCTTGCATAGTGGTCACCTCCCATGTTGACCTCTAGCTAAGGATCTCTGACTGTCCGATTGGATATTTCGTTTATGCCAATCTTATCTCACCACTGAGGCTTTTGGTGACCACAGGGTGACTTGTCAGGAGAAGCTTTCAAGCAAGTGGCAACTGTTGGACACGTGGGAAGCATCTTAATGCTGCAGGATGCAGGAAAGATATGGATGCTCGTATTGCCGTAAGGGGACACTATAGAAAAGTGGTTCGTTGATGTGAACAAGCATGAGCTGTGTGGGTGCCGGTCTGCCATCTAACTGCATATCTGTTAGCTGAATGCAGCCATGCCACGCAAGCTGGGATCTATAGCTGATCAGCATCATGATCTTTGGGACTGAAGCATCCCAAGCATTGTTACAGGCTGGGGACCAACTGGCTAAGTAGCAGTTCAGCAGAAAAGGACCTGGGGATTACAGTGGATGAGAAGCTGGATATGAGTCAAAAGTGCACCCTTGTAGCCAAAAAGTCTAATGGCATATTAGGTTGCATTAGGAGGATCATTGCCAGCAGATCTACAGAAGTGATTATTCCCCTTTATTCGGCACTGGTGAAGCCACATCTGAAGTATTGTGTCCAATTCTGGGCCCTCCACTACAGAAAGGATGTGGACAGATTGGAGAGGGTCCAGCGGAGGGTAACCAAAATAATCAAGGGGCTGGAGCACATGACCTACAAGGAGAGGCTACGGGATTTTGGTTTATTTAGTCTGCAGGAGAGAAGAGTGAGGGGGGATTTGATAGCAGCCTTCAACTTCCTGAAGGGGGGTTCCAAAGAGGATGGAGAGAGGTTGTTCTCAGTAGTGACAGATGGCAGAACAAGAAGCAATGGGCTCAAGAAACAGTGGGGGAGGTCTAGGTTGGATATTAGGAAAAACTATTTCCCTAGGAGAGTGGTGAAGCACTGGGATGGGTTCCCTAGGGAAGGGGTGAAATCTCCATCTCTAGAGGTTTTTAAGTCCTGGCTTGACAAAGTCCTGGCAGGGATGATTTAGTTGAGGTTGGTCCTGGTTTGGGCAGGGTGCTGGACTCGATGACTCCTGTGGGTTCTGCCAGCCCTAGGATTCTATGATTTTATGCTACCACAAGCTGTGATCTACAGCAGATCGGCATCATAATAATAACACTGTCTATAATAAAGAAAAAGAAGCAGATGCTGGAAAAAGTTGCATTAGTGATTCTATAGAACACACTCTGCTTTCTGAATCAGTGCTGACGCATACCACAGCATGGTGTCAAAAGCTACTGAGGCACTGTTAGCCATGTCTAGGTCAGGCGCCACTTGTGGTCGGTAAAGATTCTGTGGTGTATTTCACAAAACTGGAATTTTTTTTAACTGTGACGTCCAAATTCCATTTTGGAAAAGTTTGTTCTGTTTTTGCCTAGATTCCCCCTGCAATTTCAAATGGAGGCAGCATTCCTCTTTGCTTCCTCCCCTCAACTGTCACCTAGCCTTACTGTGCCCATGGTTCATAGATTTTCAAAGGTAGTTGAGGAGTTTCCCCAGATAAGATATGGTTAGTAGACACAACTTTTTAAAAGGGAAGAAATCAGTAAGTTGGCTTTCACTGAATACTGGCTATTTGATCAGGAATCCAAGTAGATTCAAGAAAAGCTTACAGCTTTTGTTAGTAACCTGTGGGGATAATCCAACATCCATCTCTTCTCACTGTTCATCTACAAAAAGCATGCTTCAGAAAACGCATCCCATTTTCTCCTGGTAAATGAAAGGCAGGTGTTCCAATAGTCCCGCTAGAGTGGGATGTTTGCAGAGAAGTTTTTTCCTTTCAAGAAATAACACTCATGCCAAATGATTACACACAATTCATTGGGGACCCTCTTCATCCTTTGACATTACCTTCAGGAGAGTCTCCTGCCATTTATTGTCCAAGAGGACTTCTTCTGTGTTTAATACAGATGTTGTATGCAATGCAGTAGCCAGGCTGGTCCCAGGATACTAGAGACATAAGGTGGGTGAGGTAATATAGCATTTTGAACCAACTTCTATTGGTGAGTAGACAAGCTTTCAAGCTACCCCAGGCTCAGAAGAAGTGATTTGTGTGACCTGATCAGTCATTTTACTTTTCTAATAATATGTTTCTGTTTTGCAATCTGTAAAATGGGCACAATAGTTATGTCCTGGTTCCTCCAAGGTAACTGGTCTATTGGACCACCTTCTGCTGGGGCAAGAGACAAGATTTCGAGCTTACAAAGGACTCTTCTTTAGCTTTGGGAAATATCACAACTAAATATAAGATGGAGCAGCAAAATTAGTTTACACAAATTTCAAGGGACCTGTAGTGAACTCTTAGTTGTGCCTCTATGTCACTGGGCTCACAACCTACAGGTTAAACAGCTTTAGTCTGGCACTCTTGGGAAATGACCGGTGCTGAACGGGAGGGCAGTATTGTCTAGCAGCATTACCAACACTTCCACAGCTTGCTGGGCTTTTCAAAGGCATTTGGGGAAAATTAGAGCTAAAGAACAGCACAGAACACTGAGAGCCAGGACTGGTGGCTGTGAACAAACTTTATAGGACCATGGGAAACTTGGCCACACCCATGCTATGTGGACATCCAGCGAACTCAAATCATTCCAGACCATGGATGTTGCCAGACCAGTGAGTGCTGGATTAGAGAGGTTCAACCTGTAGTATTAGGGGGAGTCAGCAAATCAGTGGCTAGGGTCAACCCCCTTAGCAGGTCAAATAAGCAATCTCTAAGCCCCAGCCCATAGGCAGGTTGGAGCAAGAATACAGTCTATTGATCTAACCCTGACGCAGGAGAGAGATGGCATCAATCTATAACACTATGTTAGGGAGGTTGCTACCCCAGGCAGTAGTGGGGAAAAGCAGGCCTGCCTGAGTCCAGCCCAGGGCCCTGACATTGGCAGGATGTCCCATCACAGGGTCAGCGGGGATCCTCCCTCAGCGTGCTGTTAAGCCACAAAACCGTCCAGCCAAACTCCCGGGCGACTTCCGACCCGAATTCCAGATCAGGCTCTGTGCTATCAGGCTTCTCTGTTTCGTCAGGATACTTCACTGCTGGCAATCCCACTAGCTCCAGCGTCTCTTGGC
This sequence comes from Apalone spinifera, assembly GCA_030068395.1. Classification (NCBI taxonomy): domain Eukaryota; kingdom Metazoa; phylum Chordata; order Testudines; family Trionychidae; genus Apalone; species Apalone spinifera. Next base: position 55,572,982 of record JANRFK010004893.1, read on the forward strand.
CTCGGGCCGCTCCAGGTCCAGGGCACTGCATTGCTCAGCAGCAGGGTCAGTGGGCAACAGCCAAGCGGGGCATGTTGGGCTCCTTCCCTGGCTCTATCCCGCCTGAGTTATGGGAGCTGCCTTTTATACTTCCTGTCCCACCTCTCAACTTCCAGTGGGAAGGCTGAAACCCTGGGCAGAGAGATTAGTTCCTCCCACTTTGGGAAGCCAGGCTGGTTCACTACAGGACCATTCAAGGTGAAGTGGCCCCTGAACACCCCACCAGTCACAGGGAGAAAAGGAAGCAGGTTAGTGGCTTATAGATAGTTTCAATAAGCATCAATCCAGGAGAGCAGGGACTTTTACTCGTTTGCACAACACCCAGTGCAATAAAGCCTGAATCTCTGATTAGCACCTATGGGTGCTGCTATAATATAAATAGCAAATAAGTCAGAGTGATTCTGCAACTAGACACATGCTCATGTTGGCTAGCCGTCCCGCAAACAGCCCTGTTGATTTCCGTGGGGCTTCTTGCATAAATAATTATTACTCATTGTACATGCAAGTTACAGGCTGAGGCCTAATCACTGGTTATGAAGCACATCAAGAGCCTATTATTAGTGCTCCTCTTTGCTACTGATTTTTATCTATTGTGAAAGTTGAGGTGAGGAGATGCTTGAACGTCTGCTTGATACCAGGGTCAGGGCTAAACTATGGATTAATATTTTCCTGAGCAGGAAGGTTCACATTTTGAAAGTTGCTTAAAGGATTGAGCGGCGAGGGGTCCTGTGGCACCTTATAGACTAACCGAAGGACTAACTATCTAACATCTTAAAGGATTGAGATGCCCAGTTAATGAGAATGACATGAAAAAATCCCTTAGGTATGAAATTTCAGCCTAAATTCAGTCTGTCACAATTACAGGGGTTGGCTAGCTCCTTTCAGCTGTTGCTGAGGGCATCTAATTCATGTCCTCCTGAGTAATGTCCCCTCTAGTTTTCCATTGTGTGTGGAATAAATTTTGTTAGGTGCACTGAGGCATGTGGGGATGTGCACCACCAATAGAAACACATGTTGGCAGCTGTGGGAGGCTGTGGGTGCTCTGAAAATCAGCTGGGCGGCATCTGAATCTTTCCCGCCCAAGAGCTCAGCTGATAGGGAACACTGATCTTAACTAGTCTTGTTAGTTATTTGATTTGAGATAAGGATGTACCTTTATTTTTTCCCTAGTGAAAACTCACCCATTCAGTCTCAGTGTTTTATAATCATTGTCCTGATAAATGCCTGTGTCTCCTCGTAGGAAAGAGTGTTTGAAACGGCCTGGACCCTTTGTCAGTCTAACATGCAATCCTAGCAGTCGAGCACAAAGATTGCATGCTGAGTGCAGATTGAAATACGCCATTAATGAGGACGCTCGCGGTTATATCTCAGCACAGTCACCAATAGTGATTAAAAAGAAGTCTCTATTTAATGTCTCCATTACCATCATATATTTAGGTCTAAAATTTAGTCTACAATGAATACAACAAAACATTAAGAACTGAACATTTAAAATAACACATTACTGCTTCTGGGAAAGAGGTTTTACTGCTTACAAATGGGTTGGCAGGTTTATTTATGGCTCGTATTCTGTGGAACAAAATGGCAGCTCGCTAGTACAAAATCGTGGGACAATGACTTATTGCCCACATTCATATTGCCTAAAGGTTTTTAAAGGTTTTTCTTTTCCTGTGAAAATTTTCAATACAACTGTTTCCCCCCCGTTTTCTGACAACAATTTTCCTCAACATTTTTGTAGTTTTCATCACATATTTTTCTGCGGTCTTTGGGATTTCATCGACTCTAATTGACCACAGCTAACCTAAACCCAAATTCCTTTTCAGTTGCCAAAAACAAAAATGAGAAATTTGTCCTCAATTTCAATTTGCCAAATTTCTTCTAAAACTGTTTTTCTTAGGCTATGTCTACTCACTTGTCTGCTTCTCAAAGAGAGGGTAGAACGTGAAGAGAACCATATTTCAGGGAGCAAGATAAGTACTCTCTTGAACTGTGCTAATTCTCTGAGTACCCAGCACTGCAGGCACTTAGAGAGGGAGGATGGACTCATGTTTCATGGGCCATAAACCAGGGCATGCAAAAATTAATTCAACTGCACGTGAATCCCGGTAATCTTGAGCACACGCTACATGTACATGCAATTAATCATCGGGAAAAATGAACCCTCTGATACAGAGGTATATGTCATGAAGAATATTTAACTTCCACAGTGAAATGTTCAAGATCGATGTATAGTGTTGTCCAGCAAAGACTGTCATAAAAGTTAATGCATATAATGTCACTATGAGTTATTAGCTTGGAGCTTGACTGTTCCTGTTCAGTGTGTTTTGATGCCACGTGGCAATTATTTTCCAGGGTGGTTGAAAACCGTAAAATCCTTTCATTAAATAACAGTCTACTGCTGCTTTATGGGATGGTTTCCCCCCGATAGCTGCCTGGGGTCTTTGTAAGATGACATTGGCAATCTGTGAAACTGATATTGCAAAAGATTTCAAATGCGAGGTCAGGGCTCTGATAGAGCGCCGAAGTATTTTGAAGTCCACAAAGTAGGGAGAGAATAGGGCTCTTTCCAGAAGCTGCTTCTTTGATTTCTGAAACCTTAAAAGTGCAACTATGCAAAAAGGAGTGGGAGGGACAAACCCCATTATTTAGTTATTTGTGTTTACATTAGCATCTTGAGGTCCCAACTTTGACCTGGGACTTGTTATAGTAGGTGCCACATAGCAAGGTACAGTCCAAAGAGTTGATAATCTAAATAGACAAGACAGGCAGAAGGTGGAAGAAAGGAAAAATCATTATCCCCATTATCAGGTGGCGAACCAATTCAGGAATTTGAATGATTTGCCCAGTCATATGGAAATGCTTCAGCAATGCTGGAGCTTGAAACTGGCTCTCTTGAGAAGCAGTCCCATGGGATAGGAAGGATAGTTCTGAGCATTGTATCTACGGAAGTGCGATATGTTTTCCAAACCAGTTTGTCTATCAACATATTGAATGGCCAACTCTTGTCATGCTTTTTCACTCACTCAACTCATCAGTCTCGTGTAGACACCCCAGCAACAAACTTAGAAGAATCATGAGGGATGAGGTAGAACAAGCCAGAAAGAGAGAGTGAATGTGACTTCTTGATTGATCTTGGAAATTCACAATGCATCTTGAATGCCTCCAGGAATGTTTTTCTTGTCTCACTCCACAAGGCATCGGCTCTGGCATGGGAAAAAAAACACCATTTTTAGAACAAGCCCTTTGCATTTTTGTGGGCTCTGTATTGCTCTTGTCACTGACCCAAAGCTTTCATGATTTTTTTTCAACGTTCTTGAGTTAATTGGCCTCAATGAAAAGTGTTTTGTTTCCTGCAGAAACTTGGATGAGAGGAAAAAGTGTGGAGGCTGGGAGAAATCTACCAGCCTGGTGCCAAAGTGCTTATATAAAAGAAAAGAATAGTTAGGCAAAATATAGTGTGTGGGTTTTGCCTGGAGAGCTGGGGAGGAGAAAATGGCTTTGGGAATAGGGCAAAAAATAGGGTTATGTGGGCAGTGAATTTTCTTTTATTCAGCCTAGGATGATCTGAGTTTTAGCAATGAAGGCAACAAACTTTTCCAAAAAAAACAATAAACTGTTCATCTAAATGACTGTAGAAACATGTATCTTCATTTTGCTTTTCATTCATAACTTGGGACCCGGTTCAGGAAATCATCCTGGTCAACTCTAAGCGAGCACTTAAGCCCTGGTCTTGCACCAAAAAGATCGATGAAAACCACTGATTTCATACAAGTCATAGTTTTTTAGGGGACAAATGGGAGCCTTATCCTACTCAGACCTCCTGCTTTCCTACATTTCCTTCATGCAGAAGAAAACCCATACATGACATAGGGGAAAGTGACACAAGCCAGCAACGGTACAGAATCTGCTCCTTCAAAGCTGCCCTCAGGCTCGAAAGCTGCAGTCCCCCTGTGTTTATTGTTCCATTCTATATAGCTGAGTCCTAGCTGGGATGAAATCCATGAGCTGGGCTGATTTACGCCTGGTGTAGATCGAGTACCTATGATGCACAGTGATTGTCTGATGCCCCACTGAAGTGAATGGGCATTTTTCCATTGACGTTCGTGGAGTTTAGATCTGACTCCACATTCAGAGAGTGACACCTGAGGCTCGTTGGCAAACGGTCCCCTGTTCTTCGCAAACAACAATCACCAGAGTTGTGACCGATTCACTACACCAAACACGTGTGGCAGGATATCTCTTCCTAAACAGTCACGTGTTAAAGTACCCACAGAAAGCTCGTAACTCTCCAACACGCCCAATCTCTGTGAGATATATATTCAGGTAATATCTAAGGATTCATGAAACTATATTGACAGCATCCTTTATGAACCTGGAGTAAACCTTAGTCACCCGGGGTTGTGTCTTGGTGATGGCCCATTCAAGCAGGAGGCAGATATCATCCTGCCCTGATCAGCTGGTGATTATAGAATCCTAGGGTTGTAAGAGGATCACCGAGTCCAGCCTCCTACCCAAAGCAGGACCAACCCCAACTAAATCATCCCAGCCAGGGTTTTGTCAAGCTGGAATTTAAAAACCTCTAGGGATGGAGATTCTCCCCCCCCCTCCCCCCAGGCAGCCCATTTCAGTGTTTCACCATCTTCCTAGTAAAATAGTTTGTCCTAATATTCAACCTAGACCTCCCCCACTGCAACTTGAGACCATTGCTCCTTGTTCTGCCATCTGTCACTACTCTCAGAACAGCCTCTCTCCAGCCTCTTTGGAACCTCCCTTTAGGGAGCTGAAGGCTGCTATCAAATCCCCCCTCACTCTTCTCTTCTGTAAATTAAATAGACTCAAATCCCTCAGCCTCTCCTCGTAAGACATGCGCTCCGGCCCCCTCATCATTTTTGTTGCCTTCTGCTTGACTTTCTCCAATGTGTCCATGTCTTTTCTATAGTGGGGGGCCAGAACTGGACGCAATACTCCAGATGTGGCCTCACCAATTCCAAATAAAGGAGAATAATCACTTCCCTAGATCTACTGGCACAGCCCAGAGGAAACTGAGTAGCTCATAGACTGGTGGTGGTGGGTGCAATAGGCCCGCCAACAGGGGAAGGGGAAAGAAGGCAGTTGCCCCGAGGACCGGCGATTCAAAGGGACCCAGGGCTCCCAGTCACCAATGCTGCTGCTAGTGTGACCACAGCAGCGGCCAGAGTCCGGGGGCCTTTAAATCGCTACATGACATCTGCAGAGCCCTGCTGAGGGTGAGGGGCATGGTCCGGAGGGCGGGCTGTCCCAGCCCTGCCACTTCTGCCTGAGACCCTGCCCCCAGCTAACCCAGGGCCCAGAAAGTCTGTCTATTCACCTGGGCGCAAAGCCCATGCTACTATGGGCGAGTGTACTTCTTAGTAGTGGCTATGGGTAAGAGGGTGATTCAGAGTCCTGGGCACTCTGATTACCAGCTCACAGGGATTTGGGGCCACTGGATCTGAGAATAGTGCACTGGCCCAGAACTGTGTGAAGTACTAAAATGAAGAGGAGCAGTCTGAATCTAGCCTGGAAGGAAATGTTATTTTCATAAATATGTAGCTGTAGATTTAGTCCCAGATTTGTTCCTTTGAAGGCAGCAGGACATTTTAGTAAGGATTTTGGCTCCGTTTCCCATCTCTGCTGGACAGCTCATCACTGGCCAAGCACTGAGTGAGCCCGAAGAATGAAAAACGTCACTCCTAACGGTGGCTACTTAACCCATCATGGGAGGAAATCTCACGTTGCGCCTACCAGCAATTCTTGCAGCAGGGAGGAAGGATGGTGGTTCAGTGGTTTTAAGATGCTGGTGTGGGTTCAGTTCCCCTGATCAGACACAGAATTCCTGTGTCACCTGGGACAAGTCATGTAGGGCCAGTTTTTAGACGCTATTAAGTCATGAACTAGTACCCAGTGGGACTTTTGAAAGCGAGATTTTGGCATGTAGGCACTTTAAAAAAATCCCAGTAGTTGCCTAAAAAATAGTCCTAACTGTATTTGTGTTTCAGTTCCCCATTTGTTCAGGTATGACGGTCATTGATATCACATAACCCCAAACAGATAGAACTGGGAAATATTTTTTCAGGGCGGCTCCATTTTTCTTTGGTCCCACCACGTTGGTGCAGGTTCGGAAACCCAGATTTCTATGGGTCTTTGCGATTTGCTGCTGCAGTTGCCGCCACCATCATGAAGCTTCCTGGGCTGGGATGAGGTCATGGGTGGTTTGGAAAGAATGGCACAGAGAACTTGTTTTGCTGCTGCGTTCATTAGTAAAACTTTCTGTCTTATGCTGTAGGGCAGTGGTGGGCAACATGCGGTTTGAGGGATGCATAGTCCATCAGGGTTTGATGTGTGGCCCACAAAACATTTTGTTTGCTATTGCCTAGGTGCTGTGTTGCCAGATTACATGGTTTTCTGTCTGCATATTTTTTTTCCTGCTGGTATTATAAAGTGACACGTACTTAAAGAAAGGGCACATGAAGGGAGGTGCATGTTGATTGCACACCACTTTGCCTGTGAGAGCCAGGTGCTCCCTCTGCGGCCAATCAAAGCACTGATACAGTTCAGTCAGCACCCCCCGCCAATTCTAGGTATGCCAGTGCAGTGAGCAAAACTAGCCCATCCTAGGAGACCTTCTTGGTTATGACAATCTTACAGCCCATTGAGAAGAAGGAGGGTCACTCCTGCAGTCCACTCGCTAGCCTCGGTTGCCCCTCGCTGCTATAGGATATCATCTGATTATATATTTTCTTGTTGTCAGCTAGGGATAAGCTTGTGTTTTGTTTAGAGCGGGGGGTGGAAACAGTTTCCAAACCTGCGAGAATGTCTGACATTTCAAAAACGTTTCCCTTCCCAGAATGAGATGGAAAAAAATCATAAAAAATGACATTTCCCTGGCCTAAAAATACATAAAAAAACCAGAATGGGGTCAACTGAAATGTTTCATTTTGATTTTGACCTTTTAATTATTATTATTATTATTATTATTATGTATATTTTTACTACCGGTGCACTTAAACTTTGAAAGGAAAAGTTATTTCAACCTGAAAAATGAAAATGGTCATTTAGGACAGCAGTGCGCAACCCATAGGTCGCAACCCCCTTGGGGGTCACAGCTGTCTTCCTGGGGGGTTGTAGCACATGGTCGGCCACCATTTTGTTTTCCCACCTTGGCACCCAGTGTACGCATGGGGGGATTGGCAGGGGAGTGGACCATTGCTTTAAATTAAAAGGACTGCAACAAAATGTTCCCGGCACTTTTTTTTTTTCTCAACAAAAATTTTCCCAGCCCTGGGGGTCGCGAATTTAAAAAGGTTGAGCACCACTGGTTTAGGAAATGGTGAAATGGGTTATTTTGAGCCTTTCAAATTATTTCCCTCCTCTCCCCCTGAAATGGTGTAAAGCAGGAAATTGGTCAAAATCAACCCTTCCCTGCAAACAAATTTGGTTCTGATGATTTGGCATTTTACAATGAAAAAATGGTTTGCCAAACCATTCCCAGCTCGCTCTCGCTTTGGTGTCTCCAGCTAAATAATAAACATACATGCACCACTCTTCTTTTTAATGGGATGCCATCCAGTTGATAGAATGGGAGGCTCCATAACTTCATGTGGACAGTGCAGCTGTCGTACTTTGAACATGCTTGCTGGGATGGTTTATTCATAGGGGGCCGAAGTACAGCATCGAAGGCTGGCAGGACTCATCAGATGACCTATGCCAGGCTCCTATGCATCACAGGCCACGGACACCACCCAACATCTGCATACTAAACCCAACCACTGAAATGAAACCCAAGTATTACAGCCGTCGGGAGACTAAACAATTATGAGCCCAAGGCAGAGCCTAGAAGGGATCAATGCTTCCTTGCCCCCTTTTATGATGGAGGCCCCTACAGCGGCAAGGAGTTGATTGAGTTATACCCAGATAATCCAGGCAAGTGCTTGTGCCATGCTTCAATGGAAGGGGAATGTCCCCCTCCCAGGGTCAATGCCAATCTGATGGGGGCAGGACAGTTCCTTCCCGACCTCCACATGTGATAATCAATTAGACTTCAAGCAAGAAGCAGCCAGTCACACTTGGTGCTATCTCAGAACACTGCCCCACCCTGTTCAGTGTCCCATCTCCAGCTATGGTCATCTCTGATGCTTCAGAGGTAGAAGACAAAAACAGAAACAACACCCCTCCCTCCCCCTCGCACAAATTGCCTGTAATATTTTGAGGGAGGGGAGAGGATAAGTCCCGTCCTGACCCTTGAAGATGAACCAAAGTGTCAGCCCTTAGGAACACAAGGCATACACCCCAACGAACCCTCCGGGTTTTCAGACTTCTCAATTAAACCTATTTCCTTTCCATAAGGCAGTGAGTGTCTTTGCTGCCTCCCTAGTAATGCGATGCCCATTAATTTGCCCATCTGTCTTTTATATTCGGCAGACACTATTGCCAGTTAAAAAAACTGTAAGTGCATCTGAAAGGCCAGGGTAATTATTTAAATGCCCCTATGGCTGTCAGCGTCTAAGCCGAATGTGAGAAAACGAACTGGCCCAACCTAAATTACAGTGTCACAGAAACTTTGCAACTCGCTCCAATATTGCTGAGGTGGCTTTTGATGTCTTTCAGTGCAGAACCTGGTCTCTCCCGGAGTAGAATTGCTGTCCTCAGCTATTGGATGCTTTTCAGGGTGGAAAGTCCTTTTGTCGTTAGCTACTAGAGCCACACTGATGAATAGCTGTGGATTGTGTTTCATGGCTGGGTGGGGAGGAGGGAAAAATAACCCTATTCGGCGCTCTGATTCAATTAGGATATTACTGTGAAAGCATAAATACCGGATGAGTTATTGATGGCAGTAATGACTAGTTCATACTTAAAAAAAAGTAAATTTTCATTGGTGTCAGAAATTTAATCCTTAAGTCAACTGTAGGAGACAAGAAACTAGTTTCAGTTGCCATGTGTGCAGGACAACGCATGGGCGGGGGGCCCGAAACATTTTGGTTCTGGGAAGAGATTCTGTATATTCTTTTCCCTCCACTCACTCCCATGTTTACATGTATGTCCTTCAATATTTTGCAATGCTTTCCTCGCTGTGACATGCTGGGTATATCCCCCAGGCTAGAATAAAGCAGCCTTCCTAGAGAATAGGATTTTCTGCTGGGTGGGATGGGTGGTGTATTTGTTTCCAGCTGTTTTCATATTCATAAATACAAATTTGATCAAAGGGATTATTTTGCCCACAAATCATCTGCTCTCAACGCTGGGAAATCGCATGAAGACAAGGACAGGCAGTCCAGTCTGTGGTAGATTTTGCAAGACCTAGCTCCCAAAGACCCAACTTCATTGTTCTGCAATAAATATGTATTTAATCCGCTGCTGAAATGTCCATTTGGAACTGAGGCTGCTTGCACAGCAGGAGTGTCAACGCCATGGGGAGGAGGGAGCCGGACTCCATGTTCAGTTATGCTGTGTGGGCTGGGCTATACATTCCAGACTGGATTCTCCCTCAATCCACAGCCTATCCCTGGTGGCCTGTCAGGAGGAGGTTTGCACAGAGATCAAGGGCAGAATGCAGCTTCTGTGAAGTAATTAAATGTGTATCAATTGCTGATTCAGAATCTTATTGTCACATTTCGTCTCTGCGCTGGAAAATCTGCTCCCTTTTAGATCAAATCGACTTCTGCTCTTGGCTTTTCTTCCTTCCCCCAGCTGCCCTAATCTTTTCTCTGACTTTGTATGGAATCTGCTTTTCTTTCCCATTAGCAGCTCCTGCATTTCTTTCCCACTAGCAACTGGAGAAGGTCCAGCGGGGGGGCAACCAAAATGATTAAGGGGCTGGAGCACGTGACCTATGAGGAGAGGCTGAAGGAATTGGGCTTATTTAGTCTGGAGAAGAGAAGGGTGAGGGGGGTTTTCAACTACCTGAAGGGGGGTTCCAAAGAGGATGGAGAGAGGCTGTTCTCAGGGGTGACCGATGGCAGAACAAGGAGCAATGGTCTCAAGTTGCAGTGGGGGAAGTCTAGGTTGGATATTAGGGAAAAATATTTTACTAGGAGGATGGTGAAATACAGGAATGTGTCACCTAGGGAGGGGATGGAATCTCCATTCCTAGAGGTTTTTAAGTCCTGGCTTGACAAAGCCCTGGCTGGGTTGATTTAGTTGGGATTGGTCCTGCTTTGGGCAGGGGGCTGGACTCGATGACCTCCTGAGGTCTCTTCCAGCCCTAGGATTCTATGATTCTATGATTTTCAATCCCATGAGCTTCAAGATCACCTTTCTGATCAGCAATGGAATAGTTAGTTCTGACCATGAACTGTCCTCATTGGGCAGGAAAGATGATTCTTGAATCAGATTAATGGGGGCAAGGGAGCTCACACCTGTGAGTTCCTGATTCAGACTGGCCCGAAAGGCTAGAAATGTATTTATTACAAAAAATGAAAGCCTTAGTTCCGCATAATCTGAATATGTCACATAGATTAAATAACAACTCTGTAGGCGAGGTACCTCCCTCACAAGTATTGTTCTGTCTCTTACTTGTGATACCAGATTCCTATCCAATGCTGCAAAATATCTTTCTGCCATGATATAGACTTCCAAGCTCCAAACTAGTGTTTAAATCAAATTGTTTAAGGCTGAACCAAATAGATAATAGAGGACTGCCATGGGGGTATTCAACAGATAGATGGAAGGGATGGGAAATTGAATGTGGACTTAGAAATAGAAAAGTTCTGACCTGTACTCAGGCCTTAGTCCCAAACTCAAACTAAATGGAACATTTTCTGAGGTTCTGAATGCTGGGCTGGATTTTGTTTATTCATTCTTGCTTCCTTCGGCATGCCTCTCTATGATCCAGTAGCATGCATGTAGAAATGCTCGGAGAGAAGCCGATCATATGGAATCTCCAGGTCTGGTGAAATATAGAATGTACTTAGCCTATCACAGTACGGCCATGGTCCCTTCTACGTGCCCCTACACACTTCTGCAATGCAAACAAACCATAACAATAAGGAAACCTGACCTTGAAGATTTCCAGCAAGAATTCTAGACTTTGGGGTGTTTGTCTAAAGAGTATTCAACCTCTCGTAACTGTCTCACCTCTGCTGCAAACATCATGTAGCAATGTGGGACCCTGGAGGGGTTGTGACTCAGAGGGTGTTGTGACCACCCCTCCTGCTTTTACAAATTCCCATAGCAAGGAGGTGTGTTGACTGGTTGGTTTGTCGTGGGGTGGGGTTGGGTTCCCACTAGACCAACAGGCCAAATTAGGAGGGATGAGAGTATTTTTGGTTGTCAAGTAAGAGCTGAGCTTGGTATGAATTCTCCCCAGTAAATCACACAATTTGTGACATCTTTGAAGAGAGTGAACAAGCCTTGAAGAACTGAAAGAGTTGAGCCTCGCTAGCTTTTAGGGGTGAGCTAGGTGCTTCATGGGCAAATTATTGCATAATTGTCAACTTTGGAGGTTGCTGGGACCTTCCTGTGAATCTGATACTAACCACTGTCATAGGATACTAGACTATGGATTCTGGACGTTATCTGGTATGGCAGTCCAAAGAGGCCTGTGTGTTTCAGGGCAGAGGAACAATCCCTCATTACTGGGTCCATCTCCAATATGTCCATGGCGGCTCCATTCCATGGCACCATGGAGACAGCTAGGTGGAAACTGACAATCAGGTGCTAAAGGATTTCCTCCACTGACAGATATTCTGGAAGGGTGATTTCCCCAAATCAGACATCCAACATTGCATTTTTCTTGACTTAATGAGATGACAGAATCAAAAGTGTCAGACCATTATTCTGATGGTGTTAAGTGAACACACATGTGCGTATGGGTGTGTGTGTGTGTGTGTGTAAGCATTGTTACACCTTTATAAATAAGAAACACAGACAATAATCAAAGGGCATTTGGAGGGATCCCATTTATCCTTAAGGAAACTTTTATTGGAAGGTAAATCTCACATGTGTGTACGTGCGTGTGGCACGTTTTCAATTTTTCAGTTGAAAAATTAAAGTGTTAGATTGTCCCCTCTGTCCTTAGTTATGTCTTCCTTTCGTTATCTTGAAAGTCGATGGCGTATGCTGCTTCAGCTTGATTTACATCAGTTGTGCCCCTCTGCTCTTAGGACATGATTCTGTAAAGCACATAATTAATTTTAGGTGGAAGAAAAGTCAACGAGACCGCTCATGTGCCTTTCAAGTTAAGCAGGTGCCTACGTGCTTTGCTCAATTGGAGCATTAAACAGTAAGGTGATGACAACTTCTTCAGTTTTCTTATCTCTTGGATTTACTCTCCTTTCTTTTGGTATGTGTGTTTTAAATATGGTCCATTCCCTCGGACACTTTATAAACCATGGCTTACTCAATGTGCGCAATTCATTTTTAAAAAATCATTCTTCATACCCCTTTCAACTCTGTTATCCAGAGCGCTAACCTTGACCAAGCTAATAATAGATATTTAAAATGGTATATACATAAACATTCATTATATCTTTCCTGGGAGGCTGGGAGAAGGAACGGCTTGGCAGTGCCAAGTTTTGTTCAGCCATGTGGGTTTCCAGCTGTGCCAGACTCAGATTCTCTTAACATACTGTTAAAACAAAATGCAGGCTTTGCTTGAATGTTGTCCAGCGTTACTAAAAGAAATATCAAGCATAATCTTATTAAGGCTGCCACTCAGGAACCATAAGGCTGCAGCGGTGCTGTATCTCTTTGGTCTGCATGTGTGAACAATTTTGCTCCGTGATATTTAAACAGGGGCTTTTATTCTGTAATGAATAGCTTGGATAAGAAGAGCTAAAAAGTTGGACTGCAAACTTGTGTGAGTGTATGATTTAAAGGGGACTGCGCAGCAAGATTTAGCCTGCTTGCTTGAATTTAAACATCTGACTCAAGTACCGCTTGGGTCCACCTAACCACAAGGCTTTTTGAAACCTGTTGTGTATATTTTGAGGTTTCCAAACTTCCGTAATGACTTACCCAAACCACTAAACTATTGAAACTGACCAAGCATCATAGGGGACAGCCATTTCTTGCGAAACTGACAAAAATCTCGAAATTGTCTGCTTTGGTGTAGCTTCCCAGGCTATGTAATAGGCCAAATTCAAAAAGGGATAATGAGGAAATAGATGCAGAGTTTTCAAATATATAACGCTCTTCTTCCATTATTGATTTTTCTACTTTCATGCCTTGGCAACAAAAGGTAATCATAAAAACCAAGAGGGTTTATGATAGTGTAACACCAGAGTAATGCAGTGGTAAATGAGGTCAAGTTTCACACTTCCCCCCATTAATATAGGTATGGAAACCAGTATATCAGTTCACTGATATACACAAAACACTGAGACTCCAGGAGAACTCCTTTAGATGCACAGCCATCCATATAACTGAGAACAGAATGTGATCCTTGGGTACACTACAAGAACATGAACAAAATAGGATGTTGGTTTACATTTGATGGGCTAATTGGCGATTAATAAGTAGTAAAAATACCTTGTAGATTCAAGTTGCGTAAATGAATAGTACTCTGAGAGGCAGAACTTTCCATTGCCTGACTTTTTTACATTTCCATTCATAACCCAAATATTACGTTAGTAGAGGCCCCGTCCTGCAAACATTTATGCACATGAGTTAATTTTATTCATGTGAATTCTCAACAAGACTGTTCACGTGTAAACTAATGCACATGTGTAAGTGACTGTAGGATCAGGCTTATAGCTTTTATATTATATTTAGAATGAATAACACATGTATGTAACTTTCACATTTAACAGTGAGAAGGATTTGTAATTATATTGTACTTTGTACCTAGGGATCTCAAATACAGTGAGTAACTCTACACATCATTCCTGCTAGCTATTACATTACCATCCCCATTTTATAGATAGGAAGGCAGATGTGTCAAGAGGTTAATTGACCCAGGTCACAGAGGAAATCTGTACCATGAGTGGGAAGAGAACCTAACTTGTATGACCTTTAATCACATGACCCATCTTCCCTCCCACCTAATTTTGTTCTTTTGTTTTCCATTGAAAGAAAAAGAAAATAAAGAGTATAAATGTTTGCTGGTGGTTTCTAATATTCCAGTTTCAGTGGTCCCTTTAGACACCGAAGGACACATCTTAGGCCACATCTCCACTTCCTGCTCTGGAGATAGATCTTCTGACGTTCAATTTAGCTGGTCTAGTTAAGACCTGATAAATCAAATGTTGAGGGCATCTCTGTTCGGTGCTGGTAATCCTCACAAGAGAAGCCATCGGCCTCCCTCTGTGAAGATGACACCAAGCTCAGTTCAAGGTAAGCTGACTCCAGCTACATATTTTACATATTTTACATAACTGGAGTTGCATATCTTAATCTGACCTTCCGGGTCTAGTGTAGACCTGATCTCATTGAGATTGAATTGAAGGGGTAAGAGGAGAAAATTGACCCAGGTCACAGAGGAGGCCTAACTCTGCGCTGGTTAGGCCTCAGTTGGAGTATTGTGTCCAGTTCTGGGCACCAC
>JANRFK010004893.1:55587617-55602475 GCA_030068395.1 Apalone spinifera
CTCGAGGTCCCTTCCAGTCCTAGTATTCTATGATTCTATGATTCTATGAAAAGCAAGAATGATTCATGCAAAAAACAGGGTGATTTGTTGGTGCATGCATTGTGCAGAAAGTCCTATGCATTTGCCTGCAGAGTCTGATGGAATGCTGAATGATACTCATATGTTGACATTAAGTTCTTTACTTTTAGTCTCCCACATCAAAGGAACCCAGTCACCAGCAAAAATAAGTGGTGTTGGCAACCTCAGATAAACAGCCATTTGCAGACTTGGGTCACTTTGCCTGTCTCTAGTCACAGCCTTATTTGTGAACTTCCTTCTGTAGTTTTCTGCAACAACGACACCCAGTGGCCAGCTAAATTATTCCAGGAAAAAGCATGAAGCATCTGTAGCCTAGGTCTGTGTTTCTCAACCACTGGTACAAGTACCCTTAGGGGTACTTGAGAGAAGTCTGGGGGGTACGTCAACACAACTGAAATTTGGAGAAAACTGAATTTTTGTTTTAAGTTTTACAGCACTTTATTATTTTTGTATGTTTTCATCGCCTGCCTGGCTACGATTAAATTGTTTAAACAAATGTGTTGCAATGGTAGAAAAAAAAATTGTGTGTCTGAAAACTGTAGGTACTGGGAATACTTACAACTTTTTTTTAAAGGGGTACTTTATAAAAAAAAGGTTGAGAAACACTGGCCAAGGTGAGGGGTCCCATTGTTATTGAAGTGTCAGTAGCTCCATGTTTTAATAACCAAGGGGGGGTTGAAAAATAGCCTGATAAAATGGAATATGGCACCGTTCTTTTAAAAGGATTGTTGTTTGAGGTTTATTTCCTACCAGCTGCTGTTCACCTGAAGAACACTGACTTAGGAAGCAGTACAGGAAGCACTCAGACTGCTATGTCTTAATATAGGAGTACGCCCTGTATCGCCGCAAGTACAAGATGGTCAGCATCTGATGAGTGTCCATGTTGTTATTCAAGGCACATTTTGTCTCCTATGAAACATCCCATTTCAGTTTAAAGTTTTACAGTCACCACCATCAAGATGAGCCTATACAAACGGACTCCTCTAAGAGGCGAAGGACATCAATTTAACCTAAAATAACCACTCAAGATCAGTTTCAAAATACAAATCAGAATCTGGGAGACCTGTTCTGTGCACTTCAAGGTTTCATTTGGGGTTTTCAGTCCAGAACATTAAAAAAAAGGGTATGGAATGTAATAGAAAATGATAACCTTTCAGTATTTGGTGTGATTGGAACCATGTCGGTTACTGGCTTATTGTTGGTCCAGTAAAAGATTTTACCTCCTCTATCTTGTCTCACTAGCCTCTCTGTGGATTTTTTGAATTTAGTAGAGAATTATAGCAATACCAACAAAATCTATAGGATGATGCAAAATCCCATATAGAGAGATTATCGTTTTTATATTCAGTTCACTAGATCTTCAGAGGAATAGCTATCCAACCCTACTGACTTTCTATAGGAGCCTATTGATTGCATCATTATTACATTTCAAAAGGCTTTTCTATAAAGACGCCCATGCACTCCGTGGTCTTCAGCATGGGCCATACCCAGATCCCATTGCTGTAGGACTGAGTCCTAGCTGAGAGCGAGAGAGAAATATTTTAGAAAACGGGCAGACATGTTCACAGTGCAAGAGCAGTTTTCCCTGTCTGGCTGGAGCTTCCCTCAGCCTCACCCACTGCTGAGGTCTGCCTCAGGTTTCTCGTTGTGTTTGTTTTAGTAACATGTGCACCTCACGTCAGTTATCTTCATCGCAGAGAAGGGAGCCAGACTTATGAACTCTGGAAGTGGTTCCCACCCCTGGCTTTTGGCAAGCAAGACCTTGTACATTCCAAAATAGCTTGGAGGATTTGCGATGGGATATGAAACACTTCACTTGGAGGTTACCTGTCTGAGTCCAGCTGCCGCAATTGGAACGCCGTTCCTAGCCCTCAGGCTTTTCAGTGGCGTGTGTGAAATGAGTTGGTGATCTCAATCCAGATAGTAAGAGGCTGTCTACTTCATCAAAATCCACAACCCCCAGTAATTGATACCCTTGGGAGAGAGGCGGCATCCTCTTCCAGATGGCGAACCCCATCCAACCTGTGGATGGTGCTCTGCTCATTTCTCAATGTGCTGTCTTGAGCAGCCTGTAAATAATGGTGAAAAACATCTGGTTCCATTAAAAGGACAAACACGCTCCTTCCCTCTGTGTGAGAAATGTCTTTTGTAAAAGGGGAAAAATACTATTGGCCACAGTCTCTGCTGAGTCTCCTTACTCAGGGAGTCACAGATAGAGAGCTAGTCTCACACTCTGGGCCATCTTTACCCAAATGCAGAATACGCAGCTGCATAGAGCACCCAGAAATTTGGGGCACCACTGAGTCTTAACAACATAAGAATGGCCATACTGGGTCAGACCAAAGGTCCATCCAGCCCAGTGTCCTGTCTGCCGACAGTGGCCAATGCCAGGTGCCCCAGAGGGAGTGAACTGAACAGAAAATGATGAAGTGATCTCTCTCCTGACATCCATCTCCACCCTCTGACACACAGAGGCTAGGGACACCATTCCTTACCCATCCTGGCTAATAGCCATTTATGGACTTAACCTCCATGAATTTATCTAGCTCCCTTTTAAACCCTGTTATAGTCCTAGCCTTCACAACCTCCTCTGGCAAGGAGTTCCACAGGTCGACTGTGCGCTGTGTGAAGAAGAACTTCCTTTTATTTGTTTTAAACCTGCTGCCCATTAATTTCATTTGGTGACCCCTAGTTCTTATATGATGGGAACAAGTAAATAACTTTTCCTTATTCATGTTCTTCACACCACTCATGATTTTATAGACCTCTATCATATGCCCCCTTAGTCTCCTCTTTTCCAAGCTGAAAAGTCCTAGTCTCTTTAATCTCTCCTCATATGGGACCCATTCCAAACCCCTAATCATTTTAGTTGCCCTTCTCTGAACCTTTTGTAATGCCAGTATCTGTTTTTTGAGATGAGGAGACCATCTTAAAGTCCACTCACCCATCTCTTCTACTACCTGTTCTGTGGCTCTGCTTCCTCCAGGGAGGATTTAGGGAATTTAGAAGAGAAAAAGCCTGCCAGACCTATTAGCAGGACACTGAACCGATGAAAGAGCCATTCGAGTGATAATGAAGCTATTTAATAGGCATTTGCCATTTCCGTATATACTGTTAGTCTCTAAATTTACTGTAATTTAAAATTTGCTTTAAAATATTGAATTAGCGCATTTCTAAAGATTATAAAATCATACCACTTAAAAATCATCTCCTTTTCTCCCCCCGACTCTCCCATTTGCCATTGGGCATAGGAGCACCAGTTTAATGGTATTGCATAGGGTCCCATAAAGCCTAAGAATATCCCTGGTCCCACGCTTGGAAAAGGACCTGCCCACATGGTGCTTTCTCTAGGGATTTCATTTCCATGTGCTACCATTCCAGCTCCTGTCACCAGTAGAGATGATTGAGGGTTTGCCAACATAAACATTTTTTCATCCCAAAATGTCATTTTATTTAAATGAAAACTTTCCGTGGAAACTTCAGTTTCCAATACCTTTCATTTTGGGAATAAATATTAAAAAAAAATGAGGAGGGTGAAATGTTCTGGTTTGACACTTTCAGAATAGAAGGTATCGATTTCCCATTTGGAAATGACTTTTCATTTCAAAATGTATTTTAGTTCATATTATAAACATGAAAAAAGATGAAAAAAAATAAAAAAGAAGCTTTTTTCCCCCAACTGATTGTAAGTGAGGTTTTTTTTTTAAAAATTGTCATTCTGTGGGGAATTTCTACATTCTTCATTTTCATTCCAGTTCAGAACAAACTTTGAAATTCACAGAATTTCCCACAAAATGGATCCCATGCAATTGTAATCACAAGCAAAAGGGAAAAAAAATATTTAAAAGGCTTGTCTTTTTAATGTCCCCTGCAAAAAAGACCCTGTTCACATTTTAAATACATTGATTGTAGGTTCACTTAGCAAAAATCAGGACTAGGTGATAAGATAATGGATAGTGTTTATGTAAAAGGTTGACACCTTTCTACATTGTATTTCTCTTCCCTTTAGAATCAAACCCCAATGCCCAGTCAGCAGTTAATGTATTTAATGTATTTACATTAAAAAGTCCTGAGCATCCTTTGCTATACTCTCTGTCAGTAGGAGAATTCCACACTATGGTCCATGTGCATAAAACTGTAGTGCCTCTGTTTTCCGTACCCTCTTGTTGAGCTGCTATGGTACATTCTGGAAGTCCTTGGCCATGGTGCATAATGGGAAATGTAGTTCTTCTGGGGAACCCAGACTATAGAGTGAGGATCTGACACAACCAAATTCCATTTCCCTTGAGGAATTGTGATGGGACTTTTTAATTGACCGGGGGCAGGGGGCGGGGAAGAGAGAGAAGGGAACAATTGGCCAAAAATGACTTGAGTTTTCTTGACTTTTGGTGAAATATCAAAATTTTCCTCAGAATCAAGACATTTTGTGCCTTTTTTTTTTGGTCAGAAACCCATTTTCTCTTGAGAAACAGAGGTGACAGAATGGGAGAAGGAGCAAAGATGACACAGTAGGAGAAGGACACAGATACATAATCAAGAGGACAGGGCACAATGACAGAGCTGCAAAGGGAACGCATGTGCTGAAAGAATGAGTTTTTATTGCATCTAGGAACAGTGAGAAACAATATCTTGGACCGATTCTCTGGGAGTCTGTGCAGGCTTGGAGGGGGGGAGCAGTCTTTTAGTATAGCACTACATTGCAGCTCTAAATGAGACAAGGGAGATCAAAATCTGCTCTTAGTCACACGGGCGTCTGTCTGGAGAAACCTCATCGACTTTTGGTTTTCAGTCGCTCTCTAGCCATCTACAGTA
Organism: Apalone spinifera; assembly: GCA_030068395.1. Lineage (NCBI taxonomy): Eukaryota > Metazoa > Chordata > Testudines > Trionychidae > Apalone > Apalone spinifera. The sequence goes on from JANRFK010004893.1 coordinate 55,592,508, forward strand.
CGGCCCTGGTCCAAAATGTATTTTGGAAGTATAGCCAGAGAAGGGATTACATGTAAGGAAGGAATGAAGTGGGGAACGGGACCCATATGGAGTTGCTCGGTGTTCAAAGTGTTGCGCTTTTTGCTCTTTTCTGTTGCATTTCTTCATTCCAGCAGCAGTGTCCGGATACAATTAGGAGTCAGTACGTTGCACTGCCGAGAATAACATCAACCAGCATGGGAACAAGATTTCTCCCCCAGCCCCTAACACAGAGCCACACTGTGTGTTTGAGAGCCTGCTGCCCAAAACCATTGCCCATAGTTTGCACAGAAGTCCTTTACCGCACATTTTGGTTGCAGTTCTTCCCACCCAAGATAAAGAATCAGAAAGCGACCCCTGACTCACCACCATCCCCTCCCCATTCCTATAATACTTTGAAATGCAAAATATTATTCTGACTCTTGTTCCCCTTCTACTATCAGTTTTTCTGGAAAAGGACAGGTGCCACCGGTGACATTTTGTGTTGCAGTGGAAGAGGTGCTGCATGGACCTCCAGCCCAGGCAGAGGCGGAACTAGGGTAGTTTTAAGGGAACTTTGCTCCCTCCTTTTCTTGGTCTCTTCTAGGGGCTGGTGCAGCCTGCATCCTTGCAAAGGCATCTTTGGAGGGGCCTTTTTAAATGCAGCAACCTCTCCAGGTGGTCTGGTCTCTCTGAGTGCTGCATGCTGTGCCCACAACCCTTGAGGCAGACCTGCCTCCATCATGCCCTCTGGGCCATGTGCTAACGTTCGTGAGAGGGTACCCAGAGGGCACAGGTTTCCACAGAGCGTAAGCTGAGGGAGTCTTCCGCTGGGATGGACTGGGGCTTTTAGGGCTAATTTGTACCACTCCAGAATTTTTGCCTGGCATAAAGGGGCAAAAGAGAATTTAGGACAGAGGCTTGTTCCACAGGTTTCATGGGGCTTGTGGCTGCAGATTCCACCTGGGAAGGAGGCGTGGTTGGAACAGCTGGGGGCGTTGAAAGGAAGTTTGGGTGTGTTAAGCAGGAGTGTCCACCCCGGTGTGGGGGGAGGTACCCCTGGAGAAAAGGGAGTCTAGAATGGCAGAACTGCTGCCAATCATAAACTTAGCAAACTACATCCAGGAGGAGCAGAAGCTCCGTAGAAGTGGGGGGTACTATGATCCTGCCCCCTCACTGCCTTTTCAGCCTGAGGCCTCGTCTCTACTCCATCCCGAGCCCCCACCCTCATGCTGCTCTTTCTCCCAGAGATCATATCCTTGTGCCACCCCTTCCTCTGAAACCGCACCCCTCCTCTTTCCTTCTCCCTCTCTCCCCACCCTGTTCCCATGCCCCTGACTCCATCTTCCAACTAATTAGGCTTTTTACTGCCACTACTCCTATTAGAAGGTTGTTCCAGAATCTACTCCTCTGATAGATAAAAATGTTCTTACAATTTCTGACTTCTATGTATTTATGGCCACTGCAGACCCCAGTTGTTCTTATGCCAACTTTGTCCCTTGGTTTGAACAGTTTAAATCCACCCTGGCTTTCTTGAAACTGGTCCCAGTTTCTTTTTTTTTTTCTTTTTTTTTCTTTTAAAGCACCAGCCTTGGTGAAGCTTTTGACTAACCTGGTCTGAGTTTCCTTCTGGTTTACTATGGATCCAAACCAGATGAGCTTTGTAAGATTTTAGATTTCATTGGGCAACATTTTAAACTGCTTGGAGACATACTCCTCCGGCCCTGAAATCTATTCATCCTGGTCCAGTGCACTCAATTCATTTCATTTTGTATTCATATGATGGCAAAACACTTTGCAGCAAATGGCAGCTGAAGAGGAAAGGGAATGTTTAGACTCACATGGGTCCAGATTGCAGACTGAAGCTGCATTTAGCTCCAATGTTCTTCAGACTCCAGCAGTTGTCCTGGGTGATTCAGAGAGAGTGACTCAGAAGGATGAAAGAACCTGTTAGCAGATGGGGCAACTTCTGGATAATCAAGTGCCTCTTAGAGTCTCAAATATGGTGCATAATAATGAAAAAATAGATAGGAGCACAACTTTTTAAGGAATGGAGTTTCCTGGCAAGGGGGTATGTATGAGGTCACCAGTGGAGTGTGGAGTGACACAATGGAAGGGTTAACAAAATCCAGAGGTCAGTACCTGCTGGTCACTTACTATAATCGCATGGTGCCTTTCTGATGCACTAATCAATCAGCCTCTGCAAATGTTAAGTTAGACCTGTCTCAAAAAAATACACAGTTTGGAGAAGCAGTAAAGGAGTCAGTAAATATTTGCTGCAGCCGTGACTATACAGCACTTGATTTTTGCATCTCCACTGATTGCTTAATTCTCGTCAAATTCAACTACAATAAACACTCGGGTTGTGCCAAATGTACTGAAAGTCAGTGTCCGAGAGAACGTGAAGTAATGACTGTTGGCTTCTCCTCGCGAAGCAGCCCGAGGCCTAAAAGGCAACAAAACCTTATACTCAACATCTCATTCACGACATGGAGAATGTAAAGTATTGAGACCTCCCGACACAGTTTACATTGGTCCTTTTTATGACTAATTGTGCAGAAAATAGCTCAGCTTGTAGTGTGCATGGAAACAGTTCAGGTTTCTGCTGTGTGTCAGCTAATGGCCTAGCAAGCCTTTCCTAGCCTAACTTCAAAGGCTCTACAATGGAGCCCTTTTGTGTGGGAATTATCTCTTGCTCCTTTGTACCATTTTATCCCTATAAGCCACAGAACAATGAATCCTGAAGCGAACAGACAAAGTAATTTGTAGTAGCTCCCCAAATCCAGATAAAGCACATAATGTTTGCTTAGATGCATTCTTCTTGCTCCTGTCACCTAAGGCAGATCATATTTTTGTGTGTAAGAACTCGTGGGCTTATTTAACTTCTTAGGATTGTGGTTTGGTGCTTAGATACAAAGCTAATGACATCGCTGAATATGCCTGAGAGAGCACATAAAAATGTGGATATCTAGGGCTACTTGCTTGTTGCTCTCAGAAGTGTTTGGAAAATGTCCCTGCAAGTCCCACCCAAAATATTTTGCCAAAATTACAAATGAAAATAATTGTATTATGATTTTCAGTGACAAACTTGGACTCATGGCAAAAAATTAGGAACAAAGGGTTTTTTCCCCCTGTTTTTTAGTCAAAACCTGTCAACCCCTCTCCAGCCTACCATGCATGCATCCTCACCATTGCACTGATTTTCAGTTTTCAAATGAAAAAAAAAATCACTTTTTTTAAAGGAAAGCAGACACGTGCCCTAAAAATTTCCATGTAGTCCAAACGGCAGTTTTCCAGTAGAAAAAAAAAAAAGAGATGAAATAGGAAAATGTTGACCCACCTTAGGCACCGTGACATACAACGTGTTCACTGAGAAATGCAGATCATCTGACCCTAAAACACAAGTTCATACCTCTTGAGCGAAAAGGTGAAATCCTGGTCCCAGTTAAGTCAAGGGTAAACTCCTATTCACTCGTCTACACACAGAGATAGTCTTACAAAGTATCCAGTTTAATAAAGTAAATTATAGCCAAACTTTGAGTTCACTGAATGTTTAGCACTGGAAATTATCCTCTAACAAAGGCCTTTAGTATCAAGTCTTGTTTAAGAAGCATATGGATCACTTTTACTCCCCATTCCTGTTCTGCGTTGAATCGAATTCAGTGAAAAAGGGTAGAAGTTGACTCTAAATATGCATCAATTCAGGACGTTAAGTAGAAATGTAGAGTGGCAGAGTTTTCTTAAGAGATGGCTCAAATTTCAATGTTGTACAATACTTATTACAGTACTAAAAGCTATTTAGACTTCAAACAGTCATGAGTTTGTCTCATGTTTGAGTTTGACTCATGTTTGTCATGAGTATTATACATACAGATATATTTATAGGTTTGGGACAATTCTATTCTTTTTAATTTTGACAGGGTTTTTTATATTTTGATTTTCTTAAATTTCCACAGTTGTGCAAAATTATAGGTTCAAAGCATTTTTGTATGTTTATTTTAAATGTTTACAGTTGCACTATATTATGCACAGGTCAGGTAATTGTTTAATGACACGAAATGTTGAAATTCAGAAAGGTAAAGCTTTATAACCATTAAAACACAAATTGTCAACGTTGCATGTCAAAATACACAAAGTAGATATCCTTATATCAAACTCTCATAAACTCTCAGGCACCATTTTCTTATTTTCCCTTTATTACCATTTGTTTGCAACAATGAAACTCATTTTAACTTAAATTGTTAATGGAGATTTTGCAGGATTCATCTTTATGCCTCATATATAGGCAATACCGCATAAACCTCTGTGTAGCAGGTCTTTTATTTCTCCTTTCAGCTGCTTTTCTCTGCATATTTCCTCGGTATTCCCAGGATAGTAGATAGTCTGACCTTTTTAGCATTAGCTCTCATCAACTGTCACACTAAATCAGGATAATATGTAAAGAATTTTTCATCCAAGTTTAGGATAAATAGTGACTAGCGGCTGAGAAGATAGGTTATCTATCTATCTATCTATCTATCTATCTATCTCCAAAGTTTTCAATGATTATAACTTCCTAAAGTTAGCTTCCTAAAGTTTACCTTTGAGGATAACATTTTCCAGGCTTCTTTTCTGACAAAAAGGGAATTATTTTGGAAAGTATTAGCAAAAAGGTGTTGCTATTTTTCAGTAAGTGGAGAGAGAATGAAATACACCCAAGCTACTACCGGTTGAACCTCTGTGGTCCAGGACTCTCTGGTCAGCAACCTCCATGGTCCGGCAGAACCACGGATTTTCCTGGACTAGAGAGCCCAGCACAGAGGTTACAGGTGCTTGTGAGCAGAGCTGGCCAGTGGGGTAGGGGAGCCCGCGGGGCACCAGAGCCTGCAGCCAGCCAGGCTGGGAAGCCAGAGTCCATGGGGCAGCGAGGGCAGTAGAGTTCGCAGCAGGTGAAGCTAGGAAGACAGCAGGGCCTCCAGAGTCTGCTTATAGCTTATATCAACTTTTGGCGCTATCTACACAGCACTTATTTCAAAATAGAGCACTCTTCCCCTGACTTCCCTTACTCCTCATACAATGAAGGTTACGGGAGTTGGAGTAAGAATCGCATTATTTCGAATTTATTTCGAAATAATGGGCTTACTGTGTAAACGTGCACTACAGTATTTCAGAATAACTGATGTTATTTCGAAATAACGCTGCTGTGTAGACATAGGCTTTAAGACCAGCTCTTCTGTTTCCATGGTGATGTTTCTGGGAATGCTTAGTTCCTTGAAGAGACAGTCTGTTGGACATTGGAATAAGTGGGTACCAGCTCTTGTCTCCTGTGAACTATCTGCTTTGAAATATATTAATCTCACGAACAATCTTTGATTCTGATACTTAGCAGTACCCTCTCTTATCCCCTGCAATTTCTGGGCAAATCTAAAGCACCACTATGATACCATTAAAAAGTTTTCCTAATGAATAATTAAGGCAGAGGACTGGAGGGCTCAAGGCAAAGTGATGGATAGCAGATCTTTTCCCATTTATATGTCTGGTTTGGCTCCTTCCAGGTAAATAATGAGCAATCATTGATAGGGTCCAAACAGGGTTGGGTGATATGATTAATGGTCTCTCTTCTCATCTTGAAATTAATAGGTAGCAGATTTAAAGGAGAAAGTATGTCTTCACACAATGAATAGTCAACCTGTGGAACTCCTTGCCGGAGGACATTGTGAAGGCCAGGACTTTAAGGCTATGTCTAGATTACAAAACAGGGAATGCGTCTGCTCTTCTGACATTTTTTTCAGAAGAGCAGATGCGCTCTTTCGGAAACTCTGTCTTCTTCATGCCATGAGGAAGAAGGGCTCATCTGAAAGAGGAGGTTTTTCCGAAATTTGGCCCAGTATTGACAGGCCAAGTTTTTGAAAAGCCTCTTCCAAAAAAACTATCAGAAAAAGGTATGCAAATTGCGTACCTTTTGTCGAAAAAAAGTGGCAGTGTAGACCTAGCCTAAGAGGGTTCAAAAAAGAATTAGATAGATTCATGGAGGATAGGTCCGTCAATGTCTATTATCCAGGATGGGTAGGAATGGTGTCCCTGGCCTCTGTTTCCTTTGGTCTGACCCAGTAGCCATTTGAATGTTCTTATGTTCTGGTGAATAGGTGTCCGTATGAAAAAAAATGTTAATTAATAGAAATGTTGATTAATAGAGGCCAGCCCCAACATTGTTGTATTTCAGCCCACTACAAATGGCAGAAGACAGAAATGTGTGCAATATTTGGAATGAGGTGAGAAGAAAGCTGCCACCACCCATACATCCTTCAGCCTATATTACTTAGATACTCAACAAAAGCCAACTGACTTCCTAGATGACATCCTTAACAGTCTTAACAGAGAGCCCAAGGGATCAGAAGGCCACAATATCCTCTCTCCCCAAATGTATTTAAAGTGTTTTGTTGGGGAGCTTATAATGCTGTTGCCCTGGTCATGACTGTAATGTAGATGCGGATTTACGGTTGTCATTTTGCTACTTTTGACCAGGACTAAATGAATGAACAACTATGAAGAATTACAATTGTGTTTCTTTTGGCATTATAATGTAAAGGTCACAGGTTAATAGAATTCAGGACACTTGTTCTCACAAAGAAAATAGTTGGCACTGCATATTCCATTTCATGAAACACTAGGGCATTGGAGGATGAACACTGAAACATCTTTGTTCCTTCCTCATCCCACTTTCAGGCCTCTGTTTAATTGGCGGTAGGATCGAGCCATTGTTTGCTCTGGCGTTGCTTAAAAAAACCCCAGCAATGATCAGATCAAATTAATCACTCTCAAATGTCTTACGCTCTCACTCTGAGGGCGTGGAACACATTTTTGGGACTGCTCCGTTGGCTTTCATTGTAAGCAAGTTAGCCAGGGGAAAAATCAAATTTTGATTTTTCTGAAAAGGAGGTAATGGAATCCTGGAACACGTTAGGGCCTGCAAATGTGATTTTAATCGCTTGAAGAAATGTCTTTTGACTAAAACGTGTTTATGATACTTGCGGGTTGCACTAAAACCCCTCTCACCCCCTCACCCCCACAACTGATACTAATTAGCATCCTTGTTGGCAGTTTAAGTAGGGAGGCCAAGGCTTAAAAAGACTGGAGACTGAATTACCCTTGAATTCTCAGGGTGCATCTACACGCAAGTGGTTGCCCAGAGCAACAAGAATCAGAGCCCAGGTTGACAGACATAGGCTTGCTCTCAAAAAAATGCCTAGGGCAGGGGCTAAGATTCTGAAACCTAGAGGTGGGGAGGGGTTGCGCTTCAGAAAGTCTGTGGACAATGCCCAGTGGGAGGGCGGAAGAAGTCTGAAGGGTAGAACAACATTTTTGTTTGTTCAGAACATTTTAGTTTGGACTCTTGGTACTCCAGAAGAGATTACACTTTTGTGACTTGGCTGGAGAGCGAAGCCACATCTCCCACCCAGATCTGTATCTGGGACACCGAGAAGACCAACCTCAGAGAGGGAGACTGAGGCAGGGGGTGCCAGCCATAGAACACCAAGCCAACATGGCAGTCTGAGATAACTGCACCCTCGTGACAAATCCCAAAGGCTCAAAACCCCACAGTCCCATGGAAACAATCCAGTATGCATATTTATTGGTCTCATGATGTATTAATATGTGGAGTGAGCAATGCTGCAGTTCACTGTGTGCAAAAAACCAGCTTAAGATCTATCCATTCTGGGTCCCACTTAAGCCTATTACTCTAGAAAAAGAATTATGTTCTAACCATTCATACAAATCTAACCATTCATACAAGTATTAGGAATACTAAGTAACAAGGAATATAAACACGGCCAGAGAGCACCAGGGTATTTATCAGAGTATTTGTGTCCTGCGTTCCACCCAGACTTACTCCTGAATAGAAGCCTAATATAACTAGGATAACTAAATAATCTTTCTCTCATCTTTTGCAGGATCAATTATACTACAAGTTGAGCTTTGCTAGTCTGGCACTCTCTGGTCTGGCAACATCCGTGGTCCGGCAAGATTTTAGTTAACTGGATGTCCACTTATCATGGATGTAGCCAAGTTTCCCGTAGTCCCATAAAGTTTTTTTACAGCCGCCAGTCCTGTGTCTCAGTGTTCTGTGCTATTATTTAGCTCTTATTTACCCCTAAGGGTACGTCTAAACTACATGTCTCCGTTGACGGAGCCATGTAGATTAGTGTACTCGAAAAAGGGAAATGAAATGGCGATTTAAATACTTGCCGCTTCATTTACATCAAAGTGGCTGCCGCTCTGTGCCAATCAGCTGTTTGGCGGCACAGCGCGGTTGTCTGGATGCTCCGTGGTCGACAAGGGAAGCCTCATTCCACGAGGCATAACGGGGCAGTTGACAAGGGCTTCCCTTGTTGACCGCGGAGCATCCAGACTACCGCGCTGTGCCGCCAAACAGCTAATCGGCACAGCGCGGCAGCCATTTTGATGTAAATGAAGCGGTGATTATGTAAATCGCCGCTTCATTTCCCTATGTCTAGAAAGCTCATCTAGATGGCTCCATCGACGGAGACATGTAGTCTAGACATACCCTAAATGTCTTCTAAGAGTCCAGTAAGCAGCTGAAGTTTTGGTAACGCTGCTACACAATATTGACCTCATGTGGTCCAGCAAATTCTCTGGTTTGGTACCGGTCAGGTCCTGAGGGTGCCGGACTAGAGAAATTCAACCTGTACCTGTGTGAAGAGATTATTTTGAGTGTGCATGTGCATGTATGTGTTTAAACATTTGTTCCTGCCATGAGGGCAGGGGATTGGACTTGGTGACCTCTCGAGGTCCCTTCCAGTTCTAGTGTTTTAGGATTCTATGAATATTGCAGCCCTGCTGGACACCCCCAACAATGTACAGGTTCCAAGATACAGTTGGAGAATTGGCCCTTTAGTTGCTCGCCCATCTGATTGATCTGTTGCCCACAGAGGTCAGCACATTAGGCTGCCAATTGGCTAATCTCTTCCCTATTGCTCAAAGAGCCATAATGGACCAAGCTGTGAGAAGCTGAGTCCCGTTCAGGAGTCTGGACCGCCGTGCTTGTGTCCAAAGGAGGAAGGGCCTTCCCCAAGCAGTGTGAGTGATGTTCTGTTTTTCTGTTCCTGTTTTAGGTCATTTCCTGGGGAACAATACCGTGATTGATGTGTTGAGACAGGCTGGCTTTGAAGTGGAGCATACACCAGCTGGACAACCTATTGGAACGTAAGCAGCGGCCTGTAGATCCTTTAGCTTCTCTCTCTCTCTCCCTCTCTCTCTCTTTCTGCGAGGGAGCAAGATTATGTTATTGAGGGGGGAGGGTGCGTTACCTTCTTCCCTATGTAGTGACAGATCCTTGTTTCAATGGATGGCATCTGAAATGCCAGCAGCTCTACATCGATTGTGCGACACCGTGGCAGTAGGCAGTTCCTGTCGCTGGAGTTGACATGGATGCTACTTATTCACGCAAACGGTGCTGCAACAGTTCGTGTAATGGGGGGTGCTGTGAGTCATTGACCTGAACTGCAAAAACCCTGTAGATGATGGAAACCACTTCAAGGCAGGGGGCGTAGCTGCACCGCCAGCGCCTTAGTGCACACGAGATCAGATGCACCATGGTGGAAACAAGAACCGGTCAATGCACTGAGAGGTGGTACCTTTCCGTTGTTAAGAATTACCCTTGTCCTTGTCAGTTTCTTCCCCGGGCAGCTTTGCAACTGCCTCTTCCCCTATCCCTTCACCTCAACACTTCAGGGCTGTGGTGTATTGCTGGCGATGCAGCTGCCACAGAGCTACTATTGATGCTTCTTTATGCTCGGCCCCTCTTTTTTCAACAGAGGGATAATGATTTTCCCGTAAGGGCTCGTGTGTGCATCTGTGTACCGGACAAAGTGCCCACCCAGAGAGGAGTGCTATCCAGGGAAATGCAGCTAACGCTGGCGGACATTGTTTCTCCATCAGAGTGTTAGCAAACCCATGTGTAACCCACACAC
>JANRFK010004893.1:55639688-55650318 GCA_030068395.1 Apalone spinifera
CACTGGAGATATTCAAGAGCAGGTTAGACAGACACCTGTCAGGGATGGTCTAGAAGGTGCTTGCTCCTCCCGTGAGGGCAGGGGACTGGACCCAATGACCTCTCAAAGTTCCCTCCAGTTCTAATGTTCCATAATTCTATGATTATTGAAAGTTTAGCAAAACAAAAACACACAACAGCAACAACAACAACCTACATTTTTCATTGCAGTGCCACCCAAAGTGTACAGGTGCAAGGTGGTAAAGGGACTCAGCTGCCCTGGGTTCAGGTCCCACCATAAGAATAGACTTCTTGTATGATGTTGCTAGCTCTGTGCATAAAATGGAGCTCACAAATAATGATCATACTGAAATCAGGTCTTCCACATCCCCATCCCAACTACTGGAACATCCTTCCTCGAACATAATAGGGTTTGGCTGCCCACATGCAATTACCATGTTTTCTTATCAAAGTGAAAGAAAGGAGAGAAATAGAGCCTATATACAGCTTGACCTCAATGAAGGTAACCACTTGTTAGCAACAGTGTTATTACCCTCCAAAAGAACACAGCCGTACCAGATAAGCCACAGACCACAGTAGGTGGCGATACAAAATCAATAGGAAGATCATTAGTGTATGGTGGTATATCAGGTTGAGCACTCACCAGTGCGACGCCTCCTGCTGGTCTGGCCAGGAATGAGCTCTTCCAGCCCTGGGGTGCCCCCTGTGGACTGGTGGCTCCTCCTTAGTTACTTGTCTTCTTCTGCCCTGTGTCCCTCCCAGCCCATGGGCCTTTCCTCACAGCACTGTCCCATAGTAGTGCCACAAAACTCTGGGTCCTCCCCTCCCAGGGAACCCCAACCCCTATTCCTCAGTGACCCCGCTGCCAGTCATCATCTAGCCCCTGCCTCGGGGCAAACTGAATCTGAAATGGCCACTCCTCATTGGCTAGGGGGTTTGGACCTGTAGCTCCTGCCCTGGCTGCCTCCCTGCAGCCCCTAGCAGCCTCAGGCCCCTGTATCACATCTGCAGCCTGGGGGTTGGGTCAGGCGAGAGCACCACAGCTCTGTCTGCCTGTCCCCAGTACTGCTCTGTCTCAGGGACCCTCTGTAGCTTCCCAGGCACCACGTCCATCCTGCTCCACAGGTGGAGCAAGCGTGTGTGCTTCCGCTTAGCATCCCCTCTTTATAGCCATCTGGGCCCTGAGGCTACATCTAGACTGCAAGCCTCTTTCGAAAGAGACTTTTTTGAAAGTATCTTTTGAAAAAGCCTTTTTTGAAAAAGGGCATCTAGACTACAACCAGTTCTTTTGAAAAAGCAAGCCGCTTTTTCGAAAGAGAGCACCTAAGCAGTCTGGATGCTCTCTTTCGAAAAAGCACAGTTTGCATTACATAGCACCTTTTTTCGAAAGAGCACTTCTTCCTCGTAAAACAAGGTTTTCCGTGGTCAAAAAAATTGCCGCATTCTTTCGATTTACTTTCGAAAGAACGCAGCTGCAGTCTAGATGCAGGCAAAGATTTTTAGAAAAAAGGCCACTTTTTTCGAAAAATCCCTGTAGTCTAGACACACCCTAATTGGCTGCTACCTGCCTCAGTTGCTTGTGCCACAGCCTCAGCCCTCGCCCAGGGCTGGGTTTAACCCTTACCTCACCTGGGGCAGGCAGCCATCGTGCTGTAGGATGCGGGGTGGAATGGGGTATGTGCAAGATGCAAGAAGGAATGGAATTATGGTCCAGCTATTTCCCTTTAACTCATCTTATTTAAAGATTCATAAATCCCCAGGCCAAAAGAGACTAATCTGATTATCTGTCTAACACCTTCCCCCAAATAATTCCTAGAGCAGATCTTTTAGGAAAACATCTCATCTTGATTTTAAAATTGGCAATGGCGAAGTGTCCACTCCAGCCCTTGGTAAGTTGTTCCAATGATTAATTATGCTCACTGTTAAAAATGCCCACACTATGCCCAGTCTGAATTCAGGTTCCACCCCAGAACAAGATACATTCACGGAGGATAGGCCCATCAGTGGCTACTAGCCAGGATGGGCAGGGCTGGCGACCTTAGCCTCAGTTTGCCAGAAGCTGGAAACGTACGATGAAATGGCTCATGTGATGATTGCCTGTTCTGTTCATTCCCTCTGAGGTATCTGGCATTGGTCACTGTTGGAAGACAGGATCCTGGGCTAGATGGACCTTTGGTCTGACCCTGTATGGCCATTCTTATGTTCTTATGTCAAGCTTTTCCTGACATTGGAACACATCATAGTTTTTTCTGCTAGATTGAAGGTCTAATGATTGGGAAGTTTCTGAAGGAAAAAATGTTTCATCAAAAAATTCCCAGCTGGCTATAGGAAAAGCGTTTCTCCTCCTCGTCTACATTAACAATGGCGGGGAGCATTCAAGCCCTGGTGGTCTAGCTGAAGTGCATGCCTATCGGGAGGCTTTTGCTTAGGTCACTCATTGACACGTTGCATTTACATGTGTTGGCAGCTCTCAGACAAAGAACACAAGCCCTTCTTCAGTGGGGTTCTCAGGAACAGCGGCATCTGCGGTCCATATTTTTGAGCACGCACCGCTGTCTTCTCCCTCTTCGATGCCTCTTCAGTCCGATGAAGAAGACAATCTTCCGCCTCACCTCCTGTTGCCAGATAGCATCAGCCAGCTGGAAGAGTTCGGCCGCCAGAAGAAATGGCACAAGAAACAGCACAAACGCCATCGCCAAAGGCAGTTCAATGACCTATGGGTCCGAATAGAAGACAGGTGAGTCATGGCTGTCACCCCAGCATTTTTTGTCTCCTCATAGTCTCAAGATCTTGCCTGTTTTACAGCTATTTACCCCTACTGGTTGGCTGAAGTAACAAGCCATGAGTCAATAAGGGAATCTGGGGGTAAGGCCTGAGGGCTCGGAAGTGTGATGGTATTTTTCAGGCATGGGGGTAGGGATATGGGAATTGGGATGAAGGCTAAGATGCAATAGATACATTGGATCAAAACCGGAAAGGAAAAGAGAAAGGTTGGTGGGGTGATGTTTAAATTAAGGGTTTATACAGGTAGGCTAACAAACCAAAGGGAGTGAAACAAACATGATTTGGAACTGGCTACCTATCTATCAATATAGCTGTCCGTCTTAGGTTACGTCCTGGTACTTATCACACTGTCTTCCATCTAAAATTGTTAGCAATAGCATGGAGTCTCTGGCACTTCTCCAGTGTTGGGTGAGAACTGTGCTGGGGGTATTCCTTTTTTGTTGCATGTTGTGTAAGGCAAGGGTGGCCAGCCTGTGGCTCCAGAGCCACATGCAGCTCTTCAGATGTTAATATGAGGCTCTTTGCATAGGTACCAAATCCAGGGCTGGAGCTACAGGTGCCAACTTTTCACTGGGCCGGAGGGTGCTCCCTATTCAACTCCCATCTTCCTACCCTCTCCACTGAGCCTGTCATACCCATGCTTCCCCCCTCCAGTGTCTCCCACTGAGAGAAAGCTGATCCCAGTGGGCAGGAGGAAAAGGAGAAGGAGGCACTGACCAGTGGGGCTGCCAGTGGGCGAGATGAGCTGAGAAGGGTGATGGGAAGATGATCAGGGCTGGTGACATAGAACTGTTACTCTCTGGCAATGTACATTGGTAAATTCCGGCTCCTTCTCAGGTTTAGGTTGGCCACCCTGGTGTAGGGTTTGTCAAATTATTTTATTCTGGTTGATATACTCATGTCACCGGTTTTATGTCCCATTTTGGGGTGTCATTGGTGTGAGTGCTGTGATGGTGGAAAGGCTTTTTTTGGAGAGGGAGGCTTCGCAATGTCTCTTAAAGAGAGTTGGGCTGCGTCTAAACTGGCAAGTTTTTCCGCAAAAGCTGCCGCTTTTGTGGAAAAACTTGCCAGCTGGCTACACTGGCTGCTTGAATTTGTGCAAGAACACTGACGATCTAATGTAAGATTGTCAGTGTTCTTGTGCAAATACTATGCTGCTCCCATTTGGGAAAAAGCCCTCTTGCGCAAATGTATTTGCACAAGAGGGCCAGTGTAGACAGCTCAGGACTGTTTTATACAAAAAAGCCCCGATGGCGAAAATGGCGATCGGGGCTTTCTTGCGTAAAACCGCATCTAGACTGGCATGGACGCTTTTCTGCAAAAAGTGCTTTTGCGCAAAAGAGTCCATGCCAATCTAGACGCTCTTTTCTGCAAATGCTTTTAACGGAAAAACATTTCCGTTAAAAGCATTTGCGGAAAATCATGCCGATCTAGATGTAGTCAAGGAGTCTGGATTCTCCAGGAAGGTTGTTCAATGGAGGGAACCGCTTTGTTCCCAGCTTCCATGTACCCAGCCCTGGGTTTGTGATCTGAGTTATCTCCAAGGAGGGCAACCCCTTTGATTTCCATTTGAAGAGTCCCAAGTCCACCAGTGTCCCTGCATTCCATAGGACAACCTATCCCGGCTCAACAGAGAATCATAGAACACTAGAATGGAAGGGACCTTGAGAGGTCATCAAGTCCAGGCCCCTGCCTTCATGGCAGGACCCAGTATCATCTAGACCGTTCCTGATAGATGTCACATGGGACAAAATGGTATGTTAAAGGGTCAGATTTGGCTGGGGCACGAGTGTTATCCACACTCCCTGAATGATCTATGCATTCAGCTTAAAGAGCAGGATACCTGCTATATTGTGTAGCTCTGAGTTCAAATAGCTGGATGGAGTTGGCTATTTGTTTTTGTATTACAAGTATTGCCTCCAAAAATGTTTTGGAGAAGGATGGCTCCCCAGCTTCGAGTTATAGTTTGTTTCACTCCCCCTACAGGATCTCTTCGCAGTCTGAACCTTTTTACTCCTTTCCATTCAATGACAATTGAAGAGATGGTAAAAGATCACAGTCTACTGGCTCACAGAGCCTATGATGAACAAAATTTAGCATGACCTTGGCTTTACGGTAGTGTTTCTAAGGAGGTCGATGTGGGGTTCAGTGGGAGACCAAAGACCTAAAATGAAGCAGGGGAACAAAATCTGCTTTAGTGCTTTCAGAAATTATTTTTTTTTGCTGATCCAATTCTAAAGTGACTTCAGTTAAAAACAAATTACAAACTGTTAATCCAAAACCAGAGGCTCACGGGAAGCATTGGCTTCCTAATAAAATGGATAGGCTATTGACATTTATAAAACAGCTGCTGCATTTTGTGCAGTTGGCAGTTCTGTTTCATCAACATCAGTTGCATTTTGGGGCTGGCACTATGCATTGGACAGAGTATTATTTTTTAAATGGTTCCATTCCATTCCAAGTTATTAGAGTCTGTAGACCTATTATTCGCTGAAAGGATGGAAGAGAATAATTCTTAGGCTGAATTGAAGGGGATAGATTCACAGCTGAGCTTTGTTGATTTTACACCATCTCGGACTCTGGACCAATATACCAAGAATGCTCGTCCAAATCATGGATGTTTACTAGCTTCTTTTTTATCCAGTTGTCATACACTGGAAATGTGGGAAGAGGAAAAAGGGCATAAACCTGAGATAAGTTTGGGGGAATCTGTGTCTTTTTAATGATTTCACGTGAAAACCATGTAAACCACAGTCGATTTCTAGCCAAAGCCTTCAAAATTCAATATTTTCAGTTGAGTTTCAACCTGAAAAGTCAAAGCCAAATCTGTAGGTGGGGGAACAAGTGTGCAAATTTAAACCAGATTAAAGGTTCTTGCTTGAACCCCACTGAACTATGAAGTCATTGTTTTTCGGAGCTCTTTTCCAAAGCTTTATTGACCATGGATTAGAGGACTTTATGAGCCATGAGTTGCAGGGCTTTTATGGACTGTGGATTACAAGTCCATCTCCTACACTTCCATGGAAATCTTAGGGTGTTTTTTTAAGCTTCCAATACAGAAACAAAGGAAATGAACAAATGAGAACAATGTTATAGGAACATCAAAGGTTTGATTTCAACCTATAAAAGTCAGGAAATCCATAATTAATGGTTCCACTAAGGCCTTAACTCATATAGTTTTTCTAGTCTGCTCTAGGGTTATAACCACCATATGAAATAGTCTAATAAAAATGAGTCATCATTTAATCTCATACATTATTATTATTTATTTTAGAGGTTGTCTCTCTCCTTTTCTTCTATCGTGAGAGCTGGGACCAGCTGTCACACATAAACTGATATTCTCTAGATTTGTTTAATGTCATGGTGTTTTGCTGGAAGGTTTCTAGATCTGGAATTCACCTTTTTCTGTTTCTCTGACAAAGCCAAGATGTATGCAAAACCAAACTATTTCATATGTGGGTACAATTTTCTTTCCATAAAATTTTTAAAGGGAACAATTTCATTCAAAAATTTGTCAGGGCCAAATATGATTACTGTTATTTTAAAAAAATCCTCCCTTCTCTTCCCCCACCCCCCACACTTAACATTACATTTTCCCTTTCTAACTGCAGTGTTGGTTGCCAAAAATCAAATGAAATGAATTGATATTTGTAATTAGAAATGTGGTTTTCATTTCAATTTGTAGACATCGTTGTTTTCTTTTAAATGTGTTTCCCTGCATGGAATATTTTGATTTTTCACAAAACTACATTTTTGATGAAAAAAAAATGTTGATCAGTTCATCTATTTGAGCAAAAGTGGCTTTTGGGGGGCGGGGGGTGTTGGGGGAGCATGGATAGATTGTATTGAAAGGGTCATGGCTTCTGTAGAATGGGGAGAGTTTTACTCTTAAGTTGACACTATTAACTCAGTTTCCTCTTCTCCTACCCCCTCCAGTGCAACAGGGAGCCCACACTGGTACTCCAGACCCCCTCCCCCTCCCGCTTTTGTGAGGTTGGAGCCCCAATGCTGGCTTCCCAGTACAGGGGAAGGGAGAAGCCCCAAGCCTCACAGGCCAGATCTGATTGACAGGATAAGCTAGCGAGAGGAATGGCAGCACAGGAAGCACAACCTGGAGACTTTCCCCTCTGCTTCCATTGGCCAGAATCATGGCCAATGAGAGGAGTGGAAGGTGGTGTCTGAGACACAGCAGGGGGTAAGCACCCCCCATTCCCTAATGCCCAGAACCTGCTTCCTCATGCTACTCATACACTCCCATGAGACCCCGCACCATAACCCCCTCCAGCACCCATTTTGTCTTCATGGGTGGTTGGCTGGTGGTCCATGGAAAGGTTTGTTTGAGCAGGGTGGGCCCCCCGGCCAGAAAGTTTGAGAACCGCTGTTCTAGGGGCAGAGCGGCCGGGAGGTTGGTAAATGTCTGACTGATTCAGGTGCTGTGATAGCTTGGAAGAAGGCAGCGAGTCTGGAGAAAGGGACAAATAAGATGAGAAGGAGGACGGACTAGGTAGAGCAGAATGAGAGTCGGGGGCAAATCAGTGATTTACTGCTGTGTCAAACTTGGGGCAAGCACAGTTCATGGGGTGGAGTTATGGAGCACACAGTGCTGGATTAAGGCATGGGCTAGTCGGGCAGCTGCCCGGGGCACCAACCTAGGGGTTCCTGGATCGCGGGCTACAGCAGCAGCTCCCAGCGGCCACCCTGCAGCGGCCGTCCAGGGCGGGGGCCGCATTAACCCCCACAGCGCCAGCCAGCAGCGCCCTTCCCCCTGCGGACACAGGGCCCTGCATGGCCAGGCTCAGTCCGCCCTGGACAGTCCTGGGCTGTGCACCAGCAGTGGTATCCGGGCTGGGACGAGCCGGGCACATGCATCCTGCCACCACCAGCTCCATGCGCTGTCCTCCACGCGCCAGGCGGGGGTGGGGCTGCGCATGCCCCCTCTCCCACGCGCCAGCGGGGCCGTGCATGTGCCCTCCCCCACGTGCCGGGTGGGGGCGGGGCCACGCATGCACCCTTCCCCAACCCAGGGCGCAATTAACCTGTCTGCCAGGGCGCCAGAATGGCTCAGTACGGCCCTGGCAAGCACACTGAAAGTGAGTAGTAGCTTCAGCAAAATGCAGGATGAAGAATAGGAGAAAATGCATAAAAGTTCAAGGAGGAAGGAGAGTTGGTCAGAAAGGAGGAAAAGGACTGTGTACTTCTGATGGAGCCCTGGATCTGCAGGTCTGTTATTGGCTGAAAATGAAATAAAATCTCACTGGAACAGAAATGGCGTTTCCTTGATATCCCATTGGTTTGTAACATAACAAACAGCCATCTCTTTTCCAAGGGGCAGCTATTTCAGCCTAAAAAAAAATTAAGCTGGTGATGAATGAAGAGTGACAACATGCTGTAAACCACCCTAATCATGCCCGTATACACTGAATCTTATCAGCAGGGCTGGAATTTCAGCTAGTTAGTCTGTTATCCTTTCCTTCGAGACAATGTTGTGAAGGAAAACAGAATGCTGTCAGTTCGTACAAACTTTTAATTCTGCTTAACTGTGCCTGAAAGGTAAATTTCAGTAAATGAACCCAAATTGTTTCCTTTTCACAACACGCCGGGCTGAAATATGGTACTTAGTCTCATTAAAGAGAAGGCGGCTTTTCTTTTTTAGGAGAGCCAGACACTTTTGAAGTCTAACAGGTAAATTGTGGTCAGATGACTTCCTTCCATTTGGTAGGTTGGAGACTGAAAGTCCATAACTGAGGTTTTATTTGTTTAA
Organism: Apalone spinifera; assembly: GCA_030068395.1. Classification (NCBI taxonomy): domain Eukaryota; kingdom Metazoa; phylum Chordata; order Testudines; family Trionychidae; genus Apalone; species Apalone spinifera. The sequence goes on from JANRFK010004893.1 coordinate 55,648,233, forward strand.
AATATTCCTTGCGTCTCTCTGTTTAGTGTAGTGAATGCTAACAGGGCTGCATAGCCACTGTTGAACAACATGGGCTCAATTCTCTGTTCAATACAGGAAATGGAGCGGGAGGTGCTTAATACAGGAAATGGAGGGGGAGGAGCTTAATACAGGAAATGGAGGAGGAGGGTGGCTCTCTGGTTTGTGTTTCCCTTGTTGTCAGATTGGGTAGAGCCCTGTCTAGACTCCGGCATTAGTTAGGGAGTAGTCTTGGGACCAGTTGCCTAGGAGGCTATGGAGCCACCAGGGACAGAGAGACTTAAGCCATGTGTGTCAGGATCCCAACATAGGCAGTCGGGACATGGGTCAGAGCTGGGGCAAACTGAGACTGGGAGTAGCAGAGGTGTGCATAGTCAGGTTCCAGACCAGGGCCAATGCAAGGATCAGAGTCCAAGTGAGATTTCATGCTCTGAGTCACAAAGTGAAATCCAAATCAAGCTGAGGTCAAAGCCAGGTGTTGAGGAGCAAGGAATGTTCACGGTCACTACAGAGAATCCGCATTGTTGCCTAGACTCTTCCTGTAATACCACTTGGGTTTATATGGGGGGGGGAGCCAATCAGAAGCCATAGGACTGGTGTCTGTCACAGCCTTTGAGGCGGGACTTCCGCTGGTCTGTGTCCACAGCTGGTCATGTGCAGCAGAGCACAAGCTGATTACAGCATGGGGATGCCAGCTTCCTTGCAGCTCTGTGCTAGACCCACAGGGCTGTACAATGCTTGCTTTTCCAAACCCTGGCTCCTTCAGTCCACCTACACTAGAGAACTGCAAGATGGGAAAGCAGAGCTGCTACTTTTCCTACACCACCTGGAAATTCCCTCTGTGCTCAGAGAATTCTCTAGTGGCCATATCCACCCCTTTGTTATCCCCTTTGCACCTCCAGAGCATCATAAAGGGGCAACAAAATGATGTGATCCTATATCTCACCGCAGTATGTAGCCTAAAGAAGTTAACCTCCACTTCCAGGTTAATTGCTAAATCCAGCATTTTCTTCTTCCTTCTACGCAGCATTTTTTTCTTTTCAGATAGCTTTGTGATATCACCACGAGTGCCCTCAAACAAGAGGGATATTGGCTTGATTTCCTTCCAACTTGTTAGATAACATACTCTCATGGTAGCTCTTCAACAAATATTTGAGTGGCTACGAAATGCACTTAGTTACTAACCAGTTCAGTGTAAACATCAGCTTTCAAATGTCTTCTGAGCAACTTGGGGGTTCTTATGCTCTTTCTGGGCACCACATTTCAGGAAAGATGTGCAGAAATTGGAGAGGGTCCAGAGAAGAGAAACAAAAATGATGAAAGGTCTAGAGAACATGAGCTATGAGGGAAAACTGAAAGAACTGGGTTTGTTTGGAAAAGAGAAGACATGGAAGTAACTAAAAGGATGCTACCAGGAGGGGGGAGAAAAATGTTTCTCCTTGGCCTCTGATGATAAGACAAGAAGCTGTGGGGTTATATTGCAAGGGAGGTTTAGGCTGGATATTAGGAAAAACTTCCTGTCAGGATGGTTAAACACTGGAATAAATTGCCTAAGAAGGTTGTAGAATCTCCATCACTAGAGATATTTAAAAGCACATTAGACTACCCTCTGTTGATCTTGCATGGTCTAGTGGTTAGGTTGCCTGGTTTTTCACCCAGGTGGCCTGGGTTCAACTCCTGGTGTGGGAACAAGAAAAGCTCTTTTTAAATGGGTAGCAGGATTAAAACACAAGGCAGTATTTCTAGAGAAGTGATTATTCCACTTTATTCGGTGCTGATGAGGCCAGTTCTGGAGTATTGTGCCCAAAGAGGAAGGAGAGAGGCTGTTCTCAGTGGTGGCAGATGACAGAACAAGGAGCAACGGTCTCAAGTTACTGTGGAGGAGGTCTAGGTTGGATATTAGGAAAAACTATTTCACTAGGAGGGCAACAAAGCATTGGAATTGGTGATCTGGGGAGGTGGTAGAATCTCCATCCCTAGAGGTTTTGAAGGACTGGTTTGAGAAAGCCCTGGCTGGGATGATTTAGTTGGGATTGGTCCTGCTTTGGGCACTGGGCTGGACTCGATG
>JANRFK010004893.1:55684757-55695610 GCA_030068395.1 Apalone spinifera
GGGTCACACACACTACATCACAGGGGGGCACCGGTGCTTGAGGCTCCAGCCCCGCCCGGGAGGAGGAAATGGGATGGGGTAGGGCTGAGCCCCATGGCTTGGGGCCACCCAGGAACAGGGTTTGAGATCTGCAGCTGGGGCCACTCAGGAACAAGGCTTGAGCTCCACGGCAGCAAAAGGGCTTCAGCCCCATGGCGAGGGCCACCTGGGAATGGGGCTGCAGCCAGCGGTGGGGGCGGGAGAGGGGTTTCAGCTCTGGGGGAGGGGCGGAAGCGCCAGCAGTCAGGGCTTTAGCCCCATGTTCCGGAAAGGCTGGCCAATCCCCCCCCCCCCTTCTTTAGGATGCACAGGGAGGGACGACACTGCTCCCTGGTTTCTTTCCATGTTTCTCCCTCCGCTCCCTGCCGGACTCCAGACACCACATGCTGGTGCCTACTTTACCGCCAGCCACAAATAGGAGGCAGCTGCAGCTGCGTTGACGGGGGAACTCAAGGACCAGCAGGGGGCGTGCAAATATGGGACATTTCCCTCTTTCGAAATAAAAAGTCGGGATGCCTGGAAGACAGCTGAAATACGGGGCAGTCCCGGGTAAGAACAGGATGGATGGCCACCCCAGTCCTGCCAGATCACAGAGCCCCGGTTTAGAGCATCCAGCCTGAACACTCTCAGGTGAGCTCACACAGAACAGTGATAAAAGTCAAAAAGAGCATCTCACCTGGGGGAGAACAAGCTTCACAAACCAATCTGAGTTCTCGGTCTCCCTCCTCAAAGGACACCTGCCTGGGAGCTTAAGTCCATGACTGTGCTAGACACTAACATTCGTGGTCTTAATTCATGGGACTGATTTGATCCCTTCCCTGGAATTAATGAAGACCCATGATTTCTGGCTTGCAGCTTGTAACCCATTAATACCCCTTGTTTGGCATGTGACTGCAGATGTGTCAATGGTTACTTCCTCTTGAAGGGTATCTCACTGGGTGTTAACTATTTGTGCAAAGTGATCCATTTCACTTTGTATTTAACTGTGCCATTTTTGAGCATCTTTTGGGTGTAGGAATCGCTTTTATTGATCCAGCTAAAGAAGCTCTTCTACAGAAAGCATTAAGTTCAGTGTAAGCTCTGCTGGACCATGGCTGTTGCTGGACCAGAGAGTCCTACTTTAGAGAGGTTCAACTTGTAATTTAAAAGTCTCCTGTGAGAAGAGGTTTAGATGTTGAAGGCCTGTGGAAAACATGCCTTTATTTGTACACGCACCCTCTTGCTGAAGACGTGATACTCCCAGGCTTCTCCTCTGGCCACGGAGGATCAGAACATTGTAAGTCCCACTGGGGAACTTTTGTTCAACCTCCAGTAGCTGATAGCTCTGGAAGACCATGGTCCAAAGTCTAATGTACCAGCTACGAGGGGGGACAGTCACACACACATCTAAGTACTTCATGTCCAAGAACTCAACAGCACATCCCGTTTTGTGCATAAGTAACCCACAAACCTCCGGAGTGTGGTGTTTTGTCCCCGCTAGTGGCACCAGGGCCACTTAGGGTAGATCTGCACAGCAGTGTTACTTCGGAAAAACTGATGTTATTTTAACATAGTGCGGGTCTACACAACAAATTGTTACTTTCAAATAATGTCAAGCTGGAGGACTTCTTACTCCGACTCTTATAACCATAATTTCACGAAAAGCAAGAGAAGTTGAAGGAGGACTTCCTGCTGTGTAGACAGTGCCAAAAGCCTAATTAAGCTATTTCGACTTCAGCTATGCAGTTGACATAGTTGAAGTTCCATGTCTTAATTTGACTTTCGCCCTGCTGTGTAGACGTGCCCTTACTATAGCCTTCATTAAAGCTGTTAAAACTCATGCAGTAGAGGCTCATGCATTTAGCTCCAAAGGTCCCAGGTTTGTGCTTACTCGCCAACAACCGAGGTCTATTGGTGCTACACATACACGTGCATATTGTACGGAAAAATAAAAACTGTATCCTTTAAATCCTCATGCCCTGCTGGAAGTAAAAGTGAAACCAGCAGGACTCTAGCCGCCAGTGGAGGACATCCAACCAACAAAAATAACCCGAGACCCATAGTTCTATTGCCAGTAATAACTGCAGTAATGGGAAAATGAGTATGTATGCAAGTTTACTAAACATCTGGATGGTGAAAATGTAATTATCTAATTTCAGTAGGGTAGATGGGAAACACCAAAAAGCTTTACTGAAAGATACAAATTTCATTCCGCTTGCTGTGACTGATGATTTCTTTGGCTGTGAATGATGTGCTCAGATGATTTACTTGTGCTGCTCTTGGTGATTGTCAGCCCCCGGCGCTTGGATGGATGGTGTGCAAATGTGATGGAAATGTAATCAGCGCCAACAACTGTTTAAAGTTGACTGGGACAGCTTGCCCAAGAATTTACTACAGGAAACAGTTCTGTACTAGACAGTCTAGATAGAGGTTTGGTAAATGATTTGACCCAATGCTCAGTGGAGTCAATGGGAAAACATCCAGGATCTCAATAGACTTTGGAAAGAGTTTTAGATGACTGGCTTTTCTAGAACAGTGGTTCTCAGCCATGTCTACATGGTGGTCTTCCAGAGAGTACACCTAGATAGTTGCCTAATTTTACCACAGGCTACATAAAAAGCAGCAGCTAAGTCAGCACTGACTAAAATTTCACAGAATGACTTGTTTATACAGCTTTGTAAACTATGCATAGAAATGTCAGTCAAATATTTATATTCCAATTGATCATAATGAGAATGTCAGCCATTTTTCAGTAACAGTGTGTTGTGACACTTTTATATTCTTATGTTTGATTGTGTAGGTGTAACTGCTTCTGGGTGGATTTCAACCTGGGTGCTCTGGAGCTTAGTATAGGACCCTCTACAGCTTCAGCTATAAATCCAGCTGGCTCGCAGCTTCGGCTGTAGAACTTCCTTGTTCTTAGCTCTCACTGTAAGTGCTCTAAGCACCACTACATGAGTCAGTGAACCACACCCACTAGGTGTGTGGGTTACATAGGCAAGTATGGGAGTATGCAAGACAAATCAGACTTCTGACAGTGGTACAGCAGTCTGGAAAGGTTGAGAGCCACTGTTCTAGATTGTGAGTACAGGTTGCACTGCTTTAAACCTGGACTCTCTGGTCCGGCAACATCCGTGGTCCAGAAAGATCACGGATGTTCCAGAATCAGAATGTCCCAGTGTGCTGCAGGGGGTGGGACACCAGGAGCCCAACGCGATCTGAGGTGGGGGCAGAACCTGGCGTGTGGCTTGGCTGGGCTGAGGAAGCAAGGGGGAGCAGGGTGGGGAGGGGACTGGCAGCAGAGGGGCCAGAAATGACCTCCCTTGCTCTGGCAAAATCCCTCATCTGGGACCAATCAGGTCCCAAGGATGCCGGGCCATGACGGTCCAACCTGCACACTCTCCTTTAAGAACATGAGTAGCTGCATGGACTCTGTGGGACCAGAGTGCTTTGTGAGCCAGCAGAGTTCTAAAGCAATTCACGTGACTTCACTTTCCTGTTTACCACAGATGAGATTAAATTGTCACCAATTACATGAAACCGAAACACTGCTGTTGTGATTGTCAGAGGAATAGAGGAACTATAATAATAGTGGCACCCACACTATATTAATGCTAATAATGATCATTCACATCCGGGATCCCTTGATTCTTACACAGCAGGAAGAAAAGGGTCAGTGTCATGTGAGAAAACATCAACGGCCACCAGACTGTGGCTCCAGCTGGATAGCTGGAGGTGGAAAATGCGAGATTTCTGCTTTGATTTACACTTAAGCTACAATGAAAAGGGCAAAGGCCGTAGTGTTCTTGAGCATTCTGATGTGCGTTTTAGAATGTGTTGGCTCCTGTAATTCACAGTCTTTTTCCTTTTATAAAATCCATCCTTTTATTGTCTCCATGCAATAAAATCAAGTCGTTTTGGGGAGGAGTGGGGGAAATACTTCTAAAAGTGCTGTTTTAGGGTTGCCTTGGCCTCCCAGAATCACTTTCCTTCCTCTCTAGGTCACAGAAATGAATTCCAAAACTAGTCACAGAAATGAATTCCAAAACACCCAGAAAGAAGAGGAGGGTGAATGGAAAAGCTATTTAGCGTATCTGTCCCATGCTTTCCCTTTGATTTTTCTCTTGCTTCTGAGCCCAGCACCCAAACCGAGAAGGTGGAAGACAGATCCAAAATGATGATCTAGAGAGTGATCCAAAGCAAAGGGAAGTCTTAGGTCAGGTCCCATGATTTAGAAGGTCACTTCATAGTTCCAGCACATGCTCTGGGACAAGTTTGATTTCCCCTCCTCCCCGCTGAGGTTCTATGGAATGATTTTTTTTCATCATATTTTTCAGGTTCATAATAAAAGGCAAAAAAGTAGTGATCCAATGAAAGGGTGCTCATACATGACTGTCTCTGGCAAATGCTGTAGCTTGATACAGCTTTAAAAATAATGCTCCATTTGTCCGAGTCCTTTACAAACACTGAGTTCATTTTCATGGTGATGAGCAGCGCTAGGAAAGGGTGTTACACCCATATTATTGAGTGGGGAAAAGTAAGGGCACGTCTAGATAGTGGGGTTATTTTGGGATACCGGAGGCATACCGAAATAGCTACCCTGCGTCTTTTAAATGCGCCTGTTATTCAAAATATTTTCGAAATAACGGGCATGCTATTTCGGCATCCCTGTAGATCTCGTTCCACAAGGGTTAAGAGAAGTCTCAAAATATTGCATTATTTTGAAATTGGGTGCTGTGTAGAAATAAGCTATTTCAAAATAAGAAATGCAATTTGCATATCTTATTTCGAGTTTAGGGTGCTGTGTAGACGCACCCTGAGACAAGGCAAGTTACTGAAAGCACTCTACCAGAACCTTTCAACCTCACTTTTTTAGGAATAAGGGTCCTTGCGCAAAAGTGGGGTTTTTTTGCACAAACCGGCCCCGTCGACACTGCTTTTTTTGGTGCAAAAATCTCTCCCACAAAAAGCATCTGACTTCTGACAGAATATGCAAATGAAGCACGAGAAGTTGCTAATGAGTGCTTCATTTGCATTGCCTCTTCTGCAAAAAAGAGGCTGTGTAGACATAGGCTAAGTAACTCAGGAAGTCTGTGGTACTGAAGGGAGTGGATTTGATTCCTGGTTTATAGTACTCAGAGCTATGGTATATAGCAGTGGTGGGCAAACAGTGGCCTGAGGGCCACAGACGGCCCATTGGACTTCTGTGTGTGGCCCACGAGACATTTTGTTTACTGTTGCCCATGCACAAGGTTACCAGATTCTGCTGGGTTTTGTCCACATCATTTTTTCCTACCACTGTTACTGAAATGATGGCATATGGTGTGAGGTGGGTGTTTGATTGCACACCGCATTGACTGTGAGGGCCGGGTGCTACCTCTTCATCCAACCAAAGCGCTGCTACGGTTCAATTGGCACAGCCTGCAAATTCTAGATACGCCAGCACAGTGAGCAAAACTGCCCTCTCCCAGAAGACCTCTTGGTTATGACAATCTTGCAGCCCAATGGGAGGAAGAAGGGCCATTCCTGTGGCCCACTCACTAGCCTAGGTTGCTTCTCACTGGTATAGTCGCAAGAAAGCTCTGATTGCCATTAACAGAATAGCCACCAGAGTACCTGTACTTCTTTTGATAGGCTGTTTTTGCACAAAGAAATCCCTGTGTGCCATCCACACACTCCTTATGGTGCAAGAGCTCTTGCGCAAAAATGTTTATTCCTCATAGACAGAGGAATAACTACTGCGCAAAAAGCCCTCTCTTTTTCTGATTTACAATAAATTTACTTGCGCAAAAACACGCTTGTAGTGGGGACGCTCCATGAGGTTTTGCGCAAAAACTCTGCAGTGTAGATGTAGCCCAGGTAGGCTGAAGTTACTGGGGATTATACTGACCACTTGGTATATCTACATTACAATCAAACATCTGTACCAGCTGGCTCTGGCTGTGGAGGATGGGCTCTGTGATGCTTACGGGGGAAAGGTCCCAGAACCTGGGTTCTAACCTGCACCTGAATATCTGCACTACTGTACAACTTTGTAGCCTCACATCTCAAGTGTGACTCAGCTGACATGGGCCAGTCGTGACTTTTACTGCAATGAGAACCTACTATCACCTTGTATCTCCTCTCTAGCAGTTTATGGTCTCCATCGCTTTCATGTCTTACATGTAGGGGCAGGAATTGTCTTTTCTTCTGCATTTGTATCGCAGGATCCATAACTGGAGTCCTTAGGCAGTATCTCAATGCAATTAATGAGCATTATTAATGGTGACTGTACCAGCCCCATGGAAAGAAACCACGTGCCGGTCATAGGCAGATCTGAACAACATCGTTTTAGATTGTTGATGCTTTCATTCCTTTTCTTTCCCTTCAACCAAAGCTTTTTTTCCCCCCTGTAATCCCCGTGCAGAGCAATATGTCATGGCAACGTGATAATTTGATGATGATGTGGCAGAAATGCCCTGGTGCACAAGCACTAATCTTCGGGTAAACCATAATGACAGTGTGGGAAGCCATTCGTTCATTGTGGAAACTTGTGGCCAGCTGTGTCGTTCCAAGCTATTATGAGAATTGACTGTAAGAAGGTTAACTGGAAGGCATCAGTACTGTCTGTTGTTCACATCTTGTGGTGAAAGCACCCCAGGCCAGATGTAAAGGTTGGTCACTGAATCTGAGGGGCTGATCTTGTTAGCAAAAACACCAGCCTGCTCACTCTCCTGGAACAAAGGGGGAAAAGCCAGCTCTGGCTAATTTAATTTGCATGCATTACCCATCATTCCACCTACTGAGTTTTGTTGTTTTGTTTGGAAATAGTTTATATTTTGATGTGTAAATATGTGGTTATGTTACTATCATTACTGCATTCATCTCAGGTCATAGGAATTATACAGGATATATCCTGCCTCAAGGGTGTCACCCTAACGTTATAAGTAATGGACTTTGAATAAAAAACCCAGGCTGAATAAAAGGGAGGGAGCTGCTGTTGTCTGGCGAGGGGGAGGTCTATTCCAGGGATAGAAAATAAGATGAAGAATATCTTACTGCCCCTATATAAAGTTATAGTACATCCACATCTTGAATACTGTGTACAGATGTGGTCTCCTCACCTCTAAAAAGATATTTTGGCATTAGGAAAGGTTCAGAAAAGAGCAACTAAAATGATTAGGGGTTTGGAACGGGTCCCGTATGAGGAGGGGCTAAAGAGACTGGGACTTTTCATTTTAGAAAAGAGGAGACTGAGGGGGCATATGATAGAGGTCTATGAAATCATGAGTGGTGTGGAGAGGGTGAATAAAGAAAAGTTATTTACTTGTTCCCATAATATAAGAATTAGAGGACACCAAGGCTTATGTCTACACTCGCGGCTTCTTGCACAAGAACATCTTGCGGAAGTGTTCTTGGGAAAGAAGTCTTGCTCAAGAAAAGGTCCACACTGCCATGTGCGCGCTGTGCTTTTGTGCAAGAGCGCCCATGGCAGGGTGGACGCTCTCTTGCGCAAGAAAGCTCGGATGGCCATTTTAGACATAGGGCTTTCTTGCACAAGAAATCGCTGCCAAGCGTCCACACTGCCCTCTTGCACAAGAGCCCCTGCGCAAGAGAGCTTACACCTGTTAGAAAAGAGCGTAGCTCTTGCACAAGGAGCCCTCTCTTACCACGCCATACTGTAAATTCACTTGTGCAAGAGCAGTGTGGATGCTCTGCAGAGTCTTGCGCGAGAACGGCCGTCCTTGCGCAAGAAGCCGCAAGTGTAGACATAGCCCAAATGAAATTAATGAAGGCTAGGACTATAACAGAGTTTTAAAAGAGCTAGATAAATTCATGGAGGTTAGGTCCATTAAAGGCTGTTAGCCAGGGGGTAAGGAATGGTGTCCCTAGCCTCTGTTTGTCAAAGGCTGGAGAAGGATAGCAGGAGACAAATTGCTTCATCATTGTTTTCGGTCCACCCCCTCTAGGGCACCCGGCACTGGCCACTGTCGGCAGACAGGATACTGGGCTAGATGGACCTTTGATCTGACCCAGTACGGCCATTCTTACGAGCAAATGCTCCATCTAAGAGAGCTGTATTTTTCTGGGTTCTCCGTCTGGTGTTTGTTCTATTCAAAGGACTCCCTGGATCTTGACAGGACAGATCAGTGAAAACAGAAGCGCAGCTGAGTTGTCTCCATGGTAAGGCCTGGTGGGACCGGTGATACAAAGAGTTCCATATGCCCAATCCAGTGGAAACTGACCAAGTAGCAGCACTGCCGAGTGAAGCTAACCGAGTAGGCTGATGTCAGAGAGGTCACATTCCCCTGGACCTGTGAGAGGGGTTCTAGATGGGTCAAGCTGGTGGAGAAACAGAGTTATGGGCCTCCCCAACATGATTACTTATAGCCTGGGGCTGAGGGATTGGCCTAACTCCTGATGTATTGATTTAGGTTGCTCTTTTTTTTTTTAATATGCAGATGTTTATACTGGGTTTTCCTATTTCTTTTGTCTGTCCCACCACACACACTTATCTCCCCTCCGCCAGTAAAATGATCCTTGTACTTCCATAGCCTCAAAGGTCTCTGGGTGCTCACAAGTTGGGGAGAGAGGTTCACCTGCAAAGGGGACCAGAGTGGTATGTGCCAAGGATTGTTGTTGCTGTGGCAACACTGCGAAGGATGAGGTGCTCAGTGTTTCCGTTCTTGGCCCTCTGGCGGCACAAGCCGCGAGAGCCTCCTGCTCTCTCAGCAGATCTCTGGTTTACTCTTAAGGAAAGACCACAGGTGCGGTTCAGTGACAAAGCTGCTTGGCCAGATGTGTAGTCCTGATGCCTCGCACAAGTCCCTTAGCACATGAGTGCCAAGGAGAGGCTCAGTCAGCAACAGAGATCTATGCTGCCCCCTTCCGCCTCACAAAGAGCTAAGCCAAGGTATCCTGCCTTTTATAGGCTAGGATAAACCACTCAAATGCCACCTTACATAGTTCATGACATCCGTGTGTTACCTCCCCTTGTAGCTTGCTCCTGATGTCTCAGACAAAATGTCCCTGTTCGTGATTTGGCCAAACCAACTTATCTTATGAGAGATCAGTGTGTTCCTGCAGCAGCTCTTAGGAATGTGTTTACATAATTCCTTGAGACCGCTCAGTAATCTTGTAGCATCCTCGCTGGTTGGGAATGTGCTTGCTTGGTCAGCCAATATCTCGTGTGCTGCCAGGTAGCCCAGTCTACGCTGGTTCACAGGCTTTGGCTCACACTGCTAGTCATGCCCAGGGCCCCAGCAAGGCCTACACAGGCAGGTTTTAATGGACTTTCCCAGAGGCTTGGTGGCGTGTCTGTTCTAGGCCTAGAGGATTCATTATTCATAATTTTTATTTTATTCCATTGGCACCTAGTGGAACGATCACATGTGTGATGCTGAGCACCTTCCATTCGGGATGCATCAGTGGGTTTTTTTTTCCCTAAAGGAGAATGTTCTGAGACAGCTGGGCCACCACTGCAAGACCAGAGCAGCAAAAACTTTTGGTTGTATGGAAAGGCAGGTAAACCACAGACAGGACATGCCTGGCATTCAAGGTACAAGTCCGCTCGAGTGCTTAAAGAGAACTTAAAATACTGAAGTCTATAAGGTTCCCCCATAAAGATTTTTAGCTTAGTTTTGTTACAATCTACTATATATTTGAGAGAGTTTGGGTATCAATCTATCTGTAAGTCCATTTGGTCAAGAACTCCTATATGGTAAGAGCCACGACCACCAAATTCAGTATGCAGCTTCTTCTTACCCTAACTTAAAGCATGGTCAGGGTTTGGTTGTGCCAGGACAATAGGATGTGCCGGGAATTTTATTGTTTCTCATAAAATGGAAAGGTGTCCTGGGTGTCTGCCCCCTGGCAGGAGACATGCGCCCTTCCCCTGGCTGTGCCCGCTGCAGCAGCCATAGGCAGGTGCTTCTCAGCTGGCCTCAAGCCGCTGCAGTGAGAAAGGGCTCATGTTGTCCTCTTTGCCTGGGGCAGCCTGAATATTGAACCCCTCAGCCCCAGCCCAGAACAATGATTTAAATGAAGAAAAACAAAACGTGTTTGAATGAAGGAACGAAGCAATGCCCGGTAAACATAGTTATTCTATATTTGTTAACCTGACTACAGTTTAAGGTGATTGTTCCAACCTGGATATGCCTGTATTCCAGTCTACCCCACCAAGGCACGTGTGTGTGTGGTGTGGGGAAAATAACTGGACTTTGAATCCCAGAAAAAGTTTGGATATCTTTTGAAATTCCACCGGAATTCAAGGTTCAGGTGGAGAAGGTCTTAATGTATTAGAGTATCAGTCCCTAGTAAGAATTGGGCTACTTACATGTTGTTGTGTGCAGGCCCGGTCTATTTTTGCTCTGTAGCACTTGAGTGTAGCCACTCATTACAGTGATGGGATGGGGTCTCCCATTCCGGTAGTTTATCCGACTCTCCGAGCGCTGGTAGCTGGGTCAAAAGAAGAGCTCTTCTATCAACCTAGCGCTATCTCCAGTCAGCGTTACTACATTGCTTGGGAATGTGGATTTTACACACTTTTGAGCAATGTAGCTGGGTTGACTTCATTTTTTAGTGTAAACCTACCCATAGCGGATACAGCTAGATTACACAGTTTTTCCGAGATACCGGAGGTATCCTGGAAGAACTGTTCCGCGTTCAGGGAACGCATTTGCTCTTCCTTTTTTTTTTGCAGAAGAACAAACACACTCTTTCAGAAGCCCCTGTATTCCTTGTTCCATGAGGAATAAGGGGGCTTCCGAAAGAGGGATTTTTCTGACATTTGGCCCAGTCTTGATGGGCCAAATGTCAGAAAAGCCTCTTCCAACAAAAGAATCGGACAAAAACTA
>JANRFK010004893.1:55695710-55707917 GCA_030068395.1 Apalone spinifera
TCCACACTTGTGCTTCTTGCGCAAGAGCTACGCTCTTTTCCTACAAGTGGAAGCTGTCTTGGCAAGAGCTCTTGCTCAAGAGAGCTTACACTTGTAAGAAAAGAGCATAGGTCTTGCGCAAGAAACTGTCTCTTACCATGCCGTACTGTACATCTTCTTGCGCAGGAGCGGGTAGGCAGTGTGGATGCGCTGCGGATTATTGCGCAAGAACGGCCATTCTTGCGCAAGAAGCTGCAAGTGTAGACATAGTCCACTTTTTTAAAGGTATTTAGGTATTTCTATATGGAGGCTAAGACAACAGCGCCGCTATATAGGAATTCATGTGAAGTCAGATGAAACCCTCTTTCCCCAAAATGTTACCCTTGTTCAGAAATCAAAGACCATCTACGTTAGTGAACTAAAGAGAGCCCTGAGCCAGCTCTTTCATTAGTTACTTGTAAGCATCTTGTGTGAAATTCACCGCCGGCACAGAAGGCCTGATAAATGACTTACTTCCTGCTCAGCGCCCCAGGTGATCGTAATAACAGATCCATTTATGACCCTGGGCATCCGCCACCTCAGGGCGTAACTTCACGAACCCAGTGAACTACAAGCCAAGTTTCAGCAGGATTTCTGGAAGACTGAGTGCTTGCCATTTGCACAAGAATGCTTGGCCTCCCTTCTGCACATCACAGCCATTATTTCCTGGTCTTTAGGTCTCTGTCACACTTTGATGACAGTAATGTCCTGAACATATTGTGCACAAACCAGTTATTGCTTTTCTTAGCTCCTGTGCCTCTCGAACTGCTGTTTTCACTATGACCTAACTGTTCCCCTTCAGCTTTTACACTTCAAAAGAAACCTAAAGTCCCAGCTGCAAACAGCTGGGTGGCATGATTTAAAAAAAAAGCTAGGAGTGGCTTGGCCATGCAACAGGTAGGAAGCAGGGTAGAATTACCATCACCTCATTCTTCAGCTCAGATTTCATTGCATCCATGGTCCAGGGCCCACTCTTGCACCTGCTACATGAAGTATCCCTCATTCATGAAAGAAGATCCATTAATTTCAGAGACAAGCTGGGAGAAGCAATAACTTTTTATTGGACCATGCTCTGTCTAATGAATGAGACAAACTTTTGAGGTTATGAAAGAGCTCTTCTTCAGGTTTGTAAAAAGTACTCAAAACATCATTGCTAATCACTTACTTAGGTATTAGATGTAATAAGTATTTAATAGTTAAATTTAAGTTTACTTTAAGTACTTTATAGGTACTTGTGTTGTGACATTCTAGGTATTTTTCCCAGCCCTGAAGAATAGCTCATAAGCTTGTCTCTTTCACCAATCTCCCCAACCTTCTCGCTCTAATATCCTAGGACTACCCTGGCCACAACAGTTCTGCAAACACCCTTTGCTTCTAGCAGACAGCTCACACTATAATGTGCCTGCTTTGCATGTGACTATTAGAGCAAGTCAGAAAAGTTACCCACTTTTTTTTTTATGAAAAATGCTAGTTTTGTTGAAATGAAAACACTTTTAAAATGTCAATTTGGACAAACATTTCTGCAGGAAAAAAAATCAAAATGAAGAAAAGTTTCCCAAACAAAAACATTTCCTAAATGAAATTCAGGAATTTTGCTTTGGAATTTTGAAATTTTCATTTGTGAATTTTCAAAATTTGTTTTGGAATGTAATTTTTAAATTTCATAACAGGGCAGCATGATAGGATATGTCATAATATGATGAAAATATTAATTTTTTGAACCATTACTGACAATTGCTAGCTGGTAGTGACTGAAACACCTTATCTAGATCAAAGTGTCTACTGTGTTACAATGAAAAAATCTGGCACTTTGACACACAGATGGTACAATTAGTACTAAGTAACCACAGCCCTTAATTATTTTTAAAATAAAATATTATATCATTGTATGCCATGATGATGGTGATAGTAGATATTATAAATATGGACACATTATGAAACCATGTAAACATAAAATGAAACCATTTAAAATTTCTGGAATTCTGAAACCAACATTTTCTAAAACCCAACTTTTATTGTTGATTTATTGATTTTGTAGCCTATAGGGCTATAATAAAGCTCGGCTTTATTATATTCAGCAGTAATGCAAGGAATTGTAGGCCCATATCTCGTAAATGATAAGAACATAAGAACGGCCAAACTGGGTCAGACCAAAGGTCCATCCAACCCAGTATTCTATCTGCCAACAGTGGCCAATGCCGGGTGCCCCAGAGAGAGTGAACACAACAGGTAATCATCACATGATCCTGCTCCTGTCATCCATTTCCAGACAAACAGAGGCTAGGGACACCATTCCTACACATCCTGGCTAATAGCCATTGATGGACCTAACCTCCATGAATTTATCTAGCTCTTTTTTTAATCCTGTTAAAGTCCTATTCTTCACAACATCTTCTGGCAAGGAGTTCCACAGGTTGACTGTGCGCTGAGTGAAGAAAAACCTTCCTTTTGTTTGTTTAAACCTGCTACCTATTAATTTCATTTGGTGGCCCCTAGTTCTTATGTAATGGGAATAAGTAAATAACTTTTCCTTATTCTCTTTTTCCACACCAGTCATGATTTTATAGACCTCTATTATATCCACCGTTAGTCTCCTCTTTTCTAAGCTAAAAAGTCCAAGTCTTTTTAATCTCTCTTCATATGGAACCTGTTCCAAATCCCTAATCATTTTTGTTGCCCTTCTCTGAACCTTTTCCAATATCAATATATCTTTTTTGAGATGAAGTGGCCACATCCGTAAGAGTATACAAGATGTGGGCACTTCATCCCACCATGGTATAAAACTATATACCATGGTTTTATATAGAGGCCATAAGATATTCTCTGTTTTATTCAGTATCCCTTTTTTAATTATTCCTAATATTCTGACGGCTTTTTTGACTGCTGCTACACACTGAGTGGATGTTTTCAGAGAGCTATCCACAATGACTCAAAAAATCTCTCTTGAGTAGTTGTAGCTAAATTAGTTGAGATTATTTTTTTCCAATGTGCAGTACTTTACATTTATCAGCATTAACTTTCATTTGCCATTTTGTTTGCCCAGTCACTTTGTTTTGTGAGATCTTTTTGATGCTCTTCACAGTCTGCTTTGGTCTTATCTATCTTGAGCAGTTTAGTATTAACTGCAAATTTTCCCACCTCACTGTTTACCCCTTTCTCCAGATCATTTATAAATAAGTGGAATAGAATTGGTCCAGGACAGACCCTTGGGGGGTACCACTAATTATCTCTCTCCAATCTGAAAACTAACCATTTATTCCTACCCTTTGTTGTCTGTCTTTTAACCAGTTATCAATCCATGAAAGGACCTTCCCTCTTATCCCATGACAACGTACTTTACTTAAGAGCCTTTGGTGAAGGACCTTGACAAAGGCTTTCTGGACATCTAAGTACACTGTATCCACTAGATCCCCCTTGTCTACATGTTTTTTGACCCCCCTCAAAGAACTCTGGTAGATTAATAGGGCATGATTTGCCATTACAGAAACCTTGTTGTCTTTTCCCCAACAAATTATGTTCATCTATGTGTCTGACAATTTTATTCTTTACTATAGTTTCAACTAATTTGCCCGGTACTGGCGTTAGACTTACCGGTCTGTAATTGCCAGGATCACTTCTAGAGCACTTTTAAAATATTGGCATCATGTTAGCTATCTTCCAGTCACTAGGTACAGAAGCTGATTTAAAGGATAGGTTGCAAATCAGTTAATAGTTCCGCAATTTCACATTTGAGTTCTTTCAGAACACTTGTGTGAACGCCATCTGGTCCCAGTGACTTGTTACTGTTAATTGTATCAATCTGTTCCAAAACCTCCTCTAATGACACCTCAAATAGGGACAATTCCTCAGATTTGTCTCCTAAAAAGAATGGTTCAGGTTTGGGAATCTCCCTAACATCCTCAGCCATGAAGACTGAAGCAAAGAATTCATTTACTGTCTATGCAATGACTTTATCGTCTTTGAGTGCTCCTTTAGCATCTCGATCATCCGTTTGTTGCTTTCTGATTCCAAATGGGACAGAATACAGAAATGCCAAAACCATGGGGCTTTTCCTGGGGCCTGATTGGAATCAGGAAATACTGGAAATCTTGTAAGAAGGCCTATTCTTTTCCGATTTCCATTGTGTCTCAGACTTGAGGTGTGGATAACTATCCACGTTATTGGCTCTGTACCCAAAACCCCGACTAATCAATCAGAAAGGAAAAGTTTTGCTGAAAAATCTGCTTTGTGTCTTGGTGGTGTTTTCGGAAGGGACTTTTACAGTAACTGTTCCTGTGCCGGCTAAATGATCCCATGTCCGCGAGAAACTAAAATTTCTCTACACTGGGCTTGACTGACACGGTGCAGTTCCCCCATCAGACGAAGAAGGAAAGGAGGCGGCTTTTCAAACAGTCCACCCTGATTTAGATGGCTGCAGATGGAGCTTGTTGTTGCTGGTCGCTGGCATGCAAAGATGAAAGGGCAACAACAGGCCTTGCCTCACAACACAGACCCCTCCCAAAGCATAGGTAGTGGAGGGATGTGGCAGTGGTTTTAGAGCAATTGTTGCCAACCAGTAGATCGGGATCTTGGAGCCTTTGATAGGTGATTCTGACAGGTTTGGCGGGAGGCTGTCAAGTGCCAGCTCTTCATCTGCCCCTCTCAGCACTGCCGTTCTGTTCCTGCCCTCTGTCTTGGAACTGCTCCCCACCCCGAGGATCCTCTTGCTTGCTGTGCAGGGCCCAAGAAGAAGAGGAGGGGGCAGTGATGTCAAGGGGCCCCTTCCCCTACCCTGTACCCCATCTCCACAGAGCAGAGGTGGGGCAGGGATGGAGAGAGTTTGTGGCTGTGTTTGGGAGTGGTGCAGGGCCTGGGGAGGGGTGAGCCTGCATTAATCCTCTGCACCACCACCCGGAAGCCACCTGTGATAAACGGTGCCCAGCTGGAGCCTACATTCTAAATCCCGGTCCCACTCCTGAACCCCTCCTGCACCCCAAGCCCCTTCCCTAGCCCTGAGTCCCCCTGCACCCAAACTCCTGCCCTAGCCCTGAGTCCCCCTGCACCCAAACTCCCTCCCAGAGCCTGCACCTCCTCCTGCACCTCAACTCCCTGCCCCAGGCTTAGCTCTGAACCCCTGACACGCTCCAAATCCTCTAGCCCAAGATCAGAGTCTGCATCCCTCTCCCCCGCACTCCAACCCTCTGCCTGATAAAAGTGAGTGAGGGTGGGGGAAGGAGGATGGAGTGAGCAGGGGCAGGGAAGGAGGTGGGGCAAGCGTGTTTGGGTTTCAGGTGGATCCAGGATTGCACTTAAATTCAAAAAGTGGTCTCATGCTTAAAAAGGTTGGAGACCCCTGTTTTGGAGGATGGAAATAGCATTCAGGGACAGCCTGTGCATATTCCAGGGAGGAACGCACATCTCAGCAGCAGCTTTATCCCATTCGGATTGGTGGTATCGCAATCCACAGCGATCCTTCCAGCCTGCCCTGAAATAGGGTGAGCCCATGACCTAAATTCTCACTGAGCTATTCAGGGGCTCAGAGTTGCAGCAGGAAGAGACGACTCTACTGCCGGCACCCGTATGGAGCTGCCACAAGTGGGAGAGGGGACCAACTGCACACACCTCATGCCGGCCCTGGTACAAAAATTTGTTTTGTAGAAGTAAAATGTTCCTTGCGACATATACAAATAAGGTCGAAATACGTACATCCCTTTTAAACCATGTGCCATAACAGAGTCCGGAATGAGCGTGCAGCAGTGTAACATTCAGAGAGATGCACCGTGCGCCAATGCATTTTAACAATTCTTAGTGTGTTAATGACATTAATGTGGTGAAAGTAGGGTTGCCAGGTGTCCGGTATTCACCCAGACAGTCCGGTATTTTCGCCTCCTGTCCGGTAAAAAAATTCAGAGAATATCGGACACCTAAAATGTCCAGTATTTTCGGAATTTTTCCCCGGCCAGGAGGCGAAAACGCTGAGCCCCTGGCAACACTACAAACACTCAGCGCCCCCCCCCCCTCCCGAAACTCCCCTGGCTCCCAACCCCCATGCTTACCTGGTTCCCGAGGCTGCCGGCACAAAATGGCTGCCGGCCAAAAGACCTAGGGGAAGCAATGCTTTCCCCTGGGTCTTAGTGCTCAACCGCGCCTATCTCTGCACTCACTTTTAAAGGGGACATGTTGTTTTAATGCTGATTTTTTTTTTCTTGCTCAACAACTTTGGTCTCCCTCCCTTTTTTCCCCTTCAACAGAATTTTTTTCCCTTTTCTGGGGGGGGGGAGGGGTCGGTATTTTTGTTTCAACCATCTGGCAACCTTAGGTGGAAGGTGGCTTTGATTACTGTTTTTGTAGTGAATTGGGATTTGTTTACTCTGTCATTTTTTGGCACCACCCAGTGTGTATGTAATTGTGCGTGTAAAATATGAGTGTGTATATATGTGTGTATCTATTATATATTTTGAAGAGTTTGTTTGTGGATTTATTTATGCAAAATAAAGTCATACTTTGTGAAGATAAGGTTGCCAGATAGTTTCACAAAAAATATCGAACATGGCGGGAAAAAAATTGGTTGAGCAAAAAAAAAACAACAACAACCACACACAAAAAAAGAGTCGCGGCACCTTTAAATCCCCACGCTCACCCCGTCCCCACCAGATGCGGCAGGAGAGGAGTGTCCCAAGCGGCCTTCTATCCGAGAAAAACAGACAATACCGGACATTTTACATGTCCAGTATTTTCTGGGTTTTTTACCTGACAGAAGCCGCAAA
Organism: Apalone spinifera; assembly: GCA_030068395.1. Taxonomy (NCBI): domain Eukaryota; kingdom Metazoa; phylum Chordata; order Testudines; family Trionychidae; genus Apalone; species Apalone spinifera. The sequence continues at coordinate 55,702,475 of JANRFK010004893.1, forward strand.
TACCGGACTGTCCAGGCCAATACTGAACACTTGGCAACTCTACTTCGTGATTACCTACAGACACCAAATTTTGCATAAACAATCCTGCCACTTAAATTAGCTGAATACACTACTTTTCACACTGGAATATGCTGGGTGTAAGGTTTAAATAATTATTTTTGTTTTTCATTGGAAAAAAGCCATGACTTTTATGATTAAAATATTTGGTTACAAAATTAAAATCGAGTCTCCCATTCAACTGTCAATGTAGTGCAAAGAAAATTTTTACTGTTACAAATCACAATTAAAATTAATTATAGAAAGAGTAATGGAAGCTTTATGAGTTTCTGATTCAAATTTACTATGTATGGTATTTATTCAATAAAATGAATAATGTTTGAAGTTGAAATCCTACAAATTTAAAACTGTTCTTTTTATTTCCCTTTTGCAAGCACATTAATAAAAAAATTCTATTACATATATTTAATTTCTTGACCTTCCTATAAGTGTAATCTACGCAAAATGACTTTGCCTTGTCAACAACTGGCCTCACCTGCTAGTATATAATATAATAGATATACATGAATAGGTCCTATTCCTGCTGTATATATTCAAGCTAGGCCCTCCAAATAATCATGCCTGATAACAGAGAGTTGAGTAAGTAGCTGAACTTTCCAGTACTGCTAAGCAATGATTGAATGTAAAAGCTATGTTTCTAGAGGGGCACTTAACACTGTGCATTTAATTCTGAAGTCCATATGGGGCCCCAGAACGATAGACTTGGATCTCTTGCAGGAGTCCTAAACAATCTGAAATTGAACTGTATGAGGAATTGCCAGGTTATTTCTTAAGCAAATGAAATAAGTTCTCCTGTAAAGAAAAGTGTGTGTGTGTGTGTGTTACAGCATATTACACCTAACTTTGTAAGTGAAAACTGAAATGCAGATAATCTCCCCAGAGGTTAATCAGGCCTAACAAGAATGTTCTCTACAATGTGATTGAGTTCCAAATTGGAGCCCTGTGTGGGCCTATTATTTTTACCCCGCCCCACGATTCCCATTCCCACATTGTTTCTTGCATTTTTATATCTCTTCCACCCACAGGAACCTTAGATCCCACAGGAGACACAGATTTTTCCCCACACCATTACTACAGAATAAAGGGGCAGTGGATTAATATAGATATATATGGAATTCAGACAAAAAAATTTACCACTGAAAGAATAACACCATTCTTGCTTAAACCATGTAAACAATACTTTAACTCCTGTTAGAATAGAAAGTAAATCTCTTTCCACACCTCACTTCAATGTAAATATTAACAGGTTTCAAGTGTTTTCCCACAAGTTACCACAGCTGGGTATTTTTGCCTGCCCAAGCCCGCCCACAGCAAAGTACATTTTACTCTCTCACGCTTCATGGGCAGCAGGTCCTGTGGGGCCCACATGGTCGCAATCCTGCTGCAGGGCTACATTCCAAAACTACTCTTTCTTTCTTGAGCCAAGAATGGTGATTGGTTGCTTGCCTTTCCCCTGCCTCCCCCTCTTCTGCAGCTGTGGCATGGGGGGAGGGAAATTCTGCAGTGGGGATATATTCTAGTGTCAGGCTTTGTCCAGGGGTGGCCCGTGAGTATAGGCCGACTCGGCCGATGCCTAGGGCGCTGTCTTCAACGGGACGCCCAGGGCGCCCAATGATGATGTCATAGCTATTGACGGCCGTGCAGGCAGGGGCGCCAATCACGCATTCCACCTGGGGCGCCAGCTGCCGCAGCCCACTTCGAACCACCCCTGGCTTTGTCTACACTTAAAATTTTAAAAGGCAGCCACAGCAGCACTTTACACTGCAAGGCTACAGCTACACCGGCAGCTTCTTGCGCAAGAACTCTTTTGTGGAAGAGTTCTTGTGCAAAAAGTCTTCCACAAGAGCGCGTCCACACTGCCATGTGCTTTTGCACAAGAGATGTGCTTTTGAGCAAGAGTATCCATGTCAGTGTAGACACTCTCTTGCACAAGAAAGCGCTAATGGCCATTTTAACCATAGGGGCTTCTTGCGCAAGAAATTCAAGTTGCCTGTCTACACTGCCCTCTTGTGGAAGAGCTCTTGCACAAGAGGGCTTATTCCTCGTGGGGAGAGGAATAACTGTTCTGGAAGAAGCCCTGTTTTACAACGCTAGAGTGTAAATTTACTTGCACAAGAACACTCGTGCAGTATAGACAGCAGGCAAGTTTTTGCGCAAGAACAGCTGTTCTTGCGCAAGAAGCTGCCAATGTAGACAAAGCCCAAGTGTGGCTGTGGCATAAATGCTTGAGAGACAACTCTCCCAGCTCTCCATGAAAACCACCTTCACGAGGGGAGTAGCTAACAGTGCTGGGCTCCCGGCTCCCAGTGCTGTGGCCTGGTTCATGTTGGCGCTTTGCACAGGGCCGCATTATGACTTTCGTGAGCCCGAGGCACTTTTGCCTTCATGGGCCTCTCCCACCATAATAATATCAATATTAAAAATTATTTTTGATATAACTTTCAATACTTCAACATTTTATTTTTTTTCTGTTTTAGGCAAAATTTAATAGATTTTCGTGGGCCCTAAAAGTTTCATTTTTTTCTGATGTGAGAAAAAAATTAAAACATTTTCTTCTACCCTAAAAGTTCTTTTCTTTCCTTCTGATTTTAAAAGAAATTAAAACATTTTCGTGGGCCCCTAAAAGTATCGTGGGCCCTAGGCACCGTGCCTACTGTGCCTAATGGATACGTCGGCCCTGGCTTTGCAGCGCTGTGACTTGCTACACTCAGTGAAGGGTGGTTTTTTTTCACACCCCTGACCCAGAACGTTACAGCACCGTAAAGTGCCAGTGTAGATATAACCTCAGAAGCTGTGGTTAAGCCTCTCCACTGGTATTCCCAAGAGCTGGCTTTACTGCAAACTACCTGTGTCACTTGCCCCAGCGGTAACGTGAGGTAACCGTTCATCTGTTTTGCTGTGGCGGATTTGGTGCGGCCTCTAATGATTTATTAATTCTGGACCTTGATGGGGCCTTTGTGGCATTGCCCACCTGTAGATATTGTGTTTATTCATTCCATGTTTGCCACAAAGTGCACCCAGGGAAGGGGTGTGGTACCTGCCCTTCAGCTCTCCTGGAAGACACTCCATGGGATGAGAGACAATGCAGAGCAATTCACTTGCTGCCCTAGATCTGTCTCCTTGCTAGGCCTGGCCAGCCACATTTTCACCAGGAGGAACCCAGCCCCTATGCAGGAAAGTGCGGGGAGGGGATCAAAAGCCTCAAGAGGATTAAAAGACAGGGTTAAAGGGGAGAGGAAGGCAGAGACTTTTGAGGAGCAGAGTGAAATAGGGATTTTAATGAAGAACGGTTAACCGGTACCTGGGAGCGGCCCCCTCCTGTGGCCCGCTGTAGGCAGAGGGCTGCGTAGCCCTACCAGGCTCCTCACAGAGCTGCTGCTTCTGACCCCATGCGGGACTCGGAGCTGATAGCCCCACAAGGGACCAAAAGCAGCCTCTGCCCATGGCAGAGCGGGAGGAGGGTCCGCGCCAGCCTGGCCACAGTGACTCCCCTGCCTGCCCCCATTTAATCACTTAACTTTTGGCTGGTTAACTAATTAAACAGGAGCTTGAGTAAAATAGGCCTACCCGAGATAGACATGCCCATGGACTGGTTTAAGAAAAGCTCTTCTCATATGCTTTATCTTGGTCCTGTTCTTCAGCTCAAACAATACTTTGATTGGGTCACTGTATTCACCACTGAAGGGAAGGCGTCAAACCCAGTCAGACCTGCGGGGTGATTATTGTTGAGATACAGGGCACTATAGCCCAGGGTGAAGTATGAGCATGGAGGAAAAGCCAGGAGGTGAAAGCATGAGGCATAAGGACCAAGAGCGTGTGCACTCAGAGCCCACAAAAGTGGTCACAGGTATACAAGCCATGAACTGCGACACTTGGCTATTTAGACTGTAGTCTCTTTGGAGCAGGGCCTGCCTCTAGGGTTGCCAGGTGTCTGGTATTCATCCGGACAGTCCAGTATTTTCGCCTCCTGTCCAGTAAGAAAATTCAGAGAATACTGGGCACCTAAAATGTCCGGTATTTTCTGATTTTTTCCCCTGGCCAGTAGGGGAAAGTGCCAGGCATGTGGCAACCCTATTCAGCACCCGGCCTCCCTTCCTTCCCTCTTTCCCCCCTCCCCGAGCTGCCCCCTGGCTCCCAACACCCCAGCACCCCGCCCCCACGCTTACCTGGTTCCGCAAGGCTGCCGGCACAAAATAGCTGCCGACCAAGGGGGTCTTAGTGCTCAACTTCTCCCCTGTTCCTATCCTTGCACTCACTCTTAAAGGGGACATTCTTGGTTTTTTTTGCTCAACAACTTTGGTCTCCCCTCCCCCCCCTTTTTTTTTCCTTCAACAGAATTTTTTCCTGGTTTTTTGGGGGGGGAGGGGAGGGTGTTTGGTATTTTTGTTTCAACCATCTGGCAACCCTACCTGCCTCTCCTGATGTGATTGTACAGCACCGTGCACAAAGGTGGAGCTCCCTATACACTGTTGTACTATATGAACAAAACAGCCTAGAAGCTGAGCTTATTCTTATTTATCAGTCCAGAGCCAGTTGCCTCATCTTGCACTGTCCACTCTGTGCAAGTATAGCATCTACCATAATGCAGACCTACTGAATCATGACTGATTGGCCTTCTTAAACTAGTGGGCTGGATCCTTCATGACAGCCTACTTGGTACAGGGGTTAGAGGAAGAGACTTTGGGTATGTCTATGTAACCTATGCACCTAATAGGGAGCTATCTCTTTAAGAGACCCCTGTGGAGCAGGTAAGAGTGAGTTGAGTGTTACAGTCGCTGGGCACTCCATCCAGAAGTTTCTGGAGTTGTGTTTAGCAGTTTGGGGTCAGACTTCATGAGCAAGCAGGCAGGACAGCTGCTTTTCTAAGGCCTTTGTGAACTGGGAGAAGATGAGCCAGGAGCAGAGAGCAGACTGTTGTTCCCACTCTGCAGCAGGTAGTTGTGATGTTGTTAACCCTCTACCAGGGAGCATGGGCAATGCTACTTAGAACATGGAGAATCTGGGAGGGAAAATACCCTCTTCTGTGTTAATTGTCTGCTTTAAATGCTGTTTTGATTTTAGCCAAACTGTTTTTGTTACTTTCTCAGTGTGATTCTTCAGCGTCTCTGTAACTGAAGTAATGGGGAACGAGTCCTTTCTACTTTGTTATTCTCAGTTTTTGTATTTTCTTGTAACATGGTTTCTTTAAGCCTGTCCACTTGTGAGTTAACTGACTAGTTTAATCAGTGAGCTGGCTGCCTAGCAGTGATCCACAGCAGAGGAAGAGGCTGCCTGGACTTCAACTGAGGATTCCCTACAAGCAAGTGGAGAGATGGTTCAGACTCTGCTTATAGTGCAGATTTGATGATCAGAGGCACAAACTGAGGCTTTGGTGAACTAAATCTAA
>JANRFK010004893.1:55718715-55732799 GCA_030068395.1 Apalone spinifera
TTACTGTTATAGTTACAATGTTTCACTTTGCGATTAGGGTTAATTGGTTCACAACGCTTTGAAGAGAACGGCGTCAATTGTGTAACAATGCCCTTAGTCAATTACAGGGCTTGGTTCCCAGAGCGGAGTTAGTGGCTTGACAATGCATCATTACAATGTATCAATGCAATGTCAATTTCAAGTAGCCACTTGCAAAAGTTTGAGCGTGCCCTGGGACAGAGAAAGAGGGGAGCTGTTTCTGGCTACATTGTATTATATTGTTAACAATTTCAAGTTACATGACCTAGTATTAACAAATTATATTCTAAAGGGGCAATAATAATAAATCTAAACATTTAACAATCTTAACAAATAATAATAATAATAAATCTAAACACTTATCAAGCTACTTCTACTTAACAAACTTATACTATTTAGACTTTCAGTTGTAGGGAACAAATTATGGGGAGTCACTTACACTTGGGGAATCATTTTTAATACTTTAATATGTCATCCCTACAATTAAACCTGGGTTGATGTTGAGTGGGGTCCAACACAAGGTAATTACAAGTCACTTTCGCTGCAGACCATGAAATTTGCCACATGCCCTCTAAAGTAAGTCGCTCACCCACTGAATTTGTCCACAATGGGAATCGTGAGGGCAGATGGCCACATGTAGATTTAAAAAGTCTTTAATGGGAGATGTGGCATAGCGCACAATTTTGTCACTTTCACCAAAAGGCCTGCATGACAAACCGTATCATATGCCGTTTGGACAGGTCAAGAAAAACTGAACCAGTTTTCCATGTATCTGGAAATCACTTTGCGATGAAAGTTCTAAGTGTCAGCATACATATACTACGATAGTGGGAAACTTATCTGGCTCTGGTACTAGCGTAACTTCCAGAGATGGTGAAACCCTTTGAAACATCAGATGCACAAGCACCTTAAAGCAGGCACTTAGGCATTAAAATGGTCCATAATTCAAATGATTTTTCCCAGATTTCAGCAAGACAGTGACCTCCATTTGGCACCAGATTCTAGGCAGTCTGGATTCCCATAGAACTCTGCTGAAAAACAGAACAAGCAATTCTAAAGCACAAGGACTCAGACCTAGTCAACAAATTAAGCTCCAGCTCTCCCGGCTTCACCAGATAAAGCCAAGCCCCGTGGTCACTTCCTCCCATCAAGGGCATGCAATAAGGAAGTTATTTACTTGTTCCCATAACATAAGAACTAGGGTTCACCACATGAAATTAATAGGTAGCAGGTTTAAAACAAATAAAGGAAGTATTCATGCAACACACAGTCAACCTGTGGAACTCCTTGCCAAAGGATGTAGTGAAGGCCTGGACTTCAACAGGGTTCAAAAAAGCCCTAGATAAATTCATGGAGGACAGGTCCATCAATGGCTATGAGCCTGGATGGGTAGGAATGGAGTCCCTAGCCTCTGTCATAGGCTGGGAATGGGCAACAGGGAAGGGAGCACATGATAATTCCCTGTTCTGTTCATTCCCTCTGGGGCACCTGGCATTGGCCACTGTTAGATGACAGGATCCTGGGCTGGATGGACCTTTGGTCTGACCCAGCGTGGCCATTCTTGTGATTCTATCAGTTGTTCTGCGTTTTCAGTTTTCGAAACAGCACAGCAGAAATGAGAGTTGTCTATTGTCCCCTACAGGGTCCACTTTTTGCCACCAGTGAAGTCAATAAGCTATGGAAGTTTGCACCAGAGGGGGCGCTGTCCCTGAGGGCACCAGGAGCTTCTAATGCACTCTAGTGCAGTAGTTCCCAACCTTTGGAACTCCTTGCCTGAGGAGGTTGTGAAGGCTAGGACTATAACAGGGTTTTAAAAGAGCTAGATACATTCATGGAGGTTAAGTCCATCACTGGCTATTAGCCAGGATGGGTAAGGAATGGTGTCCCTAGCCTCTGTGTGTCAGAGAGTGGAGATGGACGACAGGAGAGAGATTGTTTGATCATTACCTGTTCTGTTCACTGATTTTGGGGCATCTGGCATTGGACACAGTTGGCAGACAGGATACTGGGCTGGATGGACCTTTTCTCAGACCCAGCATGGCTGTTCTTCTGTTCTTTTTTATGCCATGGACCAGCAAACCAATTCCCGCACTTTTGGCGGACTGGCAATATTTTACGTGCATATTTGAATATTCATTTTGCAAATAATAAATATGCAAATATGTAAATAAAATGTTACCTGGCCACCAACCCACTCGTCCGCTGACCCCAGCTTGTCACTACACATCCCTCTACCTCCAGCCCCAGAACCCTCTCACCCTACCTAGCCCACTCTGGGACGCCATGTCACTGTATTAGGAAACCTGCCAAATCCATCCTCTGATAACGCCGATCTCCCACTCACCCTGTTACCTCACAAGTCTGCCTTGCCAAGCCTGTCGCCCCAGTGCCCACTGCCTCCCGCTTCCCAACACCCCCTGCCGCCAACTTCCTTTTCTCAACCACCTCTGCCTTGCCTGGAGCCCGTCCTGCATCCGCCGTCACTACCAACCTTGGCATGCTGTGTCCCTGGAACCCCTTAAATGGACAACCTCCCATTTCCCCAGATCCTACCCTCCGCCCCCCGCCATGCTCCCTGACCTTGCCCCAGTGCCCCATGCACCCCTAATGCCATGACTGCCTGTTGCGCCAAACCCTGATCCTGCCCCACTGACCCTGCAACTGCCTGTTCCACAAGCTCTGAGGCCCCCGACCCTGCTCAGACACCCCCAGATCTGCTGCCCCCAAGACAGAAGCATGAGCTGTGCTCCATAACCGCTGACCCACTGCAACCCACTCCCTCTTGTCCTTGGAGCTGTAACCCTTGCCCTCCCTCAGCCCCAGCCCTCCCCCCTTAACCTCTAGCCCCAACCCAGCCCCTTGCTCCCCAGTGCCTAATACCCTTTGACCCCATCCCTATGCCCTTTGACCCTTCAACCTCTGACCCCTACAGCCCATGCCAACACCCTCTTGCCCTGCAACCCTACCAAACACCCAACCCCCTCACTCCCCAGAGTGAGGCTGCCCCTCTAGCAAGTGTGTCCATTACTGCCACATGGGCAGGGGGCGCAGCCATTGGCGGCATGTGCTCCCCCTCCTCCTTCTCACCCCCTGCCTCCCCAAACACATCTCCCGCCCCCAGCAGGGGAGGGGCGCGCAGAGCTCCAGCTGGACTGTCCTCTTACCTGGGTGGAAGGGGGAGGCGCCTCCTTCTCCGCCACCTCCTGAGCCCCAACTGTGGTGTGGTGGCTCAGGGGTCTGAGGTGAACCCCAGCTCCCAGAGCTGCTGTGAACAGCCGGCTTCAGCTCTGGCAGCCACCGCGGCCCAGCAGCCAGCGGTTCATGGCCCAACACCAACCTGCGGCCCGATGGGTGGGAATTGCTGGTCTAGTGGGTACAGTGCTCAGCTGGGAAACCTGGCTTCTAATCCTGGCTCTGCACCTGACTTGCTGGATGACTTTGTAAAACGCTTTGAGGTCCACTGCAGAAAATAGCCACATATTCTCATTGGAGTTAGGCATCAAAGCCATATTTCGGCACCAGCTTGATTTTCAAAAATGCCAAGCCACTCGACTTACAGTGAAGTCACAAAATCATACAATCCTAGGGTTCGAAGAAACCACAGGAGGTCATCGAGTCCAATCCCCTACTCAAAGCAGGAGCAAACCCAACTAAATCATCCCAGCCAGGGCTTTGTCAAGCTATGACTTAAAAACCTCTAGGGGTGGAGATTCCACCACCTCCCTAAGGAACCCATCCCAGTGCTTCACCAGCCTCCTTGATAAAGAGTTTTTTTTAATATCCAACCTAGACCTCCCCCACTGCAACTTGAAACCATTGCTCCTTGTTCTGCCATCCAACACTTCTGAGCACAGCCTCTCTCCATCCTCTTTGCAACCCCCCTTCTGGTAGTTGAAGGCTGTTATCAAATCCCCCCTCACTCTTCTCTTCTGAAGAATAAATAAGCCCAAATCCCTCAGTCTCTCCTCATAGGTCATGTGCTCCAGCCCCCCTCATCATTTTGGTTGCCCTCCACTGGACTCTCACCAATGCATCCACATCCTTTCTGTAATGGGGGCCCCAGAATGGGATGCACTAAGTCAAGGGGAAGCCTTTCAGTATTGGCCACTGGAGTTGGATCCTTGTAGGCTCATGTGTGGCCTAAGCGCCGGCGGCAGTTACCAGAACTTTTCCGATATTTGCTTTACAAGCAAGCCGAGAGCCTGAGTCACTGGAAAGCCTGCCACAGGCTTTGATGGAGACCAACAGCAACTATTTGTTCTGATTTGGTTTTTTTTTCCAGCGGACTTCAGATCTGCAATGAAAAGTGTTCAGGAGGGGGAATCAATTCCGCCCACGTTCTCCACCACTCAGACTGGAATAATGCAGTGCGTGAACTTGTCATTCCACCCCTCATGCCCAAGGGGCAAGAAGAGGGCTCTGCTGTAACATCAGCTTCCAAGTATAATTTCCTATAATTGTAAAGTGCTTTTGAGGTACTTCTGAACTTGGCTGAATAGCTCCTAACTGAGCTAATAAATAGCCCAGTTCTGACTCATCTTCTTAACAGACAGCCCTGAATGAGGCAGACTTAGAAAAGATGGTGCCTTACATTAACTATGCGATCCAAACACCTGAACCCTGCCAGATTAGTTCACTGGAGGTGAGTGATAATCTGCTCCAAATGACAGTCATTCAATGTGAGCATTCAGGCTATGTTACAGGGAGTTTTTCTTTTCCTCACATAAATTGTCAGCTTTCCACAAAAGACTCCAGCCGTCGGATCAAGCAAATATGTTGCCAGTTATTTCCAGGAAGAGTTCCAGTCCCAAGTTGGGATGGCTACCAGCTAATGTCAGACATTGCCTGGGGAATGTTTTACAGAACTCGTCACCATCACTTTTGTTCAATAAAGGGTCACTGATTAAAAGAGTTTAGGACCAGATTATTTTTTGCATGTGTTCTGTGAAGCTATTGTGAACGAACAGGAAACTTGCCAATTATTATTTTCATGAGATCCAGACTTGCAGTGCAGCTCATGAACGAACTTAAGCTTCTGTGTACAAACAAAGAAGCTTCCCCCGAGCTTGAGTTCCAGCATTGAGTTCCTCTTTCACTAGGAGTACACTCTGGAATTCTGGCACCAGAAGGGGTAGGGCTCTCCCCTGAGAAGCAGAGCAACTGCTAACTCCAGACCGCTCTGCTCCAGACCGCTCTGCTGTGGGCAGCGCAAGGGCAGGAAGAGGCGGGGCAAGGCCTGGGGCAGAGGAGGAACTGTCCCTCACCCCCCAGGACATCCTTGCCTGCAGCCATCCTTCCTAGCAACTACAGGGAGGAAACAAAGCAGAAAAGGTGTAGTCCGTAACTGTAGTGACTACAAGTGATCTTTTTGCCTTTATTATGGAAGGCAAAGCAGAGAAGAAATATTATGGCTGTACGGATGGAGAATGGATGCAAGTCTAGTGTTGATGTAGCATGTTGGCCCCAGAAGAAAAGACAGCTCTTCCTCAGACCTGAGGAGGAACTCAGTAGAGCTGGAAAGCTTGTCTCCTTAACCAACGAAAGACCGAGTCCATAAGCCCAGATCTCCCTAGTGTGCTGCTTCCTCAAGAGAGAGAGAGAAAAAAAACGACAGCAAGAACCACCCAGAGGGAGGCCCTTGACTACCATCAGCCCTCAGGATGAGAGAGCCCTTTGTGTGATTGCTGGGGGTCAGCTCCTCCCTTTTTCCAGCCCCAAGCAACACAAACACTCCCCTCCAGACCTCACACACTCTGGATGTGTCTGTAGTGACATCGGGTACTTCACAACACATAGGGATTCAAATGGGAGCAAGTAGAAGTCATGGCAACCAATGGGTTCATATAATCATACCATGCATTCTAGAGCCTGCATTTAAATCACACATGTGGGTGCGTCTACACAGCAAAGTTATTTCGGAATAACGGCTGTTATTCCGAAATAACTATGTGAGCCGCTACACAGCCATTCCGTTATTTTGAAATAATTTTGAAATAACGGTCGGCTTATTCCAACTTCTGTAAACCTCATTCTACGAAGAATAATGCCTATTCTGAAATAGCTATTTTGAAATAAAGCGTGTGTAAATGCTCTGCTGCTGCTATTTTGAAATAGCCGCTCGCCAGGCCTATTCTAAGTTATTCCTCCTAGAGCTGTAAATCGAGATAGCACATCTACATTAGGGAAGCCTGCCTCAGAGTAATTTTGAGGGTTCCCTGCAGCGTAGATGTGCTATTTCGAAATAAGTTTTTTCAGACTAACTATTCCGGAATAGCTTATGCCAAAATAACTGTGCAGTGTAGACATAGCCACAATGTGCTCGTGGCCTGTGGAGATTGCTCACAGAAAATCTTTGCTATGCTTTGCTGTCTGCCTCCTTCATGAAGGATTTGGTATGTCTGTACTCCAAGATAAGCCAGGCCTTTCTCTTTATTCAGAAACAGAACACCCTCCTGCCCCCGTGTGGTTCTTCCTGTAGTTTTTTTTTTCTTGTAGATTTCACACGTGCTAAATTTACAACTCGCTCAATAAGCAAGTAGGGATACAGTGTAAGGCATACATTACAGAAATAGCCAGACAGGAAGATAAGTGTTGTTTACCTCCAGGTAACCTTCCTTAACGCCAAGATCGTAACAACATAATTTGTAGTGTAGCTACATAAGGTCTTGAATATTATTAATGTATACAGTTCACAGTGATTATGATGATCTGTGGGCTACTGGCTCTCAATAGAAAGCTCATGTGCTGCCCTTCGGTGAACTGTTATAGAAATATATGATTGAGTAGATCCCTACACAAAGTACCTCCCATTTGATGCTGTAGAAACTGAAAGGCTCAACACAGTATCCACAATAGACAGCAAGGGGAGTGGTAACCTGTTAGTAAGTCATTCAGAACATTCCAGAATCAGAATTTGAAGGCAATTATTTTGGTGGAACATGTTTCTTGGCAACATCGACATCTACATCCAGACCATCAAAGTCAATGCCTGAAAAGTCATAGTGAGCTGTAATTGTTTTCAGTTTCTCAGAATCAAGAGCATTCACCACTCTTTGGGTCACCAGCAGTTAATGCAGAAAGCAAGCTGGAGTTGGAGGCGAATTGTCTCACAAGTGCTGCAAGAATTGTGTCCACACCAGGCTAACAGAAATCAGATTTTATAGATTCTTGAACATCATGCATAGCTGGCTGGTCCAGTGTTCTAGCAACAAAATACAAGGCCAGCTTGGGGGTTATGTTTTTAGGTCTTTTTGCCATGGTTGTATTACAGTGCTTAGCAGTTGTAACTATGTAACAGCCACTGGGTGGCTTTGAACCAAGGACCTCAGTATTTGAACCTAGGACCACTGAAGCTTAGTGGCGGAATATCTATAGCATGAGCTAATCAGCTTATGCTGTAGAGCTCCCTTGGTCTTATCACTCGCTGTAAGGGGTCTAAATGCCACTCCATGGGACAGTGAACCACACAAGGGTTACAGCTATACTGTAGCCTTTTTGCGCAAAAACATATGCAAATGAGGCTAAGCGTGTAATATTGCTGTGCCTCATTTGCATAATTAATGCACGCCCATTTTTGTGCAACAGGCTTTTGTGCAAAAAGGAGCCATCTACACAGCTCCTTTTGGTGCAAAACCCCCCTCTGGCACAAAAGCCATTCTTCTGGAGAAAAAAATGCGCAAGAACAGCTCTTGTGCAAAAGCTTCTTGCGCAAAAAAGGATGCTCATTAATTATGCAGACGTCGCCTCATTGTGTGGGTTACAACTGCCTGACCTGGACTAGCAATTTCAAATTCCTTGGCAATGCTTACAGCTTCATCACATAGCTCCTTCCATTTGCTTTTGGGTGTTCTCATTTCTTGAAGAGCAGCAACATTGTTTGCTCCTAATTCCACAGCACTTGGTCGATTCCAATTTTTCATTTGTAGGACTTCGGAAGCACTAGTCAAAATCTTGACTAGTCTTCCCAAAACCAAGAGCCTCCACAGAAGGAAATGAGCCTTTCCATCAAGCCGTTTGCAGTGCTAGCTGATGGGACAAGGCCATCAGCACTCTGAACTGAAATGGTTTTCGGTGTTTCCAATATTATGCCATATCATGTATGCAGTTTTCGGAGGCAGTTGTACCGGCATGGCCAGCAAGTTTCACATAATCTACCTAGGTCAAGTAACTTCTGGCTTAGCTTTCGACTGTGCCTTCACAAACAGTTCGTGATGTTTGTAACGAACGATGTTTGTAACAGCAGGGTTGCAATTACACCTTTTAATTCCAGTACTTTTCCACAGAAAAACTCTTAGGCTATGTCTACACTTGCGGCTTCTTGCGCAAGTACGGCCGTTCTTGCGCAAGAATCTGCAGAGTGTCCACACTGCCCGCCCGCTCTTGCGCAAGTAAATTTACAGTACGGCGTGGTAAGAGAGGGCTCCTTGCACAAGAGCGATGCTCTTTTTTAACAGGTCTAAGCTCTCTTGCGCAGGAGCTCTTGCTCAAGAGGGCAGTGTGAACGCTCGGCAGGGATTTCTTGCGCAAGAGAGCCCTATGTCTAAAATGGCCATCAGAGCTTTCTTGCGCAAGAGAGCATCCACCCTGCCATGGGTGCTCTTGCGCAAAAGCACAGCTCGCACATGACAGTATAGACGTATGTTCTTGCACAAGAAGCTGCGAGTGTAAACATAGCCTTACAGAGCTGCTGGTCCTTTACACGTGCAGATACAAAGAGGTGCTGTCCCGTTAGGGTACATTGACACTGCAACACTATTTCAAAATAACTAGCGCTATTCCGAAATCTCTTCGTCCATGTCTACACAGCAGGGCTTAACGCGAAATAAGCTACGCAAATTGAGCTACATCAGGAAGTGTCTACACAGCACTTATTTCAAAACAGACCACTCTTCCTCCAACTTTCCTTACGCTTCATACAAGGCGGTTTACAGGCATCGGAGTAAGAAGTCCCCCAGCTTGACAGTGTTTTGACACTATTTCAAAATAACAGCCTGCTGTGTAGACGTGGACTACGTGATTTCGGAATAGCATGTTGTATCATGCAAGCAAGGTAGTAACAAACTTCAACAGGCCTTTATTTACCTGCTGCTGCTCCCCTCTGTAGCTCTCCCTCAAGCCTGGCCCATCTCCTCTCCCCTCCTTCCTGTTTCCTGTGCGTGCAGATTCTCAACAGCCAGTGCTCCCAGTTCTAATAATTACAAGCAGCATCTAAAACACCACATCGTGCTAGTTATTTTGAAATAGTGTTGCAGTGTCAATGTACTCTAACAGGGCAGCACCTCTTTGTATCTGCACGTATAAAGGACCGGCAGCTCCGTATGAGTTTTTCTGGGAAAAAGTCCTGGAATTAAAAAGTGCAGTTGCAACCCTGCTGAAGAATCAGCATGTGTGTGTAACAATCTCTATGGCCCTGCCTGGTGACCTGACCCAAAGCCCATTGTAAGCAAAGGGAAGACTCTCACAGACCAGTGGGAATAGAAGGCCATCCTGAGGTATTGCCATTCCCCAAAACATTAGAGAGTTGGCAAGTCCTGGGAAGGTTTTAAGTGTGGTGGAAGCCATGTTTGTGGCGTGACTGCTCCTGTTTGTTTCTGGACACCGGGAAAGATCCCGGGGGGGACATTCTTTAGCTCTGCTGCTCTTCCAGTGCAGCCCTGAAACACCCAAAGCTGGGCTAAGTTGAATTTGCCTCCCGCCTGAGCAGCCTCGTGCTGCCTCTCCCAGCCTTTGAAACAGCAACCTGTGAAGATAAGGGGAGATCCTGAGGAAATCTGCAGCAATCCTTAGCACAGTTTCCTTCCTTCCTTCCATCCACAGGGCCGCAGATGCCCCCTGCCCTGCCATTGGCTCTGCCAGATACACCTCTGCATTACTGTGGATAGAGCAAAGAACTGCCAGCTGGGCAGCCTCTCTGCATCAGGGCTGAGGTGAGGGATGCGGGGACAAGTAGATGCAGTAGTTTCCCCTTGGCAGGACAAGGCGGGGGGAAAGTGCACCCACTGAATTGCAAGGGACAATGTCATGATCATGAGAGTTAGCCAGCAGCCTGGGGACTAAGGAGTTAACTAAACCTAACTCAGATAGAATTGGCCAATAGGAATGTAGGTAGGAAGTTCAAACTAGGACAAAGGAATTTGGGGGGTTCCCTCCTTTGGTCTCTCGAGAATTCCCTCCAGCTACTGAAGGAGACAGACATGTCTCTCTCGCTCTCCAAGAAACAATACTTCACTTTCTGTAAGTAGGGTAAAGTTTAGATAAATCCGTTAGGTTTTATTATTTTGTGGTTTGGAAATGGGATCTGATGTTTTGGCTTTCTTTTGTAACTCAGTTCTAGGCCCATGGAGTTTCTCCATGAGTATATTATTTTGTTACTTTTCCATCTAGTCACTATGCTTGCAACAGGAATATGGTGGTGATAATAAAAGTTTTCTCTTTTCTTTTTATTAACCTGGTATTGGTTAATGGTTGTGTCCTGGTTTGTACTTTAGGAGTCAGATTTCCCAAGTAGTCTCTCTCCTGATTTTCTTTATTAATATTTGGGTGGTGGCAGCGGAGATTTTATTCCCTAAAGCTAGGTTGTTAAGATTTTGGGGGGAAGTTTTATATCAAAGCCTGGTAGATAAGGTTTTGGGGTACTTTTGCTGGCTCCCACTTTTGCATTTATCATGCCAGAGTGGGGAAGAAGCCATGACACACCCTCATCTTCTCTCTGCTTGCAAAACCCAGCTCTGCCATTGTGTGAGCCATTTGGAAAAACCCCCTTTTGCGCAAGATCCCTTATTCCTCAAAAAATGAGGCTTATAGTCTCTTGCGCAAAATGGTTTTTTTCCCCGACAAATGGCCTTGTCTACATGGGGCTTTTTAACGGCAAAAACCTCTTCCGCAAGAAGGATCGGAAGAGTATATGCGAATGAGTGTCATATATGCAAATGAGCATTTCATTTGCATATCTTCTGCCAAAAACAACCCACCGTGTAGATGTAGCCACAGATGTGTAGATGTCCTGATCCCCTTTTGGATTCCACCCATCGCAGACTCCGGCCCACCGCTGCCTGACAATCCATTTTGCTGGGCGTTGCTGAACGTTCCAGCTGAGATTAGCACCGTAGGGGGGATCTGATGGCAGGTTTCATTGTCCAAGTAACTTGTAAAGCAATTCAGTAAACCTGTGTAAATCTCACCGGGAGCTTTCTTTTTACAAGGCAACTTAGTTCCCTGTATCCCAGTTCCATTTACGAGGTCATTGCAGGTGGAAGAGCAGCCTGAGAAACATAGCTACTGCTTCAACTATGTGTTTTATGAGTCTGGGGAAAACATTCGTTTGGACTGTAAAAGAGCCTCGTTGCTTGCTTGTTTCTTTGTAAACTGATTAGGCCGTTCCCTTCTGCATGCAAATACCCCTTCAACTGCAGCAGAGGCAGAGGCAGCATTCCTCTGTGGCTGGAACTTAGCACCACTTTCCTTTCCATTGAACTTTGGAGTCAAAGCTCTGCACCGCGGAAAGCCCCAAATGAATTTCAGCTACTTGAAATAGCTGCAGAGTACGTTGCTCTGAGCTGCAGCCAGGAGCAAAGCATCTACAGGTCGAAACTCCTTCCACCAGGACTCTCTGGTCCGGCAACATCCAGGGGCTGGCACAGATATTGCAGGACTAGAGAGTCCCGGTGGAGGGCCAGCAGCCGGGAGCCCTGCGATGGGGCTGGCAGGGCACTGGGCTGCCCACAGCGAGCTGATGGTGGGGCCACCCGGTGTGTGCTCAGCGGGGCCGAGAGACCCGGCATGTGGCTGCATGGAGGGGCTTGGTGCCACAGCAGGGGTGGCTGCCCAGGAGGGCAAAAGGGCCAGCAGGAGGCGAGGAAGGGCTGGTGGCAGGAGGGCCAGAAATGACCTTCTCTGGTCCAGCAAAGTCCCTCATCAGGGACTGGTCTGAGGGTGCTGGACCAGGGAGGTCCAACCTGTATTTCGCTGTTCTTTGTAATGCAACAGAATGGTATCAGGATGTGAAGAAGCCAATAATCTGATGAGAACGACAGAGGGTATGGAAGAAGGCAAACTGCAATTACTCTTAATTGAGCTATAGCTACATACAATGGCAGGGGTTGGGAACCTAGCTGTATGACGTCCATGGGAGTGTTCCCAGAGGCTTCAAAAGGACCAGGATTTCACCCCGGCTATCATCCTGCCTCTGGCCAAGAATGCATAGTCAGTTTAGTGCTCGCAGCCTTGTGGCTCATTAGAAAGAGAACAGTATTGAGCTACTGCTCCATCGCTCTTGGTGGCATCGCCAGCACCGTTTCGTATGGAGTCCTGGGTTTCCACGGAGCAGTGTTTCTCAACCCTTTTTATCCCAGGAACAGTGCTCCCTGTAAAGTGCGGGCTGGGACGGCCACCCAGGAGAGATTCAGATGCCACCCAGCTGATGAGCAGCTCCCCCACAGCCAGCAGTATGTGTTTCTCCTGGTGGTGCACATCCACACATGCCTTGGTGCATGTAACAACAAACTTTATTCCACACTTAGAAAACCCTGTTAGAGGGAACATTGCCCAGGGATGGACTTCCAGCCTTCCTAAACCATGTCAGAGCATGCACAGGGACCAGTGTCAGTCAATGGTCGTTGAAAAACATCTCCCCAGATGTCCCGCTGCAACCCAGCCAGATGCTGCTGCTAGTGTCCTGACCACATTTTAACATCGGGCTTACCTAAATCCCCCTTGCAGGTTCAATGGAACGTAGCGTGCTTGGCGTATGTCTGCTCAAACATGCACAGCTTCCAGCCCTTGTGTGCTAAAACTCAGGTGTAGCCAGCACATTGGAGGTATGGGTCCAACTGAAGCTCAGGAGCTCACGCCCTCTCCCCTCCCTAGATATCGAAGCCCAAAAGGCACCTTCAACACGCTGAATATACCGTGAGTTTTAGAGCACTAATGTAAGACCCTCAAATCCAGCTCTGTTGACCTGAGCTGGGCCGATCTCTGCCTCGGGCTGCGTAGATGTTTCCACGATGTCCAATGCCATTGTATGGAGCTACATGGTGCTCTCAAATAGCTGCCAAGTTCTACCCCAGAGAGGGGCCGCACTAAGGTACTGAATGGCTTGAGGCCTTCTTTGCGAGCTGTGGCCAGGCGATTGGATTGTGTGTGGGACAGGCAGCCAAGCAGCCCTGCCTTTTGCAACTGCCTCGCTCATTAGCCTTGGTCAAGTCACTTATCCTCTCCTGGCTGCTATTAACCCCTTCTTTGCGGGGTGACAATGCTCAGTCATGTGGGCATGCCCCCTGTGATCGGGGGATGAAAAGTGCTCTTGTCGCACAAAGCGTCAGTTTGTACAATCGTGTTGGATAAAAGCTGCTCTCATTTCATAGGATTAGCACTGTAGCAGCTGAGCGGGGTGTGGGTGCTTAGCCTACCGTCGGTGGAATAGATGACACTTATCTTGCAAGCCTCCCTTCTGGATGTCAGAGGAAATGTTTCCAAGGCTCAAGAATGCCTTGTGTCGGTGAACATGTCCCATGACCTTAGCCATAACCTCTGCCCTCGGCCATCATGTGATAAACACAGGCAAGCACCATGGTGTTGGGTTTAAAAGAGGTCTTGCAGTATTTGGGTAGTAAAAACACCACTCAGTGCTTCCAACGGGCCAGAAGGATGGCAAGATCCTGCTCTTTAAAAATAGATTGGCTTATATAATTCCTCAAGCAGTAGGATCTTTGGGGCAGGGGCAGGTTTTTTATCTGTGTGTGATCAGCACCTCAGGCAACACGGTTCTGGCCCATTATTTGGGCTGCCGAGCTGCTCCCATGATGAAAATAATAATAACAATAATTAATAAAAACGGGGCCCGTGAGCTCCAATGTCTTGCAGGAAATCAGGGAGGCAGTGAACAAAATCGAACCTGGGCTATTTATGTCCCAGCCCTAGTTCTGAGTCACTAACGGCTTCATGGTGCCAAATTTCTAACGAGCTTAGGAACCCTCCCAAAGAAGGGTTTCTTGCTCTCTCGCATATGTAGTATAATATGGCTGCGTCTAGACTGGCCAGTTTTTGCGGAAAATCGTCTGCTTTTCCGC
>JANRFK010004893.1:55732899-55754242 GCA_030068395.1 Apalone spinifera
TTGCGCAAAAGCAACTGCTTTTGCGCAAAAACTGGCCAGTCTAGACACAGCCCCCCAGATGTCAGCGTAGGGCTTATCCTGACCCTGCTTACATATGCAAATGAGAGTGTAAAATATGCAAATGAGCACTCTATTTGCATATCTTCTGCCAAAAAAAAAAACATAGCGTAGACGTAGCCAAAGTGTTCACTGGCCAAGACTGTGCTGACAAGTCTACCTTGCTTATGAAGAAGTCAGAGAATTTCAGCCAGGGATTCCCATGGCCAGGACTACACTACTGGAGAAAGTCAACCTACGATATGCAACTCCAGCTATGAGACCAGCGTAGCTGGAATTAACATACCTTAGAACAAATTACTGCGGTATCCCTACTGTGAGAGCTTGACAGGAGAAATGCTCCCGTCCACTTCCCTTATTCTTCGCAACCCAGTAGAGGGTCAGGATTGAAGGAGGCACAATCAATGATTGAGTTAGTGGGTCCTTACTAGACCTGTTCAATCAAACCCTGGGAGATCAATTTCTGGAGCGTCAATCTCTGGGTGAGTGAAGACAAGCCCCAAGACACCACTCACACTATGAGATTGAATGTCTCATGGCAGAAAACCAAGGTCCAGAACCATGGAGCTGGGTCATCAAAACCCCAGGTGCGGGTGGGACCGAGCTATTACGGTCCATCGGGGAGCCCCCGATCCTGCACCCCCATCCACAGCCAGCTGTGACTCTCATCCAGCCAGTAGATTGAGGGGAAGGGCTCATGGGCCCTGAACCCCCCCTTCCTTGGTCTAAAACATTCTCACTCATCCTAGCCCAGCTGAGACTAACTCACCCTCCCAGAAGCTTCAGGGGGGAGCCGAGTTAGTCTATAAAGTGCTACCAGACCATTTGTTGTTTTTTAAGTTTATCCTGTACAGACTAACAAAACATGTAGACGGTATCATGGGCTTTCGTGGGCACAGCCCACTTTCTCTGCCTCTTGCATTGTCCTGCTCCCAGACCCACGATGTATCTCTTGTCACCTGGTCCACAAGAGGTGAGACACTGACATACTTTCACAGTGAATCATGCCTGGCCTCTCCCCCTCTCATGCAGAGAGAGCTGCAGGGAGGCGGGGGGACAGAGGTATACACACACACACACACACACACACACACACACACACACACACTAGCAGTGATTGTAACAGCACCCCCACTACGTCACACGAGCACTGTCGAAAGCATTCATGAGTTCATATACCTAGGCTAATCAGGATTGTCCGGGAATCTCCGGGAATTAAAATGATTAATTTTTTATCAAAGATTATGTCATGCGATGACACCTCCAGGAATACGTCTGACCAAAATTGGCAGCCCTAACATAGACTGCAAGCAGAGTTCAAACGGTCACTGCAAACCAGACATATTCCAGTCGGTAGGTCTCATCGAAGAAGTCCACGTCTCACCTGTTGATGCAAAATGTCTCTGAGTTGAGACAAAGTTCATGGTCCATCAAACCTCTATACTACCTGTATTGCTGTAGCGATCAGAAACTGGGACCCTCTTAGGGTGGACTTGGAGCTGCTGGAGGCATGTCAGGACCAGCAAAGCAAGCCTGAGCAAAAACGGGTTTGACTCTGCTAAATGCCACGATCGTCCACAGATCGGGCCTTTCTGCAACCCCTCGCTACATTCAAAGGCAGCATGCTCATTAGCTATGTCGTCCAGATGAACAAAGACACCCTGGCTCGCTGTGCACGTAAATTATCCAAGGACAAACAAAGGGGTGCATGACTTAACCTTAGCTGGCATTGCCCACACGCCACCTGCAAAGCCTAGTGGAAACTCAAGGATGGAGCGGAAAAGACTTTGGCCACAAGGATGTTGTGCAACTGGAAGTCCCATGGTATTGCTTGATGGTTCTCCATGTTAATTGCAGAGCCCAGCAAAGAGCTGTATCATGAAGACTTTGATCCGGGCCACTTGTTTAGTCAGACCTTTAGTAAAAATCCAGCTGGCTGTAATAATAGCTTTGAGCACTAGATGGCGAAATCAAGTTGTCTTTCATCCTTCGAGGGTCTCACCAGGCATTGTAGACCCCGAGGAAGGAAAGCTGAGATCCTGGAACGGAGCTGCCACTGTGGGTTGAACTGAGCATCTTTCAGACTCGAGAGGAAAGATTTTGTACGTGGGGAGCAGGCTGGGGCTGACTGTCTCGGAAGTGGGGATGCCCAAGGGGGATTTCCCAGTCGTGGGGGGGTGGGGCAGCCCTCGTCACATCGCTTGGACTAGATGATGAGCTTAACCTTCCACACCCATCATAGATCCAGTGAACGTCACATAGCTCCTGTCACCTCCATGTGCCACCTATACCGCTGTTAAAGGTACGACTGGGTTTGTAAAAGAAGATGGCTCGGTTGGGGGAAGACAGGCCTATCAATAGCTATTAGCCATGACGATCAAGGATGCTACCCCACGCTTGGGGTGTCCCTCAGCCTCCGGGTGCCAGAAACTGGGACTGGACAATAGGGGATGGATCACCCCAAATTTCCTGGTTCTGTTCATTCCCTCTGAAACACCTGGCATTGGCCGCTGTCCGGAGACAGGATCCTGGGCTAGATGGTCTGACTCCGTCAGATTTTCTTTGTTTTAATGTACAGATTCCGTCATGCCTCCATTCCACCTCTGGGTCGGTCGCACCCATCTCCCTGCCACTGACCCCACATTGACTGAGCTTGGACAGCTGATGGTTGCCCCAGCTATCCCCATCTAAGGCCTGGAGGAGATCACTCAGACATAGGATCTATTATCTTGCCACCTTGTGCATCACAAGACACCCCGGGAGGGGAACACGTGGATCAAAAAATAAGAACAGCCCACAGGAGATGGTCCATAGGCATCACATGACGTCAGTCACGGCATAGCTTGATGGGTTGCTACCACCTGGGTATGGGATGAATCCTGCCCTATGGAGTTTGTGCCACTTGCATAGCATCCCGACCCGGGACTCACGGCATGCCCAGAGATCCAGGTGAGTCAGGAATCGAGGTAAGCAACCTGAGCATAGCAGGGCACCAAAGCCAGCTCACTCCTGGCCAGGCCTATAGCCCCTTTGTGTCTCTAGCACTCAGGGACCTGTCCCTGGACACGCAGGAAGGCTGAAGCAAAGCAGGGAACTGACTCTGGGGCTCCTAAATCCTGACGAACCCAATCACCCCTGGATCATTCCTCCTGGTCTTCACCATCATCTGTGACAGCTGCATTAGCAGCCCCTCGGGGGATTCTCCATGGCTGTCAGTGGCCGAGTATTTTAGCCTTGTTTCTGGCTCCGCTGGGGAACGGTCTGGTCTTAAACCATCTGCCAGGCCCATTTTTCTGGGCTTGTTCACCTGCAGCTGCGTGCCTGGCCCGCAGAATAATCAGCCTCGCTGGGTGCA
This sequence comes from Apalone spinifera, assembly GCA_030068395.1. Lineage (NCBI taxonomy): Eukaryota > Metazoa > Chordata > Testudines > Trionychidae > Apalone > Apalone spinifera. The sequence continues at coordinate 55,736,312 of JANRFK010004893.1, forward strand.
CTCAGACTAGCCAATTACCTCCCAAGGCAAATAAATAGTGGGGGGGCATGATGGAGCCGTAAAAACTTGCCCCACCAAAAGGCCCAGCCATCCCCATTTTAAAGGGCTGGGCCTGCGTCACCATATAATACCCATGACATCGTTGCGCCGACACCCGGCGAGCGTGGTCCTCGAGATCTTGTCCAGGATGTCAGAACCTCCCCAGGCCAAGTGCTGTTTGCAACCAGCTCGTGAGGGGTTGGGGGGCCCTGACTATCACAGCGCATCCCACATCAGTGACTGGGAAGCAGCGTGAGGCAGTGGGTGAGCCTTTCACGTGGACCGGTCTTGTTAGGCCACAAGTAGCTGATTCCCAGGTTGCTGTTTGCCCGGGGCCGCCCCGTATCATTGGCAGCCCCTAGAATCATAGAATCCCAGGGCTGGAAGAGACCTCAGAAGGTCATCAAGTCCAACCCCCTGCCCAAGGCAGGACCAGTTCCAACTAAATCAACCCAGCCAGGGCTTTCTCAAGCCTGGACTTAAAAACCTCTAGGGATGGAGATTCCACCCCTTCCCTAGGGAACCCATTCCAGTGCTTCACCACCCTCCTAGGGAAATCGTTTTTCCTAAATTCAAGTAAAATCCAGAGCAGTGGCAGCAAAGGAGGATGGGGTTCAGAACTAACGGGTCCTGTGTATAGGAACGTGGGCAGACCGAGGGACATTCACCCCCCGGCACAAGGCGGCTGCGTCTCTGACATCCTGCTCCCTGCCATGCTTGGAGGCAGGTTTTTCTGCACCACACAAGTCTAGGAGGGGGGTGATGCTCTCTGGGCACGATCCGTCCCACACATCACTCTCACGCAGTGGCAGCCCGTCCATACAGGCGAACTAGGCAGTTGTTTAGGGCACCAAGATAAACGGCCGTGGAGGGCTTTGGAGGCGGGGGCACCGATCGCGCATTTCACCTAGGGCGCCAGTTGCCGGCAGCTCATTAGGGCTGCTCCTGCTGTCACGGAAGAGAGGGGCTGGGCGCATTGGCCGCCAGCGGCCGATGTTAGCTGCAGTGGGTGAAATGGACTGCCAGGCAGAGTCCATGCTCCATTCAGATCCCCGAGGGGGGCTTGCAGCTCTCAGGTTCCACCCACACAAAGAGCTGGCAAGAGGACGGAGCGGCTGATATGGGACTGCATTCATAAAGCAGGAAAGGAGGCTAATTGAATGAATGCAAATAAATATAGATGTATAGGAGCCTAAATAAATATAGATGTATAAGAGCCTGTCAAACTTGATTTTTTTTAATGCCTTCCCATGTTTGGCTGTAAAAGCAAATTGGGTGGGTGTCATATACGTAGAGTTAACTGGGGCATTTGACATAGCAAGCCATGGTATTTTGATTAAAATACTAGACCCTGTGGCAGATTACCATATAGCCCAATGGGGCCATGGCCAATTTGGGGACCCCCCCAAGGGCACTGACATGCTAGCCATGCTTTTTTCCCCACCCCTACCTCTAGCCCTGCTCCTCCTCTTCTCCCAGAGATGGAGCTGTGGGAGGGAGTGTGTAAGTCCCTCTCCCTCCCCCTCCCCCCCATGCTCCCCAGCACCGGGTTAGCCTGAGTGTCTTTTCCTTTCTTCTTCTCACCTCTGCATGGAGCTGGCCCGAGTCTCTACTTCACCCCGCATGGAGCTGGCCCAAGCCACCCATCTCCAAGTCCCCTTCTTCCCCCTGCAGGGCTGGCCCAGACCCCACCAGTCACCCCTGCACCCCTGCCCCACCCCCTTTATGGCAGAACTGGGCATTTGTCCCATTTACTCTTGCCAAGGGGTGATCAGCTAACAAGAGCAAACTGGATAAATGCTACAGTTTTGCCAAGAAAGTCAGGCTGTCCAGGGCGCAGGCCATGTCTTCACTCTGCCGAAGATCGACGCAGCCACGGTTGATCTTCTGGAGTTTGATTTAGCGAGTCTAGTTAAGACTTGCTCAATCAAACTCAGCGGGCTCCCGCATCAGCAGCTGGTACTCCTGCTTTTGTGAGGAGTAAGGGAAGCCAATGGGAGCGTTTTCTCTCATCAGCCTCCCGCTGGGGGGGACTCTGCCAAGCTTAGCTTAAGGTAAGCTGACTGCACCTACATATTCTATGTAGCTGGAGGTGCGTATCTTAAGCCGAGCTGCTGGGTCTAGTGTAGACCTGGCCTGTAAACTCTTAGTATGAGGGGTGGTGCTCAGTGGAATTACTCAAGAGTAACCAGAATTCCCACTGCTACAATTTTGTTTTTCAGGATCAGGACCATGCGTTCCACTACGGGGTAAACCTCTCTAGTCCAGCACCCTGGGGACCCAACTGATGCTGAACCAGAGAATTTGCCGAACCACAGGAGGTCAATATTGTCCAGCAGCATTGCCAACACTGCCACTGCTTGCTGGAGACAATTAGGGGTAAATTAGAGCTACGTAACAACACAGAACACCAGGAGCCAGGGCTGGTGGCTATAAACCCATTTGAGGGGACCGTAGGAAACTTGGCCACACCCATGATAAGTGGACATCCTGCTAACTAAAATCGTGCCAGACCACGGATGTGCCACAGTACCAACTAGAAAGACGCAACCTGTACTGTAAACATTTTCGCTTCCACGCACACACCTTAAAACCAAAATTATTAGAGGCCTTCAGGGGGCTACTCTCACTGAAATCAGGAGGAGTTCCGGATCCAAATACTTTTTAAAAATTCGCCCTTAGCATATTTCTACCTCATTCCCTGTTGTGTAAAAATACCTGGGATGTGCTGGTGACGTTTTTTCTTGGCGCTCTTTTCTGTTTAACAGCAGCTGAGGGCTGTTGCCGAGAGACTGCTTAGTAACAGGAAACAGTTGGTCTAGTTTAAAGAACAAGCTGTAAAGCAAACAGCTTTTCCTCCTTTTTAAAGCCCCACAGGACAATATTTACTTTTCTAAAATATCATTTTGTCATGGCTTTGGGACTTTGCTTGACAAACTTGGGGGTCTCGGAGCAGTTCAAAGTGGGCTTGACCTATAGTTGAGCATGGAAAATAGGAGCTGCATATAAATAACTAAATTACAAAGGGATCAATTCTCAGTCAACTCATTAGCAATGCTCTGCTTCTTTAAGTGATAACTCCACGTTCTAAGACCCCGGCGTAATTACTTTGCACCAGTCACATTTTACCCTTTGGTTCACAAGTTTCATAAATGAAGGTTAAGTTTGCTTAACCACCCAGGATTTACCAACCATGGTAAAGCATAAAATGTGCACACTTCTCCAGAAACGGTCTTGTTGATTTAGAGACTCCAAGGTTAAATGGTTAGCTCCTGAGTCCAAGTGAGTTTCCCGGGGGAGAACCAGCAGATCTGTCTTGAAACATCATATCCTCATCTAGGTGGGGTTGACTTAACAGGTTGGGAGTTATGATAGCAGTGATTGCTTACGCCAGAATGGAAATCTGGGGTTTAAAGTAAATTACATCCATGAAAGAGATTTCAGAAGCATCTCATTAGGTACTGTCTGCCACTATAAAATCGATCTAACTATAAAATCGATCTCGCTATAAATATGTGTATACATCATTCTATCTAGCTGTGTACATGTGTGTATGTGTGTGTCAAATTAATTTATCATGCATACCTTGTATAAATTAAGATATATATGTGTGTGTGTTATTCTATAAAAATGACATAGTATAAACGATCAATAACTCCATGTGTGTAAATTAAAACTTTCCTTTTTTTTTTAAATCTCTTTAAAACCAGGGGCCCAGATCCTCAGCCAGCATCACGCAACATAGATGTAGGGACATTCAAACCAGCTGCACATCTAGCCCACTGTTTTCTCGGCGAGCACTCTCCATCTTGACGCATTTGAAAGGCTCTCTACGTTCCACATCATGCTACACGGCTACAGCCCTTCCAGCCAAGAATCTTGACACATCTCACAAATATCAGTGAGCTGAACCTCACCACGACCCTGGGAAGTTCCCATGTGTTTATTAATCCCGTTCTAATAAAGGGGGGCTCTGAGTCACAGGGAGTTGAAATGGCTTTCCCAAGGTCACACAGGAAGTCTGTGGCAGAACTGGGAATACAGCCTAGATTTCCTGGCTCGTAGCCCTGTAACTTGACATAAGGCCTTAATTCCCCTCCATGTCTGGAGCCATCTGCTGCTGCATTATTGACGTTTTGTCATAGGTGTGCTTGTTGCGAGAGAAGGCATCCAATGGCTGAATTGGCTCCTAAGCTGGTATCACATTGTCATCTGAACTTCCATCAAATCATGCTGCCTATGAAAGGGAAAGACACAAGCAGCCCCCGCACATAATGGTAACTGTGTGTTTCTACATTAAAGTGTGATAGATTATAGGATCCTGTGGTCTATCAGCTTGTTGGGAAACACACTCACCCTGTCACCCAAAGCAATTTACTTGACTTCTGACAACTCTTTCTCAGTTCCCAGGAGAATGTGCATAACAGCCTATGGTAATTCAAACCGCAATTCCCTTCCCTTGCATTGCTAGAGTGACTTTCAAAGAGTCAAAGGATGAAAGAGTCCAAAATCGCTAGACCTCCTGAGTCTAAAACTTGGCCTGGTCTTGCAATCCTTATTTAGACAAAACGTCCATTGACCTCACTTTTCCTAGAGGCAGGAGCCATCCAGAGGATTCCTGCCTATCTAGTCTTTGGCTAAGATTGCCAGTGAGACTAAAACACTCTTATCCAGTACTAACTACTCTGGGATCACAGCAGTTCCCTTAATCAAAGATCATTAAACGGTTGTCAGAGAGCAACAATTTCCACACTCTCCTGCATGCTGAATGTCATAGAATCATAGAACACTAGGACTGGAAGGGACCTCGCGAGGTCATCAAGTCCAGTCCCCTACCCTTACGGCAGGACCCAGCACCATCTAGACCATCCCTGATAGATGTCTAACTAACTCTCTCTTAAATATCTCCAGTGATGGAGAGTCCACAACCCCCCTAGGCAATTTGTTCCAGTGTTTAACCACCCTGAGAGTTAGGAAGTTTTTCCTAATGTCCAACCTAAACCTCCCTTGCTGCAGTTTAAGCCCATTGCTTCTTGTCGGATCACTGTTGTTATTTGGGCAACCTAGAAGTGAAAGCTTTCCTGATGCATGCAGCCATTCTCCTCAATCCATCTTTAACCAAAAAAAAAAAAAAAAAAATGGCAGTAATTAAAAAGCATTGTATTTCCTGAGAGCTAAAAGACAACTGATGATTCAGTGGACCCTCTGCTGATGTGGTCAGGCATGTGACTCATGACTGTCACATGCTTATAGGAGCGGCTGAGCATTTATAAAACCTTTATTAAGGAAAAATGGAATATAAATTTTGAACAATGGATGTTCAGCGTACTCCATGTTCGAGCTTTTCCTCCAAGAGGTTCTCGGATGCCAAGTTCATTAACAAAAGCTTAATCAAATAAAAAGCGGGAGGGCGGGGGAGTCTCTTCACTGTCTGTTCGCTAGCAGTGGGCATTCCTTAGGCTGCGGTGGCATTGACTTTGCATTGCTCTGCCTAACGCTTCTTTGCCGTCAAAGACCATGGAACTTCTTTCGGGGGTTTCGGTTCCGTTGGCTCGGCACGTTCCGCCGAAGAGGCCCTGAGCTATTTCTGCCACAGTGCCTCTGACAAGGCCACGAGCAGCAGCGCTGGGATTCAGACCGCTTGGCTTGTTGAACTGAGTCAGAAAGAAGAAAACCAGGGGGAGGGTGGAACATGCCGGCTCCAGAGGGAGAATACAGAGACTTCCCTATTTCAGCCAGTGGGTCACATTCTGCCATTAAAGCCATTCTCTATCACTCTTGCACCATCCAAGGACCCAGGCCCTTTTCCATTAAAAGCCATAGGATGCTTTCCATTGACATTGATAGGCATTACCTCTGGGGTACCTAGTGTTAGCCACTGTCGGCAGACAGGCTACTGGGCTAGATGGACCTTTGGTCTGATCCAGTACAACCATTCTTATGTTCTTACATCAGGCTCTAAGGCAGTGGTCACCAACCAGTAGATCGGGATCTACTGGTAGATCTTGGAGCCTTTGACAGATGATCCTGACTGGTTTGGCCAAGAGGCTATCAAGTGCCGGCTCTTCATCTGCCCCTCTCAGCACTGCTGTGCTGCTCCTGCTCTCTGCTTGGAGCTGCTCTCCACACCGGGAGCCTCCTGCTTGCTGTGCAGGGCATGGGAAGAAGAGGAGGGGGTGCTGATGTCAGGGTGCCCCTTCTCCTAACCTGTACCCCATCTCCACAGAGCAGGGGGGGTACGGATGGAGAGAGTTTGTTGGCCGTTTTTGGGAGTGATGCAGGGCCAGAGCAGGGGCTGCCAGTTTAAAACAAATAAAAGGAAGTTCTTCTTCACACAGCACATGGTCAACCTGTGGAACTCCTTGCCTGAGGAGGTTGTGAAGGCTAGGACTATAACAGGGTTTAAAAAAAAGCGAGATAAATTCGTGGCGGTTAAGTCCATTAATGGCTATTCGCCAGGATGGGTAAGGAATGGTGTCCCTAGCCTCTGTGTGTCAGAGGTTGGAGATGGATGGCAGGAGAGAGATCACTTGATCAGTACCTGTTGTGTTCACTCCCTGTGGGGCACCTGGCATTGGCCACTGTCGGCAGACGGGGTACTGGGCTAGATGGAACTTTGGTCTGACCCGGTACGGCCATTCTTCTCTTCTCATGTTCACACCACCCAGAAGCCACCTGTGGTAAGTGGTGCCCAGCTGAAGCCCACATTCCGACCCCCTGACCCAGTCCTGAACTCCTCCTGCACTCCAAACCCCTGGCCTAGTCCTGAGTCTCCCTGCACCCAAACTCCCTCCCAGAGCCTGCACTCCCTCCTACACTGCAACTCCCTGCCCCAGGCTCAGCTCAGAGCCCTATCACACTCCAAATCCTTTAGCCCAAGACCAGAGCCTGTATCCCCCTTCCCTGCCCTCCAATCCTCTGCCCCCAGCCTAATAAAAGTGAATGAGGATGGGGGAGGGAGGATGGAGTGAGCAGGGGCGGGGCCTTGGAGAAAGGGAGGGAAGGAGGCAGAGCAAGGGTATTTGGGTATGAGGTAGATCCTGGATTGTGCTTAAATTCAAAAAGTGCTCTCATGCTTAAGAAGGTTGGAGACCCCTGCTCTAATGAAACCCCTCGCCAGAGAAATGGATTGCTCTTTGAAAACAGGGAGACCCATAAAGCCACACTACCAGCATCTTCAACATTGTGGTTCCAGGGGTAGCACGGTACGTAGTGATTGCTTTATTCAGCCTCACACCACCTCTACACAGAACACCGGATTTAAAATAAACCCATCAGGGCTGGGATGAAGCAGTTATGAATGAAGCACAGGGTGTTCCCCAGGAATTAGACACATTGAAGGATTGCCCCAAGCTATGTAATCCTCAGGAAATGCTCCATGCTGAGGATGCTAATGTATGTGTTGCAAAATTCCCAGCTGGTTAAATGCTTTCCTCCTGTTAAAATTCTCCCTGTCCATCTGGGCATGGCATTTTCCTTCATTTAGGGTATGTCTAGACTGCATCCCTCTGTCAGCAGAGGGATGCAGATTAGGCAGGTCGACATTGCAAATGAGGCAGGGATTTAAATATCCCGTGCCTAATTTGCATAAAAATGGCCACCACGTTTTGCCGACTCAGCAAAAAGTGGCAGTCTAGAGCGGGATCTGTCGAGAAAGAAAGCCTTTTCGACAGCTCCTGTAAACCTCTTTGCAGGAGACATAAGAGATCTGTCGAAAAAGTCTCTAGACTGTCATTTTTTGCCGACAAAGTGTTGCGTCGCAAAACGCGGTGGCCATTTTTATGCAAATTAGGCACAGGATATTTAAATCCCTGCCTCATTTGCAAGGTCGACCTGCCTAAACTGCATCCCTTTCTGCCCAGTACCATCATATTTCTGAATAGTGTTGAACACAGGCCCTTGAATTTGGCCTGTCTGAGGGACGGATTTCATACCCATTGGTAGTGTATCCATTCCACTGCATGCTTTGCCATGGGCTTCCTTGGGCATGAAACTGGGAATTTAATTCTCTGTTATTGCAGGCCACATTGTTTCGATCATAGCATTCCATTCCATTTATAGTTCAACCCCTCTTCTTGTTTCTTACCTGATTGAATTGACAAATCAGCAGGTGACGAAGAAGATTTGATGATCCATGTGTTAAGAATCCAACATGCATCCCACAACAATGAGTCAATCAGTGCCAATATGTGTGGATCAGAGAGCTGGTCGTGTTATTCATTACAGATGACTCACTGGCGTAATTTAATCTTTGCTTATTCTTGAATCTTTGACATTCTTCAGATACTTTGTTATTCCCAAGTAGAACACAAAAACACAAGGGGAACAAAGCCATGAAAACACGATTGTCCTTTTTTCCTGGGGTTTTTTTTTTTTTGCTTACTTTTTTTAATATCTATGTACAAATTCAAAATTTAAAAAAAATGTTGAGCAGCTTACAACCAGCTGAAAAAAGTGAGTGGATTTTAAACGTCACTGACATTTATTTCTAATGTTTTCATCAAAATTGCAATTTTATTTAAAAAATGCTGTGGGTGAATACTCAAGCTATGGTTTGAATAAGCAATCTTCAGCCTATGAGTGGTTTACAAAAGCTGTTCACATTTGGGAGGGGGCATTTGAGCGCTCTGTGTGACATTTGAGTCATATGGTCTCCTTTCTGCTTCTTGATTGGATGATGCAAACATTTTAAACAGGAGAATAAGGAAGAAGTGGCTAAAAAGATGATCCAGAAGAACAGAGACTATCGAACAGCAAACACCTTCTTTGTATGCAAAAATGAGTATTTGCATAAAGGAAAGAAGGTTCCAAAATTGTGAGCAAAATTAACTTCCAGCCATTGTAGGGACCTTAGATGTTGGTACACCCTGGGTCTTTCTCGTCTCTGGAGTTGGTAAAAAAAATCACCATTTTAATACTAGCTGTACAAGCACAGCCAGGCCAATTTATAACACTCATTATGGGGTTGGAACAAGAGCTCCAACACAGCTGTTTTTTATGAATAGACAGGCCCTTCAACAGCAGATCCAGCAACTCGTGGGTCCTCAGTTAATTGTGCTATTGGGCTGTAGGCCAAGTAAGTACTGAATGATGCCTCTTCCTCTCTACCAACTTCACATGGCCCCTAGAACTGAGCCCCCTCCCCTCTTTTCCCCCAAAGAATTGGTGAGATGGAATGAATCTGGAACGGGTGCCCGCGGTTTTCCACAGTCATCGCCCACTGTTATCCCCAACGAGCTCTGAGTCAGCATGAAGCCATGGAGATCCCACGCCCTGTGACAGCAGAACACAAGCAGAAGCCAGCATCCCAGCAATGTGGCCTAGAAGGCAGAGCAATAGATGTGGACTCAGTAAAAAGAGAAGGTTCTGTTCTTGGCTCCAGCCCTCTTGAGTGAGCCACTTCGCCCTCTAAAAGGGAGGTCATCATACTCCATTGAGATCTGCTAGTGGAAAGAGCTAGGTGGTATTTTCACTCTTCTCTTGATAGGAAGGAGTCCCACGTGCCTGAAGCAGCATCTGAAGGCTTGTCTCCACTAGGCCAGGGACCTACGCTGAAGCAATCAATCCACTGGCCATCACTTTGTAAGTCTGTTTAGACATGCTAAATCAATCTCCAAACACTTTCCTATCAATGCTGGTACTCCACCAGAACTAGAAGAGTATCTTGTGTCGACAGGATAGCAGCCCCCGATGACCTTACCGCATGCAAGATGCCGCGGTAACAACATCAACTTCAACTATGCTATTTGAATAGCTAAAGTGATGCCGATTAGATTGACTTTGCGGGTTAGTGTAGACTAGACCTCAGGTCAGATCTACCCTAGACCTGAAAGGTCAGGTTAAGGTACACAACTCTAGCTATGTATTTTACGTAGATGGAGTCAACTTATCAACTTAAGCTTGGTGCCATCTTTACAGAGGGAGGCCAATGAGAGCAAATGCTCCCTTCAGCTTCCCTTACTTTTCGCAACTATGAGGAACACCAGCACTGACTGGAGCTGCCCTCAGTGTTTGATTCAGAGGATCTTAACTAGACCAGCTGAATCAAATACCAGAAGATCGATCTCTGGCACAGTAAGTATAGTAGTAGCCTTTGTGACTCTTTTTCTGAGTGCAAGGAATAGGGGAGCAGATGCCATGGTCCATCTCTTTAGCCTTGAACTGTACCCCTGGGCCCAGTGAGCCCCTGTGAAGGGCATGTAATAATAAGTACAAGATGTCTTTTGTAATCCCTTCCTTCGCTGCATGAAAATACATGCCTGCCAAATGGGTAACTACACAATGTCCAATATTCTGCAGATAGATTCTGAGTTATGACTCCTTTGGGGATGGGTAAATGTCAGAAGGCAACAGCGACAGCCTGCTCTGTCAAAGAGCTGAACAGGATCTAGTACGAACCCTTTTTAAAAGGACAAGTCAAAGGTTGGCTCAACTTTCTTGTTTCCCTCTCTAGTTTGTTTCTGATTATTTTGCAGCAGCTTCCAGAAAAAAAATGGGGAAAAAAAGCATCAGGTTTTGCTGGGGCAGGTTTTACTTTAAAAAGTAAAAAGTCAACTAAGTTAATAGGCCAAACCAGTTGAGTATGAATCATTTTCAGTACGAACTAACAACCACAAAGGACAGGAGACTAGATTTATGTTCAGGACACAAGGCAGGGAGGAGATTATAAAATAAGCCATGGATTCAATTTTTTTTAGACATATAATATTATCCATGATTAGAAGCGTAATCATGAACATTTCACCTTGAAGTTGTAAAATGACCCCTAGGAGGCACCCAAACAATAAAGAAAGTTCTTTAGTGACCAGCAACTGGAGAGTGTGAAATCAAAAGATTTTATTGTAAAACTTGTGCAGAGAATAATACATGTGCTTTTATGGCTTGATCATTTTTCTTTAAAGCTATGAGGGTTTTTCTATTGACTGTATTGGGAATAGGAGGAAGGCTTTAGTAAAGGTCTCCACTCGTGTCTTGAAAAATTCTTCTTTTCTTCCAAGTTCTGCAACCTGATCATATATTTCAGTGCATATTTATCTGCCATCACTTAGTATTTGCTTATCAGTAGATGTCTATATAATATACTGTATTAAAGTCAATTAGAAACCACCCATTAAAATCAGTGGGACCAGAATTTAATAAGAACACTTAAATTTTACTGCAAGATAAACCCTGCAGGCTTTACTCTGGCCTCATTCTAGAATTATTCCAATTTAGTAAAGTAATTATGGTAAAGAGCCACTGCAATTAGTGGGACTTATGTGCATGCTGAAGTTAAGCACTCACTTAAATGCTTTTCTAAATAAGGACTTTTTTTCTGAATTGGGGCATATGGAATAGAATTTTTAAAGAATGTACGTGGTCTGAAGATACAAAAAAGTGTACAGTGGGATTTTCAAAATCATGTATGATACTTAAGGAGAGTCCACACTACCAATCCCATTATTTCGAAATAACGGGCTGGTTATTTAGAAATCAATATTCCTGCTTTCCTCAGGGAATAACACTTATTTCAAAATAGTTATTTCAAAATAGCGGTCATGTGGATGCTCCGTTGCTGCAATTTCGAAAAAAACTACTCCCCAGAGTAATTCTAACTAATTACTCCCCAGTACTTCCTGGGGCTCTAAGTCGAGATAGTGCATCCACAATAAGGGAGCCTGCCTCAGACTAATTTTGAGAGTCTCCCATAGAGTGGACATGGGGGACATGCTATTTCGATTTTGTTATTTTGGGAGTTATTATTTCAAATTTAGTTATTTCAAAATAATTTCCTAGTGAAGACATGTCCTTATATACTATAGAGCCTCAGAGATTATAATGGAACACCAAATATTCCAATTTATGTATGTTTCTTTTGTTCTGTAGCAAACAAACTGAGGAACATCAGCTCTATGTTTACTGCCTGTCCCCAGTCTTAATATTAATTGTACAGGCTTTGAAAATCTGTATGAAACCATCTGCCTTTAACATTTAGCTGCATTTAAGCTTTGCTTCACTTCATTTTGCTTTTCCAAGAAACCAAACAGAAAGCAGAGGGTTCTTTCACTTAGTTACTTTATAAGGTGTTATTTCATTAATTAATTTCCAAATTGAGCTAAATAGGCAAATCACTGAAAATTCTGTTGTTGTTGTTTTTTTTCCTGATTCTATTGCAGCTACTGTAAAAATCAATGCAATATTCAGAAGGGAAGAAAACTATGATTATTTGACTATATTTTTAAATGCATATTGCATGATTCAAAATGCTATTTATAACTAGATTAAACATTTCAATCACCCTTTATTTTTCTTCATTCAATATTGTTTGTTAGAAATGCAAAAAAAAAAGTCATTTTTCCCTTATGAATGTCAATTACAATGTTATCTTAAAACAAGAATATTCACATTTTTGCCAGTTGTTGTCCTCTGAAAAACCTGAAATATGCATCAGATAAAACAGTGAACCCTCCCTCTAAATTTGGACTTTAAAAGTTCATAGCCAAAAGAAAGAGTAATTGGTTTTCTTTTATATTTAACCAGAGTATACATATCAATAAAGCATTTAATGATGCCATTGAAAAACAAAACTGTAATGCTACCACTAAATGATTTTAAATATTTTTTTAAATTGGTAACAGACTTTCAGTTTCCTGAGTAAACGGTTTCTGATGAGAGTATGTCTGTAAACATCTTGATACCAAATGGGCACTCCAGTTTATTCTAGTACATCATAATGGAAATAGTATCATATATTTCAACTAGCGGTGGCCACACAATTGCTATGAGAAAGAAACTAGCAAGCTTTAGCACAAAGGGTTCAGAAATGTCATTGTCTTTCTTCTCATGAGCCTTCTTTAAGCCCTCTGGCTTACATATCTCTCCTGATTTTCCAAATTCTTCTGCCATACAGGATGTGCTGTGAAATGCATTGCATACCATGCTTTGGATAGGTTTTATCTCCAGGCAAAAATAAAATGACCCTAAGTTACCAGCAGCTGAAATCCAACATAGGTTTCCAAGAATTGTATGTGTATCTGGGAACTTTGGGAGGAATAGGCCAGTTGTTTACTTCTTCATGTAACACACAGTCAACCTGTGGAACTCCTTGCCAGAAGATGTTGTAAATCCCAGGACCTTAACAAGGTTTAAAAAAAAAAGCTAGGTAAATTCATGGAGGATAGGTCCATCCATGACTATTGGCCAGGATGAGTAGGGATGGTGTCCTCAGCCTCTGTTTGGCAGGGGCTGGAAATTGGTGATAGCCTAGGATTGATGACTCCCTGTTCTGTTCACTCTTTCTGGGGCATTTGATCTTAGCCAAAAGGCCGAGAAGCGATACAAGCATGTTTTTTTCTAAATGGGTTATAAATATTAATCAATAGGAGGGGGAAATGCTCTATAAATATTCCTAACAAAACAGCAGCTCCCTACCAACCTATGAGGGACTGTTTTAAAGAGGATGCTGATCAATTATTCTCCAGGGCCTCTGAAGGTAGGACAAGATATAATCGGCTTAATTTTGCAGCAAGGGAAATTTAGATCAGATATTAGGGAAAACATCCTAACTCTAAGGATAATTGAGCACTGGCACTGGTTGTCAAGGGAGAATGTGGAATCCCTGTCATTGGAGGGTTTTTTAAGGCACCGGCTGGATGGACAGCTGTCTGGGATGGTTTCTAGTTGGTTCTGCCTCATCGCTGGGGTCTGGCCATGATGATTTCTCAAGGTCCCTTGGTCCAGCCTTAGACTCTCTCAAAGTTCGGTATCTAAACATTTTACCCTGGTTAAGTATAACAGATAAGCCAGAAAACAGCCCACCATATGTGTCCCCTCTCTGTGTCCTGGCCTCCTCCCATTTAATATTTCAGTGGCTGGGGTGCAGATCACTGTGTGTGTGCAGTTTATTGCCTGGTTCAGGTGCGGCTAGGTAAGGTCAAGGACAGCCAGGGGCCCTTGAAATGCTACAGGGGAGGAAGTGCAAGGTGTGGGGTTGTAAAGGCTTTATTTGAACAGGTTAGTTGTGCCCTGGGGCAGGAAGCTGGGTTGTTTTCAATCAACTCACCTAGATTGCAAGAGCAGAGACAGCAAATCCTGCCTGGCCTTGACTGGGGGGGAGGAGGGAGACTTCGTTTTAAGCCTCGCTAATGGAGAAGGAAAGGGGGGGGGGGAGAGCTAGGAGCACCCATCAGAAAGTGCCTTCTCCTCCACAGGCAGCTCCAAGGGTAAAAGGGAAGGGTGGGTGCCAGTGGTTTGAAAACATTTCGCCTCCCTCTGTTATTCAGGAGGTGGAAGGGGTGCTGCTGGTCATGGATCTATCACAGTTCTCACACACACAGTTCACACACGCTCTTGCCCCGGGTTTGAAAGGGTAAGTGAGGACACCCGCCGGGGCTGGGGAGATGGAGATGGAGACAGTCACAGACTTCATAAAGCCTCGCCCCTGCCCACGGAAGTCAACGAAGAGACGCCCACGGATTTCTGTGCTGTTTGGATCAGGCCCCGAATAAAGAGCTAGCTGGCTCCCTTGCCCATCACCGTGGTAGCGGAACACCGGGCACAGCTGATTCAGCCACCCTTGTTCAACGCAGAACAGCGCTCCCGCCTGATTTCATTCACCCATTCAACATAGGACACCGCTCTCAGCTGACTCATTCACCCCTATGGCACACAGAACACAGCTCTCAGCTGACTCATTCACCCCTATGGAACACAGAACGCCGCTCTCAGCTGACTCATTCTCCCCTATGGAACACAGAACGCCGCTCTCAGCTGACTCATTCACCCCTAAGGAACACAGAACACAGCTCTCAGCTGACTCATTCTCCCCTATGGAACACAGAACGCCGCTCTCAGCTGACTCATTCACCCCTATGGAACACAGAACGCCGCTCTCAGCTGACTCATTCACCCCTAAGGAACACAGAGCGCCGCTCTCCCAAGCACCACGCTTGTCAAAAAACCACCATCCCTAAAACACAAGACTGCTGCCTTGCAAAAATATTGAGGCGCGATCATTTTATTTTTCCCTCGCCTGTTCCCCGTCAGCCCAACCGCGTGTCCGAATTTAGGGGGCGGAGGGAAGGGTGCCCCCCAGAGCTCTCTGCCTGGAAGCCAATATTTTGCTTGGGCCACTAACAGCGGCTGATAGTTTGTCCTCATCACAGGCGGGGCGGCTAAACGAGGGAGAGCTTCGCCCTGTGGCTGCCCCGGAGAGCCCGGGAGTGGAGGGGCCCGGGACCATTCGTTTCCCACTTCAAGCGTGCCAGCCGCCGCCAGCCAGAACTATGCCGTGTAGAGTTGCCAACTCTCCAAACCAGACGGACGAGAAGCCATTGTCCGGTCCGGGAGAGTTGGCACGCTGTGATATTGGGCATGGTCGCCGCATGGCGTTGGGAGTTTGGGATCCATTTAAAAGCAGGAGCAGAAAATTGCCCTATTGCTGTCACATCCTTCATTAACCTCCCAGGTTTGTGTGCTAGCAAGCCACTGGCTGCTTACTCTGTTCCCAAGCATATGGCTGTGTAATTAAAGACAGGCTTCCGGTTTCAATATTAGTTCGAAATAGCTGCCTGCTGTGTAGATGCGGACTAAGTTATTTTAAAATAACACTAGCTATTTTGAAATAATGTTGCTGTGCAACAAACCCCAGAGGATCTGTGCAGTGACATTCGTTTAACTGAGGGGGGGGGGGAGAGGGAGGAGTTATCCATCCTTAAACTGCTTCTTGGTGCTTGGCACCCAGCAATGTGAATAAAAGCATTTGGGAAAGCGTATGGAGTCTGCTGCGCCATGTGGTACCTGTCCTAGCAGTTAGGTATTGAAACGGCAGCAAAATCCGTTCTCTATTCAGTGCGAACCGCTCTTCAACATCACTGGATTTTTGTGCGCAAAACCAACACACCTTCAATGGCAACTGACTGTTAGGTGACTATCTTTGACCCTAATCCAATTCTTAATGTTTTAGCTAGTGGCTGGTTATACAGGAGGGTTTCCCTTTCTTTCCACGCACTATATTATTCAGTGGATCTTTTTCTTCTTCTTCTTCGGGGATTAAGCATCTCACAATCGTCTGTCTTCTGCTTCCAACGCGGCAACTAAAATATGAAAAGCAACAGAATTGTTTTAGCCTATTTCGAGGGATGGTCCTGCAGTCCTTACTCAGACAAAACTCCAGTTATTTGCGAGATTTGCGCTACACAATCAGCTCCTTTTGCACGAATGGAACGGTGATTTTTTTGGTCCGGCTTTTCTGGCATTTGATCCCTTTTCTTTAAACACACACACACACACACACACACACACACACACACACACCTCAACATATAACGACAACTTCTTGTGACCCATTCCGACACGTTGCAGTTTCTGCAAAAGTTATAGCAGAAGTTCTGCAAAATTCTAGCCACCTATTAAGAAAAAAATTAAACCATCCCTGCCTTTAACTCTAATTTAACAATCCTCCCCCACGCTCATGCTCGAAGCCCGCACTGCATTGGAGAATTACAAATATCGCGGTGGGTAGCGTTGCAGTCATGAAACCAGGATCAATAACAGCATTGGAAAGCGAAGCCGAGGAAGTGGGTCTGGCCCACGAAAGCTCATCATCTAATAAACCATCTTGTTAGTCTTTAAAGTGCTACATAGTCCTGTATTTTGAAAAGCAGCGTGTGACAAGCACTTTGCTTTGCACACCATAGGGGGCGCGATGGGATTGTGCCTGCTCTTGAAAACGGTTCAGTCTGGTCTGGGTTTTGAAGGCTGTGGACAGAATGGAGAAAAGATCTGGAAGTGTTGGAATGCAAAAATACAACCAGTTCACCAAGGAGGCTGTTGGGTGAAGTGCTCGTTCAGGGAAGAGGCTTCGCTTTGAAAGCTGTAAGTGGCGTAGGGGTTTTCTGAGCTTTATCTGGAGAACCTATATTTAAACACACACACACACAAAATTCTACAGAGGGGCTTTTAAGAAAAAGTGCAGGGAAAAAATCACGCCTTTTACTTTTCGAACTGATCTGACAGCTGACTGAACAATTGGGAGGGGGTAAAACTACCCTTTGTACAAATAAACAAACAAAGATTCACCTGGGGAATTTTGCCTCGAGGGACAAGTTCTTTCTGTTGCATCCCTGGTTGTTTATGAGGGCTTATCCCTGAAATATTAAGGGATAGGTGCCAATAAACTGTAGATTCATACCAGCATTGATCAAAGATCTGGTATTTACATGAGAATTCATATAGCATTAACTTTAGCCATATCTTTAACTAACGCTTCCTATTACTTTCTGGCATCTTCCTCCTCCAATCAGTAGAGATGATTTTAAGCAAACAGCCTTGCCCAGGGCCCTGCGAAATGACAGGATGAAAAGCCAAAGATTTATTGTCCTTCATCAACAGATCGTTTAGGTCATTACAAGCCCATTAGGGAGAGACAGTAAAGGCTGACTGCGAACCAGGGAGTTCTCCACGTGGTCCTCTGGTGAAGAGTTTCTCAACCTTTTTTTATAACGTACCCTTTTTCCCCCCCAAAAAAATTATAAGTACCCCCAGTACCTACAGTTTTCACACACAACATTTTTTCTACCATTGCAACACATTTGTTTAAACAACTTAATCGTAGTGGGCGGGGATGAACTTTTTTGGTGTAAAAATACAAAAAATAATAAAGCGCTGTAAAACTTAAAACAACAATTCAGTTTTCTCCAAATTTCAGTTGTGTTGAGGAACTCTCCAGACTTCTCTTGAGTACCACTAAGAGTACTCCTACCACTGATTGTTAAACACTTTCAAGTTAAGACCTGCAGTGTAGATGCACCCAAAGTGACTCAAAACCAAGCAGATCTTAGAGAGTTTCTGGCTGTGTCTACAGAGAGATGTAGATTAGGCATGTTGAAATTGCTAATGAAGCAGGGATTTAAA
>JANRFK010004893.1:55754342-55768475 GCA_030068395.1 Apalone spinifera
ACTGGTCGAGGCCTCGCGATCGACCAGTAGCTCGCGATCGACCTGTTGGTGACCCCGGTTCTAGACTAACAAAGTATTGGAGCATAAGCTTTCGTGGGCAAAGATCCACTTCGTCAGATTTCGGATGAGGATCAACTTTATTATTAATTAGCAGAGGGGTAGCCCTGTTTGTGTGGCTTTTGCAGATCCCGACTGATGCCGGTAGCACCTTACAGACTAACAAACGTGTTGGAGCATAAGCTTTCGTGGGCAAAGATCTACTTCGTCAGATGCGTGTCTGACCAAGTGGGTCTTTGCCCACGAAAGCTTATGCTCCAATACATCTGTTCGTCCATAAGGTGCTACAGGACTCCTTGTCCTTTATCATTAATTGTTATTGTCTGATGGCATTTATTTATTTTATTAATAACCGCCGTCACCATGTTATGTCTTGCGGATCAGGACGGGTACCACGGGGCCTCTAGGTTTCCTGGTGGTGGGTTTTTTTCAGAAAGTCACTGGCGGCGGGTGGGCGCTCCGCCTGGCTGCAGGACTTATCAATACCAACGCTAGTCAGAAAAGCGG
This sequence comes from Apalone spinifera, assembly GCA_030068395.1. Taxonomy (NCBI): domain Eukaryota; kingdom Metazoa; phylum Chordata; order Testudines; family Trionychidae; genus Apalone; species Apalone spinifera. Next base: position 55,754,907 of record JANRFK010004893.1, read on the forward strand.
AATAGCCGGCTCGCTACTTTCTGCGGAAAGGACACGCGAGAGGGGCCCAAGATGTCTGGGGAAAGGTTTGACCATCATTGACCATTGTTGTTCAATGATGCAGCGTGGAACAACACCCCTCCCCCAAATAACTCCCTAAACCTCAATTCAAACAAGAAAGTGGGGCACTCAGTGAATGACACTGGCTTGGTTTAAAAGCGGCCCATATGTGCGCAAATGCGTTCCAAATGATCCCGTTAAACGCCATGTGTTGTGCCAAGGGCGGGGGCCAGGGGGAGGCAAGGAACCAAGCTGCCGATTGCATCTCCGGGTTTTCCTGGGCTGGGGGCTGCCGTGTGACGCCGCCTTTCTGCCTGGGGGAGGCCGACGCGTGGGGTCCTGGGTCGAAGCTGCTAATTGAACCGCTTCACAGTCCCCGCGCGGCAGCGCCTTGGCCAAAAATTAACTCGTCGCTGCTCCGGCGCGCCCCTGGGGGACCACACACAAGCACCGCACAAAGCTTTTGTGTGTCAGCAAAGGGGACGCACAATGGAAGGGGCGAAAGGGAAGGGGGGCGATTTGGTAAAGACATCGGGCAAGGTACGTCTAGAGCAAGGGAGGGCAACCGGTTCCCAAGCGGAGATCAAAAGTTGGGCTTTTGGTGGGAGCCGCCGAACAAACCGGAGGCTATAATGAGCTGGAAACCCAGCTCCGGAAAGCCCCAGTCTCCATACACGTCTGGCACCTTAAAGACGAACCGATTGATTTGGGTAGGCGCCCAGTACATTTATACCTGCCTCTGTAACTTCCACTCCATGCATCTAGCAAACGTGGGGGTTTGCCCAGGAAAGTTTCTGCCCAATGGGCTTAAAGTTGCCACCTGACTCCTTGTGTTTTTTGTGGGTACAGGCTGACATCCCCCTGATACCTATAATACACCCCAGGATCCATCAGACATACAGTAGCCATAGTAAGAAAGGGGATAAATTGTGTGCATTAGGGACAACACACACATGTACACCTCCATCCCTTGAAAACACACCACCTCTTATGTACATGGATGCATCTCTCTCAGGCCTGTAGTACACACAAATACAGACTGCAAGTGTGTTCATTCTCTCTGTGAGTGTGTGTATTATACACCTAGTCCTGTAGATATAATTCACTCCCACAACAAACAAGGTGGGCCAGGTAATATCTTCCATTGGACAGATTTCTGTTGGGAAAGAGACAAGCTTTGGAAATCTGGGCAGAAGAGCTCTCTGGAGCTGGGAAGCTTGTTTTCTCTTTACCCAACAGAAGTTGGTCCTATGAATGATCAGGTATCACCTGCTTTGTCTCTCTATTACCCTGGCACCAAAAGCGCCACAATTACACTGCACCCAACAACGCAGAACACATAGGCAACCACAGAAGTGTATGGGAGACAGCTGCATTTTATACAAACTGCACTGCAGCCTACTGAAATAGATGGCTTGGGCAGAAAAAAATAGGAAATCAGGGAGTAAAACAGATTTTCAAAGTAGTGTAAAAATGAGAGATCTGCACACTATCCGTCCTCCCTGATCCGTCTGTCTTGCAGCTATTTCTTATGGCATTTTTTTCAGTAAAGATGACAGGGAACAGTTATTCCAACATGGGATGTATTGGTTGCTTTCACAGAAAAAAAAGGCTCCAGATTGCTATTATGTTTATGGATATTCACAATGCTCTTGGATGAGCAAAGTATGGGTGTGAGGAGATAGATTGCTGGAGGAAGTGAAGCAGCATTCACTGCCAGAGCCTAACAAGGCACAGAGCACTGATCCTTTGCACTCTCTGGCTAAGAGTGGCATTCAGTTTTAGATCCAAAATCATTGGGGGAGAGGGAATAGAATTCTCACTACCCTAATTTTGTGTTTGAGTAATATATGCCCAAGTTATAAAACTAGGGGAAAATTCTTACCTGACACAGGCTGAGCTATAACAAGGGCAAACCCCCGATTCTTCAGCTAAAATACTGTCATGGCAATTGGTTTCTTTCAACAAAATTGTCTCTACTAGGAAAATTAATGGAGACATCAGATGGTCCATAGAAATCCTGTGCTCTAGCAGATAGGCCATCATGTTAGGTGTCTGTCTTATATTATTTCATCTTTTAGAACATAAGAATAGTCACACTGAGTAAGACCAGAGATCATCTAGCTCAGGATCCTGTCTTCTGACAGTGGCCAATGCTAGGTGCTCCCAGAGGGAATAAACAGAATAGGGAATCATCAAGCAATCCCTCTCCCATCACCCATTCCCAATCTCTGATAGAGGCTAAGGACAACATTCCTACCCATCCTAGCTAATAGTCATTGATGGACATTTCCTCCATCAATATATTTATCTTTTTTTATCCCTGTTAAAGTCCTGGCCTTTATAACATCCTCTGGCAAGGAGTTCCACAGGTTAACTGTGTATTTCATGAATAAATACATCCTTTTTTTTTGTTGGTTTGTTAAAACCTGCTACTTAGTATTTTCATTTGGTGACCCCTAGTTCTTATGTTATGGGAACAAGTAAATAACTTTTCCCTATTCACTTTCTCCATCTTTTATCTATGGTTACCTGCACAAGCACGTTGATCTCAATCAACCCAACTGATTGAGCCTACAGCTTAATCCACAATCAACACATTTTTTAACCTACTTCCATCAGTCACTCTCTTGTCTCCCCTATGTTAGTTATCTACAGGGACATATCTATTTCAGAAAAAATAATGGCATATGTTACTATTTATGAAGACATATTCCAATGGGGGTAGCTGTTAGGGAGGAAGGGATAGAAAAGAAAGAAAAGGAGGTCAATTAATGCATGATTAGCAATGATTTTAATTAAATCACCTGCTGGAGATGGCATGCTGTATTTGTGTGGGGGTGGCATTCAATGAGTGCTCCTGAAAGCAGCCAATCAGAGAGACTCGGAGTCTTGTCTCACAGATCAGCTGGGCAGCTTTCCCTACCTTGCCTTATAAAAATACCCCAGCCCATGTTCCATGCTCATTCAGTCTCTGTTAAGACCTCAAATATCAATAGTCAATCAGCGCTGTTTTTTAAATGACATTTTTGGTGGCGAAAGGAAAATGTTTTGTCCAAACGTGTTCAGATATTGATACTCACCATGGAAACTGATCCAAATTCATTGTAGTTGGCTAATAAAACGTGAATAGATCTATATGGGGAATTGATCTATATTTATCTACACTGTATAAAGGTGACTTGATCTATATGTATCCGCATTGTATAAATGTGACTTGATCTATATGTATCTACATTGGCAAAGATTTCTGACAGTTGAAGGTTCTTTACTTTACCAAAGGCACAATAAGGTCCAAAGGCTGGGAGTTAAAATTAAAATTCAAGCAGGAAACAAGGTGCACATTTTTTAACCAGGATGGAAATTAACCGCTGAACAGCTGTCCAAGGAGTGTGTTGCATGATTAATCTCTGGGGGTCTTTAAGGGCATGTCTACCCGGGAAAATAGTTTTGAAATAACTACATTTGAAGTAATTCCTGAAATACCAAAATTGAACTAGCATGTCCCCTCTACAGGAAAGCCTCAAAATTTAGTCGGGAGCAGGCTCCATTCTTGTGGACGTGCTACTTGACTTAGAGCTCCAGGAAGCACTGTGGAGTAAATACTTTGAATGACTCTGGGGAGGAGCTATTTCAAAATAGCAGGAGCAGCGCATCCACACAAACGCTATTTCAAAATAACTATTTCAAAATAAGCATTATTCCCTGAGGAAAGCAGGAGTACCGATTTCGAAATAACCAGCCCATTGTTTTGAAATAATAGGCTTAGTAGTGTCGACGCTCCACTTATTATTTCGAAATAAGGGGGGTTATTTCAAAATAACTTCCTAGTGTAGATCAGGGCAAAGTCACAATTCAGGGCCTTTCTAAAATACCTGCTTTAGGTCAGCCACAAGTTAGTGGACTTGATGTAGCGATGATTGAATGGAACTCTATATGGCCTGTGCTATGCAAGAAGTCAGACTAATCACAATAATCCTTACTGGATTTATAAATTCAATACAAAGAATCCCATTGGTTTCAGTGATCTTTTGATCAGTATTCCCCCAGTTCCCGAATATCTGCTTTGATTGATACACATGATCTGTTTCTCCATATAGTACTACATGCCATTGCTTGTGTGATAGATGGTAGGGACATTTTTCTAGACATTTTCTAGACATTTTTCTACCCTTTTCTAGACATTCCAGCATTCAGTAACTAAAGGGTTAATCCAGGAGGTGTTAGCAGGGATCCAGGAGAGCTTATGGTAAGAGGGTGAGAGATTTTAAATGAAACAATATTTGCCTGCTTTAATTTTATGCCAAGCTTGTTCTCCACTTTGGAACTTTGAGTGCAGAAGGTGAGAGCTAGCAAGGGACCTTAAAATACCCTGCAACTAAAGGCTTTTGTTTTAAATATATCTCCCCAAGGTTACAGACTTTCTGAACTTGGTTGCTATGCTGCCACCACCCAAATGAAAAAAAACCCACCCTTTTTGAACCCATGAAGATGCATTTGGGTTTTTTTTTTTCTGTGGGTTACCCCAAACTCTTAACTCTTCCTTAGAAGAGAGCTTGACAACAATCTATACTTTCTTAATAGTAGAGCTTCGGGTTTAGGCATGTGCACACAAAATCTCCTGCTTCCCTTCAGAGGAATCAGATCATAGTCTTAAAAAAAGGTGATTTTATTAATGAAACAAAACAAAAAAGAAACATACTTGGTAAAGCATACTTGGTTGCTAGGTGTTACAGAGCAACAACAACAAAAAGATTAAAGCACAGAGATTTGCTTCCCTGGGATTCAGTTTTAGTCATAAGTACAGGAGGGTTTTACATTTGCACAGAGAAGTTCCACAAACTAAGAAATAAAGAAAATAACCTGACTGCTTCTAACTACACATCCCCTCTTCACTTACATATCCTTTGTTCCAGGGTTCACTCTTTCCTTAGGCATGGACATTGCTAAGAAAAACATGCCTTTATTCCTAGTTCAGACCCTTTTTCTCTCCTCAGCACAGCATGGGTCTTCTTTCAGCACTGGATGGATAGTTGAAAAGTCATAACGTTTAGGCTAAACTGAAGGCAACACTCTGCAATTTCCTTGTCAAGAACACTGACGTCTGTAAAGGCTTCCTGGAAGTCAAGCCTTCCCTGCAGTGCTTTTGCACTTTTAGCCCTATCAGCAGGTTAAACAAGACCATGTTAGAACTTTCCCCTAGAGGAAGGGCTGTCAGATGCAGTGTTTGCTTAGACAATTCAGTGGGCATTGGAAACTGTGTTGATGGTCTTGAATGAAAAGTAGAAGCAGCAAGAACATGCTCACCTGATTAGCCCCATTAAAGTCAATGGTTGTTTAGCCCATGAATGAGGGTTTCAGAGCAGGGCCTGGAAGGAACACCTCATTGACCCATAGCAATCCTTCCTGAGGTATATGGAGGGTAACATCAGGTAATGGGGCTCCATCTGTTCTACGTAGAATGGAAGGTATGTTACTGTCCTACCTCCTGGTTCTGTATGTCACAGAAACCGCTCTAGGTGTTCAAAGGGAGAGAGACAAGATGGGACAGGCCAAGGGAAGGCCAGGGCAGACTGAGGGTTTGGTATGGGAAGGACAAAAAGAAAATACAGCTTGTAAGTGTGGCTTCACTGAATTGTTCTTAGAGGACTGCAGACCAACTCTTCCAGGCCTGAGCCTGCGCTTGTTGCATACTCAAGAGTATCATTGACTTTAGAAGGATTTTTGAGTTTCAAAGGCTGCCGGATGGTGCCCCATGTGTTTTCAAGTTCATTGCCTATTTCCAGCTGATGCGCCAGTTTGTTGCTCTCAGTTTCTTCTCGTGCAAGCTAGGGATGCATGGGTGTGACTGATAACTACGCTTGGCCCAAGATGTTTCAGAATACTCATGCTTCAGTAGGCTCTTTATTATATGGCCTTGTTGTGACGTAGTGTGGGTACCTTGCTGGTTGCTAGGCTTGGATTGTGGGTGACCTCCTCTGGCTGCTGTCTGTAGCACGGCCCAGCAGGGCAGGGAATGAGTCATTATGCAAAGAGAGCTGATCAGTCATCCCCCAGGGAGCGGAACAGTGGGAAGAATGGGAGGGGAGCCCTGGATGGGGGCAGGGCTGGAAGTGAGTTAGTTAAGTTTCTGGCTGGGATCATGGAGGAGACAGCCTAGGGAAAGGGGCTGGAATTTAGGGGCCCAGTCCCCCCCATGTAAAGGGGGGCTGAGGCACCCTAGGCCCGGTTCCTGTAACCAGATGACATCTGTGCTGTGCTGTATCCTGGAGAAGCAATAAACTCCCTCTATTCTACTGGCTGGTGAAGTCTGTCCGTGCCATTACAGAGGTGCAGGAGATGGGAAAACCCCAACGCGCCATCACACTTGTGCAGTAGTAAAGGCATTGAACTGGACCTCAGGAAACCAGGATACCATTCCTGGCTCTCCAGCTGACCTGCGTGAGCAACTCACTTTCCCTCTCTGTGCTTTCTTTTTACTTCCAACCTTTTGTCTGTTTAGCCTGATAAGCTTTGTGGGGCATGGATCATCTCTGATTTACTATATGTCTATACAGCTCATAGCACCAGGGGTAATGATTTTAACTGTGGCTAATACTAATACCCTAAGGGCATGTCTACACTAGGAAACTATTTCAAAATCAATGTAATAATTCCTGAAATAACAACATCAAAATAGCGTTTCCACACTACAGGAAGCCTCGAAATTAGTCTGAGGCAGGCTCTGTTTAAGTGTTTGTGCTACCTTGACTTAGAGTCCCAGGAAGCACGGGGGAGTAAATACTTCGAATTACTCTGGAGAGTAGTTATTTTGAAATAATAGGCTAGGTAGTGTGGCTGCTCCACTTACTAATCCAACTTAAAGGGGGTTATTACAAAAATAAAGCCCTAGTATAGACCAGGGCTAAATGTTTGCAATCACTTTCCTATGTACCATAATCAACAGTGTTTATAGCACTATGCTTTGGCTGGTTATGAGAGACAGAGCACCTTTCTGGAGAAATAAGGCATTCCTTTTTGTGTGTATGTGTTTCCTTGTTTTTTCTTTGAAAATCATACAATTCTTGTACATGCATAAAGACCTGACTATAGTGGTCGAGAAAATCATGGAGCACAAGAGACAACTCAATTAAACTTATCACCAAGTCTCTTTATTTTGACCTTGGCCAGGAAGAACGCAACAAAACCATTGCTGCTAGCATATTCCTCACAAAAAGTCTTCCATGGTTTCCAGATCTTGATATATATTAAAAGCAGCATAGGGCATTTCTTAATTACACACATGATTTCTTAATAACAGCCACAGAAAGGACAGAATGGTGGAACAGGTTGTTTTGCTTTATGAAACCTGCATAAAATTTGTAGCCCTGTTTAGGCAGGAAAGTATTATAGCAAAACTGGGCTACATATATGGGCTGCAATGTTTTTACATATATTAAGCAGCAAGAGCTACATTCTGCTCCCATTTGCAATCCTGCAGAATTCAAGGGTTTCCCTTTTACCCAATAAATTAATACCCTTCGTTTCTGTCTGACTATGCCTCTCACATTAACTTCTCTGCCCAGCTCTTGGGATAGACACATATTGGGTCACATTCAAGGATGGTGTGTGAAGTGGTGTAAATTACATTCCAGTAAAGGGGTTGGAGGGAATTAGAAAAGTCTAGGGGAGTCTAAGGCCTTGTCCACACTACGGTTTTGTCAGCGTGTGATGGCATGTTGGGGTTTTCCCGTCTCCTGCACCTCCGTAATGGCACGGACAGACTTCATCAGCCAGTAGAATAGAGGGAGTTTATTGCTTCTCCAGGATACAGCACAGCACAGATGTCATCTGGTTACAGGAACCGGGCCTAGGATGCCTCAGCCCCCCTTGAGATGGGGGAGACTGGGCGCCTAAATTCCAGCCCCTTTCCCTAGGCTGTCTCCTCCATGATCCCAGACAGAAACTAACTCTCTTCCAGCCCTGCCCCCATCCAGGGGCGGCATTCCACCTTCCATTGTTTCTCTCCCTGGGGGGTAGCTGGTCAGCCCCCTTTGCATAATGACTCATCCCCTGCCCTGCTGGGCCATGCTGCAGACAGCAGCCAGTGGAGGTCACTCACAACCAGCCAGGTACTAGTAACCAGCCAGGTACCCACACTACGTCACACAGCGAAAGGCAGCTTTTGTTGTCAAAACAGTGGAGGTGGACACCCCACAATGCTCCTCTCACTGACAAAACTCTCCCATTTTGTAAACCAAACCAAACCGCATCGATGGGAGGTACAGAACTTTTTGTGGTAAAGTTAGGCCGACAAAGTGCAAGTTAGATTAATAGCCCCCTCGTGGGCTCCTTTTATAGCACTGTGTTCAGAGCACAATCCTGAAGAGCAGTTCAAGATCCCTGACAACGGATGCATTGGAGAGGATCCAGCAGAGGGCAACGGAAATGATTAAGGGGCTGGAGCACACGACCTACAAGGAGAGGCTGAGGGATTTGGGCTTACTTAGTCTATAGAAGAGAAAAGTGAGGGGGGATTTGATAGCAGCCTTCAACTTCCTGAAGGGAGGATCCAAAGAGGATGGAGAGAGGCTGTTCTCAGTAGTGACCAATGGCAGAACGAGGGGCAATGGTCTCAAGTTGCAGTGGGGGAGGTCTAGAAGAGATATTAGAAAAAGCTATTTCCCTCGGAGGGTGGTGAAGCACTGGGATGGGTTCCCTAGGGAGGTGGTGGAATCTCCATCTCTAGAGGTGTTTAAGTCCCAGTTTTTAAGCAGGGCCGGCTTTAGGCCGATTCGCCCGATTCCTCCAAATCGGGCCCTGCACCTAAAAGGGCCCCATGCCCTAAACCCGGAAGTATGCTGGGCGCGCTGCGAGAGGGGGCATCGGCCCTGGAGGAGGAGCACGGTGGCTTCTGTGCGCCTGGGTTTGGCTGGAAGGTGGGACTCTGCCCTGTAGGTGGGAATTTAAAGGGGCTGTGACTTGTTTCTTTGTTTGCTGTCTTTTTTTTTCTCAACCAAAATTAATTTGTGTATGTGTGGGTTTTTTTAGGGGGGGCGTCAACAAAAAAATCCTAGCTGCCGGGGCCCTGTCGAAACGGTTCGAATTGGGCGCCGCACTTCCTAAAGCTGGCCCTGCAGTGTAGATGCACCCTAAGACTCACCTCTGAATGTGGACCATTACCTTGGCAGCTTTTTTTTTTCAACATACCACACCTAGTACAAAATTAGACTCAAATCCTCTGTATCCCTTACAATAGTAATATTATTGTACACATTCCAAGAACAAAGCTAGTAGAAAACAATGAACATAAACAAGTTTTAAACACAACCACATTTGGTGTAGTAACGTCCATTCCTCTAGCCAAACGTTTATTACTATGAATATGGCACCGAATATGAAAGACAATAAGTGAAGATGATCCGCATGTAACCTGATAAATCTTCATTCTCACTCAGGAAAAGGTGACTCATACGGTTGCTTCCAGGGCGTAAGTAGCAGGAACGTTTATTAATAATTTGCCAAGCGTGTTGAGACCCTTACATGAAAAGTTCTAAACCTGAGCTGGAAAAACAAAACAGGCAGAGTTGTCCCATCCTTAGGACGGTTTCGATTGGCTGCCGCTGGCTCTGCACTTTGGGGGGCCCTGCACTGGCTGCCTCAATTGTCCTATGAATGGAGCCTAGGGTGGCCTGGGGGACCTGGAGTGGGGCTACAGCAGGGGTCAACCCCCCACTCACTCCAGGGACAGGAACTGGAGTAATCCAGCAGCTTGCTCCGCTCTGCCCCACCCCGTCGCTCTCTCCCAGCCTGCTGCACTCTGCTTGACTGCAGCAGCAGAAATCAGTGACCTAACCCCAGGGTACTCAGCTTCCTGCTGCCCCAGTGGAGTGCAGCACACTGAGGAAGGGAAACGAAGCGGAGCAGGCTGCTGGGTGGTTCCAGTTGCCACTGTCACAGTGAGTGGGGGGGGAGAGGGGCAACCCCTGCTGCCACCCCATGACAGGGCCCCAGCTAATCCCTTGGCTCACATTGCTTGGGGGGGAAGGGACTTTGGACAAGGGGTGGAGCAAAGTTGGGAAAAGGGAGGAAGAGGAAGGGTGGAGCTTGGGGAAGAGGCGGGGCAAGGTGGAGCAGAAGCAGGGCGGGGGCAGGGCCTGCAAAAGGTGGGTTGCCCTGGGCCCCATGCCAGGGAGAAGGCCTGCCGGAGGTCACGCACCTCCCCAGGGACAGCCCTGCAAACAGGTTGCTACTGAATAATTGGACGATAAACTGTCAAGCACAGATGAGTGTTGTTGTTTTTTTAAACTGCAATGGGTTTAACCATTGTTGCTACGTGGTTTTACCTGGGTTTCTATACTGTGCTCACTATTTATTGAGTGCCTGAGTCAGCTCTCCTTATAGATAGAGCCCTGCAAATCTGTGGATATCTGCTTAATATCCAGGGGTATCCACATCCACAGATGGGGATGCGGAATCCTTTTGCGGATACTGATGCAGATACAGATGTTGCATCTAGAAGAGTATTTTATTAAACTGTGTTCTGTGGCACACCGGTGTGCAACGAGGCAGTCAGAGGTGTGCCGCAGAGAACAAGAGAGTTCAAAATGGCCACCCTTAAAGGGACAGGCGACTTTTTTTCCCCCTCAATAACTTTCCCCCGACCCTATTTTTTTTTTCCCCAATAACTTTCCCCTGACTCTTTTTTTCCTTGCTCAACAAAAAGTCCTTGGTGTTCCTCATAAAAAAAATTATTGTTTGATGTTCCTCGGTCTTAAAAAGTTTAAGAAATTTGCAGATACCCACTTTATATCCACAGGTAGCTGGGGATCATTTTTGCAGATGCAAATGTGGGTTCAGATAGCAATTTTGTATCCATGCAGGGTTCACCTTATAGATTCATAGATTTTAAGGCCAGCTGGGACCATTCAGCCATGTAATCTGACCTTCTGACCTCCTAACAGGTAATAACATTTCATATAGTTACTTCGGTATTGATCCCAATAATCTGTCTTTGGCTAAAGCAACTCTCCAAGAATAGAATCCAGTCTTCATGTGATGACTTCAAGAGACAGAGAATCCACCACTTCCTGGGGTAGTACTGGACTGAGTCTCCATTCACAAGTGGTGTATGTCAGGAATAACCCCACTGAAGTCACTGGGTGAAAAAGTGTGATGCCACTGATTTCAGTGAGGTCACTCTTGCCTTCCACGGAGAAGTGAGAGAAGAATTTGGCCCGGGGAGTAGCACAGCAACAAAACGACTTGTGTGTGTAAAGGTGGGAGGAAAAGAACACAGTCAAACCAAGCGAAGGAAACCCGCGCTGAATTCTCTCATTATTTTTCAGCCATTGAACACGTCTTACAATGTTCTCAATCAACCCCAAGAGATGATTTATTAGCATCCAATTACTGCGCAAGAGAAGAACAAAGAGGCGCATCCATTTCCTACCATAAGGGGATGGTTTCTAACACAGTTCGCCTCTAACTGCCCAGCTCTTCCTCATCAGCCTACCTGATCATTAAATATCAAAGCGACCCAGGTGCAGTTTGTGTACAAAGGCAAGAACAAAGAGCCGAATTGCTCCTCCAGCCAGAAGGTTAAGTGCGCTATTACCCTGCACCCCCACGGCACGGCTTTGTTTTCTTAAGTTCTCTAACCTCTGCTGCTCGAGGAAACTCCTTCGCACATTACAGGAACATGTAGAGGTTCTCTCTTTGAACTGCTCAAGCTAGTGATTAGGATAATAAGTATGCCTGTTCTCCTGATACTAGATTCTGAGCTCCCACCGTGCATCTTCACTGTGTGCACTGAGGGCAATGGGACTGAGTTAAGAACTGGCCCCAGTATACCGCTCATTCCACAGGAAGAAACCGGGACTGCCCTGGGACCTATCTTCCTCTGCCCTCAATCTGAAACTTTGTCCTTGTGTGGTACACAGTAGCGCAGGGGTGGGCAAGAGCCTGACAGCAGGCTAGATCTGGCCCACCTAGCTCTTTTATCCGGCCCACGAGAAAGTTCCTGGCTACGCCCGCTAATGCATTGCCAGGGAGCCGGGATGCGCGAGTCTTTTCAACTGCTTCTATTTAAAGGGCTCATGCCTTCCCTGTAGTGGTCAGGCAACAGCCATGGGGAAGGCATAAGTTCTTTAAATAGAAGCAGTTGAAAGGGCTCGCTCATCCCCAGCTCCCAAGCAATGCACTAGCAGCGAGGCCGGGAGCAGTGAACCCTTTAAACAGCAGAAGTTAAAAGGCCTCGCAGTTCCCACCCACCCCACCCCTCCGCTAATGTGATGCCTGGGAGCTGCAGGGGAGGCGTGAGCCCTTTTAATGTCTGCTGTTTAAAGGCCTGCCCCTTTCACCCAAGGCCCCGCCCCTTCCTGGCGGCCAGCGACCACGTCAAACATTTTTTAAGTAACCCCCCGTTTAAAAATTATTGCCCATTTGCAATAGCAGTTAAAGGGAGAAACTGTGTTGTTATGTATTGAAAATTAAGGGCCCCATTCTATGGAGTCTTCACATGGGCATGAAGTGGGGATGGAAGGAAAGCCACTACCAAGTTAGAATTCAGGCAGAATTGTAGCCTCTGAACTCAAAGAAGCATGAAACCTGCTTCTTCTTTACCCTGGGGGTGCACTGGCCAGCAAAGGGTCCCACCCAACTCCAAGATTAAATGTGGTTTTCTGGTGCTTACAGACCAGTGACCCAACCCATCCTGCAACCAAAAAGTGGGCCTGCCCTCTATTGTTGTTGAGCACAAAATGGCTGCCCGCTTTGCCTTCACGGTCACTATACTGCTCTTATGCAAGGGCCTCACTCCTTCTGCACACGTTATTCCAACTACGTAGCCTTCTGGGATTCAATTGTAAAGCGCTTTAGGATGGCCTGAGTATGTGTGACACTTTGGGAGGCTGAATTCTATTCTAAATTCTCTGTTCTATTGCTCCTTACATTTCCTGTGAGATTCAGAGCACATGGTTTTGTGTAGCCACTCCCTTTTCTGACTCGCAGGGCTCAGAGAAACAAAATGCTACGTGGCACTTTATGGAACAGGGATAGAGCTCACGTAGTACTTAAAAAAAAAAGAGAGGCCAAATTCTGCTCTCCGTCATGTGTCTGTCACCCGGCTGAAAACAACCGAGGGCAGCGTGTGACTCCTGGCCCCCACGTTAAAAATAACAAAAATATTTCTTCAGATTACTGGATCCTTTCCAGTCTCTTCTTCTCCTTCTCTACTTTCAGCAGGTTTTCTTCTTCCTTTCTAACACATGGTGGGATTTGGACATGGTGGAATATCAGGACCTCGGACTCCATGTCCAGACCTGAATCTAGTCTCCTCTGAGGCCAATGTGACATTGATTTACCTGTTGATTATCTCAGTAACACCATTCTGTTAGGGTATGTCTACACTAGCCCCCTAGATCGATCTAGGGAGGCTAAGGGGGATAATGAGGAATACCATCAAAGTAGGTGATATTCCTCGTGGAATGAGGTTTGCCACCTAATTCAATTTAGGGGCTTTATTCCGGAATCCCGTTTCACTGCCGCGTG
>JANRFK010004893.1:55773490-55789227 GCA_030068395.1 Apalone spinifera
AATGAAGCACGGGATATTTAAATCCCCCCCTTCATTTGCAATAGCGATGTGCCTAATCTACATCCCTTGGTCAGCAAAGGGGTGTAGTTTAGACACACCCATCCAGAGAGAGAGAGAGAGAGAGAGAGAGAGAGACTGACTATATTGGGTATTGTGATACTATGCAGTTTACACACAAATCCGAAATCCCTTTATACTGTAAAGGGTGCCCTATACTGTAAAGATTTAAACATGTATTAATTCTATGTCTAGGAACTATCCCTTTAACTTTGCTGGGGCTACCCACCCATGCAAAAACAAACGGGGGCATAAGGTTTGGAAGCATTATAAGACATCTACCGACCCCGGCACCCTTTATTAACCCAACAGAGAAGGGATTTCGGAGGCATGTCCTCTGACTGCTAAGCAAGCCCTTGCAGAACAACAAAATAAGGCCCCGATAACACAATTATGGAGAATCCAGGGAGGTTCCTTAGAGCTGCGCAAATAGGGTTTGATCTTGTTCATGTTTAAAGTCCCACGGATTTAAACGGTGCAGAATGAGATGATGGGGGGAGGTGAATATTCTGTGTGAAAAACTAAACTCAGTCTGTTCATGAATCTCTTCTCTCTAAACTAAAGTGTGTGGGTGGGGAGGAGGTCGCCAAGCAGTGCGTACGGTGTATAGAAAATATCCGGACAGTGTCGTTTGTCTAACATTATTCGAGACATGTACCTGACCCCTCGCCCCCGCCTGTTTCTACCCTCCCTGTCTGCACTTCGGATTCCGAATCCGTTTACACCGCGTTAGGACGCAGCTTCTATCCCGCTATGCGCTAGCTTCCCTGGGTAGCTCCTGGTCGCTGCTCGGGCTACAGCTATCTCTGTCCTTCCCAAAGTAACTAGCAAACCCCCGTGGATGATTAATTCTTCTGTGCTCATTGTGAGGATCTCCTCCCCCCCTCCCCGCATTTGCCTTCCATCTAAACATTTGCTTTTAAAAAAGAAAGAAGGTTAGAAAGCGACCGCGGGGGAACCGTTCCACACCCCGCATCTGAGAGCGCGGCGTTTGATTCGCAGGGGTGCTTGCTTCTAAACCTGCCTGTTCTTTTCTCCAGCGCAGAGCAGTGACTTGGATACACACGTGTCTCCAGTTTTAAAACGCATCCCATATTTTTCGGGGGACATAATTTGCGATTAATTCATTTCTCCCCGTAGTTATTTCCGTTTCGATCTGGTGAGACTATCACCGCGGGTTGGTTTGTTTCCCGGTTCCTAATCGAAGCGGTGTCACCCAGGCCGGCTCAGCCTCCCACAATCCGGTCTAACCCGCGTCCTCTGGAAGCGGTGGGGTTCCCAGGCAGACCTGCTCATTAGCCCTGTGGCTGAAATGAACTCTTCCCCGAACCCGTAGGGCCCTGAATGGGCTGGAGAGAGGGGCTGTTGCAAAGTCTGGGGAGTTTGCAGTGGTTCTGAGGGCCGCTCGTGATCCCCCAGTCTCAAATCTCCCCCCACCCCACGGATCAGAACGTGAATCGGGTCCATCCATTTCTAGGCAGGTGTGTCCCCGCCCCATAAATTGCCAACGAGTTTTAATCAACCGAGGGCAGATAACCCTCAAACGCTGTTAAATTCCAACGCATCATCCAATCCAGATGCTGGAGCGATGTGAACAAACACCGGGCCCAACGGCCCTAGGAAAATCAAACAAACAAGCATGAAACGATTTCAGATCTCGTCTCACCTCGCCCAGGACCCGCAGCGAGCTGCCCATCTTCCCAGAGAGAAAAAGAGAAGGGGAAGGGAATGTAAATAGAGGTAATGTGGACCACGTGTTTGCAACTGGATCGCTTTTCAGCCAGGCGTCCTGACAGAAAGCCCGCACGCAGGCACATCTACCCCGAGGGAGACGACTTGCAGCTGGAGCCGCATGGCGATCGTCCCCCTCGGGCTACCCTCCTGCAGCCATTGTAAAGTTCGGAGCTCGCTCGCAAATGGAACGTTGCTACACTTCGGATTGTCGTGGAACAATGGATTGACGTGGAACGTTGCTACACTTCGCACAGGTGGAAATGAAGCTACTCACGGGGTGAGCCGCGGTGAGGCTCGAACGAACCCCCCCCAGCAAACGGGGCGGCGTAACACGGCGTGATTGCCTCTCCCCTTTGACGCAAACCTGGCTGGACGGGAAACAGGCGGCCGGGCCTCTACAAACTTCACTCAAATAAGTACAGCACAGAGAAGTGATGACCTACGCCTGAAAAAGAATGGTGCTCCCCCCCACACACCGCTCGAGTGCCTAGTCTACCCCCTTTGCCCTCGTGTATTTACTTGAAGTGCTAATAATTTAGCAGTGTTGCCCTTTATTTGTCTTGCAGCCTCGCAGTGGGACAACCCCAGAACCCTGATACTGAATTATTGCCCCTAGCCAGCATTTAAATCAGTGGGAATAAAATCGAAGCGGCCTCGGTCCGGGTAGAGACCTTATTTTGCTTGCGCAGAAACATTGGGCGACTCCCTCTGCCTCGATTTCACTGGGCTACTTCTTATAGAACAGAAGTTTCGGCTCCCATCACAGGCTGCGCGCTGACTTATGAATGTACTACAGTTTTCGAACATCTGTCACGTCCTTCGTGCCTCGATCTCTGTCTTTTTAAGGAGCCCAGCAGCCCCTTTTATCAGGGGATCACATAGCAGGCATTTTGAGCAGCTAATGGCTTGCAGATGGGCAGGCAGAAACTTAAAATTCAGTCGATCATTTGGCATTTACATAGAAACGTGCAAAACTAAGAGAGGCGGAGGTACGGAGGAAGATGTCCTGAAACATAAAAGCTGAAACGAGGCAGAAAGAAAAAAACAGGATCTCTGCTCAGAATTCACACACTGTTTGCCTTCCAGTAGCTGTTGGGTCCTGAGAAAGACAGAGTTTAATTTGTCACATTCCATTTCCTGGCCACTGCTAATAGACACAAATGACTGGAAAACCTTGAAGTAAAGGGTTTTTTTTTAAAGTATATAACATCACCAAATAAAAAGTCCAATAAAGCATTCCGTTCTGGGAAGTCTGGAGGATGACTTGCTATTGAAATGTCGTTTAGGTTTTAATTAAAAAATTCCACCTTATTTTATCAAAATAAAATTAGCTTCAAGAGCAAGGCCCAAGTTGATTTTTTTATATGATGCATTAGGCCCTTCAAATAGAATTGGGCAGGAATACAATAGAGCTTGGAATGTGGAGGCTATTTGAGGGTAATCTGTCATCAGCCCCATCCTCTTTCCAGTTGTGCTTTCTTATTGTATCATCTTAATGAGAAAGGATCGTTCATCCAGGTTTTCAATGGGAATAAGCTAGCCCAATTGTAATTACAGTAGCAGACTATCTGTTGGTCCCAGGGCCTTGGTCAATGAAAATACGATTTCTGCTCCCATAGTTATCCCATGTGAGGGGAAAACACTGTATTTTACTTGGGTTTACTTTAAGGCAATTCATACATGAGAAATCTTGGAATGTATTGATTGCGTGTGACAAGAGCTTAGTACAGTCATTTATGTGCAGGGCATGGTAGACTGTGACCCACACCGAAGAGATGAAGGCATTTACACTCATTTGTGGTGCTTGACAGTTAACTACTTAATACCCAGCTATTTCATTATTTGTGAGTTAGCATTTGAAAGTCTTAATGAACTTATTTAGCTCAGTGTTTCTCAACCAGTGGTACGAGTACCCTCAGGGGTACTCAAGAGCAGTTTGGGGGGTATGTCAGCACAACTGAAATTTGGAGAAAACTGAATTTATGTTTTAAATTTTACAGCATTTTATTATTTTTGTACTTTTTACACCCAAACATTTCATCACACACCCAGCTATGATTAAGTTGTTTAAACAAATGTGTTGCAATGGTAGAAAAAAAATTGTGTGTCTGAAAATTGTAGGTACTGGGGGTACTTATAATTTTTTTTAAAGGGGGTACTTTTTTTTAAAAAAGGTTGAGAAACACTGGTCTAGCTACCCTTATTAATAGCAATGCTACATACTCTATTTTCTTCTTCTTCAGAGTATGCATCTCTCCTGGCATAATTAGGTCTTGGGGATTAAGTGTAGGACAATCATTTAAATGAAGTGTGTATCTATGTATTAATTTAGAAACGTGCATACATTATATACAGATACACACTTCATTTAATGATGGTCTTATATTTGATTCCAAAAGACTAATTTTGCCACAATAAATGTACATTCTGAAGAAAAAATTAGTGGGGTGTACATATGTATAATGTGTGTGTGTGTGTGTATATATAGATAGATAGATATAGATATATTCAGAGCTCAACAAACCGCTGTTTCTAGCCCATGGCGAGTAGATTTCAGCCGGTCGCTCCATGCGCCCCATTCACCAGCACTACGCGCATGCGCAGTGCCGGTCTGGCGCAAGCGTGGTGCAGGACTGACGAGTAGCTCTTGCCATAATTTGTCGAGCCCTGTGTATATATTTGATTAATGACTCCTGTTAAACGGTAAGAACTAGGACCTACAAATTTGGTATACACTTTCCTCTCATCATAACTTCAGCAACATAAGGGTTTGGTTGTGCCAGGAAAATGGGATGTGCCTGGAATGGGATTGAGTTTCATAAAACCAAACAGAAAAGAGACAGAATCGCCAGATCAGGTACAGTCCTCAAAATTGACACAACTGAGTAAATGTTGAAAGAGACTGAACCAAGGTGAGCCAGAAAAAATAAGATGAACTTGGAATAGGATTGCTTGTCACTAAACTTTACAGAAAAGAGATTAAATGGAGATATTTGGAGTAGTGCTCTGTTTTGGGACTACTGAGCAAAGCCAAGTACATTTGCTAGTATACACATATAGCCCAGTGTACACTAGGAATTTATTTTGAAATATCTCCCCCCTTCCGCACATACACAAGGTTGAATTTATAACTGGAGCATCCACACTACCAAGCCCATTATTTTGAAATAAAAAGTTGTGCAATTCAAAATCTGTACCCTTGCTTACCTCAAGAGTAACACTAATTCCAAAATCGTTATTTCAAAATAATGAGTGTGTGAATGCTCCAGTGTCACTATTTCAAAATAATTACTCCTCAGCGTAATTCTAACTAATTACTCCCCGGTGCTTCCTGGGGCTCTAAGTCCGAAGTAGCGCATCCACTTTAAAGGAACCTGCCTTGCACTAATTTCGAGGCTTCCCCTTAGGGTGGATGTGCTAGTTCAAATTTGTTAAATTGGGAGTTATGTTGAATTTACTAATTTCTAAATAGTTTCCCAGTGTAGACATGGCCATAAAGTTAAGTGCTTTTTGTTTTTTACCATTCACGTGTATAGGATAACACATGTTAGTGTATACACACCACATCTATCAGTGTACACACAGAATCATATAGACAGACACAGAGATCAGATCTTTATGGGGCAGGAAATTCTGAGCTCATTTAAGTCTCCTAATCTTGATCCCAACACAACTCTTACCCACAGGATATGGGTGCTTGCAAGAAGAAGAAAAAAATCTAACTTGCCAAACCTGGCCCTCTAGTAAAACAGAGAAACAGCATCACCATAATTATCTGTGGTGTCCCTTCCTTTCTAGATAGCAGCAAAATACCCCCTTTCAGCAATTCATGGTAGTTTTAGATCACAAATGTGCAGAGCAGTTAGCCCAAACATTTGCCTTCTTTGGCTTTTTGGTAGCGTGAAGAAATAAACCAGCCACAGTGCTTGCTCCCAAAGAACTTTCCTTTTCCCCCTTTGCAATTCAGGCGGCTCTGTTCTTGCAGGTTTTCCCTTGTGTGTATAATCTCCATTTCCCCTCAAAGTGTGTTATTTGGTTTTGGAATTATATCTATTTACCCAGAGTGGAAGTTGCACAAAGGTTGTGTTTATGCGAGAAAATTGTATCACTGACAAACGCTGATTGGCATGCAGAGGCTGGGAGGGAAAACTGCAGAGGACGTTTTCATCAGCTTGGAATAACACAATGATTGTATTTTCAGCAGAGCTAATTGATCACATACTTCGGCGCACTCTGATAGCTGTTTGCACAAAAGACGGCTTCCCAGATGCAGCCCAGAAGAGCTTGGAATAAGAAAACACATTGCAGCAAACATAATAATCATAATAATGGATGATCATGGATTATCCATCGAATTAAAATTCTAGGGGCTAGTTCTCTTGTACACTAACCCCTTTAAATCTCTCTGACAGTATAAAAAGGCCTTGGAGAGGATGCAAATGACAGGCACTTCCTCACCGCCAAAGAGGCGTAAATGGGCGATAGTGTAAAGAAGAATCAGGCCTTTAATCTAGCCACTCAATGTCATGGGAATCAAACAAAATTAATATACCATTTACTTGTTTTCCAGTTGCACAGTGTATGCAGTGTCCATTCAATTTTGTTTGGAAATAGTTCCTTGTTATAAGAAACTTCAGATAGCTCAGTGGTAGGGCTCAGCCAGATAGCCTCTTGGAAGACACAGGAGCAAAGAAGGGAAAACGGGCCTTTTACAAGGAAAGATATTATCTATTGCCTAGCTGTTCTCTGTTGAGTTGCACTTCAAAACCAAAAATAAACAAATGCACCAGAAATGTTTTAATGTGGTGGCTGTGTGAAAATCAGCAATCTTTTATAGGAAAAGACAGATCATCTTTCTAATTGAGATTATCATTCCTGGACATATTTAATTATAATGTGACTATCCACAGCAAGAACAAAGCACAGAAACCAAGTGGCCTGCGCTTTTCACAGGCTTACATCCTTCTATATACAGTTTCTGCCTGCATATGAGATCTGCAAATGCGGACAAGACATAATTTCATTAAAAATCAACAAAACAAAGAAACAAAACCATACACACATTCACACACACAACCTGGGGTGTGTGAAACGAAAACATTTATTTTGGATATATAATGTCTCTCTCACTAGCCTTGTTTCCTGGTTTTGTATGTGCAAAGATTCTGTCAGTCTAAAAAAATTAAAGCACTATGTTAGTTTATTGTATGTTCCCAATTCCACGTCTATTCTTGCCTTTCAGAAAGTCTAAATCTGCCACATGTACTCCAGAGGGACGTGTTTGATTTTGCACTTTGTTGCATGTCATCTGCTACTGTGTTTAAAGACCTTTCTTTTGCACAACGGATCAGAATCTGATAATATTTCTTTTTGCAAAGTCAACATTCTATCAGTGTTTCGAATTCAATTATGCAGCAGTCTCTCTGTGGTATGCAAGCACTATATTTAGGTTATATTAAATTATGTTTTAATAACATCCACTGGCTGTTTTTTAATCTACCTCCGCCTTTAAAACTCTTAGTGTCTTTAAGGGGGGGTGCAGGGGGGATACTTTATTAATGCACCACATTCAGAATTGTTTTTTAATTGGAAACATTTTGCAGAGAAGACCATGAATAAAACTCAATTCCAAATCCAACTTCTATGTGTATGTTATTTTTACTCTGCAGTCAAACACTTTTATTAGATTTAAAACTTTCACTGTTCTTTTTTATCTCTAGCACTGTAATGTTCTTCAATAAAAAAAAAAGGCCTAGTGACTCCAAAGTCTGGCAAAATAATATACTCTTTTGGATGTCTGTGTATGTTGCCAATTAGTTTTGCTGTAAATACAGACCTCCATCCATCATCAGTCTCTGGGTGGCTATAAGAGATCTAATTTGTTTCAGATGCCTCATGGTTTCTGAGCTATTCACCAACTCTGCTGACCTGCTGTGAAGACCAAAAGCTACAGAAGGATGACTGACAAGGGAAACTCAGAAAAGAGACCCTTATCTGCTTAGGGGCTGATTCTGCCCCACCAAGTGAGAAACAGAGGCCATTACAAGGGTCTCTCCTCCCCCACCTCTTTGCCCGCCCCAATCTTTTCAGAAGCTTGCAGGTTTAGAAAGAATCTCAAAGGCATAAGACTCACATTAGGGAGGCTGTGACAAGGTAATGGAAAACTCCCTCCCCAATCCGTTCTCCCACCTTCCCTCTCCTCCTTTTACAAGCCAGGCTTAAAACCTTCAGTTCCCTAGGAATTTTATGAATGCCTGAAACAAGCCAAAATAAACTCGTAAAGAAAAAGTTTCAAAAAGAGGTCACAGACCTGTACAGCAAGTGTTAACCAGTAAATATCAAATCCTAGGCTAGAAAAGGTTTGGTGAAAATCTTGTGGCTATCCACAACATGGCAACACTTTCTTTTGTGTATCTAAAGCGCAAGATTTTTCCCAAAGGTATTCCCTCCCTTGAATCCCAGCATAATTGAATAGGAGATATAGTAAAAATATTGTCATTGACTTGAAAGGACGACCTTGCTTTCAACTTTCTTTGCATAAATAAAAACTTCAGTGGGGGAGCCGAGTGAGTCTGTAACAAGAAAAACTTTAAAAACGACAACTAGTCTAGTAGCACCTTAAAGACTAAACAAACATGTAGATGGTATCATGAGCTTTCATGGGCACAACCCACTTCTTCAGATGACAGAAGAAGTGGGTTGTGCCCATGAAAGGGCGTGATACCATCTACATGTTTAATTTGCATAAATAATCAGGCTACAGTTAGACACCTAAATCCACATTAGGACACCTAAAGGGAATTCAACATCTCTGGGAACAGAGGGGGTAGGAGGGGAAAGTGGCTTCTTTTTTAGGGCTTGATCAGGCTAAGTTGTCTACGGTCATGATCAGAGCTGGTCAAAAATATTCCATCTTCATTATTTTTGACAGAAAATTGGATTTTCAATTACATGAACTTTTGGTGAAAAAAATCAGCTTTTCTGTGGAAAAATGTGTTTATTCATAAAAAATGGATACCTCAGAAACAAAGTTTTTGGTTTTCTGCTGAAAATGGAAATATTTTGATTCTGAGACATTTCATAGTGCCTCATGGGAGTTTTGCATTAGAATCATAGAATCCTAGGGCTGGAAGAGACCTCAAGAGGTCATTGAGTCCAGACCCTGCCCAAGGCAAGACCAACCCCAACTAAATCATCCCAGCCAGGGCTTTGTCAAGCTGGGCCTTAAAAACCTCTAGGGATGGAGATTCCACCCCCTCCCTAGGGAACCCCTCCCAGTGCTTCACCACCCTCCTAGGGAAATAGTTTTTCCTAATATCCAACCTAGACCTCCCCCACTGTAACTTGAGACCATTGCTCCTTGTTCTGCCATCTGTCACTAGTGTGAACAGCCTTTCTCCATCCTCTTTGGAACCTCCCTTCAGGAAGCTGAAGGCTGCTCTCAAATCCTCCCTCACTCTTCTCTTCTGCAGACTAAACAAACCCAAATCCCTCATAGGTCATGTGCTCCAGCCCCCTAATCATTTTGGTCGCCCTACGCTGGACCTTCTCCAATGCATCCACATCCTTTCTATAGTGGGCGGCCCAGAACTGGAAACAATACTCCAGATGTGAGCAACTTGGGAAGGTTGGGAAGAGGGGCAATGCCCCTCCTTGGTTGCTCATGTTCTCTTTCTGCTCTATGGACCAGGCTCTCCAGCAGGACTTCATTTCCCATGATGCACTGTACCCCATGGGACTCCCATGATGCACAGCCTCCGTGATTCATGGTACCTCATGGGAGATGTCGTCTGAACAGACAGTGTGAACTACAGAGACTGGGAACATGGGGCACCTTAGCTGCAAGTCTCCTAAGGTGCCACGGTAGCAATTATAAATCAAACTATTTTGTTTCTAGAAGAAAATATTTGGTGGTTTGATTTTTTTAACCCATTCCAGCCCTATCCAACAAATCATTTAAGCATGGGTTAACTTCAGGAGTGAATAGTCAAGATACCTGCATGCCTGATAGGGAGATTTGATCTCATACTCTTCCTACCAGGCTCACCTTACCTCTTGGTATGCTTTCCGATTGTTAAACAACCGCTTATTCAGACCTGCAATGTTCTACAGTACCTGCCTGCAACAGGCTTTGTGGCACTAATGGGAGCTGCTGTGAATCTGGCTCACACAGTACAGACGCCTCACTGAAGCCGCTGCTGGAACCGTTTCTGAAGCAGATCCATTTTCATCTTGACCACCTGCTCCTGCAAAGTGGCTCCAAGTGCCCTTTTGATTGCCAGTTGCACCTGCTCTGTTTCAGAGGTACCTAGTCCAGCCCTGCTGAGGGGATGGAGCAAAGGGTATAGTTGCCCTTGCGCCCGGTAATTCAGCAGCCGCAGCAGCAGCCAGAAGCCTGGGCTCTTTAAATCGCCACTTGTCCAGGGGGCACTGAGGGCTGGGTAGGGGTTCACCGCTCTCTGGGCAACAGGGAGGGCTAGCTGTCCCCAGCCCCACCCCCTTCTGCCCGAGGATCCGTCCCTTTTGGGATCATGGAACTAGGGCCCTCCACCTTCCCCAGAGGCCTGCAGAAGCTGTTAGCGCTCCTGGCCTAGACTTCATTGGAACCATTGCCAATAGACTGTTGCAGTACAGCCTGATCCTGCAGGAGCCTGAGTACCTCTGACAAGGTGCTCGGCACACACAACTCCAGCCAGAGTCCATGGGAGTGAAGAGTATTTGGCACATTGCATGGGCCTGTCTTGTGGTCAAAGCATTGGTCTGGATCTAGAGATCTGAGTGCAGCTGCTGGCTGCTTTGCACACTTCCTCCGTAACCTTGGAGCAAGGCACTTACAGAGTCGATGAACCTATTTTGAGGACCACTGAAGTCCATGTAAAATCTCTCCCTGAATGTCCGAAGCCCTCAGTGCAACAACTCCATGTCTGGACGATTTAGATTCTAATCCTTCATTTCCACACCTCATGGCTTTTCTGGTCTATTTGGATTGTAAACACTTCAAGGAAGGGACTATCTCATTGTTCATTTGTACAGCTCCGAGCACAATTGGGTCCCAAGCTCAGCTGCAGAGTCTAGCTGCTACAAATATTCAAATTTGTTGGAGATATTATAATACTGCATAATGTGCTCAAATAACTATAATGTTCTTTAGAAAAACACTGGGTACATTTTTTAAAAGTGCTTAAGCAATTTAGGATCCATTTTCAAAGTGACTTAGGCGTAAACACTTTTTAAAGTCTAGCCCTATCTGCATCTTCATGCACCTAGCTATCTCATAAAATCTGGCAGCTGAATCTTAGGCTACGTTTAGACTGCAAGCTTCTTTCAGAAGAAGCTTTTCCAGAAGAGATCTTCCGCAAAAACTTCTTCCGAAAGAGAGTGTCCACACTGCAAAAGTGCATCGAAAAAGCGATGTGCGTTTTTGAAAGATCGCGTCCACACTGAATGGACGCTATCTCGCATTTAAGCTGTGATTACTATGGATGGAGTGGCCACCAGGGCACCTGTGCTTTTTCTTCTTTCCTCTTCTTTCGAAAGAATTCCCTCTTTCCTGTCCATACACACCTTTTTCCGAAAGAGCTCTTTTGGAAAATGGCTTCTTCCTCATAGAAAGAGGTTTAACAATGTCGGAAAAACACCCGTTCTTTCGAATTTTTTCTGAAAGAACGCAATGGCAGTCTGAACGTAAGTAAAGGTTTCCAAAAAAACTCTGCAGTGTAGACATACCCTCATTGACTTTCACCCTCTAGGTCTACACTAGACTTGGAAGGTATGCAACTCCAGCTACACAGAATGCATAGCTGGAGCTGACTTACCTT
The DNA here is from genome assembly GCA_030068395.1 of Apalone spinifera. NCBI lineage: Eukaryota > Metazoa > Chordata > Testudines > Trionychidae > Apalone > Apalone spinifera. Next base: position 55,785,100 of record JANRFK010004893.1, read on the forward strand.
AAGTGGAGCTTAGTGGCATCCACATAGCTTCCCTGCGAAGAGTACAGGTACCGGTTGGAGCTGCCCTCAGCATTTGATTTACAGGTCTATACTGGACCCACTAAATCAAACGCCAAAACATCAATTTCCGCGAGTGAAGACATGCTCATAGCCACTTAGGTTTCTAAATATCCTAGTCACTTTTGAAAATAAGATGAAGGCACATACGTCACTTAGTCATGTAATCCATGACCTCTTTTCAAAATTAACATCACCAGTTCAGCATTCACTGAAGGGAAAAGAGGGGAAAAAATATGACCCTTGTCCATCACATTGCATGCTTAGTTTTCATCATGTTTGGAGGAAATTGCTTTTACTCAGAGCCATATGTGGAACATCAATAAATGCACATTCTGTAACACGGGGAGTTGTGCAAGTGAGATTACAATGCTAGCAATTTATAGCAGCTGCATAAGTAGCCCCTCTTTCCACACATTATTCTGTCAACATTGTATTTTCCTTGGAAAAACACCTACAGTAGTTCAAATCTCTTTACTGAAAACAAATCTACTACAGGTGCTTTTGAGTTCATCCATGGGATATGAGAGGGTTGAATGTCCCCAAGAAAGGGAAATTTATGTCGGTAATGACTAATTGATTTGCTTGGCTTTAAAATCCCCAATGTATTTTCACTTTCCCCCCTCCTCTTTTACAATGCTAGTAAAAGAAGCTACATCGTATATTGTGTCGTATGCAGGTTTGTTCTGGAAATCCTTACTTTTTGAAATGTGTTTATGTTTTCCCTCATTTCCTTCGACCATCCCTTATAAAAGGGCTTGTTTTTACAGTCAGGCGATAGGCTAAAGGTGAGCAGTACAGAAAAATGTGTGTTTGGAAAATACATGCTGAAATAAAGGTAGAACCCAAAGCCTAGTCTTTGTGGCTAGAAATGAGACACACACTTTCCATATTCTTTGGACTAAATGTAATACATTACAGCAAAACACCAGTAGCTAAGGTTGCAGGTCACTTTCCGTTTAAAGCTGACCGTTCTTTGTCTCTAAAATCCACATGGTTGCTCACATTGTTTCAAAACTTGCCGTGCCTCCAGGGGTGCAAAGTAAGAAATTTGAGGTCATTTGAATCACCGTGTCCCGAGATTAGGCCTCCTAAAAATCAGCAGGGTCTCCTGGCATTTTTTGCACACACAGATTCTTAACTCTGAAGGGCAGAAAGCACTTCTGTGATCAGTTAGTCTGACCCATAGCAGGCTAGAGAATTCCCTCAAAATAATTCCTAGAGCATGACTTCTAGAAAAAGATTCAATCTTGCTTTTAAAATGGTCAGTGATGGAGAATCCACCCTTGGTAAGTTGTACCAATGGTTAATTACTCTCATTATAAACACATACACCTTATTTCCGGTCTGCATTTGTCTTGCTTCAACTTCCAGCCACTGGATTATCTGAGACTTTGTTCTGCTGGCTGGAGAAGTCCAAATATTTCTTAACATTCTGCATGTTGGTATTTATAGACTGTGATTATGTCACCCCTTTAACTTCTCCCTGTTAGCCTTAAATAGAATTCCTTAAGGCTACCATCGTAAAATATGTTGTCTAATCCTTTAATCATTTTTGTGGCTCTTCTTTGAACCCTCACATTTATTAGCATGCTTCTTAAATTGTAGGCACCAGAACTGGACACTGGATTCCAGTGCAGCACCAAATACAGGGGTAAAATAACATCTCCACTCTTACTCAAGATTCTCCTGAGTATGTATCCCACGACTACATTATCCCTTTTGGCCAAAGCATCACACAGTGAGCGTATATTCTGCTGATCACCCAACATGCTCTTCACTCTTTCAGAGTCATTGGTTCCCAGGATCCTCACTTCTTGTCCTATACAGAAGGCCTACAGCCTTTTGTTCCTAGATGCATGCATTTACATTTAGCCACATTAAAATGCAAACAGTTTTGCATTTTGGATCCAAATAGATTTGTGTCAATCACCTGACCTCTTCATTACTCACTAATCTCCACATTTTGGGTCATCTGCAAACTTTATCAGGGAAAAAAAATATTTTCTTTCATGTCATGGATAAAAATGTTAAATAGTATAGGGCCAGGAGCCAGTCCCTGTGAGACCCCACTAGAAACACACCTGTTGGATGATGATTCCCCATTTACAAATATACTTTATCAGTTTGTCACATTTTAATCCATTTGGTTTGTGAAAGTAATTTTATATCTTTCTATTTTTTTAATCAAAATGTCATGCAGTACCGAGTCAAACACTTCACAGTTAAGAATATTACGTCAACATGATTAGCTTTATGAACCAAACATGTGTTTTCATAAAAAAAAGATGTTACTTTTTTGGATTGATTTTTAATTTTATTTTAATTGGGATTCATTATATTACCTTCCTTTAATTCTTAATTCATCAAGTCTCACATCAGCCCCACTCCATTATCTGGCCCAGGATCAACATCTGACTGACAGGCCAGGACATCCTGTTTATCCTTTGCAAACATGGTACCGTATTAGCTTGTTTTCTGAACTTCTGGAATTTCCTTGGTTGAAAAAAATCAACAGTTATGAGCTCCTTGGCCACCTCTTTTAGATGCAAGTTACCACATCTGCTCATTTAAAAATATCTCACTTCAGTATCTGCTATTTAACTTTCTCCCGAAATGCACCAGGTTGGTGCAATTGACGTAGCTCAAGTTGCGTAGCTTATTTCGTCTTTAGCCCTGCTGTGTGGACATACCCTTAATGGCCACCAGTATTATTTTAAGTTACAAGGAGTAAAGGAGAATGTAGTCCAAAGAACACAAGGTATCCATATGTCTCCATATGTGTCCACACAGGCTCCTGTGCAAAATTTATAGCTACCCCGTGGAATAAGGAACCTGGCTCACAGTCTGACAAATGCTGTAGAGGTTACAGAATTGATGGTTCCCCATTTCCTCCTGTGGTCTTATTGTCAAGATCTTCTGGGACATGCTCTGTACTAAAAATCAATTAACTTTCCCAAGGATTGCTCCCCCTGAACTCTCAGACCCCATCCACCCAAGTTATTATCCTCAGGCCACGTGAACTTTGGCAAACTAAACATCGGCATGCAGCGCGCAGCTCTGGAAGTTATTATCTCAGGAAACTTGCAGGGTCCAGCAAGTTTGGGATGCCGCTTCAGCTGTGAAATACAAACCGGCTTTCTGATTTCGCAGTGGATGGCTTTTGCACACCTGCGATCTCTGCCTCGTGAAGCCACGTGACAGAAAAGGCACGTCCTTTGGCTTCTTGGTCTTAAAAAAGATCAATGCAGTGATTTTTCAAAATCCATATTCAAGCATCTGAGACACATTGTAGTATCTTTAATAAAAAGGGCAGCTCTGAAATGTTTTGCACGGTTGATAGAGATGCAAGGGGCTGAAGTTTAGTTTCCTGGGGGCATAATACTCTGCCCAACATAAGAGTAAGGAGAGGGAGGTTGGGGGTAGGAGGAAAGGGAAGATGGCATGGCTGAGCAGAGCTCTGTGGTGTCTGATCCACCACAGAGGTAAAGACCTTACAGCAGAGCTCAACACAGGCAGGAAGGACCTCACTTCAGTGGTGTAAGTTAGGGTTGGTCCCAGCATGTCTCACGGGCACCAGAGCCAGGTGGCTTTGCATCCAGGAGCTAGTGGAGATACAGAAATGTTACAGATGACAGGTGCTTGCAGAGAAGAAGGCTCTCATGCCAAAATATTGGACAGGGCAGACAGATGACAAGCACGAAGGGCTGGATCCAAAGTTCATTAAAGTCAAAGATTCTCTTGATTTCAAGGGAATTTGGCACAACCCTTAGATAATCACAGGGAGCGGCCAAGAAACAGAAGACCCATGGAGCTATGTGAGGGGGGACACTCAGCACCAGTGCCACCTTGTGTCCGGGCAAGGGTGTAGCAGGTTGTTTTCCTTCAGGGCACTCCCTTTTTTTGACTACCGCTGTGCCCTGCCACGGTTTTCCATTTCAGTATCTTAGCCCTAGAGCCTGGTCACACATGCACGTCAGTCCCTTTCAGGGGATACATACAGAGTCCAACAATGGAGAAGTCCTCAGGATGAAGCAATAGAGCAGGGGTGGTCAACCCATTTAATAAAGA
>JANRFK010004893.1:55789327-55805740 GCA_030068395.1 Apalone spinifera
AAGAAGATAAAGGTTTTCATGGAGAATTGATCCAGAAGAGCCGCACCTAACATATCTTTCACCCTTAAATGTACATATAGAAACATGTCTCTTAAGGATGCAAATTATATATGTCTCTCAGATAATATGCAGCTGTCACTGGAGCTGGAGTACAGAAACCACAACAGGAAATGTTCATTTTCTCAACCTTAATAATCCTTTCAGTACCAATTACTTTGGATTTTTAAGAAATGACCTTAATTCGCAATTAATGTGTATTGCAAGGTGTTTCACATTGAAGCAAGTCAATACTTGATCATGCAGGGATTTCTTAAGTCAGTTCCTTGACTTCTCATTTAAATGGCTGTTGCACTGCCAAGAAAATGTAAGTTTAGCCTGTGAGGTTGTCCCAGGGGATAGAAACCTTCGAATGCAAAGGAGCACAGCAGGAGAGAATTGCCTGCTCTGGTGAAAATGCAGAGGAATCGACATGGCCGAACACTGGGCAGACGTCTAGAGAATTGAACAGACGCGGCAGATCTAAATTCTAATCGCCACAACAAACGCAATAACTGCGGTGTGCCAGTCCTGTGCAAACATGAAGCCAAATGATGCTGCTTAGCTCCTGGAATGCTCACTGAGGTCTATAGGAGTTGCAAGCACTCAGTGCTTCCAGGTTTTGGCCTGTGCATAGCAAGATAATAAATCAGTCCAGTTGTCACCAGCAATGAGTGGGGGGGGGGTGGTGGTGGTGGTATGTCCTTCTTTAATCTGTGCTGGTGAGTTTATAGCACTGGTTATGTGTAGTTACTCAGGGCCTGCCTCTGCATACCTGTTACAGGACTGTTTTGTTTGGTTCAAACTGTTGTCGACTGTTGCCGCCTCTCCCTTGCTGCCTCTGATAGAGAGATGTGTGTAACCATTAGGATTAGCCCGGGCTTATTGGTTAATCATGTAAATGACTACATGCTACCATCCCTAGTTCACAATGATGTAGTATACACTGTAAATATATACAGTAAATGGGGAAACACATAAGACCATCTTTGCCTGCCATTTCCTTTAGTATCAGAGGGGTAGCCACATTAGTTGGTAGCCACAAAAACAAGGAGTCCTGTGACACCTTAAAGACTAACAGATTTATTAAGCTTCAGAGGGGTCGCCGAGTTAGTCTGTAACAGGAAAAAGTAAGAAACAACAGACGGTCTAGTAGCACCTTAAAGACTAACAAAACATGTAGATGGTATCATGAGCTTTCATGGGCACAATCCACTTCTTCAGATGACCGCTTTTGTGGGCACAAACCTACTTTGTCAGATGTCTGATGATTAAAAAAGAAAGTACAAGTGCTTTGGAGGATAGGGTCAAAATTCAAAATGATCTGGACACACTAGAGAAATGGTCTGAGGTAAACAGGATGAAGTTTAATAAGGACAAATGCAAAGTGCTCCATTTAGGAAGGAACAATCAGTTTCACACTTACAGAAAGTTTCGTCTTTGCCCATGAAAGCTTATGCTCCAATACTTCGGTTAGTCTATAAGGTGCCACAGGACTCTTTGCCGCTTTTGCAGATTCAGACTAACACGGCTACCCCTCTGATACTTGACAGAATGGGAAGTGATTGTCTAGGAAGGAGTATTGCAGAAAGAGATTTAGGGATCAGAGTGGACGACAAGTTAAACATGAGTCAACAGTGTGACAGTTGCAAAAAAAGCAAACATGATTCTGGGATGCATTAATAGGAGTGTTGTGAGCAAGACACAAGAAGTCATTCTTCCCCTCTACTCTGTGCTGATTAGGCCTCAGTTGGAGTATTGTGTCCAGTTCTGGGCACCACATTAAAAGAAAGACGTGGAGAAATTGGAGAAGGCCCAGAGACGAGCAACAGAAATGATTCAAGATCTAGAAAACATGACCTATGTGGGAAGACTGAAAGAACTGGGCTTGTTTAGTTTAAAAAAGAGAAGACTGAGAGGGGACATGATAGCGTTTTTCAAGTACCTAAAAGTTACAAGCAGGAGGGAGAAAAATTGTTCTCCTTAGCCTCTGAGGATAGGACAAGAAGCAATGGGATTAAATTGCCGCAAGGGAAATTAAGATTGGACATCAGGAAAAACTTCCTAACTGTCAGGACAGTTAGACACTGGAATAAATTGCCTAGCAGGGTTGTGGAATCACCATCACTGGAGATATTTAAGAGCATCTTAGACAGACACCTGTCAGGGGTGATCTAGACAGTGCTTGGTCCCGCAATGAGGGCAGGGGACTGGACTCGATGACCTTTCGAGGTCCTTTCCAGTTCTAGTGTTCTATGATTCTATGAAAAGCTTGGAACTGGAACTGCTATTTCACTATGACCCTTTTGTAATTCTCACTTCTAACTGGCATGGTGTCAGAGAATCAACTCTCTCACTAGTTCTTAGATATCCCTCACCACCCAAATAAAGACTGGATGGTGGACCCTGGAACTTCCCTGCAACAGTTATCAGTGTAGACAGGAAGATGGACAGACTGAAATAGCTGACCTCAAACTCGGTATCTGTGAAAAAGAGCTTTTTGGAAATTTTTCATCAACACTTCCCTCTCCCCCGCAATGAAAAAAGCCATTTATCAAAAATTAATGGCTTTGAAATTTTTTTTGGTGTTGACAAAACTTCATCTTTTTAAAAAAGAAGCATTTCAACGATGTCAACGTTTTTGCTTAAAAAATTATTTCCCTCTCCCTCAAACTAAATTAATTGTTTTATATAACATGCATTTTAAAATGTTTTAAAAGCTCAAAATCAGAATGGAAGGTCCTGATTTCATAAAAATGAAGCTGTTCAACTGAACTGAAACAAAAAAAAGTGACTTTGGGGGGAATCTTAACAATATTTGCTTTTGTTTCCTTTTTGGAATGGGAAAAAACAAAATTACTGAATAGCCAATAAAATGGAAAATATGGCCTGGTCCCAGCTCTTCTGATGTATTGGAATTAGTGATACTGCACTGCACTTTAATATCCACATCTTCTTTTCTTGCTTTGTTTTGATTTGTACAGAAAGCTGGTACCATATTCATAGATACCGGTTATTATCTTCATTTAGGAAACAAAATTTGGGTCTGTAAACTACTGCTTTACTTAACCAACACTAATCCATACATACCAGCTACACGGATAATGTACACACTGTTAGATCTTGAATACCGAATGCACACCATTCAGAGGGGGCTCATTTTACTGTTGTCTACTTGGACAACAGAGGAATTTAAACCTAGGACTTTCTATACTAAAATCAGGAGATTTGACTGCATAAGTTAAAGGGCTAGGTTGGAAAGGGCAGTAGATTCACAGTCCTGTTACCCTGACTCTCCTGTAGAGGGTGACAGAGATCAACACACTCCTTATTTGAGGTTTCAGCTTTGGATCCATTTATATGCCTACATATCAGCCCTGATGATGATATTCAGAAGCAAAACACTTATCTCCAAGCCATGAAGTGCTTCTCTGGGAGCATTAACAAAGCCATCCAGCCCTCAAGTAAATGCTAGAGATGTAACATGGTCAGCTCCTAAGGGAATGCACTGAGGTGGGAGGGGTCTACGAGACCCCTCTATCTTTTTTTCCCTTCCACGGCCAGCCTACACAAAACAGTTGAAAGTTAGAGAGAGGCTAGACCTAAAGATCTATTAACTGCCTCACCCTCCCTCCCACTCCCCACACACTTTCCTAACATGTCCTACCCATCAGCTCCTTGAGTGAAGACCCCTCATCTGCAAAACTCCTTTTAAAATGGAAGGGCAGATTTCATGACCGTTAGCTTCCCTGTCCATCTGTTTTTTAGAGATGGGCCTAAGGTTTGCAGTCCAGATCCAAAATCCTTCAACATCTAGGCGTGTCCACATCTGGATTTATGATAGGGGGCCAGTCCCTGATTCCAGTACATCCCAAATTGCTCCTGCCATTCCTGGCTGCCCACAGGGACTCTAAAGCATGAGGTGTGTTAAAGGCTTACATAGCTCTAAAATAACTAAGTAAAAAAACCCATCTCTACTACATTTACTTCAGATGCACAAATGAGCCCACGGGCACAGAACTGTCGTAACATCCTCTGAACTGCATTTTCACCTGCTCATGTGCTGTGCACCTATAGCAAGCTGGGGATGTATTTGCTCTCTATGGGGGAAGAGGGTTCCCAGGCCTGGATTTTTGGTCCCTCACACGAGGATTTGTGAGTGAGGGTGTGTGTGTGTGTATGTGTGTGACTTACATAACCTTCCAAACCAGGTCAGCAATTCCTAGCTAGAATGACAAGTTTGGGGAGCATGCACTAAAGGGCACAAAAGGCCTCTCTTTTCTTCATGTGAATGCATGAATAATTCTCATTAATTCAATGACAGATTCGGGGGGGGGGGGGGGGGGGAGGAGAATGGGCAAGAGCAGTTTGGAGAGAAAAGTTTCAGATCCAAGTTCAGGTCACCAGAACACTTGAAAGTTTGAGGGTCTATTAATAGGTGTGGTGACTAAAAGAGTCAGGTTGCGTCTCCTCTGTTTTTTTTCCCCAATCAAGATTTCATTCTCATATTCTTCATATTTAAAACCACCTCACTGCCACACTAGAGTTTAGGATCTCTCCCTGCATGTGTAGGATCTTCAGCTTTAGTCACAAGCCTGAGCGACTCGAAAAGAAGAAGCTATTTACTCCAAAGATGGAATTTCTGGCTCTCGATGTTATCTGGCTGAATTTGAGAAAGCTGGTGTCCAGGGAGTTTAAAAAGAGAATCGGTAAAATAGTTAAGAATCTGTAGACTTTTAGGGGGTAAATCTAATTATCAACATGCAGTTTTGCTCTAAATGTTTTGGGGACATGAACTTTGTTCCTGGGAAAACGAGGAACTTAATAACATTAGCGAGTGCCAGACACACCCAGTGCAAGTTTGCCACACACAACTCTTAGTGCTCTGCACCCTTCACATCACCCTGAATGCTGACTCCATTCCTTAGCCTCACTCAAGCAGAGATGACCAGCTGGCTTGGAGTCAGATGTCTTCTAGCAGCTAATAAAGATGCTCTAGATAATGGTGAGTACTAGGAGCTGTTCAGCAGAGCAGAGTAGATGAACAAGTTGGTGAAGCTAGTCCCTCCTTGATTAAAGAATCTGGTTTGTTCCTCCTAACTGCTTGTTTGTTTCCTTTCAAACTTAACACCAACCACTCTACTTCCAACCAGGTCTTGAGATCCCAGGTCTCCAGAGATCAATATAACTGTGTTGCAAGCACATTATGACCCTTAATTTTGATTCACAAATCAGTCTTTTTTTTTTTTTTTGTTATGGTCACTGCTGGAAATCACAAATAGGTAATGCTTTGAAAGTATAATAAAACAGTATGACTCAGAATCTTTAACATTTCCACCTCTGCCGCCTGAAAGGAGATGTGTTATTTTGTTCCCAGGATCTCAATGTTACTCAATAGAATCAACCTTGAAGGAAATACAGGAGAGCATAGATGTCATGGTTTCAGAAACATGGATGTCACGGTTTCAGAAATTGGAAGCAACTTGTTTGAATTTGGATCAACTTGCCTGGTGTGAACAGAAGCCCAGCTTACAGCCCTAATGCTGAACACACACAAAGATTGTGGGGGGGTGGGGGGGAAGGTGGTGGAAGACAGCTGACATGCACACCTAGATCTGAATTTTGCACCCACAGTATCTTTATAAGGGGCTGGACCAACTCCTGGCTTCCGATCAGCCCTAAAGCAGCATTTGAAATCTGCCGCTGAAGTTTGTCTACATGATGTATTAGCCTGCAGTAGAGAGATGTAAATTCTAGTACATACTAGCATGCTGCACACTAATTGGCTTGCATTTACCTTGCAGGTACTGCATTAACATGCACTAGGGGACTTCTAGTGTGCACAAGCAGGGTTTACATGGGCCCTCTTAGTATGAGACAACCTGTGGAACTCCTTGCCAGAGGATGTCATGAAGACCAGGATTTTAACAGGGTTCAAAAAAGTACTAGATACATTCATGGAGATTAGATCCATCAATACTGATTAGCCAGGATGGATAGGAATAGTGTCCCTAGTCTCTGTTTGTCAGGGGCTGTAAATGGATGACAGGAGAGGAATCACTTGATGATTACCTGTTTCTGTTCACTCCCTCTGGGGCATCTCACATTGGCCACTGTCAGAAGACAGGATACTGGGCTAGATGGACCTTTAGTCTGAACCACTATGGTCATTCTTATGTTCTTGACACTACTGCACACTAGATTTACATCTCTAGTGTAGATTAATGCCCTGTGTGGACAAGTCCTGAGCTTGGTGGTGTAAGGCTATCTTGGGTATGTCTACAGAGCAATAAAGCACACACATCTGGCTCAGGCCACCTGATGCGGGCTGGGGCTACAGGGCTATCTAGTGTAGATGTGTAGGCTCAGGCTCCAGCCTGGGCTGTGAGCGGGGAGGGGCTCAGAGCCCGGACTCCATCCTGAGCCCAAATGTCTATGCTTTAATTTTATAGTCCCAGAGCACGAGCCCAAGACAGCTGTCCCAGCCCAGCTGCGGGTGTTTTATTGCAATGTAGACATAGCCCTTGGTTCTTGTCAGCGCTCCTTAGACTATGATAAAGGAGGACAAAATGCTAGGCAGACTTGTTGATGGAGGTGAAACTCAATGGTTGCCAGAGACTGTTTTTGGAAACAGTGCAAACTCTAAACTGAATCCTTACTGGCATGCAAGACAATCTTTGCTTTTTACTACTAGGCCCAAAACTAACATTTTCATAATAATTTTCCAGTATCAAAGTGATAGTTTTTATCCAAGACAGCTGAATACTGCAGAACTGTGTAACAATCAGTCGGTGCCAAACATATGCTATGTATCTATTTTAACACCTTTGATAATAATAAAAAATGCATGTTCATAGCAGTTTTCTCAACTTTCCTGCAATAACAACATCCTAGAGTTGATGCTTTTTGTTTTCCTTTCACATTATTACGAACCTGTGTTTAATTCTCAGGGCCGGTTTGGCTTTTTAACCTCTCTTTCTACATTCCACTAGTAATGTCTGATTAAGAAATTAGCCTTTCAAGTGCTATAAAAAAATCCAAGAAATACAGTAACACAATACCACGGAAAACCGATATAATCTTCTCAAAACTATAAAAATTGGTCACCCGAAGGAACATCTGCATGGTAAAAATTTTAAACAAACTAGAAAGGAATCAGATAGCCCATAAAGAACGAAGCAGCTAGAAGACCCGTTGGTCGGCTCACATTTTTTGCTGTCATCCTGACTCAGAAAGGACTATCATTCTGAAGCATGTTTCTTCAGTTTTAGTTACCAGCATCTGGAATGAATTCCGGGATAGAACACTGAAAGTTTTTAAAAGGAAACTCAACCTTACAATAATTATTCCTTAAATCATTAATATGGTGAAAGCGCCAGATGTAAAAGTATGAAAAAAAGACAATAAAATGTGCTCCCAGGTATCAGTCAAATCCCCAATGTGCATCTGTCTGTTTTCTCAGTTCATTAATATGGGTTGTAGCCTCAGATATTTTCTTTTATGTAAAAATTTCCACTTGCTTGTTAAGTCTTCTGTCTTGCATTAGATTCACTGCTCCACCATGCAGAACAGCCTGGCAGTGTAGGTTGCTGCACTGGGAATCTATCATAGTGTAGGCTGTTTCCAGCAAAAGATAACAGTGCACTAGTCTGTTATCCAGCAGAATGAGAACTGCTTGAGTGGGAAGGTTTTCACCTGGGCCCTGATCCTTAAAGGGGGGTATATGTTGGCCCTGGGGTCTGCCCATGTGGAGCTCATTGCAGAATCGGGGTCTAATTCACGGACAAGAGAGCTGACTTCATAAGGGCATGTTGGGATTGCAGACAAGGAAAGGACGTGCCGTGCTTCTGATGGGCTCAAGTTCTCAACCGACTTAGCATCTCTTCCCCATCCATTTCTCAGGCTCACTCATCTATGCTCGGACACTCCACTGACAGCTGATTCCCAGACGTGGAATTTTCTCCCCAGAGCATGAGACCGGAGGGGGTTTTCACCTCCGTGAAGGCTTGTTACAGATCTCTTGCCAAGATAAAGTGGGTAGCTCTCTTAATCAGACCCCTGCCGTTGCTGAAGCTGAAGCCTTGGGCACAGATGCACCTCCACCCTCCTATTTTCCACCTGTGGCACACAACGGTTTAGTCTCCTGTGGGCACTCAGGTCTCATTTTGGTTGTTGGGCTTAGTGTGGCAGTGCTGGGGGGTATTCATGGCCTGTGACATGCAGGACAGCATACTAGATGACCTGGTGATCTCTTCCAGCCTTAAACCTCTAATGGTATGTCTAGACTGCTTTTTTTTCCTCTCGAAAGGAGAGATGCAAATTCGGAGCTAATTTGCATATCTTCTCATTGCTTTTTCGAAAGTGAAAGTAGTCTGGATGCATCTTTTTCGGGTGAAAAAAACGCTTTTTCAAAAAACCACATAAACCTCCTTTTTTTAAAGGAAGAGTGTTTTTTTTTTCGAAAAAAGGGGGTTTTTTTCCCCAAAAAACCCCACGTCCAGACTACTTTCACTTTAGAAAACCCTGCTTTTGAAAAAGCGATCAGAAGAAGAGATGCAAATTAGCACCAAATTTGCATATCTCCTTTCGAAAACCCCCCGTAGTCTAGACGTACTCCAAGGCCGTGGTGTCCAACACGATAGCCACTGGTCACATGTGGCTATTTGGCTGGATGAGGGTGGCTAGTTAGTGGCTATAATGGCTACTGCTTCAGAACTGGCTGGACAGCACGGCTCTAAGGTGATGACGAAGCACCTGGCCTAGGGAAATGAAAGGCCCTGGATTCAACAGTCTGGCAGGTCGCGGCGCCATGCTTACCTAGGAAGAGGACACAATCCATAAGGCTAAGAGTGACCTCACTATCACGGCGGTGTCTACCGAAACCTGGGGAGCCTCGGTCTGGTGCATTGCATAGGAATGTCAAAACCTCCCAAGTGACTTTTGAGCATAAATCCCACTGGAAGGCTATGAGGCTTGTGGGCCTCACTCACTTAGACACTAATGAGAACAGGAGTGGCCTGAGGTAGGCTGCAGCAGCTGGCACCCCAGGTGGAAGGCGCGATCAGCGCCTCCGCCTGCACGGCCGCCAATGGCCGTGACGTCATCATCGGGTGCCCCAGGCTGGTGATGCTCTAGGCGACCGCTGAGTCTGCCTGTGCTCACGGGCAGCCCCTGAATGAGAATCCCACCCATTCCCTGTATTGCACTACTATTCCCACACTCGAGTAAGAAGATGCCCTCACGCTACTAAATGTTCTTGCGGATAAATGCTCATTTGAATATTAATAATTATTCTAGGCAAGTGTGTAATTAGAATCATAGAACTGGAAGGGACCTCAAGAATTCATCAAGTCCAGTCCCTTCCCCTCGTGGCAGGACCAAGCACCATCTAGATCATGGGTGGTAACCACAGGCCCAGTCCCCGGTTTCCCTAGGTCAGGCCCCAGAGGCTCGGGGCTCACCGACCCAGCATTGGTTCCAGCCCTGACCCCCTGCTGTCTCCCCGTGGGGCTGGGGCACACAAAATCTACTAGCCCAGGCCTGCCTAGATTCTGGTGTGTGAGGGGGACATGGGGAGTGTCTTTCTCCTTCTCAGTCAGACTTCAATGAGGGTTTGTTTTTGTTTTGCTTCGCTTCTCACTTGCATGTGGCCTCTGACTGGTTTTTCTGTGGGTCAGAGGCCTCCAGACTCAAAAAGTTTCCCTTCCCTGATCTAGGTCATCCCTGACAGAAGTCAGTCTAACTGCTCTTAAACATCTCTAATGATGGAGAGTCCACAACCCTCCTTGGCAATTTATTCCAGTGTTCAACTACCCTGACAGGAAGCTCTTCCTAAGGTCCAACTTAAAAACCTCCCTTGCTGCAATTTAAGCCCATTGTTTCTTGTCCTAGCATCAGAGGTCAAGGAGAACAATTTCTCTCGCTACTCCTTGTAACACCCTCTTAGGTACTTGAAAACTATCATCACATCCCCTCTCAATCTTCTCTTTTCTAACAAAACAAACCCAATTCTTTCAGTCTTCTTTCTTTGTATTAGATGCATACAATGTTTATTCCTCACTGAAAATAAATGGTAGGCATCTTGTTTGCAGTCTGTTCCCATCTACCATTCCAGTTTATACGCGGTAGACTATAAATGGGCTTCCTGGAGACCCAGATAGAGCTGGAGGGGCCCAGTGATGGTACAGGGAAAACCTGTCTGAAAACCCTGGTTAATTTAAATAGGGAAGTTGCCACCCCTGCATAAATCCTGCCTCTATCACCAGAACTTTGCACAGCATTCTAGAGCTGCCTCTTCAAAGGCCACAAAGCGGTGGAAGATAGGCATGTCCGCGGATCAGAATGACCATCTCTTCAACTGTCAGGAAGCGTCGGTTGGTCGGTCACTATCTGAACGCTCATGTATCCCATCTCATGGCAAAAGTGACAGTTTGGGGTGAAGGAGAAATTGGAGAAGGTCCAGAGAAGAGCAACAAGAATGATTAAAGGTCTAGAGAACATGAAGGAAGACTGAAAGAACTGGGCTTGTTTAGTTTGGAAAGAAGAAGACTGAGAGGGGACATGACCTTCCAGTTCTAGTGTTCTATGAGTCTATGATTCCATCTCCTGCACGGGGACTCTCATCTCGATACTTTCGTGTGCTGCCCTTGCTACCATTGTATCCGCTTCTCATTCCCGTCTTCATGTCCCCTTCCATGTTTGCCTCATGTAATCCCAATACACGTGATCACCTGGCTCTCATCTCTCCTAATGATTCACATCTACCCGGTGATCCACAAACCCTGCCTAACCTCATCAGCCAGGCTCTTTCTCTACAGCTATTTTATCAGGGAGCAGGAAAGGGAGGACAAGTTTCTAGTTAGTGGTACCCACTCCTCGGACTTTCCTGGTACATGTGCCAATCTGCTGCATACATTCCCCATGGTGGGGATTGTCCTTATGTATGTCTCATGCAGTGTTAGGGTGACCAGATATCCAAACTGTATAGGAACAATCCCAATATTTGGGGTTTCATCTCCCTCCCCAACTCCCTGTCCCAGTTTTTCCACACTTGCAATTTGGTCACTGTGCAGCACCAAGCACAGTCAAGGCTTATCAACTAACCAACAGGTTTGCTTAGTGGTGAGGAAAACCTGTTAGTAAGTCCCCTATGCATTTTATTAAAAGGTAGAAAGAAACAGGCTCTGACCTAACCAAGAGAAGGAAGCCACTTGTTCACTTTGGGCTGGGTTGAGAGCTCCCTTAGAATCATAGAACACTAGAACTGGAAGGGACCTCGAGAGGTCATCGAGTCTAGTCCCCTGCCCCCATGGCAGGACCAAATACTGTCTAGACCATCCCTGATAGACATTTATATAACCTACTCTTAAATATCTCCAGAGATGGGGATTCCACAACCTCCCTGGGCAACTTATTTCAATGTTTAACCACCCTGACAGTTAGGAAGTTTTTCCTAATGTCCAACCTAACGCTTCCTTGCTGCAATTTAAGCCCATTGCTTCTTGTCCTGTCCTCAGAGACTAAGAAGAACAATATTTCTCCCTCCTCCTTGTGATTCCCTTTTAGATATCTGAAAACCGCTATCATGGAGGGTGGAGTTGACTTGGTCCTCAAAAGAGAGGATAATAGAAAACATGAAAATGTTTTATAACTTTGGTTGTGCCCAGTACCTGTGATCAGGACTCGAGCCCTGATGTTTTGGGTGCTGTGCAAACACGTGGTCACCAGACACCACACGAAAGATCTTGCAATCTAAGAAAGACCTGGCAAGAGAGACCTGATGAAGGGCCTGAGTCTATATGGAAGACAATTGCAGTGACTATAGTTTGGCTATAGAGATGAACTCAAGCTGGAAACTCAGGACATGTCTTCACTAGACGGAAGATCAACACTGCCGGAGTTCGATTTAGTGAGTCTTGTTAAGACTTGCTAAATTAAACTCAGAGGCAACTCCGGCTTCTAGGAGGAGTAAGGGAAGCTGATGGGAGCCTTTGCTCCCGTAGGCCTCCTGCTGTGGGGACAGTGGGGAAATGCGAAATAAGGTACGTCGACTCCTGCTACATAATTAATGTAGATGGAGTTGTGTATCTTGATTCTACCTTCTCTATTAGAGTAGATCTGGCCTCATGGTCTTCAGGTCTCTGTGTGTTTGGTGTGAGACCACCTGTAGATGCCCTAGCTTGCTGGGGAAAGACAATGGTATGGGTAGCTTCCGGACACCACAGAGCACAAACAAACCATCATGAGGTGACCAGGTATGTGATACGCAAATGAAAAAAGGCTTGTACAAAAATTAGGGATAGGCAAGACAGTATGGATGCAATAAAGAATCACCCCCACTGGTCATCCATTCTTTAAACCTGACTTGGGGCTTTCGGCTGATTTTTATTTGAATATTTTCAAATAATTTTGTGCTCCAACACCCTTAATGATTTGGCCAGAGGAGGAAACTGAAATATCAGATGAACACAGGGAAAGCATGAGATCGGCAATCTGGCTGAGCCTGCAAAATACCAGGCGGCGGCTCTCACCAGAGGGTGCATTGCTGAGAAAGCTGCAACTCAGTTTTCAGGGCAGGCAAATGTCAGATACCACATCTGCCCACCTTGGTGACCACGCAGCCTCTCATTATGATCACAGGGTGTTCTAGGGCTCCTGTAAGCACAGTGTCTGTCTGAGCAGCTCTCAGCTGGTAGAGACACAGTCTGACTCAGAGTACATCTATACTACGCCTCCCTGCCGACAGAGAGATGTAGATTAGGAACGTCGAAATTGCTAATGGACCAGGAATTTAAATATCCCGTGCTTCATTAGCTTAAACATGGCCGCCGCTTCTTTTCAAAATGGAGCCTTTTTGAAAAAAAATGGCAGTCTAGACGGGGTTCTGTCGAAAAATAAACCCTTTTCCAAAAGATCCTGTAAACCTCATTTTTTGAGGAATACAGGATCTCTCGAAAAAGGGTTTATTTTTCGACAGATCCCCGTCTAGACTGCCGGGGCTTTTTCGAAAAAGCTCCATTTCGAAAAAAAAGCGGTGGCCATGTTTATGCTAATCAAGCACAGGATATTTAAATTCCGGCTTTATTAGCAATTTCAACGTGCGTAATCTACAGCTCTCTGTTAACAGAGAGGTGTAGTCTAGACACAGCCTCAGCGACAGAGGACATGACTTGGCCAAAGTCATTGTACCTAGAGCTCCTGCAATCCAGTCCAGGGCTCTGACCACGTGACCATCGTTCCTCTGAATGATTGTTGAGGTTCACCTGGACAATCAAAAGTAGAATTGCAGGGAGGGGTTTGATATGGACTAACAGCTGCAGCCAATGCAGTTGTCAGTGAAAGGCCCAGCTTGTCTCTGCACTGTGTGGTTGATCAAGGAAACAAGGGCTGAATGAGCAGCCCTTAGAGAGGATAGGGGATGTGTTTAGCAGAAGCGATCCACACCAGCACTAGTGACAATAAGCAGAGGCAAAGCAGACCTCAAAATGACAGGAAGTAGGACTTTGTGACTGGAGTGCAAGCCTGAGACTCAAGAGACTGAGGTCCAATTCCCTGCTCCCCTATACATTTTATCAGAGGGGTAGACGTGTTAGTCTGGATCTGCATAAACAATGAGAAGTCCAGTGGCACCTTATAAACTAACAGATTTATTAGAGCATAAGCTTTCTTAGGCAAAGACATGCATCTGCCGAAGTGGGCTTTTGCCCATGAAAGCTAATGCTCCAATAAATCTGTTCCTACAGACTTTGTGCATGAAACTTGGGCAAGTCATGTAGCCGCTCCGTGCCTCAGTTTCCCATCTGAAAACGTTGGATTATAGCATTGCCCTGCCGCAGGGAAGCGATCTGAGCGTAAATAATTGAAGACTGTGAGACAATTGGATACTATAGTGGTCAGGGCCATAAAAGGCCCACAGAGAGAGGGTGGTAATCGCAGCCGATCACCCTGTGTGAAAGTCAGGACTAGACAGCATGAACTAGTTTAGGAAAATTGACTGGATAGCTAGAAAATATCTGGTGTTTCCAGGATGGGTTTAGATCATGGTTAGTCCTGATATTCAGGGTGGGGTTGTGAATGGGCTTTCTCTGACTAGATAGGGGAAGCCAAATATACTAGTATTTTTCCCCCTTTTGTAACATGGAGACATGGCAGAGGAAAGATAGAGAAGCACAGATTGAATGAAACTGTTATTTTATTTTACAAGACATCTATTCTTTGAGCTGAGTATGGGCACAAAATGCTGGGGGATCCTGGGTAAGCTGTCGTAGGCAGGCAGGTGACGTGGTGAGCGGCATCAGAGAAAAGCGAGGGCCAGTTCATTGGCAGAGAGAAGATGCAGAGCCAGGAGGTGGCCTGGGGTAATTCTAAACTAGCCTCCGGGGCAGATCTGCACAGAATGCGTCAGGAAAACCAATGGCGGACTCTTGGGGCAGACAATGGGTGAGCAGGGACTCACGAGCAGGGAAGATATATGGAGAAGCGGAGAGAGAAATACAGAAAAGTATTTGACAACTTGCCAAGAAAACCAAAAGTATTCTCCAAAGAAGGCCCTAAATTGCCTCTGTGCAAATGTGCGAGGGTATGAGAAACAGACGAGGTTAGCGACATGTGTGAGCACGGGCTGATGACTGAAATATGCTTTGTATAACGGCGAGGCACTGGGGTGACACAAACTCGTGGGAGGCAGATTTGGGGAATTTCCATTGAAAAGAGACAATACAGGAGACTGTAATTTAGAGAACCAAAGGAGACAAATACTTTATAAGCCCTCAGAGCCACATGTCGTAGAGCTCAGAGGCTGAGCCCTCGTAAAAGTCTGGCCGTGGCTACACGGATGCGATTCCCATTAACTCCAGTGAGAGTCAGTCTTATTGAAAAGCACTCCTGTATGCTAACGATTCAGACGCAAATGTATAAACACTCCCACCCAGCGTACGGCCTCCAATAAGGGTGCTGAGTTAGCACCTCTGAAAGGTCATGTCGGCACTAGGGATGTTAAGGACTAGTCGACTATCCAATAAGCAAATGCTTATTGGATAATCGACAGGATAGTTGACTAGTCCAATGTTTCTCAACCTTTTTTATAAAGTACCCCTTTAAAAAAAATTATAAGTACCCCAGTAACTACAGTTTTCAGACACAATTTTTTTTTCCATCATTGCAACACATTTGTTTAAACAATTTACTTGTAGCCGGGTGGGCAATGAAATTTTTGGGTGTAAAAAGTACAAAAATAATAAAGCGCTGTAAAACTTAACACAAAAATTCAGTTTTCTCCAAATTTCAGTTGTGTTGACCTACCCCCCGGACTTCTCTCAAGTACCCCTATGGGTATTTGTACCACTGGTAGAGAAACACTGGACTAGTCACTCCCCCACACTTTGCTGCCTCTATCAGACAGAGGCAGCAAAGGGGGAGGTGGGAGAGGGAGGTACTTCAAAGTGGTAGCACCACACGGAGCCCGGCATCCCAGGCTCCATGTCCTGCTGCCACTTTGAAATGCTGCGGCAGTGTTTCAAAGGGGCAGAGCCGCAGAGCTGATCCCTTTGAAGTGCTGCCATAACATTTCAAAGAGGCAGCACCGCCCTATCAACTAATCGGATAGTCAATGCAATAATACATCGACTATTCGATTAGTGAATGACTCAGGACCTCACATCCTTAGTCAACACGAGGGAGTCATTTCTAAATAAGTTATTTCGAAATAACTCGTGAAATAACCATTTCGAAAGAGTGCCATTCCTCTTCACAAGCAGGCATCATTATTTCAAAATAACAAGCTCTTTATTTCAAAATAACGGGCTTGGCAGTGTGGACGCTCGCCCTGTTATTTTGAAATGACTCCCTAGTGTAGACAGGCGCAAAGTCAGAACATTGACTAGGTGCTTGGTAAACAAGTTTGAAACTGCTGGCCTCAGTTTACAACAGTGACGCTCTGGGGGTGATCCCTGGAGTTGTTTGCTTACAAGGGCATACCCCAGTCATGGGCAACCGAGGGTAGTGAGTGGTCGCATGAGTGGCCCTCCTGTATCTCAGGAGGTTGTAACCAAGATAGTCTCCCAGGATAGGGTAGTTTTGCTCACTGCGCTTGTGTGCCTAGAATTTGTGGAGGGTGCCGCTTGAACTATGGTAGCGCTTTGACTGGAGGCAGAAAGAGCAGATGGCTCTCACTGTCCATGCTGTGCACCATCAGCATGCCTTTCCCTTCATGTGCCTTGTGTGTGTCACTTTGGTAACACCGGTAGGAAAAAACACAATGCCAACAGAAACCAGCAGATTCTGGCAACCCTGCGCATGGGCAACAGTAAACAAAATGTCTTGGATTACGTCTATACTAGCCCCCTAGTTTGAACTAGGGAGGCTAATGAGGGCGACCGA
>JANRFK010004893.1:55853077-55866303 GCA_030068395.1 Apalone spinifera
TCTTACTCCAACTCTTGTAACCCTCATTTTACAAGGAGTAAGGGAAGTCGGAGGAAGAATGCTCTTTCTCGGACTTCCTGCTGCGTGGACAGCGCCAAAAGCCGAGTTAAACTATTTGACTACAGCTATGCAACCGACGTAGCTTATTTTGGCTTTGGCCCTGCTGTGTAGACATTCCCTAAGGGTACATCTACACAGCACAGATAAAGTCAAATTAAGCTACGCAATTTCAGGTATGTCAATTGCATCGCTTACGTCTAAATAGCTTAATTTGGCTTTTGGCACTGTCTACACAGCAGGAAATCAAAGGAAGAACACTCTTCCTTGACTTCCCTTACTCCTCATGAAATGAGGGTTACAGGAGTCACAGTAAGAAGTCCTCCAGCTTGACATTATTTTGACATAAAAGCTTGTAGTCTTTTGTAGAGATATTTAAGAGTAGGTTAGATAAATGTCTGTCAGGGATGGTCTAGACAGTATTTGGTCCTGCCATGAGGGCAGGGACTGGACTCGATGACCTCTCGAGGTCCCTTCCAGTCCTAGTATTCTATGATTCTATGATTCTAGTGTAGACACGCACTATGTTATTTCGGAATAACATTATTCCGAAATAACGCTGCTGTGTAGACCTACCCTAAGCTGCTACAAGACCATTGTTGTTTTTAAAGTTTCCTTAGTATTAAACAAAGATCATGTGGCTAAAAAGTCATTCGTTCAACTACCCTCTTCCAATATCACGGGGGCAGATTATGATCACTGATATAAATTCAGAGTAACTCCACTGAGGCAAGAGACTCACTTTCGAGTCACACTGATGTCAAATCATGATTTGGCCCGGAGAGTCATAACTTTCTGGAGTATCAGAGGGTCAGATCTTTTACTCTTCAGTGACTTCAGTGCAGAGTGTGGGAGAGAAATCAGGACTGTGAAGGAAATCACTGAACGTTAAGGATGCAGTACTTGTGTTATGCCGACAGGACTCCTGTCATCTGCAGACGGAATCAATCCTGGGACCTCTGAAGCTTCATGAGGTACATGAGCCTCTACCATATGAGCCAAAAGCCAGCTATGTGGTAGCCAAAGCTGTAGAGCAGACTCATTATTTTCTCTGTCAGTGGTCTCAGTGCCTCTAGCTGGGACACTGCACCACACCCAGAAGGTGTGTGGGTTACACCTGCATGTTTCCCCCAATGAAGCCTTCTCAAGTTGCCCCCAATGAAGTCAATGGAAATTTGGGGTACACGCGGGATGAAAGAAGACAACATTAATTCAAGCAGGGGGAAAAAAGAAGCAAAATCAGCTCAACTCAAGAAACAAAACCATTTCCCTTCTTCCACAAGTGCCCCAGAAAAAAAAGAATGAAGGAGAAAGGAATAGACACAACAAACACAGCAGGCAGGCAGAACTGTTTCTGTATAGGCTGAATTTTTCTAGGAAAAGAGGGAATCCCTTAGCTTGAGAACTCAGATTTAGGAGTAGATGACTCAGTGCAAAGATCAAATAAATCAATGATCAGAAAGAGATAAAAAGTGGAGGGCGCAGAAAACATTTTTATCTTGACGGTAGCCTACCGAGCTCTGTTTGCTATGTCTACAAGGCTAATCAAAAACTGAAATTCTTCATGCAATAAAGCTGGTTATCAAGATTCCTCATCTGGCCTGAACATCTTAATTTAATGATGATACGGCAACAGAGCCTCTCCACTACACAGCACAAATTAACACATTGACTTCGGAGGATGTAAATCTTACTTGGCATTTTCCCCCCTGGAGTTTTACTATCCAGCTAGGAGGAGGGGAAATCAACCAGGAAGTGCATAAGGAATATTTTAAATGGACAGTGAACAATAAAATCCCTGATACATTCTGCAGCTTTGCACAACTATTACCACAACATTCAGGCATATTTTTTTATGCTCCTCAGCTACCCTATTTTACACCCAGCTGGAGCAAATCAACATGGCTCCACTGAAGTTAATTTACACCCACTGAGAATTTGGCCCATTGCTTCATACAGCGGCATCCATCAAAAGCCATCCTATTGTAATTTAGTCTCATTCCTGGGGTTTATTTTTGCAACGTATTTTTTGTTTTAAATCTGTATGTTTCTCTCTTTCTGAACAGATTTTGTTCGAACTGGAGATAGAATCACATCTGTATTTGGCCAATTCCAGCCTCTAAGTGCACTCACTAATTAGAAGAGAGGCATTTAAGTAAGTGTATAGGGTAATTCAGGACAGAGTCGCTCACAGGAGACTTGTGGAATCAATCCACAGCTGATGCATAACATACTTTCTCTTACTAAATGTCTCGGATCTGCCATCTTGATTTGGTACTCAAGATGAATTCACAGGAAAACCATTTATCTGGCTACATCACTTAAGTCAATAAAGGGGGGGAGGAGGGAACCAACACAAGAATATGAGCAGCTATGTCCCCAGCCCACATTTGTTTTGAAATGTTATTATTATGGGATGGTGTGTTAAGGATCTGTCAGCATTTCTATTACAAACCTCAACCTTCAGAGGTTTATAAACGCAGCCATTTAAAATAACACCACATTAAAAGTTAGGTATGTGAGTTGTCAGCAGTGGTGAGTCTGGTTTCTTTAAGATGGTTTAAAGAAGTTTAAGCAGATTATGAGCATTAGAGAAGTCAAAAATAATTGGGGGGGCGGGAGTGGTTTTTTCAGATATTTTTTTGGCCACCTTTGGATAAATACTGGTTTCATTTTAAAAACATTCAGCGCATAATGTAGATGGTCTTTAAATGACAACCAAAAAAAAGAAACCCCTCACTAAGTGACCATGATATTTATGTTCTAGGAGGGATCTCCTGCACACACTGTGATGTGGGTAATGTGATACAACAATAGGTATGTTCTCCAGGAGGCTGCGTCTGTGTCCTTAACTCACTCCCTGGAATCTAATGTTATTTGGGGGCTCTGGCCCTGTTTCCACTTATGACAACAGCCTTGAGCTAACAGGAACAGGCACTGCACCTCTACAGTCACTATATACAGAGTCCTAGGAGCTTACAACTCATAGTATCAATGGGTTAAAGATGGAGCATGTTTTATTATGCTTTGTGGTACAGTCACACCAAGAAGTCCCACCTGGTACAGACTTACACTAGGAGACAGTCCCTACCTCCAAAAAAGACAGCAAACATAGACATCGATGTACAATCCCACAGCCAGTCAGGAATATATTCCTGGTCTCCCAACCCTCTGCTTCATGACGCAGCCACTAGACCAGGAATGGGCAAGAGCCTGTCAGTGGGCCGAATCGGGCCCACCTAGCTCTTTTATCCAGCCCTCAAGGCAGTTCCTGGCCATGCCCGCTAATGCATTGCCTGGGAGCCAGGACACATGAGCCTTTTCAGCTGCTTCTGTTTAAAGGCTTCGTGCCTTCCCTGTGGCTGTCAGGCAATAGTCATGGGGAAGGTGCGAGCCCTTTAAATAGAAGCAATGGAAAGGGCTAGCTCACCCTGGCTCCCAAGTAATGCGCTAGCAGCGAGGCCGGGAGCAGCGAACTTTTTAAACAGCAGGAATTGAAAGGGCTCACAGCTCCTGTCCCCTGCTAATGTGATGCCTGGAAGCTTCAGGGGAGGCCTGAGCCCTTTTAACATCTGCTATTTAAAGGCCCCGCCGCTTCCGCCCAAGGCCCCGCCGCTTCCGGGCGGCCCACAACCACTTCAGACATTTTTGAAGTGGCCCCCCCTTTAAAAATGATTGCCCACCCCTGCACTAGACCATCATGCTTCTCATTTGTCCAGTATAAAATTAGACCACGTCTATGGTTCCACCATACTGGGCTTGTTTCTGGCCTCATGGTCTAGATGGTACTTAGTCCTGCCATGAGGGCAGGGGACTGGACTCGATGACCTCCCGAGGTCCCTTCCAGTCCGAGTATTCTATGATTCTATGATTAATTTAACTCAGTGCAACTCAGGCAGCTTCAGCTAAGACAGTCCCAATTCAGTTTCATGCAAGAGGAGAATCAGGCCCTTTCCGTATAAGATGTAGCCTAACGGATACTAATCCTGGATGGGGGAGGCATCTAGTTCAGCTCCTACTTCTCCTAACAAGAAGGTATTTATCATCGCTCAGGGAGCGCCTGCCTAGGGAGGCTGTGGAATCTCCAGCATGGGAGATATGTCGGAATGATCTAGATGATGCTTGGTCTTGCCGTGAGCATGGGGAGTTGGACTTGATGCCCTCTCGAGGCCCCTTCCCGTTCCAGGATTCTATCATTCTCGTTAATTGTAGGATGGCTGCTGCAAGAGCAGGGACCACTGAGGCAATGCTGAAAAAGGCTCGGATGTGCAGTTGACTGGGGAAGTCTCAAGCAAAATGCTCCTTTTTCCATGGTGAGAATGGTAGACGTGACATTGGGCCTAACGGTAGTTGAGGCTGAAAAGCAGTTATGCTGATGATCCTTCTCCAAATCAACACAGCATGTGCAGTGGGCCATCCGCTGGCCCAGGCCAATAGCCGGCTTAAGAACTTTGAATGATCTCCAATCAGCTCTTGATCTCCTCTGTCTGGTCGTCGCTTCAAAATATTTCTGCCGAAATGAAGCAGCTGCAGCACTTTCTATTTCTCTTGTGCCTGATTCTTCTCAATGAAAGTTTTTGATCACCTCCTGTGGGTAGAAAGTACAGATTTTTAGTGGGGTTCTACTTCCAGTTTTTCCATCTCATTCAAGGGCCTGGTTTAAAAACCGTTGACATCAACGTGAGGAATCAGCCTATCAAACATTATACAAGTGCTATGTATGTATATTATATATTCATTTCCTTGCTAGAGTATCTATCTTTGATACTTAAAATAATCCTATTACTATAGTAACAAAGGGTACATCTACACAGACCCCTAAACTCAAAATAAGATACACAAATTGCGTATCTTATTTAGATTGTATTTCAAAATAGGTTATTTTGAAATTTGGTGCATCTACTCAGCACCAAATTTTGAATAACATGCTATTTCAAGACATCCCTTAACCCTCATGGAATGAGATTTACAGGGATGCTGAAATATTACTCCTATTATTTCAAAAAATATTGCGAAATAACGGACACATTTAAAGGACATGGGGTAGCTATTTCAGGATACCTCTGGTATCCTGGAATAGTCCCACTGTCTAGACATACCCTAAATGACTCATAATCTTTAATGAATTTACCCTAAGAACACCCTTTTGAGTTATGGAAGGGATAGTATTCCCAGTTTACTGATGGAAACTGAGGAACTCAGTGATTTATCTAAGGGCACACAGGAAGTCTGTAGAGGAGCAAGGAATCAAACTTAAGTCTCTAGAGTCCCACACTAGCACCCTAATCACTTACCCATCCTTCCCATCTCTGAGGCATAACATATTAGCTCATTAACAATGAATACTATAAACATATTGCACGTATATAGCTTACTTTTCATTACTTGTGCTGTTTGTTTACTTTTTGCACTTCATTGAACTTGGGCAAGAAAATAGGGCTTGTCAGTTTCACTTTCTATTTATACTCAGTTTAGCATTTCCGTGCAATAACACAGTGGCGCTGCCTTTAATTTCACAACATGGCAGGACAATATTTAAATTGAAAAATGAAGGTGCCAGTCTTACACCAACCTATTTATGCTTTGGTATATGCCTGTAGCTCTATCTCTGTAGCTCATTGACATCTCTCTCTTGTAGGATTGGGATCTGCATTATTTCCTAGTAATTTTTCTAATAACCACCTTGAAAATCTTTTTTGCCCAATTTTGCTGTTTGTGCCAGGTTCGGGATCAACCCTAACCACAATCCACTATGTGTAAGTGGATACATTTTGTATTTAACATCAGAGTAAATTAAGAAATGACAGCCCACATCGAGCTTTTATTACACATGCAATAAAGAATTTCTCAGTCATAAAGAATGGGCAAGGGAAGGAAGAACAGGTCACCACACAAAAATTCATTCCTTACTGTCTTAAGATACAGGGGCAAATTCTCCAGCTATGAAAATGGCCCTTAGGAAACTGGACTGAACCAAAACAGTGCACAAGCATCATATTATATACTGTAGTTGTTTGGGCCATTGCTGTATCATAGGCCCGAATTCTGTAAAAAGACTTACATACCTGCTTATGTAAGTATGTACAACCAGAGTATGTACAACCTTAAGGTTAAAAACATGTGTAAGTATTCACAGGGTTGGAGCTTTAGTTTACAAAGGATGCTCTGTTCAAAAAGCCCTGAGTAGGCTGTGAGAAACATTCGTGCTCAATAGAAAACATCCACACTGTTTATTCTGTAGCTCAAAGTTACCCTTGCATGCCCAAGAAATGTACCTTTAACTTAGGCACAGCACCACATTTTTTCATAGCTTCCTGTAAATTTTAATCAAGATTCCCATTGACCCACATGGTCTTTGGATCGGACTCTATATACTAGGGTAGGAAACCAAAAGTGCCTTCCTGAGGGGTAGCCCCAACTGGCTTCAGAAGGACTGCTAGGGCATTGTCTATGTCGGACTTGCTGGGACAGCCTTTATCATGTCCCCATTGGTGATTACAGTTGATGTTTATTATTTTACCCAGTCAGAGTCCCAGTTTCCATTGTGCTCAGAGCTGTATAAACACAGAACAAAAAGATTATATCTGCCAGCAAAGAGATTGCAATCTAAGCTAAGACAACAGGGGTATGTCTAGACTGCATCCCTCTGTCAGCAGAGGGATGCAGATTAGGCAGGTCGACATTGCAAATGAGGCAGGGATTTAAATATCCCGTGCCTAATTTTCATTAAAATGGCAGCTGCATTTTGCTGATTCAGCACTTTGTTGGCAAAAAGCGGCAGTCTAGAGGGGGATCTGTCAGGAAAGAAAGCCTTTTGCAACAGATCCCTTATGCCTCCTGCAAGGAGGTTTACAGGATTTATCAAAAAAGGCTTTCTTTCTCGACAGATCCCCCTCTAGACTGCTGCTTTTTGCCAACAAAGTACTGAGTCGGCAAAACATGGCGGCCATTTTTATGCAAATTAGGCACGGGATATTTAAATCCCTGCCTCATTTGCAATGTCAACCTGCCTAATCTGCATCCCTCTGCCGACAGAGGGATGCAGTCTAGACATACCCCAGGAGGAGTTGCATGGATGCATGGAGGAGTAATAGGGGGAAAGAATGAGAGAGTATGTCAGCACGACAAGCAATGGTCTCAGCACACCAGCTGCCTCCCTAGTTATTTTTACTATATGATATTTGTGTGTGGCTCATAACAGTTTGTTTTATAATATTTCTATGTTTTGCTGCAGTAACTCCCTGGAGTTATAGAAGCAAACCGATAAGCTTTAAAACTAAACAGTGTTGTATAAAGTAAAAGTAGCTATTTCATATACAACTCAAAGTACAGCAGGCTGATCAGCAGCACAAAGCTGGGAGATTCAGTCTTAGTTTGATCAACCTTTAAACATTTCTGCTTTCCCAGGTAGAGCAGAGCTGAATCAAAACCCAAGTACTCTTGCTTTACTCGCATAGGTGTGGTGATATTTATAATGGTTATCACAACAGAAGAAATACATTTACGGCTACATTCCACAAACATGACATCATAAGCTGTTCTGTTAAAAACTCCCCTTACCTCCATTCCACATTGCTACCAGGAGAGGAGTCACATGTAGCAATCTTGATAAATACACCATATCAAAAGAAAACATTTAACTTATTTGACATTATATTCATGTGTCTCCTGTACATCTGTCATCATACATGTGTAGTGGTTTCTAATCATGCAATTAATTAACTTTAATAAATTTAAGTTGAAATTGTCAGAGGAAATTACTATCCAACCTCTCTCCTTCTACTCAAAATTCCCCTGTTTATGCATCCCAGGGTTGTGTTCATTAGCCCCTTTCACCAGAGTTGACCCAGAAGCTCATGCTCAGTCAATTATCCACCACAGGGGAGCTGACAGATTCACCAGGCCCCTGGACATGGTGGGAGGTCCCAGCTCCATGCTCCCAAAAGGGGCGGGGTTTGGGCAGAAGGGGCTGGACTGGGGGCAGCCAGACCTCAAGTGCGCTGCATGGGCTCCGCAATACCAATAGCCAGGAGTCCTGGGCCCTTTCGAAATGTCAGGCCCAGGGTAGTTGCCCTCTTTACCCCTCCTGTCAGTGCGCCTGATCCACCATGACCCCCAAGTCTTTTTCAGAGCTGCTTTAAACCTACAGTGTTTACTTGCACCCGGCTTTCTACATCACCCAGAATGCTTTGCATCAGTGATAGTTGTTGTTTTCTAAGCATCACTATTTGTTGTTTTCTAAGTTTTACCATACAAATCATTAGCCATGCTGAAATAAACCAGCCGCTCAGTTTCAGCTAGGATAACCCATGGAAGTCAAGGAAGCTATACTGATTTGCACCAGCGGAAAATCCGTCCCCAATTTCCCAAGCCCTTTGCACTATTTTTAGCACAAGGATTTTGACTAGGACAAAAAGTGACTCAGTTGGACCATGTAGCAGATGGGGAGGGAGGAAGGGAGAGAGGCCTTTAAAACAAGGCACTAGCTAAAATCTATTGTTATCAAACATGCGGCAGATAGAATCTAATATTTCCCTTGAATCAGGAATGATCTACCACAGCAGTTTTCATTACTGCAGGGGGAAAAAAAAGACATTACTTCTCCGAATTACACGCCACTTTCATAATTCTCCCTGAAGTGCCACACAGAGACTGTGTTGAAGGGAGGAAAATGGAAACAGCTGTGGAGGTTTTGAGTTACACACCAGTTCAGCTCTGCCTCTGGCCCTTGCCCACCAGTGCAGTGTGTTCCTAATCCTGGTCGTGAATGTCCGCATTTGTTACTGCTTGCTAAGGCGAGGCTGCTGCCTCTTAGAATAATAAAAGCGGCTGTGCGTGAATCGAAGCTTTTCAGACAGTCGCAAAGAGTCCTCGTGTCCCCATCCAGAGACAGGCTGTCAATCAACCCGGCTGCCTAGAGCAGTCGGTTTGCATGGGAACTGTGTGTGATTGTTAGGTGCAAGGAAGCTGGTCCTGCTATTTAAAATCACCCTCTTATTTTACGGTCATGCTGGTGCTGATCACCCACCGCCTTCTCCCCTCAGAGATGCAGCTTCCTTTTTAACTGGGCTTCAGAATTTTTTTTTTTAAGATTCTGACAGTTTGCAGTGGTAAAGCCATTCCTAAAATAGATCATGTCATTTTAAGGAGGGATTTGGCTTTGGAGACGAACTTTGATAAATAAGAGGTGACTTCATTTCACCAGAGCTCTGCTTTAGACTCAGAATCTCTCTCCACTAGTTCTTCCAACTCCCAAGCAGCCAGATTTCCCACCAGTCTTCCAATCCACAATGCTGCCATGCTGTTTCCCAACGCTGCTCTTCTATTTACTCTC
The DNA here is from genome assembly GCA_030068395.1 of Apalone spinifera. Taxonomy (NCBI): domain Eukaryota; kingdom Metazoa; phylum Chordata; order Testudines; family Trionychidae; genus Apalone; species Apalone spinifera. The sequence continues at coordinate 55,862,469 of JANRFK010004893.1, forward strand.
TAATCCCTAACTTCCTTCCACACTCCCCAAATAGCTCTCTCCAGGCTCTGGTTTATTAACTAAAGCTGTTTATTCATGTGTTGCTAGAATGTAATTCTGTATGTTCCGTTCTTCTCTCCTCCCCCCGCCCCAAAAAAACCCAGTGCATGCTGGGACATCATTTGTTCCTTTGGATGACTGCAGATGCTGGTCCTCTGTATTTCATATAGAGAAGTTGGGGGGAAAGTTCCTGGCAGTGCCCCATACAAATACCATATCTGGTTTTAATTTAGTTAGTTAAAAATTGCAGCCTGTTGTTTTCTGGGAAAAAAACTTACTTTTTGGGATGGGGAGGGGGCTGTCTATTTGGAAATGGTTCAGTGTGTTATTTATTATATGTTCTGTTGGTGTCTGTGCTGCACATCATCCTTCCAAGGCTGATAAATGTAGGCTTTTTAATTGCTAATGAAAAATACGAGCTAATTGTTCTGCATGAAGTATATTTAATAATGATGCTTTACATAGAATTATTTGTAACTGTATAGTAATCCAGACACCTACCCCAGGGAGAGCCAGCTCACAAATCCAAGACTTAAGGCAGCAGAGAGAAAGAAGCTGAAACACAGAGCAAAGATGTGATCTTGAGACCCATGTAATTTGGGAGGCAGTGTTGCCTAGTGGTCACAATATAGAACTGGAATTCAGATGATGGCAGTTCTATGCCCAGTTTTCCCACTGGTCTCCTAGCTGACCCCAGTCAAGTCACTTCCACTCTGCCTCAGTTTCCCCATATGTCAAACAAAGATAATGACACTGATCTCCTCTGTAATGTGCATTGAGATCTCAGAATGGAAATTTCCATATAAGGGTACGTCTACACTAGCCCCCTAGATCGATCTAGGGAGGCTAATGAATGAGGGTGACTGGAATTGCAAATCAAGCCCGGGATTTAAATATCCTGCTCTTGATTTGCATGTTCTGGGCCGGTCGCAATTTTAGAAATTGACTAGCCCGAAGTAACTGCCCGCGTCTACACGCAGCAGTGAAACAGGATTCCGGAATAAAGCCCCTAAATCGAATTAGGTGGTAAACCTCATTCCACGAAGAATACCACCTAATTCGATTTAGGGCTTTATTCCAGAATCCCGTTTCACTGCTGCGTGTAGACGCGGGCAGTTACTTCGGGCTAGTCAATTTCTAAAATGGCGACCGGCTGGGAACATGCAAATCAAGCTCAGGATATTTAAATCCCGGGCTTGATTTGCAATTCCGGTCGCCCTCATTAGCCTCCCTAGATCGATCTAGGGGGCTAGTGTAGACGTACCCTAAGAGTTAACCATTATTTAACATTTGTGAATATAGGGGCCTAAATTTAAGCACCTGGAGCAGTGTTCCCTGTAAGCTGAGGAGAGATTCCAATGACACCCAGCTGATTAGCACAGTGCCCACAGTTAGGTTGCTGTTTCTACTGCTGGTGCACATATGCACATGCCTTGGTGCACATGCACGTAAAAATCTATTCCACACATGGATAGAAAAAAATCCATGCATGGATGGAAAATATTAGAGGGAACACAGACCTGGAGACACATGTAGAGAGAAAGCTCTTTGGGGTATGGCGTGTCTCTTTGTTCTGTGTTTTTACAGCACCTTGCACCGTGGAATGACTAGGACCCCTAGCTACCATAACAATAAAATAAATAATAAGGAAGTCCTCAGGAAGGACTTACTCCTTTATTCCCACAGGAATCACTTTGCCCACTGCTAGGACTGAAGGAAGCCAACAGCTGGTGCAGCTCCTGGTTACCAATCTGCACCAAAAGGAAGGGAAAGCTGGACTCCTTTATCCACTTCTGATGACATCCACTCCCCGTCAGGATCCCGGTGAAGGCGACACATTCCAGGGACTCAGGAAGATTCCCCTGAAGAGGCATTTTGGAAGGGGCCACGCTGTGCAGGTATTTTCACCAGGGAGTACAGTACTAGACTCCATGTGAGGTCATCGTCCTCCATCCCAACCTCCATCCAATGACAAGCCAAGTCGTCTGTTGTACTGACAATGTACTCAGTGCATATTTCAGGAACAAAGCGCTCCCGCATCCATCAAAGCTCCATCTTCTTGCCCAGTGCTACTGTTATCATCCGTTTGACAATGGCATCTAGAGATCAAGGCATCATCAGGCTAGACACTGTAAACACTAATGAGAGTGAGTCTCCGCCCCAATCTAAACACACAAGAGAAACCCAAAGTATTATTACTCCCATTTTACAGATGGGAAATGAAAGTACCAGGCAACGAAAGAGCTGGAAATGGGCCCCAGTTCTCTTGAGTCACGCGCCAGCAGTTTAACAAGACGACCATCCTCCCGTGAGAATCCACCAGTCTTTAACCCACAATTATGGATCCCCAGCCATCTCACACAAGCCACCAGATTATTAGCAAGTGGTGGAAAAAGGAGCTAAAGGAACCCTGCTTCCTCCAAAGGCATCACCCTGGGAGTCCTGATTAGAGGAAGGCCCGGCCCCACTGAGAGGGGGTTAATCACAGGCTGAAGGTAATACTTGGATGGGAGCGCTTTCTTGAAATGTTAGCAGTACCTCAATAGAGTGATCAGTCCAGGAAATAATAGAAAGTTCTCTTAGTCCGTGAATGTTAAAGGCCCTCCTCTTCCTGAGTTTGGTAATGGGGTGGGGGAGGAGGGGAAAGGGTGATTAAACTAGGTGACTGGGCAACAAAATGGCAGATCAGTTTTAAAGCTGATGAATGCAAAGTAATGCACTTTGGAAAACATAATCCCAACTCTACGTATAAAAGGATGGGGACTAAAGTAGAGGCTACCACTCAAGAAAGAGATCTTGGAGTCATTGGGGATAGTTCTCTGAAAACATCCACTCAGTGTGCAGCAGCAGTCAAAAACCAAGCAGAATGTTACAGAATCATTCAGCGAGGGATGGAGAATAAGACAGAGAATCGTATTATTGCTATATAAAACCATGGTACGCCCACATCTTGAATACTGCATGCAGATGTGGCCGCCTCATCTGAAAAAAGATCTTAGCATTGGAAAAAATTCAGAAAAGGGCAACAACAATGATTAGTTGTATGGAATGGCTGCCATAGGAGGAGAGATTAATAAGACTGGAACTTTTCAGCTTGGAAAAGAGGCACCTAACAGGGGATACGATAGAGGTTTATAATGACTGGTGTGGAAAAAGTGAATACAAAAGTTATTTATTCATTCCCATAACACAAGAACTAGGGGTCACCAAATGAAATGAATAGGTAGCAGGTTTAAAACAAACAATAGGAAGTATTTCTTCACACACAGTACATAGTCAACCTGTGGAACTCCTTGCCAGGGGATGTTGTGCCGTTCAAGACTATAACAGGGTTCAAAAAAGAACTAGATAAATTCATGGAGGATAGGTCCATTAATGGCTATGAGGCAGGATGGGCAGGAACGGTGTCCCTAGCCTCAGTTTGTCAGAAGCTGGGAATGGGTGATAAGGGAGGGATCACTTGATGATTCCCTCTTCTGTTCATTTCCTCTGGGGCATTTGGCATTGGAAGAGAGGCTATTGGGCTAGATGAACCTTTGGGCTGACCCACTACGGCCATTCTTATGTTTTTAAGTGACAACAGCATTAACCAGTTCTTCCCCCAGTATCGCAACCTGCCCAAGAGATGTTCCTTGGATGACAGAAAAATCATACCATCTTGTTATTCAAAATAAATCAATTAAATAAATTGATGAAAATAATATCAAGTATACAGAAAGGGTATGTCTAGACTGCATCCCTTTGTCGGCAGAGGGGTGCAGATTAGGCAGGTTGACATTGCAAATGAGGCAGGGAT
>JANRFK010004893.1:55867661-55901569 GCA_030068395.1 Apalone spinifera
AAAACTGTTCCGTTTTAAGCATTTACGGAAAATCATGCCAGTGTAGACGTAGCCCAAGGGTATTTCAAAATAAGTTATTTTGGAATATCAACTCCTGAAATAGCTTATTTCGAAATAGCACGTTCACACTACAGAGACGCCTTGAAATTAGTCTGAGGCAGGCTCCCCTAATGTGGATGCGCTACCTCAATTTAGAGCCCCAGAAAGCACTGGGGAGTAATTACTCTGAATGGCCCTAGGGAGGAGCTATTTCAAAATAACAGCAATGGAGCATCCATACTACTTTTTGAAGCAGTTTTGAAATAGGCATTATTCCTTGTGAAATGAGGGTTTATTATTCTGGAATAAGAAGCCTGTTCTTTCGAAATAATTTCAAAATAACGGGCTTGCTGTGTGGACGCTCCCCTTATTTCGAAATCACGTGAGTTACTTCAAAATAACGCCATCGTGTAGACGTGCCTTCAGCCCTGTCAGTGATGGAGGCTCACATCAGCAATGAGTCAATTGCCCTCAGAGAGGCACTGGGGAGTGAGTAACTCTCCTTTGGTCTTCCATGGAACTACTCACGTGAGTAGAGTTGAGCCCACACGTCAGTGTTTGCAGAAGTGAGGCGTGTTTTGGACCAACGGCCTTATATAGTTGTCAGATGTGGCGGTGTTAATATTGCCGGGACTAACATACACAAGGAAGCCTTCACGCTGGGGGGTTTAGAACATCAATGCTCTCCGCTTGTTAAGGATGACAAGCCCAATGAGCACAATAGTCACCTTATTAAGTATGTAAATGGCCACATTACCACAGCATCTGAATTTCTTTTGATCTTTAATCCTCACAGCAGGAGCAGCGGAAGCTTCTTAAAAGTGGGGAGGCCCAAACTATGGCCCTGTCCCACTGCTCCTTCCTCCTGAGGCCCCACCCCTTCACTTTCCCTTGCACCCACAGCCCTATCCCCACATGCCTGTTCCCTAGGTCAGCATCTTCCCCCCTAACACTCCCTCATTTTCTCTCCTCCCCCCACATTGCTCTCCCTTACGGATGGTAAAAAGTTATGAGGCCATGGCCTCTGGACCCTGTTCGTTCCGGCGCCCCTGCCTGCGTGTGAGGCAGGGCAGCTTCACAGAAAAGGACCTGAGGCCCAGAAAGACCAAATGGCTTGCTTCACTCACACAGGGAGTTAGATGGGGCAGAAAACTGAGGCCAAACCTATCTTCAGCACTGAGGTTGGCCTCATAAACCTGAATGTATTACTCGAGGGACACTGTTTATCTTTCCTCATTGTATTCCCTTGCCCTCTGCTCTTCTTTGGATAGCCTTTCATTGGATCCAGACTTCAAACCTTGCTTGTTATTTTTCCAGCAGGAGCATTTGGCTCCTGGCAGACTGCAAAGACATTTCTGTCGGCCACTTAGGAATTCCCTTTGCGCCTTTCATGAGGGGAGGGGAGGGGAGGCTAACTTGTGCACCTTGACGCATAGACTTTGACCCTTTTTTAATGCAGAGGAATGTGTGCAAATTTTATTTCCGTTTCAATAACACCTCACTCACATTCACTAAGAGACGACCCTGCTTCCATTATGTCAGCCACACGGATCTTTGAAAAAGTAGCAGTGAAACTGTTTGGTTTCCAGTTTAATTTGGGTTAAACAGGAAAATGAAATGCCTTCTACAAGGATTCAATCCCCACCTCCCTTTGTTAAATCTTTGGACTTGGGTACAGTAAGGCACTGTCACAGTTAAGGTATTTAAAGTCAGTGCTCCTACCAACTGCAAAGAAAGCAGCACAAGATATTACAATACACAGTGTGCCCCTTTCCAGTTTCCATCTTAGAACTGGTCAAAAATTGATTTTGTTTTCCATGAAAAATTTAGTTGAAAATGAAAAAAAAAAAGGGTTGTCTACATTTTTCATGTATGTGGCTGGGACAGGGGGTGGTTTTGAGAACAAATTGAAAGACTTTTATATAACTATACAATACTATACTATAGTATAAACAATACAACATTTTTATACAACTATAGACATGACAACCAAAATCTGACATTGTTTCAATTTCAGACAAGTGACATTTTTTCAGATTTTTTGCTTGTCTTTTTGACAAAAATGTGAAGAAAAAAATCAACAAAAAGAGAAAGTGTGAAAAAATCCGTGAAGCCAAAAAGTCCTTTTTTTTCCATCCCCACAAAACATTTTGGAGAGAAGTTTTGACCCACTCTGGTTTTCATTCTGACTTTCTTAACTTGCTGTCTATGCAGAACTGAGTTCACTGTAGGTACTTAAGACATAAATAATCATAAAGATTTCATTTCTTTTACCAATAATCCTAAAGTCATCTAAAGGCCCCAGCAATGATCAGAGACACATTGAGATAGGCACTTAGTAAGAGTTTGTCTACACATGAAAATCTGGAACAAAATAGGATGTGAATTTAAAGCAGAGTAGCTTTTCCTGATTTAACTCCACGTGTACATGTTCTTAATTCAGAATAAAAATGCCTTACTCCAAATTAGATAAATCCATGGAATTAATTGGAGACTATATAAAAACTTGGTTTGTGGTGAGATGGGGAGTAAATCTACCTCGCACTAACCTGTAATTCACAAAGTATCCAGTTTGCCCCTGGTGCCATGCACTAAAAATTCCCTAGTGTACTTTGGTCTATTCTAGGTTTAGTTCACACTAACAGGATGTTCTGTGTTTGAGTAACACAGTATTCTTGCCAGCAAGTTAAGGAAGTATGAATTGGATAAATGGACTATAAGGTGGATAGAAAGCAGGCTGGATTGTCGGGCTCGACGGGTAGTGATCAATGGCTCGATATCTGGTTGGTGGTGGATTTCAAGCGGAGCGCCCCAAGGATCAGTTCTAGGGCCACTTTTGTTCAACATCTTTATTAACAACCTTGATGAGGGGATAGATTGCACCCGCCGCAAGTTTGTGGATGACACTAAACTAGGGGGGGAGGTAGATATGTTGGAGGGCAGGGATAGGGGCCAGAGTGACCTAGACAAATTGGAAGATTGGCCCAAAAGAAATCTGATGAGGTTCAACAATGACAAGTGCAGAGTCCTGCACTTGGGATGGAACAATCCCAAGAACTGCTACAGTCAGGGGACTGACTAGCTAAGCAGCAGTTCAGCAGAAAAGGACCTAGGGATTACAGTAGATGAGTCACTGGATATGAGTCAACAGTGTGCCCTTGTAGCCAAGAAGGCTAATAGCATATTGGGGTGCATTAGGAGGAACATTGCCAGCAGATCTAGGGAAGTGATTATTCCCCTTTATTTGGCTCTGGTGAGGCCACATCTGGAGTACTGCATCCAGTTCTGGACCCCCCACTCCAGAAAGGATGTGGACGCACTGGAGAGGGTCCAGCGGAGGGCAATGAAAATGAGGAGAGGGGTGAAGCACATGACTTATGAGGAAAGTCTGAAGGATTTGGGTTTGTGTAGTCTGCAGAAGAGAAGAGTGAGGGGGGATTTGATAGCAGCCTTCAACTACCTGAAGGGGGGTTCCAAAGCGGATGGAGAGAGGCTGTTCTCAGTGGTGGCAGATGACAGAACGAGAAGCAATGGTCTCAAGTTGCAGTGGGGGAGATCTAGGTTGGATATGAGGAAAAACTATTTCACTAGGAGGGTGGGGAAGCACTGGGATGGGTTCCCTAAGGAGGTGGTAGAATCTCCATCCCTAGAGGTTTTTATGTTCCAGCTTGACAAAGCCCTGGCTGGGATGATGTAGGGGGGTTGGTCCTGCTTTGGGCAGGAGGTTGGACTTGATGACCTCCTGAAGTCTCTTCCAGTCTTAGGATTCTCTAATTCTAAGGTCTACATGGCCACTTAGGGTACCTCTACACAACAGGGCAAGTGTCAAATTAAGCTATGCAACTTCGGCTACATCAACTGCGCAGCTTAAGTCAAAATAGCTTAACTTAAGTCTACACAGCAGGAAGTTCAACTTCTCTTACTCCTTGTGAAATGAAGGTTACAAGAGTCAGAATAAGAAGTCCTCCAGCTTGAAATAAAGGCTTGTAATGTAGACATGCTCTTTGTGATTTCGGAATAACGTCAGATGTGTTGATGTGCCCCTTTGTGCACAACACATGGGTTCGAAATAGCAATCTTGCCCCTCTAAGTGCATATTGTTACACAAGGCAGGCAAGCCCTGGGGGGAAAGATTGTGTCAGTGTTTTGTCCAAGGTCCCACAAGAACTCTGTAGAAGAGTCAGGGGACTGATCACAGATCTCCTGAGTCCAGATTCTGTACCTTTAACACAGCACAAGCCTTCCTCACCAGAACGCATTTGGATCCAGTGTTCCCTGTAAGATGAGCACTTGGGCGGACACCCAGGAAAGATTCAAATGCCGCCCTGCTGATTAGCAGAGCACCCACAGCTGGCAGTATGTGTTTCAACTGGTGGTGCACATCCACACATGCCTTAGTGCACATAACATTTATTCCACACATAAATGGGAAAAAATAGAGGGAACATTGTTTGAATCCCTTACTTAACTTTCAGCTGGCCACTGGAGTGAAACAAATCACAGTCCCCTGCTATGTGGCTAGCTTGAAACAAACCAGCTGCAGCGTCACCAGTTTTGCCTGGATGCCAGCAAAGGTTGGCTATTTATGGTTAGCCACAAGCCTTCTCTGATTTATTTTATTTGTGCAACTTGTGTATTTGGTTTTTGACAAATCTGCCCTAATATGATTTATATTTTAAATGACCCTATTTTAAACTAGAGATGTCAACATTTCAGTAGTCTTCTGGGGGCTCTTACGAAGGAGCCCTGGTTGAAACGTATCTGATGGGAGTTAACCACAGCCCATGGAGTGCACATGTGTATAATGTAGGCTCTTTATTGCTTTTCTCTTAGGTCTAAGATCCATAGAGTAGAGCTGTACTAAATGTCCTACGAGTGTGTTTGTGCATAGGCTGGGTTTATGGTATAAATGGGAATAAACTTCTGTCCTCAATTAAAGAAACCCCATGGGATGAAAAAGGACCAGTGCCAGCTACACAGAAAAGCCATCCTGGTGCCGCTGGGGAGATGAACCACAAGGCTATTAAAGTAGTCATTCAAATCAGTGGGAACTGCATGTGCTTAGCAGCCCTCAGTCAGGACTGGGTCTTTTCAAAGGAGCAGGATGCATTCCCCGCTACAATTGCGGCTGACAACATGTCCCCATTGAAGTCAATGAAATTTTGTCATTGTCATAGCTAGACAGAGGTATGGCTAGGGGTTGCCAGCTGGCATTGTAGCTCAGGTACTAAACAGGAAACCTAACTTGCTTCCTATAGGGCCCATGATTCTCAAGTTCCCTCCCGCAGAGGACTGAGGACTTCTGCTAGGTCCTGGTGTAACCCACACACGTAGTGGGTGTGGTTCACTGTCCTGTGTAGTAGCACTTAGAAAGAGAGCTAAGAGTGAGTGAGCTCTATAGGTTTAGCTGGGAGCCAGCTGACTTTTAGCTCAAGCTGTAGAGCAGGGGTGGCCACCCATTCTGGGCAAAGAGCCAAGTTATCAGCACGAAGAGCCAGGGCAAAGTTGTAGAGCAAAAAAAAAAAAGCTCTGCCCCTTTAAGAAAAAGCTTTAATGGGTTTAGACGCACATCAGGCTCCCGCCGGCTGACATCATCTTTAATTCTACATCTTTAATGGCCGTGCCGGACAGCTCCCATGCCTAGGTCAGCACAGGGAGCCAGGAAGAGAGGGCCTTATGAGCCACAGAGGGGGGGCTTTGTGAGCCGCATGTGGCTTGTGAGCCGCGGGTTGGCCATGGCTGCTGTAGAGGCTCCTACACTGAGGTCCCAGGTTTGGTTCCGCCTGTTGGTTACAGTGGAGCCCTTAATTCCCACTGACTTTAACATAAAAGAATTCAGGCCAGAGCATGTGGGATGATCCAGAGGCCCCTGACTTCTCCTACTGCATATCAGTGTTTCTTTCACTGCCTACAGCTTGGGAGGGAACTTGTCTGCATCACTGGTATCAATGGAAAGACTCCTGCTGATTTCAGTGGGAGCTGGATCTGACTTCCAAATCACTCAGGCTTCTTAGGCTATGTCTAGACAGCAGAGTTTTTCCAGGATCCCGGAGGTATCCTGGAAAAGCTCTGCCCAGTCCAGGGAATGCGTCCGCTTTTTCGGAACAGTTTCAGAAAAAGCGGGCACGTTCTTTCGGCTTCTCTGTATTCCTCTCAGTGAGAGGAATAAGGGATGTTCTGAAAGAGGCGTTTATTCTGAAATTTGGCCCCATGTAGACGGCCAAATTTCGGAAAAGCCTCTTCCAAAAAAAAAGTGGAAAAAGACCTTTTTCCGATAAAACTCTGCAGTCTAGATGTAGCCATAGGGAAAGAAGAGCACATGATCAAATTAATTAACAGGCCAGCTTCTCAGTTGGTGTAAATCAATGGCCAATAGACCGTTGGCGTTCGAACACCGCAATTACGAACTGACAGGTAAACCACACGCCTCCTTTGGAACTGGAAGTCCACAATCAGGCAGCAGCAGAAACCAAAAATATTAAAAATAAAAACCAAATACAGAACAGTATGTGTCAAATGTAAACGACTGAAAAGAGGAGGGGGAGTTAAAAAATAGTTCTGAGCAGGTAAGGAAACTGCCTCTGTGCTTGTTTCCTGCCTTTTAAGATGGTTAAAAGCAGCAATTTTTCTTCAGTACATAAAGTTCCAAAGCTATGTTAAGTCCATGTTCAGAACCCTACCCCCATTCCCTGGGGGTTCGGAACTGCAACTTCATTGAAATCAGCGACTCAGAGCAGCAGAGGATCTGGCCGCAGGATGACACTGTAGGGCATATGCTCAAAGGGTCAGAGTTAAGGCTGAAACTATAACCCCAGCTGAAGCCATGTGGGGATTGTTCAGTAATTTACTTAGCACATTTAGGGTACATCTAGACTGCAAAGCTATTTCGGGGAGGTATCCCGGAATAGCTATCCCGCATCCAAGGAATGCATCTGCTATTCCGAATAATTTTTGAAATAACGGACGCGCTATTTCAGCATCCCTGTAAACCTTGTTCCACGAGGAATAAGGGATGTCTTGAAATAGTGCTTTATTTCAAAATCTGGCACCGTGTAGATGCGCCAAATTTTGAAATAGCCTATTTTGAAATTAAAATCAAAATAAGCGACGCAATTTGCATAGCGCAAATTGTGTATCTTATTTCAATTTTAGAGTGCAGTCTAGACATACCCTTAATGTCCTTTTGGCATTGTTTGTTTTCGATGGCATGGGCAGTGCTTAATCTGTGCCAGGGCTGAATCCCAGAACCGTTAGGTTTGGCAGTTCATAGCCTGGCACCTCTGGGCTTGCTGCATCAGTTATGAAAGTAAAAAAACTGAGCGATCCCTGGCACCTCTTTCCTTACACATTAAGAACTGGGCCTAGCTTTAACACATGCGCATGCACCATGTACACACAGAAAGTCTATAAACTAAAGCAGCCGTATAATTTTAAAATGGATGCATCAGTTTAAAGCATTAAAGCAAATCTGGTCAAAGAAAATCTCTCCCGGGTTGATACTTCGTTTGCCAAGTTTCAGCCTGGAATGAATTTTTACAACTGAGTTATAAACCCTTGAAAATAGACGTTTATAATGGAAATCTTGACAAAACTTTAACACAGCCTCCATTGTAACATATTCTGTACGTCGCCCATTGATCTATGGCAACAACAAAGTTTTATATGAAAATCTCTAGCCATGAGATTGACGTGGTTAGCATCAAGCTTTCTAAAAATACTTTATAAAATAAATAGGTGGCTCTTTAAATGTGGTGAATGAATTATGCATTGAAAAAGACATGTAAATAGTCGCAAGTCTAAAACAAATACAATAAACGCCAGGACCAGTGATGTTTCTTAGCTGAAAAACAATCATTTCTGAAGTCTCAGAGGGGGAGCTGCGTTAGCCTGTAACTTCAAAAATGAGTAGTCCTGTGGCACCTTAGAAACTAACCAAAACATGTAGCATCATGAGCTTTCGTGGGCAAAACCCCACTCAGGTGAGTTGGAGTGTAAATAACAGAAACCAAGGGTACTTCTACACTTGCTCCCTATCTCGAGATAGAGATGCAAATGTAGGCGATCGAAATTGCTAATGAAGCGGGGATTTAAATATCCCACGCTTCATTAGCATGATCTCACCGGCACCAGGAAGTGAGCTTTTGGTTCGAACTAACATTACTCCTCAAAAATTGATTGCTCCTATATCTCGAGATAGGGAGCAAGTGTAGACGTACCCCAAAATACAGGAGCAATCAATTTTTGTTCCTGTTAATATGAGTAGCTATCTACCACAGGTGCTTATAGGGAACCTGTTACCATAGTATCTGAGCCCCTCATAATCTTAATTTCTTTCTCCTCACAGCACCCCAGTAAAAGCAGAGTAGGGTACAATGGGGAACTGAGACAGAGAGAGACTCCGTCCCTTGCTGAAGGTCTCACTAGACATCTGTGACAGAGCAAAGAACCAAATCCACATTTTTCAGGTTCCACGCCAGCACCCTAATCACTACACTGCTAGCAACACCATTCATGTCTGAAGAGCAAGTAAGTAGCCACTGTCTACCAGCATTTTGGGCACGTGCACATGCATTAAAAAAATGCAGGCACAGTTTTTGGTAGCTCTATTTGTACCTTCAGATAAAGGCAGCTGCTTTTTTGCAACTGCAGGCCAAAATGTCAAAATACACTCGTGTCCCCAGAGTCAGGGGACAAAGTCATTTTCTTCTCCAGTGCGTTCCTTTCACTTCCACTGAAATGGATTACTATATTGCAGCTTTCACATGAACATACATTTTTCCAAGTTAACATGTTGCTTTAGGACTCGGTTTCCCTCATCAGTAGACTTCCATATGTGCCATACCATTTGTGTTTCTAAGCAATGCCTCAGCAACCACATCAGGGTTGCCGAAATGCAAAAAAGAAAAGCTTGATTTTTAATTTTCTTTTTCTGGCTATCTCAGTTGGAAACTGGAAATAAAAGACGGTGGTCTATGTTCCTGGCACAGTATCAACCAAAAGAAATGTAGTTCAGAGGCCAAATTGTATTTCGAGTACTCTAATAAAATGTTGGTGATGTGTGCCTAACTTTAAAACTAAATCAATTTCTCTGAGATTAGCTTGGGAGAAAAAACATGTTAATCTTCAGTCACATGTGACACACAACGAAATATCTTGTCCTGGTGAAATGTCCCAGCAGGTGTTGGCCAGAGATACCTTTAGAAAACAATCATAAATAAATTTCAGAGCATTGCCACACACTCCATCTTGCAGCGGGCATTTGGACGTTTTGTTTCACGTCTGACAAGGAAGCTGCATAAACTTGCAAGATTTTTTTCTCCAACCTAAATGCCTCACAAGCAAGCAATATGTGAGTCAGACAGTTGGACAAAAGAGAGGACGTTACATTGTCAAGCCTTTTATGAAGCTGGTTGAAATCTGTGGAAAGAGCCCAGGGCAGACGACAGCCTCCGTGGGCCCCTAGGTGAGGTGTGGGGGGGAATTTCGCACTCCTGGAAGGGGTGGGGCCTTGGGCGGAAGGGGCAGAGATGGAGCAGCCAACTCTCAGTACCCTCCCCTCCCCCCGAGCACATCGTGTCAGTCCCCATACAGCCCTCAGCACTACCTGGAACATGGTACAACCTCCCCACCTCCTCCCCAGCCCTTAACAGTGTCTGGAGCAGATGGTGTGATGCTCCGGCGGCAATTTAAAGAGCTTCAGCTGCTGCAGTAGCAGCGATGGTGACCAGGAACTCCAAGCCCCTTTGAATCACCAGACCCCGGGCAATTGTGCCCTTTGTCCCCCCTGTCGGTAGGCCTGAAAGAATCATAGATTTTAGGGCCAGATGATCATCTAGTCCAGGGGTGGGCAATAATTTTTTGCCGGGGGCCACTTCGGAAATTGTTGAAGTGGCCCCAGGCCACACAGGAAGGGGCGGGGCATTGAGCAGAAGGGGCAGGGCCAAGATATTTCCAGGTTCCCCATTCCGAGACAATGAAATGAGGCATGGAGGGAGCACATGGGGGTGGGTCACATGACGCTCTGTCCTCCCACCCTCACCCTCCCCCGATTCCTGCCTTGAAGGGCTTGCGCTGCTCATCTGGGAGTGCGGGCCTCTATCTTTCCCATAGTGCATATCCTGCACTCCCTGACTCCTCCATCCCCCCACCCCCAGCAGGCTAAAATGGCCATGCCCTGGAGCCAGGCCAGGCCAGGAAGCAGGACACAGCAGGGCATAGCAGTCAAACTGTGCCTATGTCCTTAAATCCCCATCGCAGGGTGTGTCTGTCACTAACCAGTAAACTGAGCTGCCTGTGTTTTTAAACTGACGTATCTGGGAATATCCATGTGGCAAAACAAGATGGGCAAACATTATTTTTGATGAAATGGGAGACTTTATATAAGCTTGTACTGTCCGGGAAATGGAGGGGGAGAACCTAAGACTTGAGTGAGTTGGGGAATTGGCAGTATAAGGAAGGCTGTTAAGAGCCACGGTGTGGCTGTCTGTCTGCAATCCATCCCCAGACATTGCTGGGTATGATCCTTCCACTGTACTCTGTACTGATGAGGCATCAATTGTGTCCAATTCTGGGCGCCACATTACAAGGAAGATGTGGAGAAACTGGAGAAGGTCCAGAGAAGAGTAACAAAAATGATGAAAGGCCTAGAAAACAGGAGCTAAGAGGGAAGACTGAATGAACTGGGCTTGTTTAGTTTAGAAAAGAGAAAACAGAGGGGCCATGATAGCGGTTTTTAAGTATCTAAAAAGGCATTATAAGGAGGAGGGAGAAAAATTGGGCTTAAATTGCAGCAAGGGAGGTTTAGGTTGGACATTAGGAAAAACTTCCTGTCAGGGTGGTTAAACACTGGAGTAAATTGCCTAGGGAGGCTGTGGAATCTCCATCACTGGAGATATTTAAGAGCAGGTTAGACAGACACCTGTCAGGGAAGATCTAGATCACTGTTTCTTAAACTATGTTCTGCAGAACACTGGTGTTCAGTGAACAACTTGCAGGTGTGCTGTGACCTCTTCTTTGTTTTTGTTACTTTGTTTTTTTGGGCGGGAGTGGGAGGTTGTCTGACAATTTTTTGAAGAAGAAAATTTTTGTAGGTGTTCCGCATACAAAAATATTATTGTCTGGTGTTCTGTGGTCTCAAAAAGTTTAAGAAACACTGATCTAGATGGTGCTTGGTCCTGCCGTGAGGGCAGGGGACTGGACTTGATGACCTCTCAAGGTCCCTTCCCGTTCTAGGACTCTATATGCTTATCTGTAAATTTCGCTCCTCAGCCTGGGCTCATCCTCTGAGCTTCCTTCTGGGCCACCCCTTGCTCCTCTTCTTTCCGTTTATATTCTCACAGTTTCCTCTTTAGCCCAGCGACTGCCACCCAGGCATTCAGACTCCCCCAGCAGAAAGTGTATAATTGGCTTCAACTGGGCCAGTGCCCTGTCATAATCCCATGGAATCCAATGGCATGTGAGCACATGCCAAAGTGTTTTGCTTCATACGGGGGTGGGGAGGAAACTTAAAATTATGGATCCATTGATTAGGCTCAAGAGCCATGGGAAGTGGCTGAACACCTGGCTTGTGGCAATCGGCGATGGCTACTCCCTCAGCCCCGCCCCTTCTGCCCCAGGCCCCACCCCTTTTGCGGCTGCTGGCCCCTGCTTCCCAGCCCTGGAGTCTGGGGTTGCTAGGCAGCATGGCCAGTGGTTCCTGAAGTGCTCGAGAAATGAGTGGGTAGCACAGCTCCAGTTGCCCCTGGTCCCAGATTGCTCAAGAGCCAGGGGGTGGCATGGCCCCAGACAGCCCTAGTCTTGGAGCGACTAAGAGCCAGATGGGCAGCACAGTCCCACCACCCCTCAGTTCTGGAGTCACGGTCCCGCCACCTCCCAGTCCTAGAGCCAGCTGTTCAGCTGAGCCCGAGTCCAGTCCCAGCACTGGGCTGCCAGAGTGGCTCCGGGCCCCCAGCCGGTCTGCGCCAGCCTTTGGGAGCAGGCAGAGGGACCGATTAGAGGGTCTGGCATGGGCAGAGCCTCATCAGGCAGTGTGGGATGGCAACGCTTTCCTATACCTAGAACACCCGCCACCCGTGTCTAGAGCTGATCACAAAAGGAATTTCCATCTGGCGGGGAAGTCTGAGACTGTGGTGCTGTCTGGTGGAAAAGCTTGCTTTTTTTTTTTAAGCCCAAATATTCTAAAATATTTCACTGTGAACTTTCAACCGTTTTAACTATTTCCCGTCAAAAATTCTGACTAATCTGCTACATTTTGTGACATACTTCAATTTCACGGGATCCGCATTTTCCAACCACTGCGCCACTGGAAAATTTTCCACCGGTTCCATTAGAGTTCAAATCCCACGGCTCCCTCTTTCAGGAACAAGCCCTTTTTCATAGGGCTAGCTAATGATCCATATCTCTCCACACTCTGGAGAGCCGGCACTGATTCTCTGTAGGAGGCTACAGTGCGTAACGGCTGTATTCGCATCCACTCTTCCACTTACAAGTGAGTTTATTATAACCTTGGTGAAGTGGTTTGGGGCACTTCAGACTCGGCAATGGCTCATTAGAGCCTGAGCTGTCTTGGGGGGATCGAATGGGGAGAGACCCGCTGGTTGAATGGCTATGTGTAGCGGCATTTTCTTTCTCGGAGACTTAAGGGGGGGGGGGTGAAACTGGCTAAAGAATTTTGCAAAACAGAAACCAGAATTCTTCCCCAGCACGGGTGCATGCATGCCATGCCTTTCTTGCCAATACCACTGCCACCAGCGTTACCCCATCTACTTCTGCAATTGCATATTCCCCTGCAGTGTATTGCTGGTCGGGAAAAGATTCTATTTTCCCGCTTTTCCCATAGTACACTCATGCATGGGGGTAAAACGCTTGGCAAACCACCACAAAAATGTAAGTTATTGTACTTACAGCTTGCCTAAATATTTGATTCAGAGACTTTTGTAATGCGCAAAATGCATGAACAGCATCATAACCAGAGCCTATTGGCTAAATTACATAATCCTGCACAACTAGCTAGGAAAAACCCATCCTCCTCAGTTTTTCAAGGGGTTTTAGGATTGATTAATTCTCTGTGTTTATTAATCACAACATGTGTTAGTGTTTGATAAATGGCCCAACAGTTGCCTTAGCTAATAAGCAGGAGAACAAAACGAAATAGTTTCATCTGTTTTTGTAATAAGACAGAGAGCATCATGGGAACTTGCACGGTGGTCATGAATAAAAGAGAAACATTCATTTATGATAATTGGTTTCAGCTCCCCGTTTGGCTGGTTCTTGTGACCTAAATGTATCCAGTTGTTTCCTTTCTTTCTCTTTGGTTTTTGGGTCACTCCTAATGGTTTAATTCAACAAAAAATGTCTACCATTTCCTGTAACCTCTGTCTTTTTTCATTCCTTCTTCCAAAATGTGTTTTTTTTTTGTTAGTTTGTTTTTTTTGTTTTTTTGCTTTTTTTTTGCGCAGCATCTAGAGAAATCTTGCTCTCTGTTTCCTTCCAAGTGAACAAAGTCAATATTGTTGACAGAGAAAAGGTTTAACTCCAGGAAAAAAAAAACCCAAAAAACGTAATAGCCATTTATTTGTCTCCACTTTGAGTTCACAAGGGTTTTTTTGTTTGATCCTGGCGGTCAAGATTTTGACACGGAACATGCCCCCTCTGACCAGAAGCAATTTATAGGGGGAGGAGGAGACAAAAATCCTCATTCATGTTTAAGAAACCAAAGGAAATGGCTGTAGATTAATTCTTGTGCACTTGGAGCAAAATTTTCTGATGGGTCTAACACATCCAACCACCCTGGTTGAGACACACAAGGGGCAAAACTCAGCCCTGGAGAATCGAGATTTGTTACTCTTGGATGCCTTTCAAAACGTCAGCACTCATTTGGTTTTTCTTAGGCCAGCTTTCTCCAGTATAGAGTACAGATATTATATGTCATATTCAGGAACAAGACCCATTTTGGCAGGGATGCCTTTAAATCAGGGTTGGTCAATAATTTTTGGTGGGGGGGGCACTCTAAGGTTTTTGGAAAGTGGTCAAAGGCTGCACTTTTCTGTGGGAGAGATGTGGGGTCTAGGATGGAGACTAGGTGCAGAAGGGCCCTGGGCAGCTATGTGTCTGAGGGTACCAGCAGGGAGGACTGCAGGCTGGATTTAGTGGCTTGGTGGGCCGGATTGGGCCCTGGTGCTGTATTTTGCCCAGTCCTGCTTTAAATGCTAGAGACTCTGTGGTGCAGTATTCTTCGTTTGTGTACACATTTCGCTCTAACTGAACATCACAAAGGTGATTTTATGTATCTCATCTTGCATTTGTTCCGCAAAAAAAGAGCTACCCTGGGTTGTATGGCACAGTGACCTGGGTTCCATCTGGATGGAAACTACTATCAAGCACAGAGCTGGGCAAAATATGGCCCAGGGACTGGAATCGGTCCACTAAGCCACTGGATCCGGCCCACGGACCACCCTGCCGGGACCCTCTGGCACACGTAGCGGCCCCGGTTTAAAGTGCAGTCCATGCGGCTCTCTGCTCTGCAGGAAGGGGGAAGCATTGCGTGATCTTCCTGCCCCTAGCCCAATCCTTAGCTCCTATTGGTTGGAAACAACCAGCCAATAGGAACTGACCCCAGCCAAGCTCTCAGCTCCTATTGCCTGGGGATGGGGACAGTGCAAGCCTCTTCCTGCACCTGGAGCTGTGGGGGAGCAGCCTGCAGTTTAAAGTGATCTGGGGCAACAGCAGGGAGGGAGCCCAGCCTGCCTTGGGGGTGCTGCAAGGCTGCTGGCCAGGAGACACTTAGGTAAGTGCCTTGCAGCCTGAGCCTGACTCTGGCACCCCAGCTCCTCCAGCACCGCAACTCCCTCCCTCAGGTCACCATCCAAACCTTCTGCACCTCCTTTCCCCAAGTCACAACTCCCTCCCAGACCCTGTACCCCCCCTACATCCCTACTCCAGGCCAGAATCCTCGCCTGTACCCAAACACCCTCCCAGACCCTGCACCCATTCCCCTGCTCCATTTTCCCCTTGTCCCAGGTCACAATTCCCTCCCAGACTTTGCACCTCCTCCTAGAGCCCCCCCCCCCATCCCAGACAGAATCCTCTCCTGCACCCATACCGCCTCCCTAATCCTACACCCCAATCCTCTGGCCCAGGTCACAACCCCCTCAGACGTCACACCATCTTCTGCACCCCAGTGCCTTAACCTGTGTGCTCTTCTGGACCCAACCTCAGTCCTAGACCCTGCATCTTCTCCACAGAAAAGTGCGGCCCAGGCTCTTTGCTGCTCAATTAGCATGGAAAAGGGGACAACTTAAATCACAGGTGGGGAACCTAAGGCCCGGAGGCTTCTTGCTGCCCCCAGCTTGCCTGGATCCAGCCTCCGAGGCTCAGGGCTCCCCTCCCCAACATAGGGGAGCCCATACTGGTGCTCCAGCTCCCCCTGTCCGCCTGCCTACAAACCTGGGTCCCCCAGGCTCTGGTATGTGAGGGGAAAGTGGGTAATGTCTTTCTCCTTCTCAGATGGGGGTTACAACAGTGATGGGTTTCAGATTTGGTTTTTGCTTCTCACTTATGTGCAGCCCCCGACTGATTTTTCTGTGAGTCAGTGACCTCCCAAGGCTAAAAAAGTTCCCCGCCTCTGGCGTAAATGAAACACAGAGGAGACAGGAGGGTAAGGATTGTAGAATTGAACAGTGAGTGCAGGGGAAGGAGCAGATTGGAACTGACTATGAAAAAAATGTGGACTGGGGGCAAAGTGGGATAGGAGGGAGACTAGAACTGGCAGGCCCCATGGGGGAGAATGAGATTGGACAATGAGCCGAGGCCAGAGGGATGGGAACTAACTGGGCAAGAAGAGTGAGGCAGGGAGCCTGGGGAAAGGAGGAAATAGGATAGAACAGGAGTGGGAGTAAATGCGGCAGGGGTCTTGTAGAAACAAGTAGTATGTGACCACGTAATCAAAGACTGCACCATTGTGCATATGCATGAGGGGGGGGGGGTTGAAAGTTGCATTAATACTGGCATTTCTTAAATTCTGAGTGCCCAACTTTGGAATCTTAATGTTCGTTTAAAGTACTTTTGTTTGTGTGTAAGTTAGCATTTATACCGCAGAGCAGCATCAACAGTCTTCGGACAAGTCAGGGCACCAGAACACGGACACACGCGCGCACACGCACACACACACACGGAGAATGGCTGTCCCAAATAACTTACAGCCTAAAATGTCAGACATGGAAGATAGATTAAACCAGGGGGGCAAGCAGGGGTTGGAGGGCTTAGAAAGGCTGATGTACTGGAATAGACTGGCTATGTGAACATGGCATAACCCAGGGCTACTCAACTATGGAAGCCCCGGGGGCCACAATGGTACTCACAGCACATGCCAAAGGCCGCAACTTAAGTGTGGTTGCATATGCATGCAACTATATATGCAAATAGCTTCTTTCACACTATGGGCAAGAATATACAACACAAGTCAGTTCTGCCGATATTAATAAAATGCAATATTTAACCAATTTCCACCCATGCAACAGCACTTTTAATGAGCAATGGCAGTCGAGGACTTTAACTACTAAAACGCATCTCAACAGAAGACCACTATATTGATGACTTTTTTGTTTTGACTCCCACCTGCAGGCCATGTGTTGAACCCCGCGTAAACCCAAACTGCACCGCGAGCCACAAACAAATGGGCTGGAGGCTGCATAGTAGCCCCCGGGCCGTGTGTTGAGTAGCCCCAGTGTAACCAATCAATAGTTGTGATTACTTATTAGGTAGATGGGTGGTGGCATCATTGCCACAGTACCAAGCCCAAGCATTCCAAAATCATAAGTTAGGCCCCGCAAAAAAAAAAATCATAAGAACGTAAGAACGGCCAGACTGGGTCAGACCAAAGGTCCATCCAGCCCAGTATCCTGTCTGCCAACAGTGGCCAATGCCAGATGCCCCAAAGGGAGGGAACCGAACAGGTAATGATCAAGCGATTTCTCTCCTGACATCCATCTCCACCCTCTGACACACACAGAGGCCAAGGACACCATTCTTTACCCAACCTGGCTAACAGCCATTCATGGACTTAACTTCCATGAATGTATCTAGTTCTCTTTAAACCCTGTTGTAGTCCTAGCCTTCACAACCTCCTCAGGCAAGGAGTTCCACAGGTTGACTGTGCGCTGTGTGAAGAAGAACTGATTGGCTGAAAATTTTGAAAAAGGAATGGGGTTCTTTTCACTTGCCTTCCTCCTGCTGAAGCATTTAGGAGTCATGTTTTCAATTTTCTCGCGGCAACCATCACAACTAGAAACTTACTCTGAAGGTGAAGTCGCCTATGAGGTGAGGGAGGATTCTTTTCCATAGGAGGATTAACAGAACTGCCAGGCCCTGGGCAAGGTGCAAGGAAGAGAAGGGGCCTTGGGTGGAAGGACTAGGGCTGTGAGCAGCCAGCCCTCAGTGCTGTCCAAAACATGCTGGCCCCTCCCACCGAGCCCAGAGCGTTGTCCGGAGCACGACGCATGGGGCTCCAGCAGTGATTTGAGAGAGCTGGGTTCTCTGGTTGCTACAGCTCCTGCAGTAGTAGCAGTGGCCGGGAGACCCGGACCTTTTTGAACTGCCCTGTTTTCCTTCTATTGTTAGCTGGCCTTTTCTTCCCCATAATCCATGAGGGAGCCACTCCCAGGGCTCAGCTCAGATGCTCTAGGGAAAAGATTTGAGGCATACTTAGGTTTGGCCAAATTCCATTTTTAGCTCTTTAGCATTTTAGGAGATTACCTCTATTTATTTTAACGCTTCTTACTGGTATCTGTTTCAATAGTCACAGGTGTGCAAAATTACAAGTTTTAAGCATCTGTTTTCTATTTTTCTCTATTTAAATTTTCTCAGTTGTAGGAAATTACCAGGGCAGGGTTCAGACAATAATTATTTAATGGCAGCAGAAACTGATATTCAAAAAGCTAAAGCTATATGACCATTAAAACACACCTTGCCAACATTGCATGTCCAGATATACACACTAAATACACTTAAGTCAAGTAAGTTCCCTAATATCATCTCTCTTTCTTTGCCTGTCAGTACCATTTGATTTTAACAATGGAAATATTTTTAATTGGTTTGCAAGTACGGTGAAGAAGGCAGCATAGTTGTGACCATATCAGTCCCAGGATACTAAAGAGATAAGGAAGGTGAGATAATTTTCAGAAGCTTGACTCCCCAACAGAAGTTGGCCCAGTAAAAGATATGATTTCATCCATCTTGTCTCTTTGGTGAAATTGACATTTACCATTAAAAATCTAATCCTGCCAAAACAAGGTAGAACAAATTGGTAAAAATGGGACTTTACAGTTTAGAAAAGAGGAGACTAAGGGGGGGAGAGGAGGGGGATATGATACAGAGCTATAAAATCATGATTGGTATGGAAAAAGTGAATAAGGAAAAGATATTTACTTGTTCCCATAATATAAGAACTTGGGGTCACCAAATGAAATTAATAGGTAACAGGATTAAAACAAACAAAAGGAAGTTTTTCTTCACACAGCGCACAGTCAACCTATGGAACTCCTTGCCAGAGTATGTTGTGAAAGCGGCTGGGAATGGATAACAGGGGAGAGGGATCACTTCATGATTCCCTATTCTCTTCATTCCTCTAGGGCACCTGGCACTGGACACTGTCAGAAGCAGTGTTCCCACTAAGCTGCGCGGCAGCCCAGCTTCACAGGTGATTAATCAGCCCCGCCCAGTCAGAGGCTCAGGGCTCTGTGCATGGAGCTGACTGACTGGGCGGGGCTGATTAATCACCTGTGAAGCTTAGAGGGAACACTGCTCAGGAGGCAGGATATTGGACTAGATGGACTTTTGGTATGATCCAGTATGGCCATTCATATGTTCTCGTGTAAATTCTGCAGGTCAAATTCTCCCATGATGTAAATCAGGACAGAAGAACTGAACTCATTGAAGTGATAACCTATGTCAACAGAGGATTCAGTTCTGTGTATCCAGAATACCCTTATTAGTAATAAAGCAGAGTTGTTGATTACAGGCAAAACATTACACAGATAGGTCGAAATGTGTTGAGCACAGGGAGTGAACAAACGGGAATTAACCCCACTGTCTAGGAACAAGATAAAAAAAGTTGTATGGTAACTGGAGTTAAAAGGGGAATAGGACATAAGGATGTTAAATATCGGTTAGCTGAATAGTGTAGTAACCTCACGAATTCTTATCTGTTACTCAACTATTGTATAGTCCCCAGGGAGGGGGCCGGCAGCCAGTGTGCGCTAGCCCCACTCCCAAGGAGCCCCTTGCCACTCCGTGCTGCTGCCTCTGTATCAGGTCCAGGAGCTCACACCGGGTCCAGGAGCTCAGACCCCCTCCACCCTGTATCAGAGGCAGCAGCACAGGGTGCCAGGTGGGAGCTGGTCCACAAGGGAAGCCAGTTTAAAAACCAGCTCCCCTCATGGACAGGCTACCTGTCGTCCCATGCTGCTGCCTCTGATACAGGGTGGAGGGGGTCTGAGCTCCTGGACCCGGTGTGAGCCGGAACTGAGCCAGGCTTCCAGTTCCTAATACACTTTAAATGTAGAGCTGTGGCAGGGGTAGGTCCCAGACCTGTCGCAAACGAGGACTGAGACAAGCTGCTAGCCAGCCTGCTAAAAAAATGATTGGCCAGGGAGAAGGGGGATGCATATAGTTGGATAGCATTAACCTATAAGCTTTTGCTTATTGGTTAATCGTCTACACTATTACACCCCTAATAGGACATAGAATGTATTAATGTAGAGTAAATTTTAAGTATATGAAGTCAACAAGAGGCAAAATTACCATAATATTTAGTTTTTGCACAACTACTAACGATAAGTACTAGCAGAATTCTGGTTTTCTTGCTAGTTCTGCACTTTCCTATCATGGGAATTAAACACATTTTACCACACAAATTTCTAATGCTCACATTTCCAAAGAAAACAGAGTTTCTGTAAACTATATGCTTCCTGTCTGTGACACCTGCTTTGCGTTTATTTGTACTAGCGGTGCATAAAAACATGATTTAAAGGAACCATGTTCCCCCTCTAAATGTGCCAGCCATTAAAATAGTTTTGCATCTTATCAGTAGGAAGCAAAACAAAAAAAAATCCTTTTCAAACCCAAAGCTCAAATTCAGTTTGATGAAACACTCTTAGATGTAACAACAATAGTAACTGTTGTCACTGTGTTTCTAATCTGCTTATGCTCCCTAGTGCACATGCCCAAAAGAAAGGCCCTAAAGTGATATTTCCTGTATAGCTGTTTGGCTCATTTAAAATTGGACTGGACAAATCACTAGGTAATAGACCATAGTGAATATGGCACTGTCTAGATGATCTACTAGGTTCTCCTTCCCCATGGTGCAGTGCAAGGAAAATCACAGTGGGGTCCCACAGAGGAGGCAAGCAGCTAATCCGAAGGCCTCCCAATTCCAGTTTCACTAAAGCTTCCTTTCAACTTCTGCCAAGTGCCACGTGGCGGCGGGGCTGTATGAAAATATTGGAGAAGGCAGCAAGGGGTAGTGGAAAGGAACTACCCGACGTAGTCTCCTCCCCGCGTCAAGCCCTCAGCAGCTTCACACGTGAGTTCAGCCAAGAGTGAACACTTTTCCTGCTAATTGTGCAGTGATGCCGCATCTACGGAGGGCAATGAGCACTGGCAGGGTGGCTATTGCTGCTGTGGTCAGGGATCAGGCTGCTGGGAAGCCTGGAGGAGGAGTTTGTCCACCAAATCAGGGCATTTTCCACAGTGCTGGGATCCCTCTGGTCCTTTAGGACACCGAGTACTCCACACTCATTCTGGACCTGTGGACTCTGAGGATAGAACAAGAAGCAATGGGCTTAAACTGCAGCAAGGGAGGTTTAGGTTGGACATGAGGAAAAACTTCCTAACTGTCAGGGTGGTCAGACGCTGGAATAAATTGCTCAGGGAGGTTGTGGAATCTCCATCACTGGAGATATTTAAGAGTGGGTTAGATAGGGATGGTCTAGATGGTGCTGGGTCCTGCCACGAGGGCAGGGGACTGGACTCGATGACCTCTCGAGGTCCCTTCCCGTTCTAGTGTTCTATGATTCTATAATTCTATGACTGTGTTGGATTTTCCCAAAGTTGTAACCACTTGGGGGAATTAAAAGAATATGTTTCCCCTACACCAGATTTTCACCCTCCCACCCAGGACTGTAGGACTCCTGCATTTGTCTTCTCTTCCAGCACATACATAGTCAACAGCAGCTATCCAACCCAGGACTTCCCACACAGAATGTATAGAAGGTCCTACTACTTGAGCTATCACTATCACACAAGTTCCCATAGATGGTGGGCAAGCCTTTACACAGGGACATGGTCGTACAAAACCAGTGGTGCCACAGGCTTGGCACTGGAAGGGGTCATCCAACGACTGACTCAAAATAAGCAGCCAATTGTTGGATGTGCATGTGTAATGCCGATAGGCGGAACCAAACCTGGGATCTCTGGAGCTTAGTGGATGAGCTGCTACAGTTTGAGCTAAAAGCCAGCTGGCTCTCAGCTAAGACTGTGGAGCAGACTCATTCTTCTTTCTGAAAGTCGTCCCAGTGCCACAAGGCTGGACAATATAGCACACCCAGAAGGTGTGTGGGTTACACATGGTACATCTGTGACAACCAAGTGTGGTTGATGGCATGAGGAATTTTAACTCCAAAAATTTAAAAAAAATAATCCCGTAACAATAAAGCATAATCACTTTGTATAGAACCACAGAAACACAGAGTTGGAAGGGACCTCAGGAAGTCATCTAGCTCAGCGTTTCTCAACCACTTTCCTACCAAGGACTGGTTTGATGCCTTCCTAAACTCTGTTGGAAATCTCAGGTTCCAATGCTAGTCCCTGGACTATTCATTGAGAAACACAGAGCTAGTCCAGCCCCCTGAGCTGAAGCAGGACTAAGTAAACTTAGACCAGGCTTAAAATCTTTGGGACTGATCACCCGCCAATCCACCGCAACCTCCAATTTGATTTCCATAGGACCCAGGCATTGATGTCATGTTAGTATAATGCAGAGCTCGGGGTTTTTTTGCTGTCCAGTCCTAACTCTCTTCCCAAAGATCTATCACAGAGCTGGAAGGGCAACAAAAGCAGCTGAAATACAAAGCAAGTTGCCCGCCAATTCACAAACATTTCATTTGACTTTTCAGACAAAGAACATACTGAAATCTGTCCGGCAATGCAGGTCTACAGAACATCTCTGCTTTGCACAGACACACAACATTAGACAAGGACCTGCAAATGGAGTAAGAGCACACAATTTCAGCCGATGCAATCACATTGCAACCAATGTCCAGCAACAAGATAATTTGCTTAGACAACTTCATCTCCATTTTCCTCGGTAGCCTTCAAGACCACCTGTCCATTGGAGAGCAGCGAAGCTGCCCACAGAAGACAACTGCAAAACTCCCATTGATTTCAATGGGCTTTGAATCAGGTGCTTATTTTCACACTTGGGTGTAATAAGAATGAATGCAGATACTTCAATCTAAAGCTTTCATCGGCCTACCTTGGTTTGAAATATCCCAGCATTTCAGAAATTTATAGAAGTGATTTGCACTTCTGTGGAAAACCTGTGGTTTCAAGAATACAGAAGACACTTGCTATTATAAATGCCACCTTACCATAACCAGATCATTCTTGAGGGGATTTGTACATGCTTTTTGTACATTTATAAATTTTATGAAACCATATAAATGTGATTTTAGCAATGATAAATGGCCAGCTTCCAATCGTATTAGATTAATTCAATCACATGGGTTATGCAGTAGTCCTATAGCCCAACATAGCAC
Source organism: Apalone spinifera (assembly GCA_030068395.1). Classification (NCBI taxonomy): domain Eukaryota; kingdom Metazoa; phylum Chordata; order Testudines; family Trionychidae; genus Apalone; species Apalone spinifera. Next base: position 55,890,512 of record JANRFK010004893.1, read on the forward strand.
CGGCTGCATTGTAATTTCAGTCAGAATTAATCTAAAAGGCTACCCTTACCGTACAATCACAAAACTGATTATAACAATCTGCTCTGCAGATCAAGGGTAAGAACCACTGACAGGGTGGAGTGGGGAACACGCAGTTCTGTGGATAACGGATTTTTTATGGACAGAAATGTTAATTCAACATCTTTTCACCGGCAATGAATTCACTTTCATATAAAAGAACTCAGGCATTCCTGGGATTTTGACTAGTGTTGATAAGAAGTGGGATATATCTATATCTGGATAGCACCTCAGCACTTTACTGGGATTAATTTCAGACCCAAACCCTTTTTTTCAGTGTTTGAAATTGTCCTGTTTCATTAAATCCTTGACTATTTCGGCTTCTTTTTGATAGCATACCAAGTAGATCATAGGCGTGCGCAGGGGGTGTGCCGGGTATGCCCAGGCACACCCTAATGTCTCAAAAAAAGTGGCTTTGTGTTTTAATTTAATCGCATGATACTCTCTTTTAGTTTTAAGGTATGGATTGTTGTATTATGCAATAAGCGCCGAATTATGCAATATAGATGTTGTAGAAATGTATAGAAAGCCCACATTCGCTCGTAGCATGTCCTTTATGATTTTCAATAAATGTTCTCCTTTAAAAAAAATAAAAAATAAAATTCTGTGGGTGCACACCCTAATGAAATCTGCTGCGCATGCCTATGAAGTAGATACAGTGGTAAACTTGATTAGGAACAAGTTTTATTTCAAAACCGGACCTTTAATAACTCCAGTCATCTGAAGAAGTGGGTTGTGCCCACGAATGCTCATGATACCATCTACATGTTTTGTTAGTCTTTAAGGTACTTCAAGACTATTGGTTGCTTTTTAAGTTTTTCCAGTTATAGACTAACTTGGCTACCCCTCTGAAGCTTTTGATTAGGAACAAGCAGCATCAATTGGTGGGATCACACCCTTTTTTCAATCTTTTTCCCCCTTGTGATTTGCAGTTCCATCAATATCAAGTTAACATGCCCAGCATGTAAGCATATTTACAATGTGTTTGAATTGGTGTACACTTTTGCATATGGGAGTCAGGGTTCTTCACTCTCTGAGCGATCCAATCGATATGCTTCTAATTATTACAGCATGAGAGGCAATCTACACCAGTTCTGGGGCTGGATTGTTTATGATGCACTTTTTCTGCAAGGGCTGAGGTTTCTTTTTAGGGTTCATCTATGGAAATTTCTAGCGGTTCCAACTGAAGTTTCTGACCTCAGCATCTAAGTACAGTAACGGGGGGGTGACGGCCACCACGCTCTGAAGAGGCCGTGGTAACAGGGCCTGCCAAAAGGCAGACTGACAGCACTAATAAAATATTTAGCAGAGTAAATAACTGTCAGATGCAATAAAAGCTGCAGTGGGGCAGCTCTGCTACTCCATAGCAATGGAAGGAGCTACTATTTTGCTGGGAGGTGTTTTTAATTAGACAGGGCCCCATCCTGCATGTGCTCAGCATGCTCTGGGACCTCATGAGCCTTTCATCTGCTGCTGAAGCCCCCTGGAAAGAACCAGGCTCTTAGGCATGCAATGGAGCAGTAGAACATTGGTAAGAAACATTAAGAAAATATTGCTGTGCATTTAGGATGCCCCCCCCCCACACACACACACATCCCTTGTGTTTCAGAACCACTCGTGTAAAATTCAAACTTGGAAATGTCACACCCTTCATGGATTGGCATAGAGGGGCATCAGCTACAGGTAGGGTTGCCAAGTGTCCGGTATTGAACCAGACAGCCCGGTATTTGGGCCTTCCATCCAGTAAAAAAATTCAGAAAATACTGGACATGTTAAATGTCAAGTATTTTCTGTTTTTCCTTGCTCGGGTGTCCGACAGAACACGCGTAGTTCGGGCTGGCTGGGGTGGGGGGAGGATGGAGCGTCTTGGGCAGACTTCAAAATGGCCACCTTAAAAGGGCAATGTCTGCTCTGTTCTTTAAAGGGCAAACTGGGTTTTGTTTTTTGTTTGTTTGTTTTTTGTCAACAACTTTTCCCCTGGAGTACCGGCACCTTTTTTTTACACTGGTCCCGGGAATTAAAGGGGCCATGACTGTTTTTCATGGCCCAGATCAGTTCCTTTTTTTTTTTTTGCACTCAACAGAATTTTTTTCCCAGTATGGTTTTTTTGGGGGGAGGAAAAAGAGGGGTTTGTTATTTTTTGTTAAACCATCTGGCAACCCTAGCTACACGTCCTCACCATTGGGTCATACACATTGCCCAGATTTTGGATAAATTGGGGCTGCATACCTGCGTCCTCTCTCCTCCCTCGGAGCAAGAAGGGGCAGGGAATGGGTGAAGCCTTAAGTCCACTCTTCTCCCCTTCCCGTGGGTTGGCCAGCACAGTTACATTGACAAAGATATGAGACGGGAAGGCTGTACTCTACAGGCCAGCAGCAACCTGCTGCCCTCCACTTGCCTCTGGGAGCAAGAAGGAATCATGGGAGGAATCATGACACAGAGGGTGTGTCTAGACTACAGGGTTTTGTCGACAAAAATGGACTTTTGTCGACAAAACTATACCTGCGTCTACACTGCCGCTGAGTTCTGTCGACACAATGTCGACAGAACTTGGCAGGTTTGTCGATGACTGTAAACCTCATTCTACGAGGAATAACGCCTTTTGTTGACAGAGTTCTGTCGACAGAAGGCGTTACTGCATCTACACTGTCCTTTACATCTACACCATGGGTTCCCAAACTGGGGGGCATGAAGAAATTCCAGGGGGGGGTGCGAGGTGACCCAGCCTCCCCCTCCTTCCTTTTTTCCTTTTTTTTTTTTTTTTTTGCTCAACAAGTTTTGCTGCTATTTTCCGGGGGAGGAGGTATGAGGGTTTTTCAAAACTCAAAAAGGGGGGCGTGATGCCAAAAAGTTTGGGAACCACTGGTCTACACTGTCATGTTGACAAAGCGGCTTGCTTTGTTGACAGAACTGGATGCAGTCTAGACGCTCTTTGTCTACAAATACTTTGTCAACAGTATCTGTCGACAAAACTTCTGTCGACAAAAGCCTGTAGTCTAGATGCACCCTGAATGGGGTTTCTCTGAGGCAGGTGGTGTAGCTTACAAGTGACTGGGCAGAAAAAAGCTTCCCTTCTAAGGTGGAGGGTCCATGTTTCAGCTGAAAGGGCATCAAGGGAAAGGTATCCTCACAGGTAACTTGGGCTGGGCCTGGGTAGGGCTTTGAAGGTGAAGACCAAAATTTTGAATCTGACCCAGTGCAGAGCCCTGGGGGGCCTAAATTCCTGAGAAAACAGGATGCTGCATTATAGAAGCCATTGCATGTTTTGGAAGGGGCTACGGCTTCACACCTATGAATATTTTTACCACAGTCCAAACAGCTCACGCGCATTGGGCCTGAACCAAAACTCACGGAAGACAATGGAATGGTTCTCTGTTGATTCTGAACTGGTTTCAGACCATGGTCATTATCATTGTTCTCCTAGTGGCATATAAATCAAACAGTACACTAGGCAGAGCCAGCCCCTGGGCCATGGCAAGCCTGTGGCCGTTGGCCTGCCTGATGTGAGGAACCCTGAAAACATCAAGGTTAATCTCGGCCTCCATTCGTTTAGTAAAGTGAGTAATGTGTGGCCCTCTGTGGTGAACCCCAGACTGACAGAAGGCGTTTCAGCCCTCTAGCCAACCATAGATAGGAAACCGTGTCTTTTATGGCCATGATTACTGGGGTAACCAGTAGGGTTGCCAGGTGTCTGGTATTCACCCAGACAGTCAGGCATCTGCGGCCCCTGTCTGGTAAAAAAACAAGAAAATTTCTCAGATGGAAGGTTGCTTGGGACATTCCTCCCCTGCAGAGGGGAGCGGGGAGTGTGGAGTGCTGGGATTTAAAGGCACAAGACGTTTGGTCACTTTTTTTTTTTCTCAACCAATTTTTTCCCCACCATATTTGTGGTTTTTCTGAAGTATCTGGCAACCCTATCCTGAAGCAATGAGGATACACACCCATGGGAACATCAGGACTGTGGACTCTCCTGAAGATCTTCAATGGAAAGTCACAATGTAGAGGTGGCAAGTTATTTGATGTTTTCTTCTTCCCCATCAGCATCCCCTCAAGTCTTAGAATCACAGAATCTCTGGAAGAGACCTCAGGAGGTCATCGAGTCCAACCCCTACTCAAAGCAGGACCAATCCCAACTAAATCATCCCAGCCAGGGCTTTGTCAAGCCTGAATTTAAAAACCTCTAGGGATAGAGATTCCACCACCTCCCTAGGGAACCTATCCCTGTGCTTCACCACCCTCCTAGGAAATCGTTTTTCCTAAGATCCAACCTAGACCTCACCCACTGTAACTTGTGACCATAATTCCTCAATCTGCCAGCTGCTACCACTGAGAACAGCCTCTCTCCATCCTCTTTGCAACCTCCCTTCAGGAAGTTGAAGGCTGCTATCAAATCCCCCCTCACTCTTCTCTTCTGCAGATTGTCTTAAAACAATATGAAGACAACAATAGCTAAAGCAAACTAAAAAAAAAAAAATCTACCAAAATAATAAGCAGAACTCTCTTGCCAGAATATATGTAAAGACAGCAAATTATTTTTTAGAGTTGCTGGCTTGGTGTGCTGAGGAAACTTTTCTCTTTAAACACTAAAATGGAACAAACACATGCAACACAAGGAGAAATGTAATTACTTCAGTGCTTGACATTGGTCTTTTGCCTCAGGTGTTTAGTTCCTCTCTTAGGGTACGTCTACACTAGCCCCCTAGATCGATCTAGGAAAGCTAATGAGGGCGACCGGAATTGCAAATCAAGCCGGGATTTAAATATTCCGCACTTGATTTGCATGTTCCCTGCCGGTCACCATTTTAGAAATTGACTAGCCCGAAGTAACTGCCCACATCTACACACGGCAGTGAAACGGGATTCTGATTTAAAGCCCTAACTCGAATTAGCTGGCATTCCTCCTGCAATGAGATTTACCAGCTAATTCAATGTAGAGGCTTTACATTGCAATCCTGTTTCACTGCCGCATGTAGACGTGGGCAGTTACTTCGGGCTAGTCAATTTCTAAAATGGTGACCGGCAGGGAACATGCAAATCAAGCATGGGATATTTAAATCCCGGGCTTGATTTGCAATTTCGGTCACCCACATTAGCCTCCCTAGATCGATCTAGGGGGCTAGTGTAGATGTACCCTTACTGATGTAGAAACTAAAATTCCAGCTTAACAGTCTCATTAATTCCTTGACAATGGAAACCCACCTTTCCGGCTGCTGAGGGCTAATGCATTTTACATCAGGAAATCCCAGCTCCCAGCATCTTATTCAGAGAACCATAAGTGAAAGAGGAACTAGTACCTCACTCCGAGTACAATCAAGTAAGGCAGGGGCTCCCCACTCCGGGCATTAATACAGAGTTAAAAGCAACAAATCATGGGGGAAAAAAAATTAAGGGCCCAATACAGCATGTGTGTTCTATGGCACACAGTTCCTCTTGGACTAAAGAACTCCCCAGTAATCTGGCAGCATAACTAGCACTAAACCAGGCACTATATTTCCGACTAATCCTTTCCTATCCAGATTTCCAAGATGATGTTTCTTCTCCTGACTGGAACTAGCTAATGCTGGCTTCAAATGAGTGTCCATTCTAAAAGTACATAGGACCCAATCCAAAGACTCCCCCTGGCATCAGTGGACTTTGGATCGTGCCCAACAACTGCCCAACAACAAAAGTTGTTTCAATTCCTCGTAGACAGCGTAAGTAATTCAGCACTGAAGAGTGTGAATTTAGCACTGAGTGATTGGACTCATCTTTCCTCCTGACTAGCCGCTCAGCCAAGCATCTCAGATGCTGGTGAAATGCTTGACTTGATGTTTCAAGTGGGACATAAATGAAAGACACCCTGACTCTCTTCCTTTATTGGGCTAAAAGAGTTTGTTCCTGGAAAGGCTTTTTCACACGTTGGTGCAATCCTCACAGCTCCTTTCAGGGAAAAAAGTGTCTTTGGAATTTCATTCTTTTTGCATCTGTCCAGTAGTTCTGGGGAAAACAGGAAGGAAGCTCTGTGTATATACCACTGTGATGCACCTACAGAAAGAGAGAGCGAGGGTAATGTCTAGGCTGCAACATTTTTCCGGGATACCATATCCCGGAAAAACTCTGCCGCATCCAAGGAATGCGTCTGCTCTTCCGAAATTTTTTTGAGAAGAACAGACACATTTTTTCGGCATCCCTGTAAACCTCGTTGTACGATCAAGAAGGAATGTTCCGAAAAAGGGATTCTTTCTGACATTTGGCCCAGTGTAGACGGGCCAAATGCTGGAAAAGCCTCTTCCAAAAAAAGAATTGCGATTCACAATTTGCGTATCTTTTTCCGGAAGAACTGTGTAATCTAGACACAGCCTGAGAGAGAGAGAAAGAGAGAGTATATGCAGCCATCTTGAAATGGTCAACACTAGATTTATCCCCTTTATTTTTGCCAATATCTGACATAAGTGCTGGGAATGGACAGCACAACACGGCTCACGTGCATTGGGCCTGAACCCAAACTCACAGAAGAAAATGGAATGACTCTCCGTTGATTCTAAACTGGCTTCACATCACGGCCATTATCATTGTTCTGCTAGCAGCATATAAATCAAACAGTACACTAGGCAGAGCCAGCCCCTGGGCCATGGTAACCCTGCGACCTTAGACCTGCCTGATGTGGGGAGCCCTAAAAACATCAAGGTTAATCTCAGCCTCCATTTTTTATTTTGTCTGGAGCCTTCTTCTTGGAGGAGAGAACCTTGACAATGATCAAGTTTGTCACTTTTCCCCTAAATACAGTTGTACTGAGATTGTAGATTATCCAGTCCCCCTTCCACTGGCTCCCCCATCGCTGTTGCATCAACCATAATCAGCTTGTCTTCACTTTCAAGGTCTTTCACAACCTATCCCCATTCTACCTGCTAGCTCTCATCTATTATCAAGATGTTGACTCTCCCCTCTGATTTGCCCGGAAGGCCAGCTTCCATGGCCCACCTCTTACATTTTCAAACACAAGTATCAGAGGGGTAGCCGTGTTAGTCTGAATCTCCAACAACGAGAAGTCCTGTGGCACCTTAGAGACTCACAGATTTATTAGAGCATAAGCTTTTGTGGGCAAAGACGCACTTCATCAGATGCATGTCATCTGACGAAGTGTGTCTTTGCCCACGAAAACTTATGCTCCAATATATCTGTTAGTCTATATGGTACCAGAGGACTTCTCATTGCATTTTCAAACACAGTCCCTTTGTGCTTTCTTCCATGCTGTCCCGCACTCTTGGGAGGCCCGCTCCACAAATATCCACAAAGCCATTTCATTGTTCTCCTTCAAACTCTCCTTTGTCACAGTGCCTCCAAACACCGGGACAATGGTTAGGCTGTTATTGCGTTGAGACCACTGTCTACTAGGCTGATTCCTTTAAGTTCCCAGTCAGCCTGTCTTTACCCACCCATGGTTTTATTTGTCTTATATTAGGCTGTAAACACCGTGGGAAAGCCCTGTCTTTGTTGTGTGTTTGTACAGCGCCTAGCACAAAGAGGTCCTAGTCGATGAGGACCTAAGTGCCACTCAATAAAAATAATAAAGACCAGAGATGCATTGTGGTAGGCCAGTGGTGGGCAGGGGCCACATGCAGCCCCCTGGAGTTCTGTGTATGGCCCATGGGACATTTTGTTTACCATTGCCCATGCACAGAGTTGCTAGATTCTGCTAGTTTTCATCTGTGTAGTTTGTTTACCTACAGATACTACAAAAGGAAAATATAACCCACACACCTAGTGTGGTTACTGAGCAATGCAAGTGGTACCTAGACCATAGCAACCGTTAAGATCAAGAGACCTCTACAGCAGTGGGCTGGGAGCCAGCTGGCTTTTTAGCTCAGCGGGTAGAGGCTCCTATACTCTGCTTCAGAGGTCTCAGGTTCAAATCTGCCTGGAGGCAGTTACAAGAACATGCTTAAAGAAAGGGCACACAACATTGTGAGAGCCATGCACTCCCTCTGCACCCAGTCAGAGCGCTGCTACGGTTCAGTCAGCATCCCCCACAAATTCTAAGTATGCCAATGCCATGAGCAAAACTACCCTATTCCAAGGGGCTGACTTGGTTTGGACAACCTTGCAGCCCACTGAGATGAAGAAGGGCTGTTCATGTGGCACTCACAGGCCTACATTGCCCCCTCACTGTGCTAGGCCTTTTAGGATGCATTGGAAATGTTCTCAAGGCAAATTCAGCCCTGGCTCAGAAGTGTGCCAAAGGCCCTATCTACACTAGTTTTGACACAAACCAACAACATCATTCGGCTTGCCTCCAAGCTGGCCAAACCCCCATCCATATCTGAGCACACCCAGTTCCCTTTAACAGGCTTATGACCAAGCCACTCAATTTTTTTCCTGGTAGCCTCAAAATAATTTGTTTCCTTAGCACTGAAGCAGCAATTTGCATTATCCTTGTGATATTACACAAGGGTAAATTCTGATATTTCTTCATGTGCCACATCCCAGCATGCCTTTCTCCTCCTCCTCTTTTCCCTCATTTTAAAGATTTATTTATACACAGGTTTTCCCCCAGGGAGCGTAACTGAGATCACACCAAACGTTCTGTTGCAATCTGTTAGCTCAAGGAAGAGTTCTCTAAATCCGTCGGGATTCTGGGATATCAAAACTGAAACCTCCACATTCCAAGACTGTATCAGTATAACTATTTCAGTAAGGGATGTGGGAGTTTTTGTTGATATAATTTTACCGGTAGAAGTCTGGACATATTTATCCCAGTAAAATGGTGTTTACACCGGTATCTCTCATTCCCCTTCCTGTACAGCATACAGCACCTTTATATGAATATAACTGTGTTCACCCTAGGAAGAGCTATACCACTATAACTATACTGATATAATTATAGCTGTACAACTTTGAAGAGTAGACAAGCCCTTAAGCCTAGACTTTCAAAAGTGAAAAGAGATTTGGGCCACCACTTTAAAGGGGTGTGAAAGATTAGACCAATGTTGCAAGTTGGACACTCCAAAACTGAGGCATGCAAAATCCCTTGTCACTTCTGAAAATCCTGCACGAGCTACAGCATACAATAGCCTCGCAAGAGAAGAATTCACTAAGATTTCCCTTCCCTTGTTGCAACAAAAAGTCGGGATTTAAAAGGAAATAGGATAAACCCAGAACTGTGCAAAATGAATTCTCTAACTTGAGGCTTATCCTGAGATGAGTAAAGAGTCATGTCTTGAAAACTATCAGCACTCACCACTCCCAAAGATATATTTGTTAGCAAAACTCAGCGGGAAATTCTATGTGAGAACAAATAACTTAAAAAAAAAAAAAAAAAAAAAAAGAGCATCTGAAAAGACTTGAATCAAAGCAGATCTGGCTTCATTTCCAATTGCTGGTGGATATAATCATCAGCAGAGCAAAATGCTGGAATCTTGACAAGCTCTGGGTACAAATATAGCTCAAGGAGGTGTTTGGAATGAAGGAAATGGCGGTGTGTCTTCCATTTCCCATGAATATCATATGCACAGCTCTAGCCATATGTTGCGCTGAATCTGCCACATTCTTCACTGGTGGGCACAGATGTGGGCTGATCTGACAGTTCAGGGTCCTGGGGTCAACCAGGAGTAAATTGGGGGCAGATGATAGGAGAGATTCAGCTTATTTTTAGAATAAAGATTGCTCAGAATCATTTCTACCATGTGTCTGAGCAAGAAGCACATTTATCTCGCTTGCTAAAAACAAAGACGCGTCTCTCTGAAATAAGGCCTCTGTTTTCACTGGCCAACAAAGAATTTTCTATTCACTATATGGATCACAGGTGTCCTAGATAAGCATGTACTTTGCCAGATAAGCATGTACTTTGCCAAATCATCCTATTTCAGTGCCTCATTTAGGGGAATTATTTTTAGGGAGTGTTACACCAAGGCTTTCTATTAGCAGACACATGAATTACATCCATACATCAGTGTAGTTACACCTCCAATGCCTGACATAGGCTGTTCTTTAGATTTTTGGCCACAGCTACACTGTGGCTACAAAGGACACTAGAAAAATGCAAAACACCCTTCTGAACATACAGCCATAAGTATGAGAAAATTAAAGAAAATCCAGGCTAATGGAAACTCATCCAAATCCAAAACACATTTTTCTGTTCTGTATCTCCTACAATTTGCACCGCACAGTTTCTGTATATCTCCCCATTTCTCTGCAAAATCTCATAGTGCACAGCTATCGCAAAAGTGTCAGGTTGCTATGACTTCATCCGTTTTTACAAAAGGCGGAATGTTTTCTAATACAATGTGAACACTTAAAAATAATTTAAAAACTAAAGGACTCTTGCCAAACAAATGAATGAACACATTCTGCGATGCAGGATCCTGGGTTTTTTTGTTGTTTTTTTTAATGCTCATCTTTGCTATTCTGTACATTTCAATCATTCACAATGGCCTCACCTAGCTCAAATTACCAGGGCCCGATTTAGGTCTTCTTACTCACACAGAGCAGATACATACTCCAGAAGTAGGGCTCACTGATTTCAGCATGGGGAAATCAGCCCTGAGATTCCTCTGAAATACTAAGATTTTTGCTTGCAGAGTGCCCATATAGACTTTTAGGGCTTGTCTACACTACAGAAGATCGACCCTCTGTCTAGAGTTCAATTTAGTAGGTCTGGTGTAGACCCCCAAATTGAACGCTGCAGGCAGCCCTCACCAGCGTCCTGTACTCCTCGATCTGCGAGGAGGAAGGGAGGCTGTGTGCTTCCGTCGGCCTCCCACAGTGTAGACGCCGACCTACCTGGTCTAGTGTAGACCAGGCCTTAAACTTTAAGATCAGAAGGGACCATTATCATAGGTGCTGGAAGGAGGGGTGCAGATGATGCTGCAGCACCCCCTAGCGCAAAGTGGTTTCCATTATATACAGAGCTTACAGTTTGATTCAGTGGTTCTCAGAACCCACGCTGTACAAATTGTACCAACACCTCTGACTACAGTAATTCCTCATTTAACACTATAGATATGTTTCAGAAAATGATCGTGT
>JANRFK010004893.1:55914511-55924644 GCA_030068395.1 Apalone spinifera
TAAATCGCCGCTTCATTTTCCTATGTCGGGTAGCCTAATCTACATGCCTCTTGCAACAGAGGCATGTAGTCTAGACGTACCCTAAGTGACTGGCCCAAGATCACACAGGGAAGTCTGAAGCACAGCTGGGAGATCTCTTGAGTCTCAATCCAGTGTTTTAACCACAAGACCACCTATTGCATTTTTGTAACAGTGCTGAGGTCAGCTCTGAGTACAATCTGCTATTACAATTGAAGAAATCAGAAAATACTTCAATAAATAAATCCTTAGTGGTCAAAAGAGATGTAGCCATTCTGTTGAAAGTACTCTTATTTAGTCCATGCCGCGTTTAGTACAAGATAGCAAATTCTTCCCAAAATGGGTCCTTTGTGCCTAATTTTATCCACTTGACCTAGAGGTTGCATTTTTTAGGTGGTCTGCCAAATGCAAGCATATTCCAATTGCCAAGTACACCCTTGTTCTAAACCATTCTCTGCTCTGCTCCACTCCAACAGAACATAGCTTTCTTCCCACATCTGCAGAAGATATGGAAAGTCACAATGCACTTTAATGACAAATACCCTCTCCTCACGCTATCCACTAACAACGGAAAGTTCCTTAGCAATGCTCTTTCCTCATCGTGCAATGCAACACACTGGGTATGCGTTTAAAGGTAGGAGGTTAAGAAAGTCAACATGACAGTTCAGTGTTAGTAAAAATGATCACAACCGGATTATCCACTTTTCAGCTCCTCCTGTTCTAACCCTCACAGTAGCCTTGATTCGGACAAGATCCAAAATCTACTAATTTCAATTTTCCCCTTTATGTAAACACCATCAGTGCAACTAAAGTAATTATCATCAAACCATCTGAAATTGATCAGCACACTTCACTGCTAAGTAAGTAGACTGTTCTCCATAATAAGATTGTAATTTGCACCTTTATTTTAATTCAAGGAAAACTTTACTTTCTTTGGTGCATATGTTAAGCATGGAACATATTATTTAATCCTAATGCAAATCACACGGACAGGAAATGTCGTAAAGAGAAAACTAATCTTCTGAAGGAAAAATAAATTATCAACCACGTTATGAAGGAAAAGAAACATTCTCAAATAATTTCTTTCTTTGTTGGTATTGGCTAGCAGCATAATCCTGCCAAGTAAATTGTAATTTCCAAATTAGATTATACATTATGTCATATTAGTTTTATATTAGAAAAACAAACTGACTGAAAGGAAAAATGCCAAAGTTGACTTGGTTGGTGATATAAAATTTTGGTGTTTCTACTGTGAAATGTTTAATGTTTTCTTTACAAGTTTAACAGCAAACATAAAATCTAAATTAAAGCAAGGTATTTATTTCACATGACTGAGCCTTAATCAGAATTTAAACTAGGAAAAGGAAAGTCGAACATTTGCAGGACACACACATGCATAACCACAGTGATAGGCATTAAATACAGCTATCCATGTGTACATTTAGATGTGTCTGTAGGTTTATATCTGCATTTGCAATTATATCTGTATAATATGTATGTGTCTCTTCAGAAATATAAATACATTACATGTGAAAGACAATCCCTCTTAAAGTTCATTAAGGGTACAAAGTCAAGAACTCGAAGGTTTGGAAATGCCAGATTGAAGATTGCCCTTGCAACTTAAATTTGATTCTTGTGTGTACCTTCATTGTGGTTACGGCCCTTTGTTTTCAGGGTCCTGCTCTGAGGACTATATCAGTGTTTATTCAAATATTTTTAAAATGTGTAGGGGGGAGCTGGTAAAAACTGAAAATAAAGGGCAGTGGGCAAAGAGAAGAGACACCTGGTACTCAGAGGGTGGAGAAGTTAGATGGTCTTAGCTGTTGGGACCTACCTCTCTGCCCATCTCATTCTCTGTCCAAAAGTGGGGCTAGGACTATACTGCTTCTACTCCTCACCTGACCCCGGCCCTTCAGCACAGTCCCGTCCGCATCCTCTGAACATAAGAACAGCCATACTGGGTCAGACCAAAGGTCCATCTAGTCCAGTATCCTGTCAGCGGTCAATGCCAGATGTCCCAGAGGAAGTGAACCAAACAGGGAATCAAGTGATCCCTCTCCAGTCACCCATTTCCAGCCCCTGACAAACAGAGGCTAGGGACACAATTCCTACCCATCCTGGCTAATAAGTATTGATGGACCTAACCTCCATGAATTTATCGAGTTCTTTTTGAACCCTGTAAAAGTTCTGGTTTTCACAACATCCTCTGGCAAGGAGTTCCACTGGTTGACTGCACGTTGCATGAAGAAATACGGCCTTTTGTTTGCTTTAAACCTGCTCCCTATGAATTTCATTTGGTGACTCCTAGTTCTTGTATTACAGGAATGAGTAAATAACTTTTCCTTATTTACTTTCTCCACACCAGTCATAATTTTATAGACCTCTATCATACCCCCTCTATGCACAAGGCAGCATCCCACATGAGCACTGCCTGACAGCATAGCCTCCTGACCCCAGCCTTGACTGCTTCTCCTGAGAAAAATTGCTGTGCCCTGAAAAATCCAGGTGAAAACTGGTAATACCCAAAGCGTGGCTTGTCTAAAACCTAGGGACTTCCAGAAAACATAACGCTAAATAATGAAAATAAAGGAGACTCATTGTGATACAGCCTTGAATGACATGACTTGTTTCCCTACAGGGTCCTTTGCTCATTCAATGTACATGATAGATGGTGCTCACAGAATGGATAGCAGCTATTTGTTTTTAATCCACATCACGCAGTGGGTGACCCCCACGCAGTGTTCCCCTCCACCACCATCCAAACCTGGCACTGATTACAGAATTATTAATTTCCTCGTGAGCTTTATCATGTGCCACCCTTGATATATCTTTGCATACCATCTTCACACCACTCCTGGCCAATCAGGGTTTGGTGTTATCCCTATTTTACAGATGGGGAATGGAGGCACCGACATTAACATCAACATGGTCAGAAGTATCCATTTATTTTTGGCACAGAGTTTGATTTTCATTTTTCTAACACCTTATCTGTTCAAAGCACACAGCAACACCGACTTCCATTGCAGGTGTGAGTGCTCCCATCTTCTACAAATCGACCCCAAAAGTCGATATTCAGAAGATGAACTACGCACAGTTAGGGTGCGTCTACACAGCACCCTAAACTCAAAATAAGATACGCAATTTGCATTACGCAAATTGCGTATCTATTTCAAAACAGGGTATTTCAAAATCTGGCGTGTCTACACAGCACCAAATTTCGAAATAGCATGCTATTTCGACACATCCCTTAACCCTCATGGAATGAGGGTTACAGGGACGCTGAAACAGTGCACCTGTTATTTCGAAAAATATTTCGAAATAACGGGCGTGTTTAAAGTTGTGGGGCCGCTGTGAGGCCAAGGATAAAAAGTTGGGGGTTTGTGACTTTCCAACATCACCCTGTACTCTGTGTACTCTGAAGGGAAGTGTATTCTGGTGTTGTGTACTCCGGAGGGAAGTGTGCTTCAGTAGTTCCAGACCCTTCTGCCTCGGCCCCATCAGCCTCTCTCTAACACCTTCCATCCCATCTCCCATTCCCCAAGTTTTGCTCTGCTGCCTCCCCGCTACCACGCACCCCAACTCCTGCCTCTTTGCCTCACACCCATTTCTTTCCCCTGTTCCTTCTATTCCCATCATCCCTTTCCTTCCACTCCTGCCCCATCCACAGGCCTATCCATGTCCCCATCTCTATTCCTCTCTCACCTCCAGCCATCGTCCCCCTCCCATCTTATGCCACCTCCTGTTTCAGCCACTCCCTTCCCCCAACTTCTGCTCCTAATCCCATCCCACCCAATTCCTACTCCCCCTCCCTCCACCCGCTCTGCATTTGAGTCTGGCGGCCTCCTCCTTTTCCTGGTCACCAGCAGAGGGAGCACTGCTCTCACGGGAGACACAAGTTCCTTGCACCAAGGAAGAGTAATTCCAAGAAAAATACTTCAGAGGTCCTTCAGACCGGTAATTTAGACTGCTCAATCACTCTGTGGGGAATGGTACATGCGGGCCTGGTACGCACATGGTGGCCACGCGGGACTGGAGCATGCTCAGTGCACACGGAATCTGCAGAGAATTTATCTGCCAAATTCTAGCGAGGCGCTACCGAACGTGTGCAACATGAGATTTTTCAGAGGCTTATGACTTGGCCAAGTTTGGGTGGTTTTTGTCAGGGACAGCAACAGGCTCATCCCTGACACCTCCCGCTCCCTCATGCCAAATTGCAAGTCCCTTTGCCGAAATACGGAGGTGCCAGAGTTTCTCAACTAAACAGCAATTAGGGTTTTTTTCAACGTGTGCAACGCAGTATATTTTCCGTCGCCTCTTTCTCAAAGCAGTCGAACTGCTTAGACTTGAGCTTTCCTTCAAAACTCAACCTTAGGCAGAGACTCAGCCTCAAAAATTTCAGTTGAAATAGCTTCAGTTTGTCAAAGTTGTAAGCAGCAGAAACCAGAGTCTTATAGTGGAAACTGTTGAGTGACCTTAACAGTTGGCAGCTGTGCTGCCTATAATATATCCATACACAAACATTTCCATATTCATTAAAGCCATCACCAGTTAGCAAGAAAGTTTGAAGGTTAGCTGTTTGTGAGTTAAATGAAAGGAAATAAGCTGTATTTTTTAAAAACTACATTTTTCCACACTTTCAGATTCCAAAGTAGCTGACTAGATTTTCCTCATAGATGGCAACAATAACACTTAGAATTTATATAGCACTTTATGTGTTCAAAGCACTGTACAGAGAAATAACAATCACCTCCAAGCTGAAAGCAAGAGGGCGAAGTTTGAACCCAACAGGTCAATGTTAAAGAAAGATAGGAGTGACTTGAAATGAAAGACCCTATTCAATCTCAGCTACCTTGATAGACGCCATAAAATACGCACATTCACATCCTTTGTGCTGAGTATATTTATAAATCATTTATAAAGGGTTAATATGGTATTAACCTGAAAAACTGGGGAAGGTCCAAGGCCCCACAATGATTTAAATCAATTTTTCACAGGCCTATAGTGCTTCTTTTGTGGTGTCTGTTATAACTGCAAGGTGTAGAATAAATGGAAATGACTTGATAGAAAAATGTCAAAATTTTAGGCCCCTTTGTCTCCTGAGGCCCAGGCCAAATAGACCCCCCTTCACCCTACCAATAGGGCCTGCCTGTAAGGACCCCTACTCCCCTTGCCACACTGCTACCTCAGAATAAGGGTTGTCACCATAGTTGCCATGTGACTTTGCACCTAGAAACTAATTGGGCCTCGATGCAACCTATAGCCCGGATTTTCTAGCTGGAGGTTTTCCCCACGTTCAGAATGGAATGGATCTCATCCCGATACAGTACATTGAAGGCATCTAAGAATACATGAGGGCAAGAAGTTAGAAACCTGCATCTCTCGGGACAGCAGAACTACATGAACATCATTAGAAGCCTGGACAGACTTCCTGAGAGGACAGAAAACATAGGATTGATTATTTGAAGAGGACATTTGACAGAACTACACCCAGTCAGACGGAAAAATACATTGTGTGTTTTATTTACCCTCTCTCATAATACCATAGAATAGGAGCAGTCAATAAAATGAAAAGTCAGCAAACTTCAAGTGATAAATTAAAATTTTTAACTCAACATTGTTTACTTGTGGAACTCCCTCCCACTTGACATCATCAAGGCCAAGAACTTAGGAGGATTTGAGAAAGGATGGCATGTGAATGCCAATAATGTAACTATTCCCAGAACCTTGCAAGAGTAAAATTGTCTGAGAGGTATAAGCCTTCCTGCTTCAGTTACTAACTGACTGGAGCGTAGGAAAAAATCCCCCCCGGGCATATTAACAGAAAATTATCCAGTGTGGATTTTTCACACTTTTCTCTGAAGAATCTGGTGTTGGCTCCAGTCAGAGAAGGAATACTGGATTATACAGATCATTGATCTGCTCTGGGATAATGATTTCATCCGTCTCTATACCCTGCCTTTCCCTCTAATGCAGAATACCTGCAATGACTCTGTGACTGTGAAAGGGTGTGTCTAAACTACAGTGTTTTTTTTTTAAATTATCTTTTTTCGAAAAAAACCTTTACCTGCATCTAGACTGCAGCCGCATTCTTTCGAAAGTAAATCGAAAGAACACGGCAGTTTTTTTGATCGCGGTAAACCTCATTTTACGAGGAATAATGCCTTTTTTTGAAAGTACTCTTTCAAAAAAAGGAGTTACTGAATACAAACTGTGCTTTTTTGAAAGAGAGCGTCTAGACTCTCTTTCGAAAAAGCGGCTTGCTTTTTCAAAAAATCTGCTTGTAGTCTAGACGCTCTCTTTTGAAAGAGGCTTGTAGTCTAGCCGTACCTGAAGAGAGCTTTGTATTTTCTCTTAAGGGCCTGATCCTTCAGCCAGTACTCCCTCCAAAGTCATCTAGGTGGCACTTGGTTTCTCTCACAACATGGTAGCTCATTTATCTTCCCCTTCTATTCTTTTTTAAATGGACTCAGTCGGGAATTGACAGGATCAGGTCCTCAACGGGAGGTTCCCAGAAAAACGGAGCCCATCACAAAAACCTTGGTGACGCAGAATGCCTCACAAAATGCAACTGGGGAGAAAGGGGGCCATGCTGAAGATGGCGAGCACTCCTCATGTTAGCAAAAAAGCATCTCCAAGCAAATTAGAGTCCAAGACGACACACAGAGAGCCCTGGAGATTATACTTCGAATGACATTATTGCTTTGCAGATGCACTTCAATCGCTGCTTCATTGTGGAGCCTCCCATTATTTATCCTAATAAGAGCTCAAAGAAAGGATGGGGAAAGTTAACTGAAGTAACCTCCCACTCAGCCCAGATACATTAGATTGTTTTCCTTTCTCCCAGCTCCCAAGTGGTTTCACTTGTACCTATAGAAACTGTTCTCAAAGAGAGTAACCCTGGGGTGATTTTATTAATAATAATGTGATGTCATTGTACTCAGCCATTATCACCGATGTCACTCAATGGCTTATTTTATAAATATCCGAGAACACAATACGTGTTGCCAGAGAAAGCCTTCCGAAACATTCTGATTGCAAACACCTGCCCTGGTTTTTTCATACAACCTGAGCCGGGGTCCATTGATTTCAATGGGGAAAGTAGCATGCCCAATTATGTAAATTAACATCTTCCATTTAACATGCCAAACTCCAATCTTCTGGTGGAATCCCATTGAAGCTGACGGGGTTTCGCTGCAAAGGATTTGGCCTCTGACCTAAGTAAAACAAACAGCCTTCCCGTTTTCATAGTTACAGATCAGAAAACACTGTAAGCCTCAAGCTGTCTTTTAATGATCCTTAGTCTAATATTTCATATAATAGGCAGCACATAGAAACTCTCTCGCAATATATATAGGTGCATTGGGTATGGGTTTTTTTAGCAATTTAATTTTTAATTCCATAATAAGAAGGATATTGTCATGAACGAATCTTTTAAAGTGCAGATTAATTAAAGGGGGGAAACCACATTGACTTTTCTCATTTGGGGATTATAATGTTGGTCCTTTGCCATTTTTGACCCGAAATGCACTCACGCCTTAAAACAGTTTCCATCCCAATACAAAGTGATTTAATGTTATTAGATTTGTTCTTGAGATCAAATCTGAATTTGGGAGGAGAACAGGGGAGGGGAGAAGTGGAGAGAAGAGGCATCTCAAGACATCTAAACATCCCTAAGAACAGCCATACTAGGTCACACCAAAAGTCCATCTAGCCCAGTATCCTGTTTTCTGACAGTGGCTAATAAAAGATGCCTCAAGGGAGAGAACAGAACAAGGAATCGTCAAGTGATCCTTCTCCTGTCACCCATTTCCAGCCACTGACAAACAGAGGCTAGGGACACCATTCCTACCCATCCTGGCTAATAGCCATTGATAGACCTATCCTCCATGAATTTATCTAGCTCTTTCTTGAACCCTGTTAAATTCCTGGTCTTCACAACATCCTCTGGCAAGGAGTTCCATAAGTTGACTGTGAGTTGTGTGAAGAAATGCTTCCCTTTGTTTGTTTTAAACCTGCAACCTATTAATTTTATTTGATGACCCCTGGTTCTTATGTTATGGGAACAAGTAAATAACTTTTCCTTATTCACTTTCTCCACACCAGTCATGATTTTATAGACCTCTGTCACATGTCCCCTTAGTCTCCTCTTTTCTAAGCTGAAAAGTCCCAGTCTTTTTACTCTCCAACCAAAGAGCAAATCAAAACATGGGAAGTTCCTCAATTGGCCCACCAGGCCACAGTGAGAAAGCAGACAAAGAGGCATTGTAATACTCCACGTGGTGAAGTTTGTCCAAGAACATCAAGCCAAACCCATTTCAGCTGAACACTCTGCAGCTGAGAGTAGGTGGATTTGAAATAGTGAAAGATCAATAAAATCCAGCCTCCCCTTTTCAGAGGAAGTCAACTATGAAAACATTCATGAGCTTGTCCAAAGCATGTAAAGCAGTAAGGCCACACAGAGTTTGGGAATCAGGTTACTCCTTGATGCTTTAAATACCATGGCATAATTTTATACTATGATGCTTATTCTTAGGAGCATCTTTCTTGGCCCATCTCATACGTTTAGCCAAAATGAGTTCCAGCTTCCTACACCAGTTTTGTGGCAAGCTTTTAAAAGCCCATTCTGTCATTCTATCCTTTGCTCTGCCTAGCAACTGTATTACACACGGTCTGCAAACAAGGGGTTATCCTTGATATGCTATATACTGCAGTACAGGCATGACTGGGTGATGAGAACAATTGTATGAAACCAAACAACTTGCCTGGGGTTTCTACTAACCATTTTGGGGTTGATTCCTCCTTGACTGACTGTTGAATTGAACAAAAAACAAAAGCCCTGATCCAAACTATGTCAGCAGAAATTCTGATCTAGAATCCATAGTTGATGTTTGGTCTGACCTTTATAATGAATCAAGCCAATCTCACGGATTCACATGCCTCCTAAATCTGAAGACATTTAGGGTACGTCTAAACTACATCCCTCTTTCAAAAGAGGGATGTAAATTAGACATATCAAAATTGCACATGAAGCCAGGTTTTTACTTTCCCATGCTTCATTTACATAATTGCATCACAGCATTCTAGATGCAGTTCTTTCAAAAGAAATGCCTTTTTCAAAAGATCCTGTATTCCTCAAAAAATGATGTTTACAGGATCTTTCATAAAAGGCTTTTCTTTTCGAAAGAACCGCATCTAGACTTTGGTTTCACTTTTGAAATAGTGTTTTTTCGAAAGAACGCTGTGCCGTGATTATGCAAATGAAATGCAGGAAATTCAAATCCCAGCTTCATTTGCAATTTTGAAATCTCTAATTTACATCCCTCTTTCGAAAGAGGGATGAAGTCTAGACATAATCCTCAGATCAGAAACTGAACTTTGGGTCATATATACTACTGGTGGTCCATGCACCTATGCTGATTTATATTGGTTAAGGGTTTGGCTTTTGGTGTCTTTGACCCATCTCTAGGTTGGGGAGCTTGGATTTAACCCCTCCAAAACCCTTCAAAGAAAAACTAAGCTGAAACAATTAAGGCTTCCAGGTGAATCCATCAGTCCAGGTTTAGTTCAAAGCTTCCTCAACGTTTATTCCAAAAGATCTTTGAACCTCCACAAAGCATCTGTGGAGCCCATCTTGAGAACTGAGTTTGCAATGAACCTGCTTTCTGGATTTATTATTAACATTTTGCACCACCTCCCAGCTTGTTAAGGACAGAACATCAGATCAGATTTTCAACCTTATGCATGCAAATACCCTTGCTTTTGAAGCGTGGTTTCTTCTGCGATCTGATGACATTTCTGGTAAGAAAAAAGTGATGTTGATACAACCCAGAGGAATGCGCCTGTCACTGTGTCTCAACATCTGTGAAAGATTAATGACACAGGAAGGAGGAGGGAGGAGGTAATATTTGATGATCCTCCAAAAGATGTCTCTGAGCCCTGGAATTTTTAATACAATATTAAATTTGCCTATTCCCATTTGCTTGCCTTTCTCAGATATGGATTGTAAAAATTATATAGAGAATGTAGAGTTTCAGGTGAGCCATCCTTATCATAAGACTTAATTTCTAAGGGTATGTCTACACTGCCACCCTAGTTCGAACTAGGGTGGCTAATGT
>JANRFK010004893.1:55939376-55955843 GCA_030068395.1 Apalone spinifera
ACTGGAGCACACAAAATCTACTAGCCTGGGCCCCCGAGGCTCTGGTATACGAGGGGAACGTGAAGAGTGTCTTTCTCCTTCTCAGTCAGGAGCCACTTGTGTGCGACACCTGACTGATTTCTCTGTGGGTCAGCAGCCCACAACCCAAAAAAGATTCCCCAGCGATGCTCTACTGCTTGAGCTAAAAGCCAGCTGGCTTTCAGTGAAGGCTGTAGAGCAAACTCCTTCTCTCTCTCTCTCTCTGTAAGGGGTCTAAAGTGCCACTCCCTGGAACAGTGACCATGCCCAGAAGATGTGTGGGTTACACATGCTAAAGCCATAGGCAGGCAGCGTTAGCAAATGGGATGTTGCCACTGCGTTGGCTCTTCTGTCACCATAGAGTCTGCAGCCTTGGTCTTCCCATTACCGCTGGGTAGACCAAGCAGAATTGATTTTTATTTTTTTGCGGGGGAGGGGCAGGGGATAAAAATCCTTTCAAGTTGCCTTTATCCATCATAAAGAAGACAAACCAGGAAGACTCCTGATGCCCTTTGCAGGTTAGGGGATGGCCCTTTAAATACTAAAACAAACAAGAGCACAGGTTGAGCCAGGTCCTTCTCTCTAGGAATTATTTTGGGGAAGTTTTGAGGCCAGACAAGATGGTCACCATGGACCCTTCTGGCCCATAGGAATCTGTGACTTGAACGGGAGTTTTGCCAGGAGCAGGCATGTTATAAAGGAAAGGACACAAGAGTGTAGTATTGTGCTCTAGCAATAGAGTTAAAAGCCTTTGATCACTTAAGAGCTGCATCTGGTATAAATTGCCCTAGTTCCACTGACTTCAGCTGAGGTATGACAATCAGGTCTTGCCTATTTATTTTTTAATCCAGCTCTTCCTTTTGGCAAGCGTGGTGAAGTGCAGCGGGGTGGAGGAAACAGACTTGCTGGGCTCCTAGGGAAGGTAGGGGGAGGGCCAGCTCCACACTTCCAGAAGAGGCATTGCCTTGTGTGGAAGGGGTATAACCCCTCAGGGCTGCCCAGAGTGTCCTTTTCCCCTCCAGGCCTCAGAGCTGCCTGGAACTCACCGCCCAGCACTCTGGCGGCCATTTAAAGGGCCCAGCGCTCCAACTGCTGCTGCTGCCACAGTAGTACTGGCAGGGAGCCCTGGTTCCCTTTGAATTGCCAGGCCCCAGA
This sequence comes from Apalone spinifera, assembly GCA_030068395.1. Classification (NCBI taxonomy): domain Eukaryota; kingdom Metazoa; phylum Chordata; order Testudines; family Trionychidae; genus Apalone; species Apalone spinifera. Next base: position 55,940,550 of record JANRFK010004893.1, read on the forward strand.
GCAACTGCCCTTTCCCCCTCTCCCTATTTGGCAGGTCTGCCTTTTAGACAGAATGGTAGGAGTCATCGTGCTTCATTAACACTGTCTGTAAAGGTTAAAGGCATTGCTTGAATGACTGGCATACAGGTTAAACCTCTCTAACTGGGGCTCACTGCTTCGGCAGCATCCATGGTCTGGCACAGAGTCCCAGTGCAGGGCTGGTGGCTGGCTGCCCTATGGGCCAACAGGGTAGAGGGCTGGCAGCTGCGAATCGCCAGTGGGGCCAGGAGTCCAGCTCCATGCATCTGGGATGCCCAGTGGGACCAGGAGCCCAATGCATGGAAGTTGAGCTGGGCTGCCTGGTATGGTAAGGAAGCGGGGGTGGAGAAGGACTAACATAGCCGAGGGCTGGTGGCCAGGACAGTACTGGGAGACTGGTAGCAGAGGAACCAGATATGACCTTCCCGACTCCAGCAAAATCCTTAATTCGGGACTGGTCAGATCCTCAGGGTGCTGGCCCTGGGAGGTCCAACCTGTATTTTATTACCTCATGTGCTATCAGGTTTCAAGAATGCAAGATGACAGCAGAATGCTGTCTCTAATGGAGCTTGTATTAACACTATTGATTCATCATTAACATCCTCATGGTCCCCTTTTAATCAGGAAAACATGGCCCAGAGTAATGGGAAGGGAAAGACAGGAAGTCTTCCAGGATTCAGAACAATAATTCTTGGTACTTAGTTCTTTTTATATTCAAAAGACTGAATATTAGCTAATGAATTCATATGTCTCCCCTGTAAGATAGGTAAGAGTTGTTATCCCAAGTGCTGTTCTGGGCTACACTGGGAGAGATGATGGTAAAGTCATGAGAAAAGTTGTCCAGCCAGGGCACATGGCCTATAGATGACAATGAAACAGGTGGGCCATGAGTTAGAAGGGCCTAGAACTACAACTCCCAGGAGGCTCTCCTGCATCTTAGATGGCCACAGATGAATTGCAACCAAAATAACAAATTCTGCCAAAATCAATGTTTTCCCTCAGAAAATTTCATAAGAACATAAGAAGGGCCATACTGCGACAGACCAAAGGTCCATCTAGCTCAGTATCCTGTCTTCCAGCAGTGGCCAATGCTAGATGCCCTAGAAGGAATGAACAGAACAGGGAATCAAGTGATCCATCCCCTGTCACCCATTCCCAGCTTCTGACAAACTGAGGCTGGAGACACAATTCCTGCCCATCTTGGCTAATAGCCATTGATGGATCTAACCTCCATGAATTTTATCTAGTTCTTTTTTTGAACCCTATTAAAGTCCTGGTCTTCACAATATCCTCTGGCAAGGAGTTCCACAGGTTGACTGTGTGTTGTGTGAAGAAATATTTCAAATTTGACAGAACCCTTTTTTCTAATGGGGAAATGTTTCCTTGGAACATCTCTTTTTAATACAGTCAGGAGGAAAATTTGCACACCAACCTGCCCCTGAAATTTAAGTTGGTGAAAATCTGTGTCGCTTCTTCCTCTCCCCGCCCCCAACCAGCTCAGCTGTCTTACAGCCTGTAGCATATGGTAACAGGGGAGAATCCCTTTAAACAATGGGTGGGCCCTTTAATGGCACTCCCTGTGTTCTAGAAGTCTCCAGATATCAGTAGGAGCCACAGTGCTGACCTAGTAGGTCTGCCATGTTTCTGCTTGTGTGGATGCTTCCTACTGTTTTGAGGGGAAACGAACGAAAGGCTGGTTGCACTGGAATTCTTTTTACAGGGAGGGTGTCAAAAGCCAGTGGTGCTCAAACTTTTTACCTCACGCCCTCCCTCTTGCCAGAGCTGGGGCCAGGCAGATATGGACAAGGATAAAGGGATTGAGGCCAGGACCCCACATGTGGGGCCAGAGCCCAGGAGGGTTCCTGTGGCCATGACCTAGGTGCAGGAGCAGCAGCTGGGACCCTATGCAGAATCTGGGGGGGGGGGGAGGTGCTGTAGAATCCCCCCTTGCTCATAGTCTCAGCAAAGCCCTCATTCTGTTTGCAGTCTGAGCAGCGTTAAGAGGCAAAGCTTCTTGAGTTTCAACTGCAGACCACAAACCTAACCTGGGAGGAAAGCACACGAGAGGTACTTCCCATAACACCCCTGGGAAGGGGGCAGGTAGACTCACAGTGCCTCTGTGAGGTTACAGATTTGTTCCCAAGATACCCCTGCACAAGCCACCTAAGAGACAGTTGTAGGGAGGCAGGGTTATAGCTCCCTACCCGCCCCCCCCCCACTTCTTATGCGCTAGCCAAGGAAGAAGGATTGTAAACAGCCCACCCCCAGTTGTCAGGTAGGTGGGGAGGGGCGGGGGGGTGGATAACAAGCACATTTCTACCCCTGGGTACCCACAGTCTGGAGAGACCGGGCCTGTGAGGTGGCGGGTTTACTTCCCCTAGTGACCTTGCTCTGGCTGGCCCATCATTTGGGACACAAACGCTGCAGCTCAGCCTTTGAATGCATGGGAAGGGAGGGAGGGGACTTTCAGTGTTTTGCAGCGGTTGAATGTGCATCTGATTCCTAGCTAGAGACAACACTGTAAATCAATGGCCTTGCCCTTTTTACTGCTTTTAGGGCTGGCAGCAGGGTTATAAGATGCTAGGAAAATCACACCCAGTTTTCTTCCTGCTTCTCCCATGAATCACTATCCGCTGCCCCATCCCCAGCCTAGACCTCATGCTTGAAATTCCAGAAGCCGTGCTAACAGACCTGTCAATCGCCTTAGAGAGCTACCTGTGATTACCCAAGTCTTTGGTGTAGATCAAAGACTGTTACCTAAGCATCAGTTGGAAAGATTCCCATCCTAACCACAGCAGCAGCCACATGGCATCTCTATGAAAGAAAAGAATCAACGTAAAACAAGGACCAGAGAGAGCTGCATTATTCACTGCTAATGAATCATCCAGCAAATTGTAGTCTGAGTCCTGGGCAGGGACCCGACTGCGCTTGCCTAATGCTCACACACCCTGGTTGTCTGGGGGCAGAATCGAACCTAGGAGTGCTCAAGCTTAGTTCATCAGCCTTTAGCACATGAGCTAAAAGCCAGCTGGCTAGTTACTAAGACTGCAGAGCAGACTCATTATTCTCTCTCTGAGTGGTCTTGGTGTCACTAGATGGGATAATACACCACACCCAGGTGGTGTGTGGGTTACACTTGGTGCTGTACAAACAGAACAAAAAAATGGTTCCCACCTCAAAGATTTTGTAATCCAAGTAACCTTTTACCTATGTGCAAGAAACTGCCCTGTGTAGAGAATCAGCCTAAAGCCTTTACACCACTCCATTTCACCCTCACACTCTAAGAACAGCCACACTGAGTCAGACCAAATATCCATCTAGCCCAGTATCCTGTCTTCCGACAGCAGCCAATGCTAGGTGCTCCAGAGGGAGTGAACACAACAGGTAATCATCACGTGATTCCTCTCCTGTCATCCATTTCCAGACAGACAGAGGCTAGGGACACCATTCCTACCCATCCTGGCTAATAGCCATTGATGGATCTAACCTCCATGCATATATCTAGCTCTTTTTTGAACTTTGTTAAAGTCCTAGTCTTCACAACATCCTCTGGCAAGGAGTTCCACAGGTTGACTTTCTCAAAGGGCACCTGATGTTTCCAAATGTATTTATTATTTGTAACTATTTCCCAGATACTTTGATCGATCCAATAAATAGATCTACTCCAGGAATGATTTGGGGGGATTTCACTGACCTGTTTGAGCCACACTAGATGATCACAATGGTCCCTTCTGACCTTGGAATCCATGAGTCTGCGAAATTTCAGCCAATGGACTGTTCATGAACTGTTCCCTTTGTATACACAAGTATTCATTGTCCGCAGTATGAGATTGGTCACCTACTGGAGTAGGTCACATGGTATCATTTCTGTTCCCTGATTCAACAGCTGACGCTTTTAAAAATAAAATAGGGGACTCGGCTAATAATGATCAATAAAGACATAGATAAAGAATTGAGAGCATTCATCATTCATTTTTGTAATATTAATAATGGTTTGAATTTCAGCAGCCCTTTCGACATGCTGTATAAAGAGAGCAAAGAAAGAGCCGCTAATGGATTTTGAAAATATGGCTGTTACTCTGGGCACGTCCAGACTATGTTTTTTTTTTTCCTAAAGGAGATCTGCAAATTCGGCACTAATTTGCATATCTTCTTCCGATCCCTTTTTCGAAAAATCTGGACACTTTTTTTGGAAAAATACCCTTTTTCGAAAAAAACGCTCTGCCTAGAAAAAGGAGGTTTACAGTTTTTTGAAAAAGGATTTTTCCCGAAAAAAACCTGCATCCAGACTACTTTCACTTTCAAAAAACCCGCTTTCGAAAAAGCAATTGGAAGAAGAGATGCAAATTAACACCGAATTTGCATATCTCCTTTCGAAAAAAACCTTAACCTAGATGTACCCTCAAAAAGCAGCCATTCCCCAGACATTAGCATGAGCTAGAACCCACAAGCCATAGAAAAAGAGAAGAAGAAGAAAAAGAAACTTCAATTACATATCAGGGAAAGTCTTCTTCCAGCTCAGAAATGCTGGAAGGATGCTACTTCCTCTGGAATCCGTCATAGCCAAGCTGGCCCAATCGATTGTTCGCGAGTCACCAATTCACCAACCCCATGGCAAACCACACTCCTGCGTCGCTGTTGCTGCTCAGGCTGGCTCTGAAACATGAAGAAACCCAGGCGATTTCACCCTCACCACAACCCCCGGGCAGCTTAGGATTGTGTTTGTCACAGTGTCGCGCCGGCAGGAAAACTCAGGAGCCGTATCCTTTGGCTGCCTGAAGCATTTCCATAGCCCCGTTCTCATGGCAGTAGCAATTTGTGGGAGGTGGGATCTCAAATGGCAAATGTTATGCATCTGTGGAGCGGGTGGGCTACATGTCTTTCATCATGACCCTCGCTGTGGTCTAGGCTGCCAGGCCCAGATGTCACAGCAGCGTCCCCGTGGCGGGAAAACGGTTGATTACCATCAACCACCAGTCAGTTCCTTGTCACAGAGCCTTGGCTTCCTACCTGCCAGGCCGGCAGCGGGCCCCTCTTAACCGATTCCAGACTGGGCAAGGCCTCTGTGCCGCCAACCAACACTGTGGCAGGCTCTGAGACAATCCAAGCGGCAGCTGCAGCACAGACCAAACAATGGGACACATTGTCGAGGAGTCAAATTCAGTGGTAGGCTCCGAGTGCTCCTCTTGGCCACTAAGAACGCTATTGCTTGGCTTGGCAAAGATGCAAAGGCTAAGTAAATAACTGGGAAGTAAGACGAGGCTGGATACCTCACTCGGCCAGGCAGGGTCTACATTTTCCAACGTGGCCGCAGAAATTGCCCGTGACTGTGCCACTCAACCCCACAGGGCACATGTATATTTTGTGGGCTCTAGTTAGGTGGCCAGGATTTGAGAATTTGTCTCCTAATGGGAAACAGATTGGAAAATGGATTAGCAGGAATAAGATAAAGGATAAATACAATCAGCAGGCAGCCACATTTGAAAAGGCACAGATGCACCCGATTAGCTTGTAGCATATGTTAGAGCCTGCATGTTAACCTCAGAGATGGGTCCAGCGCAAATCCTGAATCTCCAAGGGCCAGTCTTAGTGCATGAGAGGTACCCCCCAAGAGTAGCTGTGAGGCAAGACACGCTCCTGTGAGTCACAATCCTATCTGTCTGTTATTCTTGTTCCCAGGACAGAAGGAAGAGATTTATTGCTTTCCTATACCAGAAGCAAATGACGACAAGCCACCAATGGCTTCATTAGCCAGAGAATAAGGGTGGAGCCCATTTGCTCAGGTGAAGGAATAAGCAAGCTCCTTTTATTCCTCTGCAAATTTTGTGCCTCACCAAGATCACACAGAGAGCCAATCACCACAGACCATAAGGCTACGTCTACACTGTGGGCTTCTTGCGCAAGAACCGTTTGGCGCAAGAGTTTCTGCGCCAAAATTATTGCGTAAGAGCGCATCCACACTGTCATGTGCTTTTGTGCAAGAGATGTGCTTTTGCACAAGAGCGTCCATGGCAGTGTGGATGCTCTCTAGCGCAAGAAAGCTCTGATGGTCACTCTTCTTGCACAAGAAACCCTTGTTGCCCGTCCACACGGCCTTCTTGCACAAGAGCTTTTGCACAACAGGGCTTATTCCTCATGGGGAGAGGAATAACTCTTGTGCAAGAAGCCCTCTGTTCTGATGCTTTACCGTAAATTTACTTGCGCAAGAACGCACGTGCAGTGTAGACGCTCCGCACGTTTGTGCGCAAGAACGGCTGTTCTTGCACAAAAAGCCTGCAGTGTAGACGTAGCCTTATAAGAGTTCTGCCTCCCTGCCTCCAGCTCTTCCCAAAGGCCAGGTGTCTCAAGAAAGGTATTCTTAGTCACCTGTGAGGGGGCATGGTCCAAGCTCAAAGTTGAGGAAAGTTACTTTGAATTTGAATCTAAACGATGTGTCTCAGCCCCATCTTGAACTAAAATAGGCTTATATTTTTACATGGCTTTTAGAAATGTTCTCACATCTCCCTTCTTCACACTCATGTAAGACCCGTAAGAACAGTAAATATTGCTGAGAGACAGCACAGCATCTGTATGCTATCAAGTTTTCCTGGATCTCAAACAGCACTTTGGCAATTTCTCTCCTAGGTTTACCAGCTGGGGATTTTTTTTTCCTCTTTTAGGGAGGGGAAGGGAACCAGCTAGAAAGACAGCTCTTCTTTGTTGGGAAGCACTTTCTCACTGGCAGACCTTAATTGTCAGGTTCTCGTTGTCTTGACATTTGATCCAAGTTCATTAGTTCAGTATGAAACCATAAAACAGAGATGGCTGAATTCTGATCTTGACTGCGCATGAGTGGTGCTGGAGGAGAGCAAGATTTTCTGTGTTAAACAAGGAGTCCTGCAAATCAGCTGAGACACAACACAATACTGCTTCCTAAAGCAAGGCTACAACTAGGGCACCAAACATGCATCCCCACAGGGCAAATCCCATGGGCAGTAATGGAATCAAGAAGTGACCAGGTCTACATTAGGGGAGAAAGTCAGCCTAAAATACACAACTCCAGCTAAGCTATTCTCATAGCTGGAGTTGATGCATCTTAGGTTGAATTTCTGCAGCGTCCCTACTACGGGAGATCAACAGGAGAAACTCTTCCATTAACTTCCCTTACTGCTCACAACCCAGTGGAATACCGGGATTAATAGGGCGCCATCAGCAATCAATTTAGCAGGTCTTTACTAGACCCACTAAATCAAACCCAGGGATGTCAATCTCTAGCTAAGTGGAGACAAGCTCTTAGTATTATTGACTGGGGAGCTCGACATGCTTAGCAAACATTAAAGCTTAGAAGTTACAGGGGAGAGAGGAGAACTTACATGTCACTATTATACATAGGTAAACTGACGCACAGAGCATATGGGCCTGATTTTCAAAAATGCTGCTGTAAGTAGATATAGCATGATAGATGCCAAAGGATCATTGTGATCATCTAGTCTGGCTTCCTCTATAATACAGGCCACAGAACTCCCCGCAAATAGTAGGGCAGATCTTTTAGGAAAACATCCAATCTTGATTTTAAAACTGTCAGCGATGGAGACCCCTGGTGAATTGTTCCAATGGTAATTCTATTTTAAAAGCATGATTATTTCCAGCCTGACATTATCTAGCTTCAACTTTCCATCCCTGGACCATGTTACACCCCCCTCTGTTCGACTAAAGATCCCCTTTGCCAAATACTTGTTCTCCATGTAGGTACTTTTACAAACTGTAATCACGTCACCCCTCAACCTTCTCTTTGTTAAGCTAAATAGCTCCCTGAGTCTTTATCATTGTAAGGCCAGTTTTCTAGGCCTCTAATCATTCTCATGGTCCTTCTCTGAACCCTCTCCAATTTATCAACATCCTTTCTGAAGTGTGGACACCAGAAATGGACACAGTCTTCTTGCAGCGGTCACAACAATTCCAAATAAAGAGGTAAAATAACCTCTCCACTTCTACTCAAATTTCCCCTGTTTATACATCCAGGGATCACATTAGCCCTGTTGACCGTAACATCACAATGGGAACTCATGTTCAGCTGATTATCCATCATCACCTCTCAATCTTTTTTAGAGTCACTGTTCCCCAGGATAGAGTCCCCATCCTGTAAATAAGGACAACATTCTGTATACATTTACATTTAACCATAGTAATATGCGTATTGTTGGCTTGTGCCTGCCAAATAATCTAGATTGCTGTGCATCAGTGACCTGTCCTCTTCGCTATTGATCAGTCCCTCAATTTGTGTGTCATCTGCAAATTTTAAGCAGAAATGCTTGTATGCTGCATTCCATGTCATTGACAAAAATTTTAATAGTATAGGGTCAAGAACTGATCCCACTGGAAACAAACCCTCACAATGAAGATTCCCTTTTTGCAATTGCACTTTGAGGACTATCAGTTAGCCAGTTTTTAATCCATTTAAGGTTTGCCATTTTAGCTGATTCTAGTTATTTTTTAAAATCAAAATGTCATGTATCAAGTCAGTTGCCACAGAGAAGTCTAAGCACAGGGAAGGGAAACATTTTTCGGGTCGGGGGCCACTAACCCACAGAAAAATCAGTCGGGGGCCACATAAAAGTCAGAAGAAAAATAAAACCTCTTACTGACATGGCCCCCAACTGAGAAAGAGAAAGACACTCCCCACATTCCCTTCACACAGCAAGCCTAGGGGGGCCCAGGCTAGTAGATTTGTAGGGCCAAAAATGAGGGGTTCAGTGTGTGGGAGGGGGCTGCTGGGAAGCAGGCTTCGTGTGTGAGGTCTGAGCAGGAGGGTGAACACAAGAGGGAGCTGGGAGAGAAGCCACAAGCCTCAGGGGTGCTTTAGGTTCCCCGTTCCTGGTCTAAGTTTATTAAATCAGCACTATTGTCCATATCAACCAAATCTATAATCTCATCACATCAAGTTACTTTGACAGAAAGATATCAAGTTACTTTGACAGAATCTAATTTCTATAAACCTATGTCGATTTGCATTAAATATGTCATCTTCCTTTAATGCTTTATTAATCAAGTGTCGTAACAGCCATTTCATTATCTTCTTCAGGATCAATGTCAGACTGATAGATATATAATTACCAAGGTCATTCCATTTACCCTTTTAAATACTGGCATAAGATTAACTTTTTTCCAACCTTCCAGAATGGCCTCAGTGTTCCAAGATTTATTGAAAATTACATTAATAGTTCAGGAAACTCTTTTAAAATTATTGGATGTAACTTATCTAGACCTGATGATTTTAAAATTTCTAATTTTAATAATTTCTGGTTAACATCTGCCTGAGATATTAGTGGAATGGAAAGCATGTTATTTGATATGACTACATCATCTGGCTTTCCCCTTTGCCCTCAAACTAAGAGGAGGAATATTTGTTGAACACATCTGTCTTTTCTACATTTTTATTGAAAATTCTACCATTGTCATCTAGCAATGGACCAAAATCATTGTAGATATTCTTTATGTTCCTAATGTACTTTAGGAACTCCTCCTTATCATCCTTAACTCTGCTGACCATAGATTTCGCCTTCTGTCCCTTAGCTTCCCTCATCATTTTTCTATAGTTCTTAGGTTTTCAAAAATATTCATTGTTAACAACTTCGTCTTTCTTCCATTTGATTTATGGAAAGACAGACAGACATTATTATTTATAGCTGCATTCATTTCCCCTCTAAACCAGACCAGTTTTTTCACCAATATGTACTTCTCCCTTGATTGTGACTTTTGGTGCATCTAGTAAAGTGTTCTTAAACAATTATCAATTTTCATTCAGAGTATTCTATTTAAATGCTTCCTCACAGCTAATTTGGTTCATAATTGTTTTGGCTTTGTGAAATTGGCCTTTTTAAGGCACCAAGTATGATGTGAGAGAATGAATATATATATATATAAATCTAGACTTGATTCTATTTGCACGATTACTTGTACCTAAAGTTACCATTAATTTTTAGTTTTGTGATCAGTTCGCCTTTGTTAAAACAAGATCTAATATAGAATTTGTCAGTGTTGGCTGCAACACTTTTTGACTTGGAAAATTGTCATCTGTAACATATAGAAATTCCAAAGGTTTTTTTTAGTAGCGGTAGCATGAGACCTCCAACATACGTCACTCAAATTGAAGTTTCCCATGATCAAGCAGTTCTTTTTTCCTACACATCGTAAGAAACTGATCACCCTGTTCACTAGTGTGATTTGGAATGTCTGTAACAGATATCGACTCATACCGGATTGTGTGCTTCATCTGTTAAGATGCTGAACCAGACATATTCAAAATCATTTTTCCTGAGTGATCAGTAACTCAGAAAGGGGTGACGCCATTTTTGACACAGAATGCAGCTCTCCCTCCGCTCTTCAGCCTACTTGACCTTTCCTTAAATAGATTATCATCATTGATTTTAACACGCCATCATGGGAATCCTCCCACTAGGTTTCACTAGACAAAACTTTCACTCGTAAATGAGCAGTTTCAATCCCTCTTGTTTGTCACCACAATTCCTCACATTGACTTCAAATTAGCAATGCTGATTTACCCCAGCTGAGAATCTGGCCCAAAGTGTTTAGCCTTGATAACTATGTCCACGTTAGACACACCATTGAATACATTTTTGTATGCAATTGCACATGCATGTTAAGGATCTTGGAACTGCCAGAATTCGATCAGACCGGTGGTCCAGCTTGTCCAGTATCCCATTTCCTATGCTGACCAGGGGTAGGTGTTTCAGAGGATAGTGCGCAAAATCCCACAGTTGGCAGATATAGGACCATCTGCCCACTGTAAAGATCTCATCCTTATCTGTAATAAAAATACTTTAAACCCTACAGTGAGAGCTTTCCTATCCCTGACAAGCCCCTTTTTTAGCATGAACTATTATAACTCTGGATGTTCTTCATACCTATATAACTTCTCGGCCCTTCTTAGAATCTTCCTATGTTCTTGCCCTGAATGTCAATTTCCTGTGGCAATGAGTTCCACAGACTAATTACACACTGTGGGAGGAAACATTTCCTTTTATCAATTTTGAATTTGCCACCTTTCATTGAGCGTCCCTTTGTTCTTAGGCTACGAGACGTTCTTTAAAGCAGAGTGAATTCCCTAAGGGCATATGAGTTAGTAACCAAAGCATGCAGGAGTTTTTTGACACCCTGCCCGCTGCTCTGACATTAAGCAACGCTCCTTCCTTCAGGCCACACGGATGCTCAAAACCCAGGTGGTCAAATCCAAGAAACAGATTTGTTTAAGTCTTCGCCAAAGTGAATTTTATTACATAAGTTTCTTTTAATAAAGGTTGCAGCACAATCCTTTTTAATAAAGGCAAAGAGTAATATAGCAACATCCTTGTACACTTACCCAGAAAGTTAATGAAGGAATGGGCTAATTCAAATTGATTTCAGTGCCATGAAGGGGATGTGGTGCCTACAGTGGCATCAAATAAAAATGAAAAGAAAACCCAGAGTCTAATATTAATCTGCAGCTTTCTTGCCATATGTGGGAAAGAATTATTATTCCTCCTTCTTCTAATATGTTATAGAGTAAAACCCCCCGTAATATGAAAATAAATTACACCTGGAGCAATTGCACATTGCACTAACAGTCTGGCTCTGATTAGCTGTGCCTCCCTCCCCTTCCCCCCCCCCCCACACCCCCCCCTTTATCATTGCATGCATCGGATTAGCCCTTTTCAAAGAATTCGCAGAGAAATTCATACTTCAACCTTAAAACAGAAAGTAAAAACACAGCTGAATTTAATTACCCACTGGCCACATGTGCCGGGTTAGGTAATAAAATATAGAAGCAGTGAGATATGTAATGCTTTATTAAGCTATCTTAGATACAACAGCATGCATGCCAATTATGCCTGCAGGCTACCGAAGGCTACTCAGAATCTTTCCTGGACCACCCAAAGAGTCAGCTAAACAGAACCTGGTTCTCACTGCACAGAATAGACATCCATAAATAATAAAGCCATAGGCCCCAGAAGTGACTCCTTCGTCCTATCTTCCTTTAAATCCATATGTTTACCGAATGCACATAGCCCGGACATGGGCCTTTTCTTCTCAGCATCGTTCGAGATGTAGATTTTTAATGCCTTCCCGATGCGTTTTTAAGCCTGGCTTAGGTCTCCCGATTATGAATGTTTAAATAAAACAGCTGAAAATTAAATAAAGCCCAGAGAGAATTGGATCAGGAAAAGACAAGCTGTCTGACTTCTAGCCCCCACACCGCCCGGACCCCAAATTTCCCGTATGCAATGATAGTGGACCGACGCAGGAAATTGTCTTCCGAACCACTGCGCAAATAAATAAAACATTTCTGTTTTCTGAACGCACAAGGAAAGCCACCATGGGACAAATCCGACCGTAATTCTGAAATTAACAATTTCAAGGGCTGCAGTAATAAACCAGAGCTGCAAATGTGGATCTAACCAGATCAGTGTGTTCAGGCAGTAATTTTTGAATTACTCTAAACTAACATGAACCCTTTTTATATGCCTCATCCAACCCTACGCTGCCCATAACATGTAAACTTACACTAGTAAAACAGAAAGCTATACCGTGAGTAATGAAAAGGCAGCGATAAAGGCGGGGGGAGCCCAGCTGAAGGACACATTGCCAGAGAATTGTACTATAAACTGGATAACCCGAGTTTATGAAGAGGCTCAGATTTTTGGGCCCTGATCCAGACAGGGGGCCTATGCTCTCAGTTTCCAGGGGGAAAGAGAGTTGACTACAGTGTTGCTCAGAACCCAGCTATGGCAGTCATGGTGAAGAACAATGCCACTACCAGCTGGTCACTCTGGATCACAGCACGGTGGTGTGGCAAGAACCCCCAGGTGAAGGAAGAATGGGGTTTTCGCTCAGGAGTTGGAATTGTTTTCGATAGAGCAAATCCAGGTTAAAGCGGGAGAATGTCCATTTCAATCCGAGGTCAGAAGTGGCCTAAAATCAGATCCAGGCATATTTTTTCCTGGGATAGGCCTGAATCAAAAATCCCAACCCAAACACGCACAGATGTCAGTGTGTGACCTTCTCTCTCTGTCCCTTGACCCTCCCACCTTTGGCTGTGGTGGCTATTTAGAATGTAAGTGTTTTGAGACAGAGACTGTCTCATTCAGTGGCTGTACAATACCTAACATAATAGGACACTAATCTCAGAGGGCCTTTCTAGGCACAACCGCAACACAAATAATAAACAATCATCTTCCTGATTATGGGACCAGCCAAGGGTCCAAACTTCACAAATGGTCCCAATTTCTTGTAATGGACTAGACCAAAATCCTAGGTCGCCACAATCCTGAGTGTTTGGCTTGTTCAACCCAGGCACCAAATCTTTGGGTTATGCTACTTTCCACCTCCCACTCCCCTGTCCTTTACACAGGAGGGTCTTCTGCATTTCCGGCATCCAACAGCACCAGACACAGATTTGCCAGAGTATACTGCTGTGTGAAGAATGCCCTTTCAGATATTCTTGGCCTGAACAGCAAGCAGACAACCTGAAATGTTCTCATGGGAGCTGATTTTCACGAGCTGTCCATCCCACCTCTGCAGAGTTACATGGTTCAAAAAGCCGGGTGGGGATAAGCATCCACACTTCAGAATCTCCCGAGTAAAGCAGAATGAATGAATACCTTGATCCAGTCAATTTCGTGGAGGCAGCCCCTTGGTTGCTGAAATGGTCTTTCTTAGACCAGCGCTTTGCAAAGCACTGCACGCATACAAACCGATCACTCTTCCCTGCACCTTGGTGGGCATTACTATTCCCACTTAAAAGCGGACAAAATAGGCATAGAGAGGTTGATTATCTCGCCCCCGGCCACCCAGAGAGTGACTGATGGAGCCAGGATTAGAACCCAGGCATTCTGGCTTTCAGCCCTCTCTGCTCCAGCTAGAGTTCTGGAGCAGATTTTCCTGGGGTGCTCTAACATGCATATGGTTTCTACAGCTTGGATCACAGTGTGTGGGTTTTTCAAGCTTAAGAACAGCAACTCGTACGCGAGAGCAGGAATTCTCATTGACAGCAATTGTTCAAACGGCGCTTACAAGAGACATCAGGGCACTGCATTCTCTTTATAAACAGTTGTTTATTTTATTATCTTTATTTGAAACAGATTATGCAGCAGAAGACTTCTGGAAAAATCTTTTCCATCTGGCTACTCTTTTGTATCAACAATCACTAAATGATGAAAACTCTCAGAGGGCTTCCCGTGTTAGTCTGTACCTGCAAAAACGACAAAGGAGTCCTGTGGCACCTTAAAGACTGACAGATTTATTTGGGCATCAGTTTTCATGGGTAAAAACATTTTGGCATCTGATGGCGTAGTTTTACCCATGAAAACTGATGCCCAAATAAATCGGTTAGTTTTTAAGGTGCCACAGGACATCTCATTGTTTTTAATTGATGAAAGTGCAGCTATTTCTTTTAACCAAGGAATGTAAAGAGGGAAAATTTGTGTTAAAAGTGGATATAAACCAAGCTTACCCAGATTTATGCAGAGAAAATTCAGATGCATTCTAAATTCTTCGGCATGAAGCTACAGTATTTTGATTTTGGTAAAACTGCATGTCATCAGGTTAATTTAAGAATGTGTTTTGCCTGAATAATGATCCTTTGATGGAGCAGTGTGTACTCTCAAGACCCTTATCACTAGCAGCATAAAAGTCCCAAGGAGTGAGATCTTCTGGCAAGGTCTACACTAAATGGAAAGTCTGAACATACGCAAATCCAACTACAAAGTACGCAGCTGGAGTCAATGTATCTTACATCATGTTTCCGTGCCATCCGCACAGCTGGAGACCAATGGGAACAATCATTCCCATCAGCTTCCCTTACTCCTTGTGAGGAGCAAGAGTGCCTGCACCAACGGGGCACCCTTAGTGTTTGATCTAGCACTAAATCGAACCCCGGAAGATTGACTGCAGCAGTGTTGATCTTCTGTGTAATGTAGAAATGCCCCCAGATACAATTATAGAATCCTAGGGTTGGAAAAGGTCATCAAGTCCAGCCCCCTGTCCAAACCAGGACCAACCCCAACTAAATCATCCCAGCCAGGGCTTTGTCAAGCCGGGCCTTAAAACCTCTCAGGATAGAGATTCAACCACCTCCCTAGGTAACCCATTACAGTACTTCACCACCTTCCTAGGGAAATAGTTTTTCCTAATATCCAACCAAGACCTCCCGCACTGTAACTTGCGGTCATTACTCCTCGTTCTGTTATCTGTCACCACTGAGAACAGCCTCTCTCCAGCCTCTTTGGAACTTCCCTTCAG
>JANRFK010004893.1:55955943-55966010 GCA_030068395.1 Apalone spinifera
GTCACCACTGAGAACAGCCTCTCTCCAGCCTCTTTGGAACTTCCCTTCAGGTAGCTAAAGGCTGCTATCAAATCCCCCCTCACTCTTCTGTTTTGCAGACTAAATAAGCTCAAATCCCTCAGACTCTTCTCATAGATCATGTGCTCCAGCCTCTAATCATTTTGGTTGCCCTCTGCTGGACCGTCTCCAATTCATCTACATCCTTTCTACAGTGGGGGGGCTCAGAACTGGATGCAATACTGGGGCCTCACCAGTGCCAAATAAAGGAGAATAATTACTTCTCTAGATCTGCTGGCAATGCTCCTCCTAATGCACCCCAATATGCCATTAGCCTTCTTGGCTACAAGGGCACAATGTTGACTCATATCCAGCTTCTCATCCATTGTAATCCCCAGGTCCTTTTCTGCCTAACTGCTACTTAGCCAGTCGATCCCCAGCCTGTAGCAGTGCTTGGGATTCTTCCGTCCCAAGTGCAGGACTCTGCACTGGTCCTTGTTGAACCTCCTCAAATTGCTTTTTTCCCAGTCCTCCAGTTTATCTAGGTCACTCTGGACCCTATCCCTACCCTCAAACTTATCTACCTCTCCCCCAGCTTGGTGTCATCCGCAAATTTGCTGAGGGTGCAATCCATCCCCTCGCCACATCATTAATAAAGATGTTGAACAAAACCAACCCTAGAACCGACCCCTGGGGCACTCCACTTGATACTGACCATCAGCCAGACATCAAGCCATTGATCACTCCCTTTTGAGCCAGCCAGCTTTCTATCCACCTTACAGTCCATTTGTTCAATCCATATTCCCTTAACTTGCTAGCGAGAATGCTATGGGAGACCGTATCAAATGCTTTGCTAAAGTCAAGGTGTATCACATCCACTGACTTCCCCATGTCCATATGACCTCATCATAGCAGGCAATCAGGTTGGTCAGGCACGACTTGTTCTTGGTGAACCCATGTCGACTAATACTGATCATTTTCCTCTTTTCCAATTGCTTCAAAATGGATTCCTTGAGGCACCAAGATTTTTCCAGGGACTTAGGTGAGGCTGGCTGATCTGTAGTTCCCTGGATTGTCCTGCTTCCCTTTTTAAAAGATGGGCACTTCATTTGCCTTTTTCCAATCATCCAGGACTTCCCCCGATCTCCACGTGTTTTCAAAGATAATGGCCAATGGCTCTGTAATGGCATCTGCCAACTCCCTCAGCACCCTTGAATGCATTAGATCTGGCCTCATGGCTTTGTATATGTCTAGCTTTTCTAAATAGTTGATAGTAGCAGTAGTAGAATCTTACAAAGATTGCCACCATGGAAAAATTGTACACAATTTAGCAAAGAGGAAACCAACTGGTTTCTATAGAGATTAATTTAAAAAAAATCTATAGTCATTAATAGAGGGTGATTTTCTCTGTGGGATTTTACTCATGTAAAATTCTGATTGAGGTCAGTGTAAATCAGGATTTCATTGAAATCTATTGTCTAACACTAGCAGAAGTAGAAGAAAACATGTCCACTGACTTCAGTGGGAGACTGATGTAAAAACTAGAACTGGTCAAAAATTTTCAAACAAAAATTTGAATAAAATGTAAAAGAGAAATTCCATGTGAAACTTTGTCATGCATTTTTGTCACATATGAAAGCTGATTTTTTAGTTTATTTTTTTCTCCTATTCTCTCCTCCGTTTTTTGCTCCTCTCTCCCATGGAAAAGGCGTAAAAATGGGGAAAATCAAGAATACAGAAAAGTTCTCTTTTATAGAAAAACAGGGAATTTCTTAGCAAAATGAAGATTCTCCATTAAATACTTGTTTTGGCTGAAAAAACACATTTTCTATCAAAAAGTATTTAGAAAACAATCCAACAGCATTAGTAAAAATCCAAATTAAGATTTCTTTGCCTCCCCATGAAAATAATAAACTTACCTTTTTTCTGCCTAGGGTTTTTCTATGGGGAAAAAAGGCAACCTTATGCATTTGTAACTCATCAACAGTGCTTTAGCACAACCTGCAGTGCCCATAACATCCCCATAAAAATGCCACTTAAACGTTATTCATGAATTTGTTGCAATCCTTCCTGAGGACTCATTGCCTAATTAATCATTTTTACACTGTATGTAATTGTGTGCTTAATTTGAAGAACAGTTTGCTGTGGCTACTCAGATACACACACTGAGAAAAGATGCAGCTATTTCACAACGGAATATGAAGCTTTAATTATTCTATTCACAATTGAAGTTTTCATCAGGGGATCCTTATGCCATCATGGCTTTCAGAGCAGCTGATTAGTGTAATGAGGTCCCTAGTGGAATTATAAACATTATGAGAAGGATTGTACAGTGTTATGAGACCTATAACTATAACAATAACCATGATGTGCATTTCAAAAGGCTGGTAGAATTGGACGAGATTGTTTAGGCTTTCTATTACTGTAGCAAAAGCACCACTGGAGTGTGTTTCACAGTACCCTATGAGTCTCATTGTTTTTCAAAATGCTTTTTCAGCCTAACACTAAGTACTTGGTTTTGGGCACCATGTTCATGGCAGACAGACAGTAGGGTAAATTAAAAACATGAAACACTCTGGCTAGAAGGCTGCAATGTAACACTGCTTATATTCCAAGAATCCAGAATGGGGGGACACTAACCAAAACCAGAGAGACAAAGCAGGCTGCTCACCAAGACTGGGGAAGTTCTTTCTAGATTGGTTCTGATCATATGCTTCCTACTAGCAGGATTAGAATCCCCTCCACTTTCCCCCGCCTCACCCACAAAATGGTTCAAGTTATAGCTTTCAGTTCCAACACTGACCTCATTATACCATGAAAGATGAGATCATCAGCTAGGAATAGATCATAAATGTAAATATAGTATGTTTGGCTGTGTTTACCTGACTACCATCATGTGAATGAGAATATAGGTATTTAGGTCCAAGTGTTTCAACAATGAGAAAAAAACACTGGAAGTTATGGGATTCTTAGCTGTTGTAAATTAGTCCACCTCCAATGAAGTTAATGAACTTAGGCCATTTTATACCAGCTGAAGATGTGATTATGCGTTGCATCCCAGAGTGTCTCAGGATACATGCTGTAATACAGTGAAACTGTTGAACCCTGTTATAGGATTGGGTCTCATAATATTATTGGACTTGCCATCCTCTGGCAAGGAGTTCCACAAGTTGACTATGCACTATATGAAGAAGTTCATCCTTTTGCTTGTTTCTAGGGCTGGGCATGAAAGGCAGTCACCCAGGGTGCCAACTTGTAGAGGATCCTGTAGCACTGGGCCATCTGGCCTTTTCATTTGGTTAGTTGGAAGTTGTTTCACTTGGCAGATGGGCTGGCCAGGGGAGAGAAGAACAAAGGAAATGTTGGTACATTGTGTGTGCTCAGTTGCTTCAGAGAGCCACCAAAAACATTTTCCAGCCTGGCCTGTAAAATGCTTAGCACTGCTCCTATTGTAACCAGTTACAGTGGAGCAGAGCAGGGGTCCTGCAATTAGACATTGTACTGGGGTATAGAAGACATGGATTCAAGCACCAAGTTGTGCAACACACTCCCTCTGTTTACCCAGCTGGTAGCGTAGAGTGGATATGTACCTATATGCAGCTGTGAAAGACTGGCTATATGGAAAGGCTCCTATGTACTGACACAGAGGAGAACATGGGTGGGACGTGAACCCACCATCCCAGGTGCTAGAGACTGATGCTTTATCCATTGGCCATCCCACTCCCCACCCTTTTGCTGCCTCCCCGGGGAACCTGGTGGTGGCTGCCCAGCTGCTCCTGGGGCATGCGGCTTGCTCTGGGGCTGCTAATGATTATTAGCAGAGTCTTGTGCCACCCCTAATCATAGCAGTGTGCACATGGGAAGCACTGCTTGGGCATGCAGAGAGCAGTGTAGGACATATAATCTAAGATTCTGGCATGTACAGCATCCTGCTCACCTACACTGGTCCCCCCTCCCACACACACACTCACACACACAGGGCTACAGGCGCCCCTATGAACTGGGTGTGCAGCGCATGCTATACACAGCACAGGTGAAGGCATGCCCCTTGTGTGACCTTCGGCACGTCAGCCGCACGCTCTGAGCCTCAGTTCCCACATCTGTAAAATGGGGATAATAATACTCCCCTTCCTCTGCCTTCTCTAGCTGAATTAAGAACTTCTTGAGGGTCAGGGACTCTTCCAAGTGTTTCTACTGTGCCTACCACAAACAGGGCCATACGCAAATAACAAATAGTAATAATATAAGACCAAATTCTGCCTTAACTCACATCCCCTGTCTTCATCCCCGCCCACACAGTTGTCACTTAGCATATCCGAATAGTCACCCCCTATATTCTGGGAGAGACTTGGTGCTGGGGGAAAGCATGCCCTTTGTGAAGCTTTGCAGTGCACCTCTCGGTACCAGCCCAAGGACGGTGGTGGTGAGGGAAATCTCCCATCTCCCAGTTTCTGAGCATGGGTTTAGTTCATGTTGGACAGGAGCGCTTGTATCCAGACACTTAGCTACCGGATCGAAACACCCTAGATCTGTAGTGAGGCAACGAAGGTTTCCCAGGAGTGAAGCTGTCTCGGCTTTTCTGCTTCTAGTCCCAGTCAGAAAGGCAAGACAGAAAAAAATGGATAAATAATGACGGGAAAAGGGCTAACCAAACTGATTTGAGTTCTTGAAAAAAACTTAGCTCCAATATCGACTGTGGCTGACCTCCTATTTAAGCCACACTGGTTTGCCCATGAGCAGGGGTTTGCTCATGGACGCAGAGGGGAGGAACCCGTCTCCAAGCCCGAGTGGGCCACTCCTGGTTCTGCCCCTTTAACCCCCTTGGAGCCAAGGGGCAGAGCGAGTGGTATAAAAGCCCAGGCCAGGAGCTCAGGAAGGCCCCAGCTGCCAGAGGAAGTAAAGGCCTGCCCTAAGCTCCTAAGCAGGGAAGCTACCGCAGACCTTGATGAAGCTGAGGCCTGGCCCGGACCGGACCGCCAGGCCCCCACACCGAAGAGGAGACTCTTGTAACCCTGCCGGAGGGTTCAGACTACGATAATCCCAAGAACCTGCAACAAACGTGGCGCCAAGTAAATGCCACGGGGGAGTTTGGAAGTGGCCCGGAGGAGCCGACGACTGTCAGGCTGACCTTGTTGTTCTGAAGTGTGTCAGTGTTGTGGGCAAGGCTGTCACTGCTAGGGTCGTGGGCCAGGAGGCGATGGAGCAGGGAAAGTGCCCACACATCCCCTGCCATCCCACACCGTGGGTGGCAGTCTCCCCCTCTCTCTCTTTCCAGTGATCCGTGTATGTTTGCCTGCTCCGCCTTGCACCAGGGCCTGAGCTTACTAACTGTTGAACTGTGTTTATTTCACTGCCCACCCTGTACTCGGGGCCTGGGCTTGAAGGCGATCACTGGACACTTATTTATGGGCCTGAGCACAGCTCTGGGACCCAGGACTGAGCCAGGTGGCTTACAGCCCATCAAAAGTTATAGTTATCTGTATTACAGTAGCACCTACAAGCCCCTGCTGATATTAAAGTGCCTTGTTCTAGGGTAGCTCAGTACCTTCAGAGAGACAGGTCATGACCCAAAGAGAACATAAGAACGGCCAAACTGGGTCAGACCAAAGGTCCATCTAGCCAAATATCCTATCTTCTGATAATAGCCAATGTCAGGTGCCCCAGAGCCAGAGGGAATGAATGGAACAGGGATTCATCAAGTGATCCATCCCATCACCTATTCCCAACTTCTGACAATCAGATATAGGAAAGCCATCCCTGCCCATCCTGCCTAATAGCCATTGATGGACCTAACATCCATGAATTTCTTACTCTTTATTGAACAACTCTTAGGGTATGTCTATCAAACCAAGGAATTTGATTCGAACTAACACGACCCAGAGTGCACTTTCACTTTCGAAACAGCTGGGTTTCGAACCAGCGTATGCCTGAGATTATGCTAATGAAGTGCGGGGTATTTAAATCCCGGCTTCATTGACTATTTCGAATGCCTACATTTGCATCCTAGTTCGAACTAGGATGCAAGTGTAGGCATACCCTTATAGTCTCGGACTTCACAACATCCTCTGTCAAGGAGTTCCACAGGTTGACTGTACATTGTGTGAAGAAGTACTTCCTTTTGTTTGTTTTAAATCTACAGCCTATTAATTTCATTTGGTAATCCCTACTACTTGTGTTATGGGAAGGAGTAAGTAACTCTTCATTATTCACTTTTCCACACCAGTCATGATTTATAGGCCTCTATCATATCTCCCCTTAGACACCATGTTTCCAAGCTGAAAAATCCCAGTTTTATTAATCTTTCTTTATATGGCATCCATTCCACACCCCGAATCATTTTTGTTGCTCTTTTCCTAATTTTTTCCAATGCCAAGATATCTGTTTTGAGATGAGGTGACCTTACACAATAAATAGAGAAAACAGAAGTGAAGTGACTTTCTCAAGTCACATAGCAGGAACTCCTGGAGGTGTGTCTACACTGCACCGTAACTTGAAATAAGATATACAATTTGAGCTACGCAAATTGCGTATCTTGTTTCAAGGCTATTTCGAAATATCTTATTTCATCATTTGACGCTATCTATGCAGCACCAAATTTTGAAATAAAGAGCTATTCCAAAACATCCCTTACTTCTTGTAGAATGAGGTTTACAGGGACGTTGGAATAGTGAGCCAGAAATAACGGGCTTGCTGTTAAGACACGGGATAGCTATTTTGGGATACTTGGGTATCCCGAAATAGCGTTGCTGTGTAGACATACCCCTGGCTGAGTAAGGAATGGCACCTTGATCTCCTGCTTTGCAGTGCAGTGTCCTCTCCTTTGGACCCTGAGGCCAGTAAGTAACAAATCAGCTGCCTTCACTGCCCCTAAGGCCACAGCCCTATGGGTCAGTCGACAGGTCAATTGCAGAATCAGAGCAAGAGGGACCCTTTGCTACCCTTGCTGTGCTATTGTGGAGCTCCCCAGATGAAGCAGGAGGAGTTTGTTGCTACTGTGAATGTGGGGTGGGATTTGAGAAGGAAGCAATGGGGACATATAGCTCATGCATGACATGTCATGGCTCCACTGAAGAACTCTGGGCACGATCATGTGGGGAAGAGGCAAAGTAGGAGAGAAGTCGGGCAGCAGATCTACCACCACGCAGACCTCCCGGCCACTGGCGTCCAAGAAGGTGGAAGCTGGCATTACTCCCTCCTCTGAACTACCCTTGCTTGCAGAGAATCCCAGCCCCCAGTGTGGCCTGCCCAAGCTGCCTTCGGATGTCCAGGATTTAGTCCTAAATTCTTCTCTCATCCAGATTTAAATTTTCTACTCCCCTCCTGCAGGACTTCCCCAATAGCATCATGAAGCAGCTCATGCTGCAGAGGTGAAGGTCCAGGGCCTGTTACTTAGGTCCCATGATGCAGGCTCATAATAATAATAATAATAATAATTAATAATAAACCATGTAGACACACATCCTGCCAAGCTGCCAAAGTTGCTGCAGGAACATCAAAACCAGAACCAGCTTCGGGGAGTTCTGATGTGGTTTTAATTTTGGATTCTGTCACTGGGAAAGCAATCAGGTCAATCAAAGATGTGGTGGAAACCCAGCTGAGAACACGAATTACTATACTTCCTGGACCACCCATGACAAAAAAAATATACCCTAGCAACACTATAGCTTTCATCATTAGGCTTAGCATTATAGTTAGAGTGAAACTATGGAAATAATACAAGGCAGTGTGAAGGCTTCCATTTCGATCCACATCCACTCTCCTCTCTTTCTTCCCTTCCTCCCCAATTGAGTATAAACCTACTACAAAGGTTCAATTCGGACTGAAACTTGGGGCCAGATCCTCAGCTGGCGGAAATGAGTCTCACTTTCCCGAATAAGTTACACTTACTCCACTACTGAGGGTCTGGTCCAGAGACATCTCATACCTGCCAATAGTGGGTCGGGTAGTGGCTACATCAGATGCCAGTGAGCATGCTCAGTCCGTGTGAGCATGCTCAGTATACAAACCAAGCAGCAACACTGGAAGGGCACATGACCCTGCGTCCCATCCCCGCTCATCACCTCCAGGCTGTCCATTGTTATATAAAGTTCCATTTTTAGAGTGCATATTTTCCCCTTCAATCAACATTCAGAAAAATCTCTTTTGGGTCCCGTTTGAGGAAATGTATCTGGTTTCTTTATAAACAATGTTTGGAAATGAGGAGCTAAGTGCTCAGGCTGGCATAATTTTTTTTTGTTTGTTTTCTCCACTGCTGTAGGAACAGTGACGAAGTAGTATGCACAGAGGAGAACAAAGAGGCGTCCTCT
This sequence comes from Apalone spinifera, assembly GCA_030068395.1. Lineage (NCBI taxonomy): Eukaryota > Metazoa > Chordata > Testudines > Trionychidae > Apalone > Apalone spinifera. Next base: position 55,964,247 of record JANRFK010004893.1, read on the forward strand.
GTATGACTTCAGCAATGGGGCCCTGGTTCTTCACTCATTTATACCTCTAAGGCCAGATCTACGCTATACGAGAAAATTGACCTAAGATACACAGCTCCAGCTACTGTATTCTCATAGCTGAAGTCAACATACCTTAAGTCGAATTTCTGCAGCATCTCTACTGCAGAAGGTCTATGGGAGAAACTCTCCCAACAACTTCTCTTACTCCTCGTGACCTGGTGGTGCCACTGGTGGTTGATTTAGCAGGCCCTTACTAGACCCGCTAAATCAAACCCCAGAAGATCATTCTCTGGAGTGTAAGTCAGGAGTAAAGTAACTGTAATTAATGCAGATACACTGTAAGAGAGTACAAAAACGATGAAGAGTAATGTAGCAGTAATGTCATGCTAGCTCATTACAAAAAGTAATTTTCCCTTTTAGGTATTATCAGCTGTTGGAAATGGGCCACATCCTCCCTGACTGAATTAGCCTCATTAGCACTGAAACAATGTTCCCATCTCTGTATGTATATATCAATCCCTGCTAACTGCAGTTACCACGTCATGCATCTGATGAAATGAGAGTGCAGCCCACGAAAGCTTATGGCCTAATTCATTTGGCATTTAAGGTGCACAGGACTCCTCATTGTTTTTGCGGGAACATACTAACACAGCTACCCCTCTAAAACTTGACAGTAAGGGCACGTCTACACAGCAGAGATAAAGCTGAATTAAGTTATGCAAATTGAGCTATATCAATTGCATAGCTTGAGTAGAAATAGCTTATATTGACTTTTGGTGCTGTCTACACAGCAAGAAGTCCAAGTTAGAGCACTCTTCCTCCGACTACCCTTACTCGTCGTAAAATGAGGGTTACAGGAGTCAGAGTAAGAAGTCATCCAGCTCGACATTATTTTAACATTATGTCAAAATAACTGCTTGCTGTGTGGGTGTGGACTATGTTATTTCGGAATAAAGTCATAGAATCATAGAATTCTAGGGCTGGAAGAGACCTCAGGAGGTCATCGAGTCCAGCCTTCTACCCAAAGCAGGACCAACCCCAACTAAATTATCCCAGTCAGGGCTTGTCAAGCCGGGACTTAAAAACCTCGAGGAATGGAGATTCCACCCCCTCCCTAGGGAACCCATTCCAGTGATTCCCCACCCTCCTAGGGAAATAGTTTTCCCTAATATCCAACCTAGACCTACCCCACTGCAACTTGAACCGTTGTTCCTGGTTCTGTCATCTGTCACTACTGAGAACAGCTTCTCTCCTTCCTCTTTGAACCTCCCTTCAGGAAGTTGAAGGCTGCTATCAAATCCCCCCCTCACTCTTCTCTTCTGCAGACTAAATAAACCCAAATCCCTCAGCCTCTCCTCACAGGTCATGTGCTCCAGCCCCCTCATCATTTTTGTTGCCCCCCGTTGGACTCTCTTCAATGCGTCCACATCCTTTCTATAGTGGGGGTCCCAGAACTTGACACAATACTGCAGATGTGGCCTCACCAGTGCCAAATAAAGGGGAATAATCACTTCTCTAGATCTGCTGGAAATGCACCCTAATATCCCATTAGACTTTCTGGCTATGAAAACACCCTATTGACTCTCATCCAGCTTCTCATCCACTGTAATCCCCAAGTGCTTTTCTGCCAAACTGCTGCTTAGCTAGTCTGTCCCCAACCTGTAACAATGCTTGGGATTCTTTCGTCCCAAGTGAAGGGCTCTGCACTGATCCTTGTTGAACCTCATCCGATTTCTTTTGGCCCAATCCTCCAATTTGTCTAGG
>JANRFK010004893.1:55983495-55995472 GCA_030068395.1 Apalone spinifera
CAGACTTGGAGAGGGATTGTAACTCCAACTGGGAGAGGGGTCCTGCCACCTAGATCCTGAAGTCGTGTGGTCACTGTCAAAGCAAGCGTGTCCAACCTGCAGCTCCCCTGCAGCACAGCCAGGGCCTGAGAAGGAGCCCGGAGACCTATAAGGAACAGACTGTGAACTGTCCTTACACTCTGCAAACTGCTGTTTGTGATGCCCCCGTGCGACAGAGCAGGACTGTGTGTTCTCGTGTAACCTTCCGCATTTCTCTGTATTCTTTTCTTTTTAATCAGTTGCTGTTTAATAAATTGTATTCACTTTGAACTGTATGTAAGGATCAGTGGGTTAAGAAAGCATCCAGTGTGCAGACAGCACCCCGGAGTGGGGACACCCTAGCCCCTGCCCCAAGTGACTACAAGGTCGGGGAGTAAGCCCCAGAAAACCTGGGCCCAGTCTTGTTGGGATTTCGAGGACTCTGCTGCTCAGGAGAGTGGAAGGGGAGCCCTCAGAGTCAAGGAGGCTGTTGGGTAAAGGAAGTGGGAGCAGGGACTCAGATCCTTTCACTGGTCCATTTCACCAGGGTAGTGTAGAGGCCAGGAAAGTTCCCCACAACAGCGGGACCATTCCCCCGCTTACACTAGGTTTCATCGAGGTGGCTAAAAACAGCAATGCAGCTGCAGTGGCCTAGGCTAGTCACCTAAGAACAATCCCACCCAAGACTCTAGCTCAGTGGGGGGGGGAACTGATTTTTCAGTGGGTCACTGGCCCCCAACCCCGGAGGCTCAGGCTCCAGCCTCCTAGCATCGGGTGGGGGCCCGGGCTGACACTCCAGCCCCTCACCCCCGCAGGGCTGGAGTACCAGTGCTGGCTACCTGCTGTGGGGGAAGGAGACCCAAGCCCCGGCGGACTGGAGTTAGGCAAGCCAGAGCTGGATCCAATCCACAGGCTCTGCCCGGCCGGGGGGAGGAAGCAACTCCACAGGCTGCCGCTGTTCTCCCTCTTCTCTCACAGCTGGCAAAGTTAAGCACTGACTGGAGGCTTTTCCCCCACAAAATCTACTAGCCTTGGCTCTGGGGTGTGAGGGGAATGTGAGGAAGAATCTTTCTGCTTCTCATTCGGGGCCCAAGTCAGTGAGGTTGTGGGGGTTTTGCAGCCCCCAACTGATTTTTCAGTGGGTCACTGGCCCCCAACCCAAAAAAAAGGTTCCCAACCCCGCTCTAGGTAAATAACGAGAGCGGGAGTTTGTGCGACCATGTACACCAGTGTGATTACCCTGCTATTTTTAGTTCCCTACGTTTATCAAACCTAGCAGGTCTAGGCTGGAATTACCCACTCCGTGCAGTGTAAACATACCGTATGTTTGTGTACACAATGCCCAGCACAACCAGGCCCCAGTCTCGTAGAAGCCCATACGCACTTCTGTAACACAAATAAATAACACTTATTGCTTAGACTGTAAGCTCTTTGGGGCAGGAACTCTTTGTAGTACCCCTAGGGCTGGCCTTACCATGAGGCGATCACTTCAGGTGCCAGGCTGTGGGGTGGGGGGGCACTAGGACCCAGAGTGTAGAAAATTGTGTCTGCTGCTGGTGCATATGTATTCTCTCTGCTCTAGATACACAGAGATGGTGGAGTGCTGTGCTGGAGGAAGGAGGGCACAAGAGACATAACAGGCAGGCAGGAGAAAAGAAGGCATGGGGGCATCATTTGAGCTCCCCACCTCAGATGTTGCGGTCTGGTCCTAAGCACCCCTCGCACAACTGCTACTGAGATTTTGAGGCACCACTGAAATGCATATAAGCAATAATAGCAAAAACAGCCTTTACCCCCATTGAAGACAATTGAGGGAGGGAAACTAAAAAGTCCAAAGATAAGCACTGTCTGGAATTTTTGCAACAAAAAGTTTTTTCCCAACCCAAAAATGGTCTTTTTCCTGTCAATTACAATTAATTTCACAATAAATGACATTGTTTCCTCTGTATTTTTTATTGAAAATGGTAACAAAAAAGGTTATCAAAATGGTTACTCTCTTCATGTATGGGAAATCTTCATAAACATGTTGATAATGTTTTCAACAACCAACTTGTAAAAAAAAATTTAAAAATACCCATGAATTCATTTTGTATACTGAAGTGAAAACAACTTTGAAATTTCAGTTTTTTTCCTGAAAATGGGTTTTCATTTTTTCACCAGCTCTGCTGAATATTAAAGCTGGTTCCAAATTTTCCAATTAATCATTTTTCTATTGGAAAATGCCATATAAAATTTTTAAAATGAAATACTTGGCTGTATCTTAAAAAACACATTTTGATTGATGAACAATGAAGTGTGGGGTTTTTTTTTTCAAAAAATGTTTCACAAGCAATTTGAGAATTTCAGATTCAGAATGAAGAAAAATACCCTTCAAAATGTCAAAATTTCCTACGGAATAGAATAATAGACTCATAAAATCCTAAGGTTGGAAGAGACCTCAAGAGTCATTGAATTCAGCCCCCTGCCCAAAGCAGGACCAACCACAACTCAATCATCCCAGCCAGGGCTTTGTCAAGTCGGGACAAAAAACCTCTAGGATGGAGATTCCACCGCTTCCCTAGGGAACCCAGTGTTTCACCATCCTAAACAAAGTTCAGTTCCTATTCACTTTCACTAAAGATGCTGGAAAAGATCTATGTTGCACAAGCCCTGATTTTGCAAGCTTTTATGGACAATTAACTGGTGGAACTCATTGCTACAGGTTATTGTGGAGGCCAAAAATATTACTGGGTGCAAAAGGACATTTTGTAAGTTTATAAGGCAGAGGTAGCTCAATGACTATTATCCAAGGAGTTCAGGGATATGACCCCACACTCAGGAACAGGGCTGGATTAATTTGTATGGGGCTCAGAGTTATTAGATATTGAGGGTCCCTAGGCTCTAGGATGGAGCCAAAAATGAGTGGCTCAGAGGGAGGGGGTTGAGGGTAGAGGTAGGGGATTGGATGCAGAAGGAAGGCAGGACCCCAACAAAGGACATGGGCTCTGGAGTGGGGCTAAGGATGAGGCTTTTGGGTGTAGGAGGGGACTCCAGGTTGGAGCAAAGGGATTGGCATGCGGGAGGGGTAGGTTGGGTGGGGATCTGGACAGGAGTTAGGATGTGGGAGGGGCTCACAGAAGGAGATGGGGGTCTGAGTGGGAGTTAGAGTGTGGGAGGAGGCCGGAGGAATTAGGGTGCAGGAGGGGGCTCAGGACAGAAGGTGGGGAGGTGTGGGGGTCTGGGTGGGAGAGAATTTAGGGTGTGGGTGAGAATTAGCGTGTGGGAGGGGGCTGAGGCCTGGGGCACTTACCTGGGAGGCCTCCGCATGCTGCCCTGTGCTCACCTGCAGGCACCGCCCTCTGCAGCTCCCATTGGCCCGATTCCTGGCCAATGGGAGTTGTGGGGACAGTACCTGAGGGAAGTGCACGGATGGAGCTTCCTTACACTTGCAGCTCCAGCCCAGCTGGGGGAAGGGAGAACAGCAGCATGTGAAGCCATGTCCTGCCCACCCCCGCCCCCCTCACCCACACACACTAGGCAGGGCCAGAACACAGGGGCTTTAATGGCTGCAGGCCAGGGTCCTAGGCTAAGGGCGCCTTGCAAAAAGATCTGCACTTTTGGTGACCTGGAGATCTTTTTGTGCCCCTCCCCCTTAGCCCAGGATCCTGGGCTGCAGCCCGTAAAGCCCCCTTCTTAATCTGGCCCTGCTGATGGACACCCTAAACCTCTGACTGCCAGAAACTGGGAAGCAAAGATTGGGTGGATCTTCCAAAATTGCTCAGTCCTGAAGATCTGGTCCTGGCCACTGTCAGCAGACAGGATACTGGGCGAGATGGACCTTTGGTCTGACCCAGGGTTGCAAATCTCACATCCTTAAATCACACATGAGAAGGTGTTTGCCAGTTCAGGGACCAAGCGAACTAGCTGGCAGTTAGTGTAACCAGTAATGCTGAGTAATGCTGACTTTTATGTACATCAGACTTTGACCGAATGCTCCGAAATACACTTCTGACTTCGTTCCAAGTGCTGTTGTCTACCTGGAAAACCATAAACAACCCCTTTTATGACCTTATAACTTTAATTTCAAAGCACAATGAGTTTTCCTTATTAAGGCACAAAAAAGCTTATGTAGCTAACGCAAGAGCCCCAGAACTATGGTGCCGGCTGCAGCGCCCAGATTCCAAAACTCCACTTTCCAAGATGAAAGACGACCTTTAATTTCCATAGCCACCACCGGCACATCACAATGACAGCTCCTCCACACAACAGGGCTGCCAACTGAGAGAAAGCTTGTGGCAGTTGGTGTGTTGCATCAAATCCCAGCTCCAGGAGTCATGTGAATGGGGAGAAGCTCAGCTTTCATTTAAAAAAAATAAACTGGGTTTGTATCCATCACCGTTGTAAAATCACATTTGAAAACATGACACACATACCCCTCAAGGTTCAAAATCTAAGACAATTCATAAGGACCCAACATGTATTACTTCAATGGAGCTGTGACAATAGTCTCCACAAGCACCTGAGGGGACTATTAAATTAAATTGACTTTAATTGTTCACCTGACAATTAAATTGACTTTAATTGTTCACCCCCAAAATCACTAGCCACTCCTGCAAATCTTGACCAAAACTGTGCTCAGAATCAACAGCAAATTAACTTATTTTTCCCCCAAAATAACAAGATTGGGGTACCTAAAATTATGGGGCACAGTTGCGGGGGAAGGAGGGTCATCATACTTATTTGTAACACAAATCTTTTCCCTCATCAAAAGAGATCCTGTCATTTGGCCCAAAACGAACAGTTTGGTATTGTAAGTTTCCTCACAAGAGCAGGAAAAAGAAAGAAAGACAGAAAGAAAGACAGAAAGGTTTAAAAATAGACTCACAAGAAAGGCACAGATTTTTCAAGTCAGTATGAAATAGAACAGCTCAAATCCACCTAAGCATACAATGCTTCTTTGAAAGCTTGCAGTAGAAAAGGTTTGCCAGTGTAGCTAACAATATTCCCAGCCTGGACGCAACATATACAGTACCAGGAAAGAGTGCTTTTATTTGTATAGGCTATATGACTTTCCCAGTTAAATAAACTATACTGGAAAAAGCACGTTTTCCCCCAGAATAAACTGTGTCTACACAGTTACTAGCTTTTGCCGGTACAAAAATGTCACACAAAAATTTTCACAAAAAGTTCAAGGAACCCTGAAATGAGCAATTTTGAGACAATCTACCCATTGTGCAGGTTACTTCCTATCCCCCTTCTGTCAGGAGTGGCTTATGCCTTGAAGCATGAGAGTGTATATTTATTTACAATTTTGAATGTAATGGTGGATGTTCCTGTTAGCCATAGAAACATCTAGTCCTCTGAACTGACATTTGGACACTAGCAGAAGTTTCTATGGTAAACACTGGCCTAAAATGTCGACAGAGAGAAGACATTATTATGGGAGATCAGGAAGGAATTCCAAGCCCTCTGTCCCTGAAGATAAGAAACTCTGATGGTCCAGTTAAAAGTGCACACACAACCCTCAAAAACGTTGCAAACAGTTTCCACAAACAGGGGAAGAAATTCACTCCTAAGGCCAGCTCTTAAGCTGGGGCAAAGTAGCATATTTCCACTGGGGGCAACTCTTGAACATCACTGAGGTCTCATGAAGTGCCTTTCCCAGCTGGGAGAAGGGCTTGGGGGTTTAATGCCGGCTTCAGCACACTATGGAAGAACGGAAAGGAGGAACAGAGCCAGGTTTAGAGCTCCTGATGTCCCTAATGAGATTATATTAGACAAGGAGCCAGAGATGAGACATCTCCTTCCACTTAGGTAGCTGATTCTTCTGGGTACACTTCAGGCTGGGGAGAAAGGCAAGAAAAAAGAATGAGGGGAGGTGATGAAGAAAGGCAGGGGAGAGAGAGCCAAGAAAGAGAGGAGAGAAGGAAGAAGGACAGAAACCAAGAGTAGGGTTGCCAGGTGTCCAGTATTGACCCTCCGGTATTTTCGCCTTCTGTCCAGTAAAAAAAAATCAGAAAATATCAGACACCTAAAATGTCCGGTATTTTCTGATTTTTTCCGGGCCAAGTGGCAAAAATTCCAGGTGCTCACCTGGCTCCTCAGGGGAGCTGTCTGGCCCGGAGCAAGGAGACAAGATGGCGGATGACCACCGGCAACCTGTTAGAGCCAAAAATGCTCAAAAGCATTTCTTAAAGGGGCCATGCTGGGTTGGTGTAGTGGTTTTTTTTTTTGCTCAACAACTTTGGTCTCCCCTTTTTTTTCTTTCAACAGAATTTTTTTCGGGGGGTGAGTATTTGGTATTTTTGGTTAAACCATCTGGCAACCCTAACCAAGAAGGAAGGGAAAGATATAAAGAAGGAAACAAAAGGTAAAGGGTGAAGAGAAGTGAGTTTAGGGTACTACAAAGGGATGAAGAAGTGAGGAGGAGGGAAGGCAGGGCAGAGAGAAATCAAGAGAGAGGTGTTAAAAGGAAGTAAACAGAGAAGGCATAAAAAGAAGGGTTAGGCTTAAAGGAACAGTTCCTCTCTGGCAAACACACTGCAATGTAAGTGGGAACATCTATCTAACTAAGGAAATCCTAAGACATGGAACAAAATATGTGTGTCTAGTATTCCTCCCGCTTCATCTCAGAGCCTGTTTAAAGGCAATAAATGGGTGGAGCTTTTTCCAAGGGCAGCTCACAGTAAACTATTCTTGCCTCTGTCAGACAGCCTCCATCGGGTGCAAACTATTGCAACCTTGTTTGTCTGCGCCACGCTCAGTGTGCCTTCTTCTTATCTCGAAAGTCAATCCACCACTCAAAATGCCGCCCTGCTAATGGTTGATGAATCTCCAATGGCACAACGGTTTTACACAATGCAGGATTACTCGAGAGAAATCATTGCCAAGAGATACTGTTGAGGCCAGGGGATTAGCTGGATTCAGAGGAGGACTAGACGTTTCTATGGCTAACAAGAACATCCACCGTTACATTCAACATTATAAATAAATATAAACTCTCATGATTCAAGGCACAAGCCACTTCTGACAGAAGGGGGATAGGAAGTAACCTGGTAGATTGTCTCAAAATTGCTCACTTCAGAGTTCCTTGAACTTTCCCCCCAAGCAGCTGGCACTGGCCACTGTTTGGGACAGAAATATCGGTCTGGCTGAACCTCGGTCTCATCTGGCATGGCAACACAACAGCGAGCAGTCCCTAGGGCAGCATAGAGAGAAAGCAGGAGAATGAGGCTAGCATGGTGTGACGTAGTGGGGGTATCTTGCTAGTTGTGCTTGTGTTGTGAGTGTCTGGCTGGATATCATGGAGGAAGCAGCCGAGCCAGGGCCTGGGATTTGAGGGGCCAGTCCCCCCACCCCATCTCAAAGGGGGCTGAGGCATCCTGGGCCTGGCCCTGTGATTGGATTGCATCTATGCTGTGCTGTATCCTGGAGAAGCAATAAACTCCCTCTATTCTACTGGCTGGTGGAGTCTGTCCGTGCCATCACGGGGGTGCAGGAAACGGGAAAAACCGAACGCGTCGTCACACATGGGTGTTGGCCACCATTTTTTCCAATGGGGAGCGGCTAGCTTTGGTAACAGTGCCCATTCACATTCAGGCTTTGTCTACACTAGCAACTGAGCAACAAAGCGTTTGACATTCACTCTCTTCCCCCCTCTCCTCTCGACCCCACCCTACAAATGACAAAAGCTTTGCAGTGGCAACTACTAGAGTAAACAACACCTGCGCACAGAGCATTCTCCTGCCAACAAAGCTAACGCCGCTTGTTGGGGTGGATGTTTTTTGTCAGCAAATGCGCCGGCAAACAATGTTTACACTGCCTGACTTTTAGCAACACAGTTGTGTCACTAAAAGCGGTGTGCTGTAGACACCCCCTCAGACTGAGCAGGTGTTTCCCTCACTTGTCCCTTCTTTGCTGGCCATCTCCTATATATTGCAATCCCTTGTAGGATACTCCATGGAGTAAGGCCTGGTCTAGATTTTAACACTTTATTGGTTAAGCATTTATTTTGAGACAGGGGTTGACTTTTTTAAAGCCACAATAGTTATATTGGTAAATACTCTAGAGTGAATGAAGTTACATCAGCATAAATCTGCCTTATACCAGTACAGTTACTCCCCTTCCTATACAGGTATAAGCGCTTTTATTCCAATATGATTGTGTCTACACGTACTTCTCTTCGTAAAAGGAGGTGGCACTGCTTTTAATACACTGGTATAATTAAAGCTATGTAGACAAGCCTGTAGACTCCATCGCAGTCAATCACGACAGTTTGAACCTCTCTAGTCCGGCATCCTCAGGACCTGATGTTGAACCTCCCTGGACCTGACCAGTGCCAAACCACAGAATTTGCCAAACCATGGGGAAGTCAATATTGTCTAGCAGCATTACCCACACTTCCACTACTTACTGGGTTGTTAGAAGACATATGAGGTAAATTAGAGCTAAATAAAAGCATAGAACAGAGAGCCAGGACTAGTGGCTGTAAACATAATGGATGGGTCCATGGGAAACTTGGCCATACCCATGATAAGTGGACATCCAGCGAACTAAAATCATGCCGGACCACGCATGTTACCAGACCATGTTACCAGACCATGTTACCAAATCATGTTACCAGACCAGAGAGTGCCAGATTAGGGAGGTTCAACCTCTATCTTGCTTTGATGCCAAGAGCAGAAGACACCACTGAGAGCTTAGCTGTTGAGCATTCTGCATCTGGCCAGAATATGAGGCTGTGTACCAGCTAATGGTACCATGCATGCATCATCTAACCAACCATCTCCAACCACCCTTTGAATTTCCCAAATTTCTCTTGTGTTGTTGTAGTTCCCCTTGGAAAGCTGGGAAGCGCTCCTCAAATATCCTCCCATTTATCACAAACCTTTGCATACAATGGTACTTCTTCAAATGGGGCCATTAATCTGACCCAGCCTTTATACAAGGGGCCTTTGTGTATTTAATTATGTGGTTTAAATCAATAGGATCTGTGATTTAGGACAGAACAAGCTCTTGCATTGGGGCCAATCGTGGTTCCTTTTAAAGCTCTAATGTGGATTAAAAAGTTAGGTCCTGGATGCTGAGTATTTTTGACATTTAAACACATTTTTATAACTAGGGCACATGACAATCCTTCAAACAACCATGTTGTTTTGTTTTTACAAGGCCTCCAATTAGCCGGTGGTGTTTAGATTGGTAATACTTGCCATGCATAAACTTGCTTAGCACATGGCACATGAAAACAAATAACCTCCGTCAGATGTGCGTTTCCCGGGTCAAAAGAGCTCAGGGAAATAAGTGGCATTTTTGTTATAAACTGCCCGCAGTTCTTCCCTGCAGGGGGCAAAGAGCATTCAAAGTCATAATACAAAGGAACACACACATGGACCCAAATCCCCAAGCAGAGCAACTCCAATGGGTCCTTCTCCTAGTTAAGAACCTGATTTGACCCAAGGGAAGTACATTCTGTTTTTGTAAAGCCCTGCTCCCTGGTGTTCAGATGGAGAGGGGCTCGTTACCAATTTGGAACTCCACCCAAATACACCTGCGCTTTTTGAATCTGGATCCAGTTTCAAACCAACATGACCTAGCAAAGGGTTCCACTTCAAAACTACATGAAGCCGTATGGCTTCAACTTGTGATGGACCTGAATCAAAACATCCCTTACAAGCTTTCGGGAGACTCCTGTCCGCATACTCTATAATGGGCCAAAGAAATACGCGGCATCCAAACTTACTCCCTATGGACTTGTCTTCACTCCACAGCTAACTCATGGGATAGCTGCCAGGTTGCCCTTAACCCAAGTCCCTCGTTTGAATGTGGCGGTGAAATGAACCTGAGATGGCTAAAGCTTGAATGAGCTCATCCGATCAGTTGCTACAGCCCTTCTATCAGGTGGACTCTGCCTGGCGCAACAACTGCTGCTGGTCCTCCAAAGACTCACAGTTCCTTTGGGGACAGACCACACACTGAAAGAATGCAGAGAGATAATCAGCACACTGCAGTTCAAAGAACCATGGGAGATATCCCCCAGAAGTCTCCAACAAGTACAGCACCATTGAAGAGGTAACAAGTTGAGCATTATTATTCAATGTGGCCTCTCTCATTTGAGCTAGGCTAAATTGAAATACATAAATCCAATGCAAATCACTTCATAAGAACATCAGAGCAGCCACACTGGGTCAGACCAAAGGTCCATCTAGCCCAGTATCCTGTCTGCTGACAGTGGCCAATACTAGGTGCCCCAGAGGGAATGAACAGAACAGGGAATCATCAAGCAAACCCTCCCCGTCACGCATTCCCAGCCTCTGACAAACAGAAGTTGGGGACACCATTCTTACCCATCCTGGCTAATAGCCATTGATGGACCTATCCTCCATGAATTTATCTAGCTCTTTTTTGAACCCTGTTAAAGTCCTGGTCTTCACAACATCCTGTGGCAAGGAGTTCCACAGGTCGACTGTGCATCGTGTGAAGAAATACTTCCTTTTGTTTAAAAATCTCAGAGGGACAGCCATATTAGTCTGTAACTTAAAAACAACCAGTAGTCCTGTGGCACCATAGGGTGCGTCTACACAGCAGGGCTTAACATGAAATAAGCTATGCAAATTGAGCTATGTCAATTGCGTACTTTATTTCAAAATAGCTTATTTCAAAATTGGGGGCGTCTACATAGCACTTATTTTGAAATAGAGCACTCTTCCTCCAACTTCCCTTACTTCTCATACAATGAGGGTGACAGGAGTCGGAGTAAGTATTGAAAGTATTTCGACATTATTTCAAAATAATGTTCCTCTGTAGACATACCCTTAGAGAAATACATACAAAAATACATATATAATATTATGAGCTTTCGTGGGCAAAACCCACTTCTTCAAATGAGATGATCTTCAGTGGATAAACCTGCTACCTATTAATTTCATTTGCTGACCCCCTCATTCTTATGTTATGGGAAGAAGTAAATAACTTTTCCTTATTACATTGGTCATGATTTTAGACACCTCTATCATATCCCCCCTTAGTTTCCTCTTTTCTAAACTGAAAAGTCCCAGTCTTTTTAATCTCTCTTCATATGGAGCCATTCCACACCCCTAATAAGTTTTATTGCCTTTTTCTGAACTTTTTCCAATGCCGAGATATCTTTTTTGAGTTGAGGTGACCACATCTGCATGCAATATTCAAGATGTGAGCGTACCATAGATTTAGACAGAGGCAATAAAATATTCTCTGTCATATCCTCCAGCCCTTTTTTTTAAATGAGTCCAAACATTCTATGTGCTTTTGTGACTGCCGCTGCACATTGAGTGGATGTTTTCAGAGAACTATCCACAATGACTCCGCAATGATTTCTCTTTTGAGTGGTTACAGCTAAATTAGTCCCCATCATTTTGTGCATATAGTTGGGATTGTTTTTTCCAATGTGCATTACTTTACATTTATCAACATTAAAATTCATCTGCCATGTTGTTGCCCAGTCACCTTGTTTTGGGAGAACCTTTTGAAGCTCTTCACAGCCTGCGTTGGTATTAACTATCTCAAGCAGTTTAGCATCATCTGCAAATTTTGCCACCTCACTGTTTACCCTTTTCTCCCGATCATTTCTGAATATGTTGGATAGGACTGGTCCCAATACGGATCTCTGCAGGATACCACTGGTTACCCCTCTCCATTCTGAAAATTGACCATTTATTCCTGCCCTTTAATTCTTACCTTGAAACCAGTTATCAGACCATGAGAGGACCTTCTCTCTTATCCCATGACAACTTACTTTACTTAAGAGCCACTAGAGTTGACTCTGCAATGAAGGCATATCCTTTAATCTCCGTTCTGTATGGGATCTAAATATTCAAATCCCATTGACTTCAATGGGGCTTAACCACGTGAGCAAATGCTTTGCTGAATCAGGGCCTTGGTGTAACTAACATATCAGCATTCTTCTCCCCAGCCCACACCATCTGGCTGCGTCTAGATTGGCATG
>JANRFK010004893.1:55995572-56006574 GCA_030068395.1 Apalone spinifera
CACAGCCTCTGTGTATAAATAATTTCTGCTAAGATTAATGAGCATTATCCTAATCCTTTAGGGAAAGGATAGAATCCCGGGATACAACAGTGGTGGATACATCAGAAGCTCACAGAGATGGACGGATGGACAGACAGACAGATGATCGGACATGATTTATTTTTGTTTATATCAGATTACAAAAATCTGTCACGGGGCATAAATATGGGTTATTTTTACACAGCCCTTTTTCTGAGCATACTCATATTGTAAATGAAAATCAGTTCCGCTTTAACATTAAACAGTGGCAAATCAAAATACGACTCATTGTGGAATTATTTCAAAGATGCACATACAGGATCAACATATTTATTTAGTGGCCTTAAACCAAATAAACAGTTGTATACTATTACCTACAACTTAAGTCTCTGATCTTATGTCTCTGGCCAAGAAAAATATTATCATAGCTAGTTTGTTATGAAAATATTTGAATAGAAGAAACAGCATCAATAACTCATGAAAAACGTCAACCTTTAAACGGCTGAGCCTTAATAGGGTTCAAGATAACAGTGAATATTTTGCCAAGCGTATAAAATAATCATAAAATATTATAATTGATGTACTACTTCTGGTTTATTACAGCTTGCAAGCTAGACAGCTAAATGCATGGATAAGGAAAATATTGTCATATGTCAACATTGTTACAATGACTAAACACCAACTATCTGAATTTCAGAAATTTCACTGTGTTTATTATTAGTATTATTATTATTGCTATTATTAATGGTCTATACAAAAATGTAAAAATCTTAGGCCAGTTTCTCAGTGCGTGTCAATCCATGTTGAACCATCATTGTCAACAGATCTGTACTGATTTACACCAGTTGAGGTTTCAACATAATGTATTTTGAAAAGTGGGTTTGGCAGACCTAATCCCTGCTCAAATTCATCCATCTAAGTTTAAACCTAACAAAAATACAGCAAATAAGCCTGGCACAATAAGTTACACCAAGTTGTTTCCTTTTTGGGAAGTAGTTAGCTGCAAATAATTTCTAATAAAAGGTTTGCCGCGCTCATTGAACACAAATCTTTATTTAGAGGCTACAGTATGAGCTCCCTCCCCTTGCTCTCTTGACAGTTAACTGCATGCCAACAATATTTGCTTAAAGTCTTTGGCTCCATTATTTTCAACCCTTGCTATGTAGATTGCCAAAGCTGATGACAAACCCCCGTTAGCATGGATTGTCCACTTCCCCATGACAATATTTTTCCCATGACATTAGAATCGCAATTTTCCCCGCAGAGGGCACAAGTCTACCAGTTCTCAAGAACACTTGAAAGGATAAGTCTATGGCTTAACATGACTGATAGAGATTGCTGGGGACTACATGGAAATAGGAGGGAGGAAAAATACCCTTGCACTCTAATTGGCTTTTTTGTTTGCACACACTTGCTTCTAATATGGACAGATCTCCATAGGAAAACACAAAATTAGCACCTGTTAGGACAACTTAACCTTCAGGGAGAAAAGCAAACATCCTTGGATTGTCTGGATTTTGCAACAAGGTTAAGAGAGCTAGCTGATTTTTGTCAAGATATTTTAACCCTTTCTGGCAATACACCATTCTGCACTCTGGACTAGTAGACCTGCACCATTCATCAACATCAAACAAAACAAAAGGAAGCATTTCTTCACTCAACACACAGTCAACCTGTGGAACTCCTTGCTAGAGGATGTTGTGAAGACCAGAACTTTACCAGGGTTCAAAAAAAACTAGATAAACTCACAGAGGATAGGTCCATCAATGGCTATTAGCCAGAATGGGGCAGAGATGGAGTCCCTAGCCTCTGTTTGTCACAGGCTAGAAATGGGTGACAGGAGGGGGATCGCTTCATAATTACTGGTTCCCTCTGAGGCACCTGGCATTGGCCACTGTTGGAAGACAGGACACTGGGCTAGATGGACATTTGGTCTGACCCAGGATACTGTTTTTATGTTCTTAATGACACATGAGCTGGATTTGAACTTTGCAGCTTCCTCTCAGTTCTGAAGTGGCCAAGCCAACCCCCTAGATACAAACTTAATGCTCAGACCTTTCAGTTAATAGACAGAAATATTTTATTTACCTTATGATAGCTAAGGCCCCAGTCAGGAGTCGAGGTCCTGATATACTAGTTGTTGTATTGATTAATTCCCCAGAGAATGAAAGGATAAATGGTAAAAATGGATAAACAGGGGTATATTATAAGATAACAGCAAAGACAGATACTTCGGATTAGAGATTATCAATGTTACAGTAGATGGGCCAGATTCTTAACAGCTGTAAATTGGCATAGCCACTCTGGGTCTTCTGAAAATGTGCCCTCTTATGTCTGTGTGGATGCTAAGTGTGGAGGTTATGGAAGAGGAAAATAGGAAATGCTTTTTTAAAGGAGGGGGGTTAATCTCACCGTTAGCACTAAACACATTTATCCTGATACAAGACGACCTGATCTGGACATGCGCCCAGAACCAAACCGACCCATTTCTATATTTGGAAATATTAGTTTCACATGGTCTTTCCTCCTTTTGTCCCACTTCAGGTGATAGTTGGGATCAGAAGTGGAAATCCTCCAATGCCATGAGATAGACTCCTTCCTGAGATGGAAGGCTAGAGATTGCATGAGGAAATCTTTCACCCCTGCTCAGTGTTTCCTCTAATCTTTGCCATTTGTGTGCAGAATAAATTTTGGTATGTGCACTGAGGCATGTGCACCCAAGAGCGTACTGGCAATCAAAATAGGCCCGGGAAATGGGTTGAGAACGGCCCTCCCTATGACCCCTGTGTGCCCCTCAAGCCCCGCCCCCGCCCCATGTCCGGCACGCAGCGCAGGTGGCGGGTCGGAATACAGCGTGGACACAGAGCCTCTCCAAGTGAGGGGCAACGGCATGCGGACACGACGGCCCCCCCGGACGACGGCCCACCGGGAAATTCCCGGTACCCCGCCGGGCCAGTCCGCCCCTGTGTGCACCACCAGCAGAAACAAAAACCTAGCTGTGAGCACTCTGCTAGTCAGAGGGGCAGCATTGAAATCTTTCCTGAGAGGCCACACAAGTGGCCAGCTTACAGGGAACACCACCCATGCCTGGATCCTCCAGAGGCTTAGGCACGTGGTTAACTTTACACTATGAACAGCCCTTCTCACATCTACAGGATTTCTCTAACATCAGTCTTTATGGGACGGGATTCTATTTGTGAGTTATGCCCTTTTAACACGGGGCGACAGGTTAAAGAAGAATAACTATTCTGTGATATCTATCCTGGAATAATTTAGCTAGTCTGGGTTAACTCCCTAGCATTGAGACACTATTATGCCATGTCTACAGTAAGAAAATATTTCAGAATGAGTAAATTCAACTTGACTCCTGATTTACCAAATTCGAACTAGCGTGTCCACAGTATGCCCTGATCTACACTAATATTTTATTTCGAAATAACCCCCCGTAGGTTGAATGTATAAGCGGAGCGTCCACACTACGAAGCACATTATTTCAAAATAACAGGCCGCTTAATTCAAACTCTGTACTCCTGCTCTGCATCAGAAGTAATGCTAATTCCAAAATAGTGATTTCAAAATAACGGTGGTGTGGATGCTCCGGTGCCACTATTACAAAATAATTACTCCCCAGTGCTTGCTGGGGCTTTAAGTCGAGGTAGCCCATCAGCATAAAGAAGCCTGCCTTGGACTAATTTTGAGGCTTCCCCGTGGTGTGGACATGCTAGTGTGATTTTGCTAAATCAGGAATTATTAAGTCGACTTTATGAATTTCAAAATAATTTCCTAGTGTAGCGATGGCCTCCCGGGAAACCTTGAAATTAGTCTGAGGCAGGCTCTGCTAATGTGGAAGTGCTGCCTCAGACTTAGAGCCCCAGGAAGCACTGGGGAGTAATTAGTTCAAATTACTCTCGGGAGTAATTATTTCAAAATAGCGGCACCGACACGTCTACACTATCATTATTTCAAAATAACTATTTCAGAATTAGCGGTACTCCTGATGCAAAGCAGGAGTACCGATTTCGAATTCTGAGGCCCATTATTACAAAATAACGAGCTTGGTAGTATGGATGCTCCACTTATAAATTTGACCTTGGAGAGGGTTATTTTGAAATAATTTTCTAGTATAGACCAGGACTTAGAGAATAAAAGTGAATTTATTGTGCAGTAATAGCTGAGCTTCCAAAATTTCATGACTAACTATGGTAGCTAATCTCCCTCCATATAGATAACCCCTAGAATCCATGCTCATATTTTAATTCTCTCTCTCAAATTTTAAGGGGAAAAAGGAAGGACGGAAATGGTATTTATCCTTTTCATAATGCAAGAACTAGGGGGTCACCAAATGAAATTAACAGGCAGCAAGTCTAAAACAAGAAAAAGGAAGTATTTCTTCATAAAACACATAATCTGTGGAACTCCTTGCCAGTGGATGTTGCGAAGGCCAAAACCATAAGAAGATTCAAAAAAGAACTAGACAAATTTATTCCAGATAGGGTCCATCAATGGCTATTCACGTGGATGGGTAGGGATGGCGTCCTTAGCCTCTGTTCATCAGAATCTGGGAATGGGTGAGAGGAGAGGGATCACTTGATTCCCTGTTCTGTTCACTCCCTCTGGGGAACCAGGCATTGGCTGCTGGCAGAAGACAGAATTCTGAGTTGATGGACCTTCGGTCTGATTCAGTCTGGCCATTCTTAAGAACCTATCAAACCTTGCTTGTGATTTTTTTTTTCTGCATCAAATTGCTATTTCCTCTGCAATCACTGACAGCCGCCATTGTCTCATGCAACGTACTTTGCAGGGAAGTAATGTGGGGCTAAGTTATTTGAAACAGCTAGCAGATTGTGTGCAATTTAGACTCATCGCATCATGGGATTTAAATAACGGCAAATATAAGCGAAGACGCCCACATCAGGGAAAAAGTGACCTTTAAAAGCTTAGGGACAAAGACTTTTTAACAGATCGGTTTCTGCTCGCTCTTTGCTAAGTCCCTTCGTTCAGCCACGATCATTCCGATGTTCTGTTTGGAACGTCTGGGGCTCACTTGTGGCTTGGCCACAAAGGCTGAGCAAGGAGCAGTCAGCACCCCCGGGGGTATCAAGGAGAGAAGGGGGGCCTCAGAGAGCCACCGCATCAGTGCAGCGCACTCTTGCCATTTTCTCACAAGTTGTGTGAAAACTGAAATCTTTCCTTTGAAGCCCTAGCTCCTGGGGCCAGCTGATTCCATGAAGTTTTCAGCTCCCCTCCTCCCTCATTAA
Source organism: Apalone spinifera (assembly GCA_030068395.1). Taxonomy (NCBI): domain Eukaryota; kingdom Metazoa; phylum Chordata; order Testudines; family Trionychidae; genus Apalone; species Apalone spinifera. The sequence continues at coordinate 56,000,849 of JANRFK010004893.1, forward strand.
GTAGCTTTCTAGCCCTTGGGATTGCAGAGAAAAAACTTGAAAATGGGATCAGGGCGCGTCCTGAAAGCTCAAACGCCAGAAAGACCACACAAAAAAAATGGGGCTCTCTTTTCATTCAAAGGTCATGGTTTGTATGACCAACTCATGACTGTTTGCTGGGGTTGCTGACGTGGTGTTTGTGGGGGGGGATATTTTGCTGGGGGTTGAATATGGGGTGTTGGCCATACTGCAGCACTGTCCTTTGCACCCCGCTTGCTCCAGAACGGAAGTGATCTTGGACCAGATTACTTCCCCTCACCCCACTACACTCAGCTGTTCTGAGCTGTGTGTTTGGGGGGCAGGGTGTAGGGGCGCCTATGCTCCACTTGGAGCACAAGGGTTTAGTAGTAGTAGGTAAGTACTGGAGCCCACTCCATTTGGGAGAGGGTTACTGACATGCCAGAGGAGGCTTGTACAACCCTGGCCAATGAGGGTGGGGAGCAGTCAGCCCAGGGCCAGGCTGGGCCCTATAAAAGTCTGCAAGGTGGAGGGGAGCTCACTCTTGCTCCAGCTGTGGAGCAGGAAGGACCTGGCTGCCTGGGAAGCTACAGAGGGGAGAGCAGGAAGAGCTGGGGAGTTCTTGGAAGGCAATTCCCAAGCTGAGGCCTTGCTTTCAAGACCTGAGAGCTGCAGGGGGGCAGCCAGGGCAGGAGAAGGCAGCAGGTCTACACCCCCTTGCTAATGATGAGTGGCCATTTCAGACACAGTTTGCCCCTCAGGCACGGGCTAGATGCCGACTGGCTGTAGGTACTGAGGAAAAGCTGGCATAGGGGGTTCCCTGGGAAGGGAGGACCCCAGAATGCAGGGGCACTGCTGTGGGGCAGTACCATGAGGAAAGGGCACTGTGAACCGGAAGGGAGAGGGGACCTGAAGTAGCGCAGAAGATAGGTAACTGAGGGTGAGACACCCATCAACAGGGGGCACTCCACAGCTGAAAGAGCACATTCCCAGGGAGACCAGCAGGAGGCGCTGCAGCGGTAAGTCACAACCTGTTACAGGGGGCTGGAGTCAAGACTCTGTTTCTGCCAATTCTGTTGCATGGGAGAGAGCAGCTCCCTTCCTCCACTGCACAGCGGGAGATGGCTAATATGTGCCTGGATGTAAAAGGAAGCCTCACATGCCCTTACTCCCCAGACTGGTTGCATACTGGGGGTGCACAGCTGTGCCCTTTAGAAACACCAGAATGCAATGCCTTTCCACTCCATTCAAACCCAGGTGCATCTGGTCCTCCCTGTAACACGATCAGCAAATTTTGGAGCTCATTCATCAAAACCAACACACATTTCCTCCCTTTTGATTGATTAGACTATGTAGGAAGATACGCTGGTGAAGACAGCAGCTGTCACAACTGGACAACTCTACTCCCGGTCTTTAGAAAGCAGTGGCCAAGAATGGGAGGCCAAATCCAGCCAGAAGAGAGAAGATCCTGGGGAGGGAGGGAACTAATCCAAGATTTTTAAAAAAAATAGATGCTTGCCAACAAAAGTTGTGGCACTCAGAGACTGCATGCGAGGGAGAATAAGCGATACTGGCATGTGCGGTGCATCACCTGTGTTTTGTTATTGCTGCTGGGAAATGAATTGATTCAACTAGGGACTTTCCTGGAATGACTCATCTGGGTGATCTTATGCACACGCAGGATCAGGGCCTCAGTGAGTCTGAAGTGAACATTTGTAACTGAGCTAATGTGACTAACCTAGCAATGACTCCTATTACTCTCCAATAGAGGGACCAATCTTTCCCTGGCTGGAATCTTCCATTTCTTTGTTAGCCCCTCATGCAGCTCCCATTTTTGCTCCCCAGTGCCCAACAAGAACCTGAAATGTCCTATCATCGGGCTGTCCCTATCCACCTCCTCCCCCCGCCCCACAAGGAAGGCTGCAGCAAAAGCAGGGGGGAGGGGGACTTAGTTTTGATAGCAGATTCAAAGGGAACAATCCGCTGCATACATGTGAAATGGCTTTACAGGGGAGATCTACCTCTGGTTTTGTGTGTTTTTTAAAATAATCAGTATCTACATGTAAAGGTTCAATGTCACCCAACAGGAAGCATGTGCACAAAAGCAGTGATCCTTGACTAAAGCACAGCATACTTAACAGCTCAAAAGCAATTGTTGCCAGACCTGACAGAATGGTGGCAAGCAAACGTATTTTATTGTCATTGGTGCAATGAAGCTTCTACACTTTCGGGGAATTTTACCTTGGGGAATAGTGGATATTTGATGAAGAAATCTGAGCTCAGCAGGTCACGGCCGTGTTTACTGTTTCTTCCAGAATGTACCTACCTTGCACAAAATACAACCCGGGTCCTCAGAGGAAAAGCACTTTATTCCACGATGAATAGATCCCCCAAGGTCATGTAAAATAATATCGCTGAAGTTTGCACAGTGGCGCAATCAGCTAAAAGGACCAGGGCCAGGGAGATACTGAGCGCCTTCGACTCCCACCGCAGCAGGGGGTGAAGTTGAGTTTTGCAGTAGCATTTGGGCTCTGATCCTGCAAGCATGGATCATCTACTTTGCTCTCACAAGGTGCTCTGACTTCCCTTGGAAAGTGACCTGATCAGTGTGGTATTGCTGGGACAGAAGTGTGTGGCCCCACTGCTATAATCTGAACAGCAATAGACTTTTGACTAGAACTAGAGAATTTGAATGTCTCATCCTCAAAGACAGCTGGGTCAGTGGCTTCGGACTTGCTGCCGGTGCCTGTTTTGCCACAAACTCCCCAGGAAACCTGGCGGAAGTCACTGAGGGACCAGCTAAGTTGCCATCACAGGGTGGATGGCACACCCCCACCAACGAAGCCATCTCAGGTGCCAGGAGAGTGAAGCTGCAGCCACCCAGCCTTTGCTAGTAATTACCCAGGACTTCTGGCAGAGTGGGAACTGACCGCCCTGAAGCACGCACTGCTCTGGAGTTTAATAAGGACAAATGCAAAGTACTCCATGTAGGGAAGAACACTCAGTTTCACTCGTACAGAATGCGAAGCAACTGTCTTGGACGGAGTCCTGCAGAAAGAGATCTAGGGGTTATAGTGGACCACAAGCTAAATGAAAGTCCACAGTGTGACACTGTTGCAAAAAAAGCCAACACGATTCTGTGATGCATTAACAGGAGTGTTGTGAGCAACACACGAGAAGTCATGCTTCTGCTCTACTCTGTACTGATTATCATAGAATCATAGAATACTAGGACTGGAAGGGACCTCGAGAGGTCATCGAGTCCAGTCCCCTGCCCTCATGGCAGGACCAAATACTGTCTAGATCATCCCTGTTAGACATTTATCTAACCTACTCTTAAATATCTCCAGAGATGCGGATTCCACAACCTCCCTGGGCCATTTATTCCAGTGTTTAACCACCCTAACAGTTAGGAACTTTTTCCTAACATCCAATCTAAACCTCCCTTGCTGCAGTTTAAGCCCAGTGCTTCTTGTTGTATCCTCAGAGGCGAAGATGAATAAGTTTTCTCCCTCCTCCTTATGACACCATTTTAGAGACCTGAAAATTGCTATCATGTCCCCCCTCAATCTTCTCTTTTCTAAACTAAACAAACCCAATTCTTTCAGCCTTCCTTCATAGGTCATTAGACCTCAGTTGGAGTATTGTGTCCAATTCTGGGCACCATATTTCAGGAAGGATGTGGGGAAATTAGACAAGGTGCAGAGAAGAGCAATAAGAATGATTAAAGGTCTAGAAAATATGACCTATGGGGGAAGATGGAAAGAACTGGGGTTGTCAAGTTTGGGAAAAACAGAAGACTGAGAGAGGACATGATATCAGTTTTCAAGTACCTAAAAAGGTGTTAAATTATAAGCAGGGTCTGAATCAATTCTTCCATTACAGCCAGCTGGAATGGAAAAGGAATCCTGTATGGCTTTGTAAATACAGTTCACTCAGTTTGCTTAGGCCTGCTATATATTCATTGTTAGAATGGTGTTTTGCCTATTGTAACCAATTTTGCTGTTGTGGGGTCACAAACTGTGCTAACCTTAAGTATAGGAATTGTAAGATATGACTGCCAATGCTTGCACTTATTGGGAATGCAGAAAAGTCAGACTGTGTTTAACTCAGTTCAAAGGAGAGAAACTGTCAGTGTAAAGAATCTCGGATGGACAAGGCTTGCTCTGCCAAACTCTGTGAAGCCAAATGCAGGGGAAAGGGCAGCTCTCTGAACCTGCAGGCTGCATGCCCTCCAAGCATGAGATGTAAGACTGGTTCAACCTGTTTCTCCTTCTCCAGTTTTTGAAAGAACCCCCCTAGATACTGAACCCGGCCCTTCTGGTTGCCAACTGCTACCGACAAAAGGGTTACACAAGGAGGAGAGAGAAAAAATATTCTCCTTAACCTCTGATGATAGGACAAGAAGCAATGGGTTTAAATTGCCACAAGGGAGGTTTAGGTTGGACATTAAGAAAAACTTCCGAACTGTCAGTGTGGTTAAGCACTGGAATAAATTGCTTAGGGAGGTTGTGGAATCTCCATCATTGGAGATATATGAGAGCAGATTAGATAGACATCTGTCAGGGATAATCTTGACGGTTCTTGGTCCTATCATAAGGTCAGGGTACCGGACTTGATGACCTCTCGAGGTCCTTTCCAGATCTAGTATTCTGTGCTTCTATGGCTTCACTGCTAGCAGTACCCAAGTTGACTAGGTTAAAGTTAGCTTGGGTGTGTCTACCCACTCTGCTCTCACACCTTGTGACTGCAATGCATACAGGGTGTCATCCTGTAAAATGGGAATAAATTGTTCTTCTCTACCTCACAGGGGTGGCTGGATACATTTAAACCCATCAGGCTTAGATACTGCAGTGATCGGGCTAGGTAAGTACATTAGATAGATTCCTATCCAGGCCGGAAGCAAATCATTTACATAAATCACATTAGTACTATCTTGGAAAAGCATTCCAGGCTGGCAGAGACCTGATGTGAAGGAAATCCGTAGCAGCAGTCTTCTCTCCTCAATAGGGTCAGTAATTAGCAAAGTGGAAGCATCCTGCTGAGATTAATCCTGGTGAATCCCTGAGTCAACCCTCACTTTCTTTGAAAGATTGAACATTTTGAGAGGGGTTAGAAGATGCAGGCAGAAGAAACTATTAGTGCCAAATATACTCCCCACCCTCAAAAGGTATTTAACAACAGTCAAACAGAGGGATTAAAACTGATCTGAGCCTAGCATAGCAACACTGGGTTCTAATCCCTCTGACACTGACTCACCATGAAGCCTTGGTCAAGTTGGTTTTCTGACTCAGTTTCCCCAGGAGTAAAATGGGAAAGTCAATATATATACTTACAAACCAGTGTCATAAGTGTGTTGGGAATGCATTTTGAAGGTTTTTGTCTCTCCTGATGATTTTAAATTGTGAGGCTGACCAGGCATGGGTCAATTATTTCCAAATATGTCAATGTCATCGATTTCTTAACTGCAAATAAGGTTTATATGTGCCCTTATTTACTCTCCAATGTGCGGGATCTATAATAAAGCAGCACAGATCTCATGGCCTTGGGATAGATTAATCATTTTGCATGACAGACAGTGATGAATGAGCTGGGCTTTAGCCAGCCCTCTCCATTGAAATTAATGATCTGGACAAATTGTAGAAATGGTCTGAGGTAAACAGGATGAAGTTTATTAAAGACAAGTGCAAAGTGCTCCACTTAGGAAGGAACAATCAGTTTCACACATA
>JANRFK010004893.1:56006674-56022296 GCA_030068395.1 Apalone spinifera
AATGGGCTTAAACTGCAGCAAGGGAGGTTTAGATTGGACATTAGGAAAAAGTTTGTTACTGTCAGGATGGTTAAACACTGGAATAAATTGCCCAGGCGGTTGTGGAATCCCCATCTCTGGAGATATTTAAGAGTAGGTTAGATAAATGTCTATCGGAGATGATCTAGACAGTATTTGGTCCTGCCATGAGGGCAGGGGACTGGACTTGATGACCTCTCGAGGTCCCTTCCAGTCCTAGTATTCTATGATTAATTGGACCAGTGCTGCTAAGTCTCTACAAACTGATTTGAAAATAGAGCCCAGTGAAATAGGTCCCGATCCTTCAACGCTGGATGAAGTCAAGGGGACTTGGAATCATTTATCACCTTTTGCCACTGGGCCATTTCAAGAGAGTGGAGGATTTTTAGCATCCCACAGAGTTTGGGCCCTTAATTAGTATCCTTTTTAACTATGTAGCTTCCCAGAAATGTGCACGTGAAAGCCAAATTCATCACCCCTGGGGAGAACTCCATTAGCTTTAGTGTAGCTAGGAGGTTAGCTTTACCTTCGGTATGTCTACATGGCAGCTTTATTTCTGAATAACTGACATTATTCTGAAATAACGTCTACACTACAAGCCTTTATTTTGAACTAATGTTGAGCTGGAGGACCTCTTACTCCGACTCCTAGTAACCCTCATTTCACGAGGAGTAAGGGAAGTCGAAGGAAGAGTGTTCTTCCTTCAACTTCCTGCTGTATAGACAGCGCCAAAAGACAAATTAAACTATTTCAACTTAAGCTACGCAATTGACGTAGCTCAAGTTGCATAGCTTAATTTGACTTTTGACCGGCTGTGTAGACGTGCCCCTTAATAACTGCAGATAACATTTCATAGCTATTTCATTTTCTAATGCAACTCATTGAGAACATAAGAATATAACATAAGAATGGCCGTACTGCATAAGACCAAAAGTCCACCTAGCCCACTAGCCTGTAAGCCGACAGTGGCCAGCACCAGGTGCCCCCGAGGGGATGGACCGAAGACAACGATCAAGCGATTTGTCTTCTGCCATCCATCTCCAACCTCTGAAAAACAGAGGCCAGGGACACCATTTCTATCCCCTGGCTTATAGCCTTTTATGGATCTAACCTCCATGAAATTATCTAGCTTCTTTTTAAACTCTGTTATAGTCCCAGCCTCCTCTGGCAAGGAGTTTCACAGGTTGACTATGCACTGTGTGAAGAAGAACTTTCTTTTATTAGTTTTAAACCTGCTACCCATTCATTTCATTTGGTGTCCTCTAGTTCTTCTATTATAGGAACTAATAAATAACTTTTCTTTATTCACCTTCGCCACACCACTCATGATTTTATATACCTCTATCATATCTCCCCTTAGTCTCCTCGTTTCTAAACTGAAAAGTCCCAGTCGCTTTAGCCTCTTTTCATATGGGACCCATTCCAAACCCCTAATCATTTTAGTTGCCCTTTTCTTAACCCTTTCGAAGGCTAAAATATCATTTTTGAGGTGAGGAGACCACATCTGTACACAGTATTCAAGATGTGAATGAGGAGACCACATCTGTACACAGTATTCAAGATGTGAAAGAAGTTTAGTAAGAGGAAATACTTTATGGCAGGGGTGGCCAACCCATTACAAAAAGCCAAAATAGTGGTGTATACAGTGCAAAGAGCCGAGGGAAAGAAGTTGTTGAGGAAAAAAAAAATATGCTGCCCCTTTAAGAGCCACGTATGGCCCAAGCAGGCTTCTGTTGGCTGCAGCATCAGATCTCGCTGCCCCAAGCGGTGCCCTGACTAGACAAGGAAAAAGGTCAGAGCTGGGGAACGCAGAACAATCGCAGGTGCGGGACCTGCAATTTTTCCTTTGAAGAGCCGCATGAGGCTCGCAAGCCGCGGGTTAGCCACCCCTGCTTTATGGAATGAAGTCTTAAATGTAACAAGATGAGGTAGGAGTCTGAAATATAACAAGCGACTCTCGTCTTTCTATGATTCACGTCAGAGGAACATTATAGGAATCAAATGGGTTTCCTAGGCAAAGGGACAGGTTACCCTTTGGTGGGTTTGGGTCTGAGGGGACAGATTGGCTCTGTCCTAGCTCAGAGGCTCCTGGGAGCCATGTCCTCTTTTGACAAAGGGAAGCCCAAAGCTAGGAGCCATCTGGTTGCCTTGCGCAAGTGCCATGCATGAGACACCAAGGCGAGCAGCTGCTTTCGGGCGGGCAAGATCAAAGCACAAGACTTGCAGGTTGTTCTTAAATTGCACCAGGTCCCGAGGCAGCTGGCTCGCTTTGGGTGACCTCCGTCCATGACCTCAACAAGGATACCGCTTTGGATGGTGCAAGGAAAAGCCACTACCCCACTAACCGTCTCCACAGAGAGAGGTGGTCATTGACTGAGCAGCCTTCAAAACCCCCCAAAATGGTCGTCGCTGTCCATAAAGCAGACTGCTCTGGGAGCAGTACATGGTGATGCTTGTCATTCCCTAGTTAGGGTGGGGAGGAGACTTGAGGCAAGAGAGGGCTGTGAAATTGGCCTACCACTGAAGCAATATATGCCTACAAGGCCCAGTGCATTCTTGGGCGCTGATCTATTTCCCTCAGGGAAAGGAAGGCCACTGGAATGCCCTCCCTGGTGGCTCTGACTAGAGTCCTTCCTTAGACATACACACTGGGCTGCAATATCCAGAGTCCTTCACTGGAAACTGGCCAGGTCTGCCTGGGAGAATTTAAAACCAGCAGGGTGGACTGAGCGTAGCAAAGTGCTAGGGATTTCTTTACCACCGAGGAAATCATATGAGCATACAGGTGGATCAGATATTATGGGGCCGGGAGCCCAGCAAGCGACTAGCTAGAGAGAGAGACTTATTTTATAGGCAAACAACACTATTTTAACTGTGAAACAGGTTAGAAACCTGCAATCACCTTCCTAATGCCACTGAGAGGTAGGCACGTATTACTATCCCCCGGCACAGGTGGGGAAACTGAGGCAGGGAGGGGCAGCGACTTGTCCAAAAACCTCAGAAGGAGCCAATGTCAGAATAGGCATTAGAGCTCAGGAATTCCAGGCCCCCCACTATGTGTTCAGACCATCAGGGCCGGCCTTACCATGAGGCAGACTGAGGCGGCTGCCTCAGGTGCCAGACAGTGGGGGGAGGAGGGGGCACACTACTAGGACCCAGAGTGTAGAAAATTGTGTCTGCTGCTGGTGCATATGTATTCTCTCTGCTCCAGATGCACAGAGATGGTGGTAGAGTAGAACAGGAAGAAGGCAGAATTGAGACCTTTCAAAGTTTTGGCCCAAGCGAGGGAGAATGGGGGCATCATTTGAGCTCCCCGCCTCAGGTGCCAAAATGTTGTGGGCCGGCCCGGCGGGCCATTAGCTCGCACTTGTCTTATCTGCAACACCCTTTTGCCCATTGTGCACGCAAATAAAACTCCTCTCCAAATTCCAGGAGGCACACCAGCCAGCCTGGGCTGGAAGGGGTCAAATTTCAATGTACCGCATATATATAGAAATCCTCCATATGAAAGGGGTTTATGTGCCCGGAGGGAAGGGCGGGAAATCCCTCCTTTAATCAGAACTTACAAGGGAAGACCTGGGTTGCACTGGAAGTGAGATTTCAGAAACGCAAGGAATGAATGGTCTGCTTTGTATCCGCAGCTTTGATAGATCAGTTCCTTCACTGACAGACTTGTTAATCTTTCCAATGTTGCTTTTTCAAAAAAAGACAAACACCGCGGATAAATGTAGAGGGCCAGCCACATCCCCTCCCATAGGAAGTCTCACCACATGGGCAATTCTTCCAGTTAAAGAAAACAGCCCGCTTTATTTACAGGGTAAATCATTTTGACTTATCTTGCAGGGCTTGCTCATAGCGAAGTGACAGTTTCTCCCTGTTGCACAGTAAAGGGCTGACTGGGAAAATGTTTTCCTTCCCACCATGTAGAAACAACCAGCCAAAAGGAGGTGAGGGAACTCTTCAGTTTTGTAATACACTGTTAATGCTCTCCTAGCTGACAATCACGCAGAGGCTATAAAGGCCTGAATTCACTGCTCCTGGCAACAGCAGCTAGAAATCTGAACCTCTACAGGGATTTTGAGCTAAGTACATTGAGGCGAGTTAGCTCTTTCAGCCTTAGAGGCAAGGTAACCATTAAAACAATTTCTAATTAAATTGTGTTACTCTAGAAAGAAAAAAATCTTTTTCTTCTCCATTGCAACCCCAAAATCATACATCTTCCTCACCTAAAGGAGATACACATGTGGGGAAAGGAGATCTTTAAATAATGAACTCTTCAAACAAGAGACGTTGATTGCTTTCTTTTTTTCCCCCTTCGTATACATTTTTCCATGCTCATCAGCTTTACATGGCTGAGTTAATCCAGCTGTTTTTTCAATACATGGCTTAAACACAAATAAAAGTCTGCACAGTTTTGCACAACACTAATTATTGTTTTCTCTCAAAAGTTTGCAAGAGAGGAATAAATTTGGGCCCTGCTCAAAGAGAGGACATGCTCTGGTAAAAGCCAGTGAGGGGCTGGTCTACACTACAGCGGGAGGTTGCATTAAGATACGCAACTCCAGCTATGTCGATGATGTAGCTGGAGTCAACGTATCTTAAATCACATTTCCACACTGTCCGCACAGCAGGAGACAGATGGGAGCAAACGCTCCCATTGGCTTCCCTTTCTCCTTGCAGTGGTGAGGCGTACAGTCACTGGCTGGGGCTGCCCTCAGCGTTTGATTTATGAGTCTATACTAGACCCGCTAAATCGATCACCGGAAGATCAACCTCGATCCGCCAGAAAGCATAGACATGGCCTGAAAGCATTGGGATTGACTTGAGTATAAGTCCAATTTAACCCATTTGACCAGCTTGAGAGTTCAATTGCAATGGTGCAAATCTAGAGTAACTCCATTAGCTTTTTAGGCCACTGATAATTGCAGACACTTCCTTCATGTTCTTAACTTTGGGCATGTGCATAACATTAAGCATTCGATTGACTACGTTTGAAGGATCAGGGACCATGGAATGGGGAAAGAGTCTTCTTAATGAACGTGTCTTAATGTACAGCACCTTGCACATTTTGGGCACTACTCACTATAAATAAAAATGATAGAAATTGACCTGAGTGTAAGTGAAGATAAAATCTCTGTATCTGGAAAGAAATATAAAAACATAAGAATGGCCACACCGGGTCAGAGCAATGGTCAATCTAGCCCAGCATCCTAACTTCTAACAGTGGTCAGTTCTAGTTGGTTCAGAAGAAATGAACAGAACAAGGCAATTTATCGAATGATCCATCCTCTGTCATCCAGTTCCAGCTTCTGGCAGTCAGCAGTCAGATGTCCAGATGCTATTGTGATAATTACAGCACAAATAACTTGTGGGAGGATCAGCGGATGGATGGCTCATTGGATACACAGATAGTTTTGGTTTGGGGGTCGGTGAAAGCTTTGGCACCATTCGTTTTCCTCTGCCGCTATACACAGATGTACCAACATAAGCTGCTGCCCACACACTTTGTTAATGGCTCCATTCAGTTAAATTGTATTTAATTGCAAGCATGTGCTTAAGTCCCATTGATTTCAAGCTTAAGTGTTTTGCTGAATCAAAGCTTTTCTATGTAAATATAATTATACATACAAGGTAGGGAGAAAACCATTGTGGATCTCTTCCCCCCCCCCCCTCCCGTCCCCACCCAGTACAGAAAGAAAGCAGGTTGTGCTCTCAAGTGAACAGATGGAAACATGTACATGTTTTCTGTACCCCGATAATTCCTTGAATAAAATCTGTTTCCGATGTCACATTCGGGGCTAGAAGTCTGGGGAAGTCAATACAGTAATGCAGATTGACACCAGTAGAGAATCTGGCCCCTTCGTTTGTGCAAAGACAATACTAAATGTGGATGTGCATCTGAACTGTGTTAACGAGTTCTGGTAAAGTTCATTTGTTTAATTTGAAATATGGAAAACATATGTTCTGATTTATACACTGCAGGTCAAACCTACCGGTGTTAATGGCTTTTTTGCTAGATTTTCAGTTCCAGCCTGGCGTGTGTGTGAACAACCAATGAAGAAAAAAATAGAAGCTGTAACGGCATAGCAGTGTTCCCATGATCTCATAGTAACAAAACAGAACAGTGAAATGAGAAACACGGATCTTTACAACAGGACTCAACCCCAACAGGTAAGAAAACAACCTTGAATCCTGCTTGAGTTCAAAACTATGCTTCTGTTTTGACCCTAAATGGAGTGATTTACTATAATAATAAATATGTTAAAGGCTTTCCTCCCTTAAAGGGGTTGAAAGTTGAAAACTTTCCCTCTTGCGGGTAACAGCTAAGCGGCTTGCGCTAACGAAGGTTGCAAAAAGATTTAGTCCCTTACAAGTTTATTTCCCCTTTCACTTTTAATTCATTGTTTTTAATATCCTCATCTGCACAGGTCGATTTATGATGCTCGAGGACTATATTGAAACACGGAGAGTGTCTACACTATGGACCAGGTGTTCAACACTTGACAAAATGAGGGTCTGTCCGTATAGATACAAAGACATCACAGGAGATTGGCTATAACTTGGCTTTCCCCTAGATTGATTACAAGCAGAGTTTCAACTGATAGGGTAGATGAGACCGTGACTATATTTTGTAAGGAATCATCCTAAATTACTCTGCCAATCAGAGAGACCAGGTGGGTGAGATAATATCTTCTATTGGACCAACTTCTGTTGGTAAGAGACACAAACTTCTGAGCCACAGGGAGCTCATCTTCAAGTTTAGGGGTGGCTTGTTGGTGTAGGGGCTGGATTCTTATTTGGGGTGTAAGAGGTCCTGCGTTCAAATCACAGACATGCCCTGGCTGTGGCTTTCTTTGCTTCTGTACCAGGACAGGTTGTAAAGGCCAGGGTTCAAAAAAAGACCTAGATAAATTCATGGAGGATAGGTCTATTAATGGCTAATAGCCAGGATGGGTAGGCATGGTGTCATCCATTTGTCAGAAGCTGGGAACAGGCAACAGGAGTGGGATGATTTGATGATTTCCTGTTCTGTTCTGGGGGCACCTGGCATTGGCCACTGTTGACTGACTGGATACTGAGCTAGGAGGCCTTTTGGTCTGACCCAGTCCAGCTGTTCTTAAGTCACCAGCGTAGTGACCAATCACGTTGCAACCAGGTTCTGTGGCACGACATTTGAAGCGTTGACATGGTCACAGTTTTGGTCTGACCAGGTTAGAAGATGCTTGGGACACTGCTGTGTTATACATATCCCTTGCCTTCAGGCTCTGGCTCCCAAGGGCTGTCCCAACTACATTTAAGAACTTTGCTTGAGAACAGAGGGAAGTTGGCTGTGGTTAAACAGAGTGACACGATGGGATGGCCCACAGGTGACTTATGTTATCACTTAGAAGCAGGGCCGGTCCTAACCAATTGGCGGCCCCAGGCAATGGGGAAAATTTGTTGAGCAAAAAAAAAAAGGGAGAGGGGGTTGGGGAGTAACCAGGGTCAGGCCGAAATGTGGTCATGTGTCCTGGGCTTCCATCGGGCTCTGTTAGTGGACCCTTGAAAATGGCGGCCACGGGCAACCGCCCGGCTCACCCACTCCTAAGACCGGCTCTGCTTGGAAAGCGTACTGCCCCTGTGCCCCTGCTAAAACTTTAATTGCTAAATGTGGCATCCCCACATGCCCCTTCCCTGTTCCTCTGGGTGACCCTTTCTGTTTTCCCTCCCCCACAGGCACCAGTCACCTATGGGATGGTCTACAGCACGTTAGAACGATATTCCAAGACAATGCTGCATATCCCTACATTGCACTGATGATCTAAGATAAAATATATATAAATATAATGGAGATTGCCTATCTCCTAGAACTGGAAGGTCATTGAGTCCAGTCCCCTGCCTTCACAGCAGGACCAAGTACCACCCCTGACAAATTTTTTTCTCAAATTGCCTCCACAAGGATTGAACTCACCACACTGGGTTTAGCAGGGCAATGCTCAAATCACTGAGCTATCCCTTCCCCTAGATAGTTAAGCTCCATGCATAGTGGTTGACCAAACCGTACTAGAGGCTTCTTTGACCAAAAGTGAGTTTACTTAAGCACTATTCTTAAACTTACCTATTGCCACTGAATTCAATATGGTTATGCCAGCAAGTGGTCCTGACTCCAAATGTCTCATCCAACATCTTTTTTATCTTCTTCCATCTTCAAAGCATTCATGGTCAGAATCTAAACTGACAAATTGACTAGGGTATGTCTACACTGCAGAGTTTTTCAGGAAAAACGGCCGTTTTTCTGGAAAAACTTCATTACGTCCACTCTGCAATAGCGTTTTTTCGGGGAAAAAAAACTGAAAGAACAGAGGGGTTTTTACGACATTGGTAAACCTCTTTCTATGAGGAGGAAGCGTTTTTGCAAAAGAGCTCTTTTGGGAAAAGGCGTGTGTGGATGGGGAAGAGGAAAAAGCACAGGTGCCCTGGTGGCCACTCCGTCTATAGTAATCACAGCTTAGACGTGAGATAGTGTACATTCAGCGTGGATGCTATCTTTCAAAAAAGCAGATCGCTTTTTCAATGCGCTTTTGCTGTGTAGACGCTTTCTTTTGGAAGAAGTTTTTTTGGAAGATCTCTTCCAGAAAAGCTTCTTCTGAAAGAAGCCTGCAATCTATACGTATCCCCAGCTTAATTGACTTCAGGGGAACTGCAAACATTGAAAACAGCTGACTTTTCCCCTTATGTTTCTTGGTTATGGGATATACTGGCCCTGTTCTATTCACTTGCTTGTTCTGTAGCACCAATAGTAATATAATGGCAGGGTTCTAGGCAAAGAATGATGTTGGGTTTGTCCCTTGGCTTCAGATTAGCAGATTCTAAGACACAAGGGCTAACATAGATTTTTAAAATTATTTTGCTATTGAGCGACAGCCTTCAGAAGCAAAACAAATTTTTTAAAAAGTCCACGTACACAAGTAGCATACATAAAACACCAGCTGCATGGGTACAAATTCAGGCTGTGTGGATGCAAAAGCATCTTTTCCTGCAAATTGACTTCTTGCATCTGCCCATTGAGGGTAAAATCCTGGCCTGACTGAAGTCAATGTTTTGTGGGTGTGTAATTTCATGCCCATGCAAAAACACATGCCTACTGTTGCACATAAGCCTTTTGTACTGGCACAGAGATTTCCAAAGCTATCTAAAAGATTTGGATGCGGCCCTTTGTATCTCCTAGAGGGCTTTCAAAATCCCATCCCATGCTCCTAGATGTTAAGAATGGGTGCGGCATCCCATCAAGTTACAGCCATTTGAAATCAAACTAAGCATTTGTGAAAATGGCATGCCAACCTTACTTTGAGGCAACAGATTCATGGGAAAGCATTGTTTAATGGGCATTCTAAATGGCTATGCATAGTCTGCAGTAATTAAACCAGTTTCAGATGTCCAGGAAATGATCTAACCACATAATTGCCCATCAAACATTTAACTTTTAATAACTACATTTTGTAGGCTAGCATCATCAACTGTCCCAGTCAGTGTATTTTATAAAAACTGGGAGAAGACACAACAAAAGAATACCAGGAAAGATCCTTTTGCAATATTCCAAATGCCTTCATTTTCTTTACGTGCAGCAAAAGATTATTTTCTGTTTGTTGAGAGGCACGCTGCTTCTAATGCCTAAGAGAGCTAGGGGGTGATCCTGGAGAAAAGCAAATGAGACAGAATTAACCTTTATGTTTATATATTATAAGTTTTATTGCCAGAAAAGTAACTGATCAAATTTTGAGTTAAAAATAAAAAATGGAGTATGTTTAGGTAACGAATGTTCCTAAGGATTCCTAGCGGTAGGTGCTATCAAGAAATACTGAATTCTAAATCATGATCAACAATTTTCTAAAGACTGCCATATAAACCTAAAGGAACTAATCTGATGCCCGTTATATTCAACACAAGTCTGCATTCAGTGGACCTCAGGCCCGAAATATATGTTGATTTATAACAGAACACGAGTTAGGAGGGATATAACAAAGAGAATCTCTCTCATCTTAAGCTCGTCAATGTAAAAACTGACTTGTAAAATGTATTTGTATATATCAAGTGTATCCCTAGAACACAACTGTGCACTTGTCCCAGTATCCGTCTCCATTAGTATCATTCACCCTAAAATAAATAACAGTAATATGCAAATACTAATACTGATTTTTTTTCAAGAAACATGGTGGAACCCTGGCCTTATAAAATCAATAGGCGTTTTGCCACCGATTTCACACACAATTAGACGGTCATGGAATCACGGAGTCAAAAGCCATCCAGAAGGGATCACCAGCTCCAATCTGACCTGCACATCACAGGCCACCAACCAACCAGGGCCCGCACATGAAACCCAGCAACCTAATCTGGACCAAAATAGGACAGCCACAGGCAGCTAGACTGTCCTGGCCTCAGGCGCACTGGTGCCGGAGGCCTGCACAATGGCAGGGAAAATATTAAGTGAGATAAACCCAAGTGATCCTGGCAAACGACTCACAGCCGTACGCTGCAGAGGAAAGCAAAAAAAAAAGTGCCAGTCAGACCTGGGGGAAGATGTCTTCTCGACCCCACATTTGGCCATTAGTTAGACCAGGGGTGGGCAAGAGCCTGTCAGTGGGCCGGATCCAACTCACCTAGCTCTTTTATCCAGCCCATGAGGCAATTCCTGGCCGCGCCCGCTAATGCGTTGCCTGGGAGGTGGGACAGCAAGCCATTTCAACTGCTTCTATTTAAAGGGCTCGTGCCTTCCCTATGGTGGTCAGGCAACAGCCGTGGGGAAGGCACAACCCCTTTAAATAGAAGCAATGGAAAGGGCTCACGCATCCCTGGCTCCCAAGTAACGCACTAACAGAAAGTCCAGGAGCAGCAAGCCCTTTAAAATAGCAGGAGTTGAAAGGCCTCGTAGTTCCTGCCCCCCACTAATGTGATGCCTGGGAGCTGCCGGGGAGGTGTGAACCCTTTTAACGTCTGCTATTTAAAGGCCCCGCCCCTTCTGCCCAAGGCCCCACCCCTTCTGGATGGCCCACGACCACTTCAAAAATTTTTGAAGTGGCCCCCCCCTTCAAAAATGATTGCCCACCCATGAGTTAGATCCTGAGCATGTGCGCAAGAACCAGCCAGTTGAGCATATGAGACAGACACTGCAGTGCCATGTCAGCCCAATCTCCCAGTGTCCTATCTCCAGCCATGGCCATGCTTCAGACGAAGGAGATTTTTAAAAAAACCAAACGGAATACATGGGGAGGGGGAGAAGAATCCCTTCCTGATCCCTGCAGGTCACCAAATGAAACCAGGAAGCTGTTAGGAGCAAAAGACAATCCAGAAGAGACTCCGGGGGCTGCTGAGCCCTGTCCACAATCATCACGAGCAACCCCGTCCCACTATTGCACTCAAATTTGTTTCTCTCTCCCCTAAAACTAAGTTATTTGTCCTCACAACTCCTACAGGGAAGCTGTTCCAGCACCTCTGACCTGTGATGGTTTGACACAGTCTTCTAACGTCCAGCCTTAACTTATCCAGGCCCCATCTCAAGAGGTGGTAGCTACATCTTCAGAAGAAGCCCGCCATTGACAAAGCACTGTCTATTCTGGGGACTAAGCGAGCATAACTACATTGCCACGGGGCGTGGATAGAGAATGAGAGAGAGAATATCTTATTACTTCAGTATAAATTCATGGTACACCCATATTTGGAATACTGCGTAACAGATGTGTCATTTCATCTCAAAAAGGACACATTGGCATTGGAAAAGGTTCAGAAAAAGGCAACAAAAATTATTAGGGGTTTGTAACGGGTCCCATATGAAGATAGATTTAAAAGACTGGGACTTTTCAGCTTAGAAAAGAGGAGACTATAGAGGTCTATAAAATCATGAGTGGTGTGAATAAGGAAAAGTTGTTTACATGTTCCCATAACACAAGAATTCAGCAAATGAAATTGATAGGCAGCAGATTTAAAACAAACAAAAGCAAGTTTTTCTTCAAGCAGCACACAGTCAACCTGTGGAACTCCTTGCCAGTGGATGTTGTGAAGACCAGGACTTTAATAGGGATCAAAAAAGAACTAGATAATGGATAGTTCCATTTATATTAGCTGGGATGGGTAGGAATGGTGTCCCTTGTCTCTATTTGTCAGAAGCTGGGATTGGGTGACAGGAGAGGAATCACTTGATGATTCTCTGTTCTGTTCACTCCCGCTGGGATATCTGGCATTGGCCACTGTTGGAAGACAGGGCACTGGGCTAGATGGACCCTTGATCTGACCCAGTTTGGCCATTCTTATGTTCATGCTGACGTAATTCGGCAAGCATGGTCCACGCCTAAGACAAGAGACAACAGGCGGATGCAGACTGATTGGGGGAGTACAAGGAAACAATATTGGTCACCATGCTCAGCTGTGGTCTCATCACCCCAGCAGTCTAACCACTGTCAAGTTTTTGTTAGCATTAGGGTAAAGAGTTTTAAGGGGGTGAATGTAAGGGAGGATAAGCCATTAATTTTGTGGATGTTCACAGGTAGCTCCTCCCCAGCATGATGAACAGTTTGGTTGATCTACTGAGTCTTATTGAGAGAAAGGAAAAAGTCAAGACAGAAGCAGAAAATGTGTTTCATGTCTGTTGAAAAGGCACTGAATGTGTTAGAGGTCACAGACGTCCATGAATCAATGATAAAAAGTGTTTTGATTTCTGTTTTACAGGGAAATACTATTGGTTAGCTATAAATAGTCTTATTTTTATTACCCACTTCTGACCTAAGATTGTGTGTGCCTTCTCCTGTTGCAAGTTGTTGCACACATAAGCAGTCCCACTGAAATCAAAGATAAGCACAGGGATGCAGGACTGTAGATGAATATTGTAAACTCTAAGGATTGTGTACCTTTATGTTTGAATAGCAGCTAGACCAAGGGGGCCTCTACCATGCCTGGATCCGATGGAGTTAACTGCATTATAATACCAAAAAAATAATAATACCACTCCTACGAATAATCATAATCTGTGTCTCTTATGTAGCACTTTTCACCAATAGATGGCAAAGCGCCCCCCAGCCAGGGTTAGTATAATACCTGAACTCTCATTCCAAATACAAACAGAATCTTTTGCAAAACTGAAAAAAGAAATGGGGTGAATTATTGTCTTAGTTTCCATCTTGCAGTCCCTTGCACTGCCTGCTTCTAGATGTGTCAGAAAGAGCATCGCACAACAGGCTGTTGTGGGGAGGCTCCCAAACTAGCTGGGAGTTGCAGGGACAGGGAAGCCGGCAGCCTTTCTGCTGGTCCCTGGGCACGGTGGGTGGGGAGGGGCTGGCTCCACGTTCCAGAAAGGGGCAGGTCCTCGGGCTGAAGGGGCGGGGCTGGGGCAGCCAATAGGTGGCACTGGGTCCTTCCCCCAGCCCTCATTGCCATGCGGCGCACACAATGCAACACTCCCACAGCTATTTAAAGGTCTGAGAGCTCTGGCTACTGCTACTGCTGCCCCTTCAGAGGAGTCCTGGGCCCCTTTGAATCACTGGGCCTCAGGCAATCACCAGGCCTGTGCAAGGATCTACTGAGAATGCACATTTTAGTAAGACTGATGCCCCCGTTTTGCTGACTACGACATCTGGGTTTGCATGAGAATTTGGGGGATCATGGAAACTAACCCAGCCACCCATTCTGACGTCTGCCCATCACCTCTTCACCCAGGTTCAAACTCACACAACATTCCAAAGCGTGTCAAACTCCAGACGCAGAGCGCCACTGAGTTCAACCGGACTGCTCGTGTGCTTAAAGTTAGGCACGTGCTGAAGTACCTGGTTGAATCTGGGCCCAAAGGCCTTCGGGTATTCGCACATATTTGCAAGAGCACCTCCACACCCGGTGGATCCCTAGAAAGACGTAACAGAGACATGAAGCGTAATGGACACCAGTTACAGCTATGCATCACTGGCTTGGTTTGCCCACTGATCTGAATGATGATTGGAAGTTGAAGCTAGAAAAAAAAACTCATCCTGGAAATGAGGTGCACGTTTTTAACAGTGAAAGATCACTAACCAGGAGAACAGTTTAGCAGGAGCTGGGGTGGAGTCTCCAACCCTGGCAATTTTTCAATCAAGATTGGATGGTTTCCTCTGAGTCGTGCTCTGGTTCAAACAGGAATTAATTCAGAGAAAGTCTAGGGCCTCCGTTATGCAGGAGATCAGAGTCTAGATGAGTGCAGTGGTCCCTTTTGGCCTTCGAATCTATGAACTCTGTTGTTTCATCTGATTTCCACTTCCAATTTCCTCTCACACTGCCTTCTTTGCTTTCCCTCCTCTCGCCCTGTAAGCACCAGTTTGCCCTCTAACAGCACAGGCGTTGTGCATTGATAACACACGTAAAGTATAAAGAAATATACAGTCAGGAGCTGATTCATACTCCTTACCATGTTTGCGGCACGTGCTTATAAACTCTGAATTTTACACTAGCAATGGTGGGAACATCATACTTTCTATAGGGAAGTAAAAGTCTCATTTTCCAGGCCATCGTGCTGGCTAAGCGCAATCAGCTTAGTATGTCAAAACAGGCCAATTCAGTAGGTCAGAATAGTGGCAAGTTCTAGCTATCGGTCTGTGGCCTTCACATAGCAGCCTTGCGTGACGCTGGCAAAGCAGGTGCCAGCTTATGCCACGGTCCCCATGCCTCACTTGAAAAGGGACAAACGCTTAGCTGGACCCAGTCTGATACACACATGCATTAGCGGATTGACCCTCTCTAGTCTGGCACTCTCTGGTCCAGTAACATCCGTGGTCCGGCAAGATTCTAGTTAGCTGGACGTCCGCTTATCATGGGTGTGGCCATTTCCCATAAGTTTGTTTACAGCCACCAGTCCGAGATCTCAGTGTTCTGTGCTGTTACTTAGCTCTAATATACCCCTACATGTCTTCTAAGAGCTCAGTGAGCAGTGGAAGTGTTGGTAACGCTGCTAGACAATATTGACCTCCTGTGGTTGGGCAAATTCTCTGGGTCGGCATCAGTCAGGTCCCAAGGGTGCCAGATTAGAGTTAAAATGGGTGTTCAAGTTATATAGACGTGTTTAGACTTTATTGAATGGAGATCATTTGCTGCTTGCATTAAGCTCACTTATAGCATCTGTATCCAATGTTTGAGCATTTCCTTTCTAAGCCTCTGTAGCTGGGTAAATCACCAGACAGGAGAGAGACATTAACTAGTGTGAAACACTGGTCTCCAGTAGAAAGTGTTAGGTTTCTAACAAGGAAGGCCCACCAACACCAGACAAACTATTGTGCAATATCAAAGAGGACAAAAGACGTTGCTGATTGCTCTTCTAATGAAGAGAAGACCAGCAAGTGAATTTCTCCCATCCACTCAGTTTGCAATTCAAAGAAGGGGGGAAGGGATAAACGCCCCTAACAAGGAAGAACTGTATCTCTATGCTGGTTGGATTCTCATGGGCAGGGCTGGATTAAGGCATGGCCTAGCCGGGCAGCTGCCCAGGGTGCCAACCTATGGGGGGCGCACCTGATGGCAGCTGTAAGGGGCACACAGTGCCCCTTACAGCTGCCATCAGGCGCCGTGCGCCCGGCTCCCGGATCGTAGGCTGCAGCAGCTCCCAGTGGCCACCCTG
>JANRFK010004893.1:56028791-56039656 GCA_030068395.1 Apalone spinifera
CCCCCCCCCCCAGGTTTTCCCTTCAGCTGACTCCTTAGGCTGGCTAAATTGGGTGATTAAAATATAGGAAGGCCTCCAGATTCCCCTTAGGACTGTATTTAATATCTGTAAAACTGCCACTCTGCCTTGCCAAGGTAAACATCATCGCATTCAGTTCAAAGGTGAGCGAGCCTAAATGTTTCCTTTAGCCTGAAAGGAATCTGTTTGGGGACCCAGTGCACCGGGCTGGAGGGAGATGAGGGTGGGCCCCTAAGCCCTCAGCATGGTGGCCGGTGAAGCATCTGTGTACACAATGCTCACGCCTCCCCCACAAATACGAAAAATTTCTCATTAAAAATTATTGCTGTGTCAACATGTGAGGCCACTCGCCCCCAATCTGGAAAAGACGTTGTGTTTTTTAACTTCCCTTGAGCTGGGAAAGCAGCCTGGGGAGGGGGGAGGATTTGGAAACAGAATCAGGGAGAAGATAGGTTGTGAGATTGAAGGCATCTGCTCCTGGACTTTGACTCTCTCCTTTCTCCCTTGTCAGTCAAGCTGATAGTCCCCACTGTTCCACTTCATCTATTTTAAGTTACTCGCTACCCAGACTTTCTCCCTCCCTTCCTTTGCTCTCCGAGAGGCTGAGATATACCTCACATGGCGGAGGTTAAGTAGCATTTGGTGTTACTTCAAATGGAAACGTGAGTTTCAGCGATTTCTGTGGGTTGCAGCTGAAATATCTTAATGGACCTTTTTGGAGCAAAGGTTTTACACTCTCTAGAGTCCTCATACTCAGGCATTGCTATAGTAAAAGGTACCCATCCTGTATGAATTGGTCTGTATGAGATGGTCAGGAATTAACATCCAAACACCACCTGCGTCAGTTGGACAAAGTGTGCCGTGACCTCAACTCAGGTCGGATTTTGATTCTGCCCCCAGTAGAATGGGTTGTAGGTTTTCTCCGGTCCAAAGCTACCAGGGGATGGAGGAACAGGAAATTTCACCAGACAATATAGAAGGTGGGTGGAGAAAAGCCTATTTAATATAGGTTAAAAACTAGGCAGCAGTCCGTGCTTATAACATTGATGTCTGGGGAGGGCTTGGTAGCGGGAGGTCAGCCAAAACCTCAAAACTTCTGAAACTTTCAACGTTCTTATTATATCAAATCCTGTTCTGTGATGCAGGCAGGCTTACGCCTAGACGACATGAAATACAGCACAAGTGTAATTAACCTGATGTAATGTAATATATCAATAAGTTAAAAAACCCAACAACTTTCTTTGAGGTCAGGTACCCACACACACAATTCAAGCAACGGAGACCTAATCCAAATTTATTGGAGTTTGTAACAGCTGGACTTATGCCTCTAATACCTTTTAAGTGCCTCTTTTAATAGCGAACGGAGTGTGTCTTTCATTAAGATGGAGTTAAAAGCATGTTAAGTTCATAAGCATGAAAATAGCTATTTAGACCTCCTAGACACAAATGCAACTCCCATTAATGGGCAGAATTTGGTCTTTATGGACCCCATGGCACAAATTTGCATAGGCTTTGTTTACAGTAGGGTCTCCTGATAACAAAAAAAGTACAAAAATACTTGTAAAAAAAATGTAAGTGTACAGCAATATTTTTTCCAAATGTACATATATTAATCTAGGAAGCCTCCGAACATCCCTGCTTCACCATCAAATCCAAAGTCAGAACTAGTGCATCTTTTAATCAGCAATCCCCACCCTCACTTACAGGCCCCAGTACACGGGACTTGAACACATGCTTCACTCCAGCGTCAATGGGCCTACTCACGTGTGGAGATGTTGAGATTGATTGGGGCCATCGAAAATTGCCGTGATGTAAACATCTATGCTCCCAAGAGCTGATGAAAATATATTTTTATTATAAACACAGAGGGGAACTGTTTTGATCTGAATTTTATGGGGAACAAGCTTTGAACCAATGCTTTTTCACGGTCAGATCTAAACAGAAACGGAACACCGCCGCGACTGAACGACTGTTTGAAAAGGCAGCATGGAGCCAGGTTGATGTTTGTATATAATGAAATTCAGTATCGATGTGATATGGACATCATCCAGCCTCTGGGACTCATGGGGGAAGTGTGCAGAGTACTAGGAGCAGATCAAATCCAAGGGGTACCAGGAAAGGAGAATCTCTCAGTGCTAAGGGAGAAGAGCTTGGGAACTTTTTGTATGTAAATCATGGTTAGAAATGTTTTGAAAATAGGCTGAAATGTCCATATATATATATATATATATATATATATCAGGAGCATCTTACAGGGGACACACAATGGGCCAATTTCTGCTCTTTGCTGTAAACTGGCAACATTTGTTATTCATAGAATAGCAAACCCCATCGGTGAGGGGAATAGCTAACAGTGCAGGAACCCTGCGCTGTAGCCTGGTTCACGCCAGTGCTTTCTAGCCCTGTAAACCTGCTGGGCGTGGGGGTGGGGCTGATTTTTTTCTCATCACTGAACCAGAAAGTTCAGCACTGTAAAGCACCCATGTAGACTGGGCATATCATTCCCACCCACACCAAGTCCCTGTAAAATGCTACCCAGTCCAGATTCTCCATTCGCGGTAGTCAGAGCCGGTCTCAGGGGTGGGCGGTTGCCCAGGGCCGCCATTTTCAAGGGGCCGCCGACAGAGCCGGTCTTAGGGATGGGCCACGACCATATTTCAGCCCGACCTCCCGAATCCTCCCCCCAGGTTTCTTCCCGACCCTTTTGTTTGTTTGTTTGTTCACTCGTCAAATTTTCCCCAGCGTTTTTTTTTCCCGCCCAGAGCCACCAATTGGTTAGGACAGTGGTGTCGGTATTTGACATGCCTTTCGGACAGTGATCAATGACTACACATCAGCTCGAGAGAGTGAGTCGTGAATGAGCCCAAGGCCAAAGCACAAGTTAACAATTTAAAAATGTTAGCTCCATTGCAAACCAGAAAGCATTTCTACCGCCCATTTTTCTATTAACAAATCCGTGTCATCTGGTAGGGAAACATTCCGACCAGGCCTAATTGGAAGCCATATCTCCTGGTATCTCAGCGTGTGTTGAATCATGGAATCACAGGGTTAGAAGAGAGCACAGGGATCATCGACTCCAGCCCCCCGCCAACATCAGGATATGATAGGTCAAACATCCACAAGCTCTAAGCTTTGCCATGAAAGGGCTGCACAGATATACTTGTGGACAAGCTCCAGCCTGCTGCACAGCCTATAGGGTATGTCTGTACTGCAGAGAGACACCTGGCTTGGGCTTGCGGGACTTGGTCAGCCAGCTAGAAAATTGCAGGTTAGACACCTGGGCTCCGACGGGAACCTGGATATCTATGATGCAGACTTATAGTCCCACAGCCTGCAATCCTGCAAGCTCTCGTCAGCTGACATAGGCCAGCCACAGGAGTCTTACTGCAACATTGACATGCCCAAGGAAGGCAGTTATTTTACTACCCATACTCCTATTGGGCTGGTTTAGTTTAGAAAAGAGAAGACTGAGAGGGGACATGACAGAGGTTTTCAAATATCTAAAAGGGTGTTACAAGCAGGAGGGAGAAAAATTGTTCTCCTTGGCCTCTGAGGATAGGACAAGAAGCAATGGGCTTAAATTGCAGCAAGGGAGGTTTAGGTTGGACATTAGGAAAAACTTCCTAACTGTCAAGGGTGGTAAAACACTGGAATAAATTGGTTAAGGAGGTTGTGGAATCTCCATCTCTGGAGATATTAAGAGCAGGTTAGACAGACACCTATAAGGGATGGTCTAGACCAGTGTTTCTCCACCTTGTTTTATAAAGTATCCACTTTAAAAAAATTATAAGTACCCCCAGTACCTACAGTTTTCCGACACACACATTTTTTTCTACCATTGCAACACATTTGTTTAAACAACTTAATCATAGTCAGGCGGGCGATGAAATTTTTGGGTGTAAAAAGTACAAAAAATAATAAAGCGCTGTAAAACTTAAAACAAAAATTTGGTTATCTCCAAATTTCAGTTGGGTTGAAGTACCCCCCAAACTTCTCTTGAGTACCCCTAAGGGTACTCATACCACTGGTTGAGAAACACTGGTCTAGACGGTGCTTGGTTCTGCAGGGGGCTGGTCTTGATGATCTTTCAAGTTCCCTTCCAGTTCTAATGTTCTATGATTCACCTGTGGTCACCACATAGCATGGCTTTCTGCAATTTTTAGGCCATACAACTCTGTCTCCGCCCATATTGACTCATTGACTTGCTTGTATGTTGCATCAGTGTGCTGAGCACAAGAAACTAAAGGGAAGACATGAAGACAGCAGGTGTTACAAAGGAATATGTGGTACCAGGCACTATTTTTCTGTGTTTGCACAGCACCTGGTGTAACAGGGTCCATGACACTATGAAAACACACAAATAGTAAGAGGAGCTAGATTAGAAGTTGTAGGATTTCCTGCAATTAACCTGGGAGACTGGTATACAGCTAATCTAGAATTCCAACTGTGAAGGAATTGGGAGACGCCTATAATATTGTCCATTTGCTTGACTGTTCTTGTGTTGTTTGCCATATGAGAAAAAGAGGTTAATTCCTACAGGAGCTAAGTACACATAGACACAGGGCCAGCCCACAACATTTTGGCACCTGAGGCGGGGAGCTCAAATGATGCCTCCATCCCCCTCACTTGGGCCAAAACTTTGAAAGGTCTCAATTCTCTGGGTCCTAGTGTCTCCCCTCTCCACCCCCCCCCCCCCCCCCCCCCCCCCCCCTGGTCTGGCACCTGAGGTGGCCGCCTCAGTTTGCCTCATGGTAAGGCCAGCCCTGTATAGACCTGAATGCAGGCAATAATTTCAGATGATCCCATTCACCAATAATTGATGGACAGCCCGTGTGTGAGTCGCTCTTGAAGTTTACCTTTGGTCTTGCTGAATTCAACACTGACCTGACCCAAGTGGAAGGGGAAAATCCAGGCTGGAACCTTGGACCAAAGAATTGTAGAGCAGATAAAAGCACAGCCCTTGAAGGACAAGGGAGAGACAGGCTGAGAGGTCCCAAAAGGAGACTGCCCCCCATTTCCAAGTGGTGGAGTAAACAGCCTCTGCTTCATGAAACAAATTAACAGCCACCTCTGTGAAACACTGGCAAACCTTACAGGAACTGAATTTCTCCTTCTTTTTAATACATTATGGGACGATTTTGTGGCACATTGTCTCCAGAGAATAACAATCAACATCTCACTGGCACAGCGCATAGAAAGACATTGCCACATCCCCAAAAGTATCACCACAGCTTATTGGTCCCAGTCAAACCAACGGAGTTGCATTTTCTCTCCCTGAGATTCTGGGATTAGATTTAACTGGACCAGGAAGAATTAAAAACCAGTTATGTCAGAAGAAAACAAAACAACAGTGAAACGGAAACTTGCGATGAACCAAGATGCTGTTACGGATTGTGCTTTTAATGTCCATGATCCCCTGTGCATATGCAGAAGTGAGAAGAGTCTGTGTTAACATTGTGACAGGCAGTGGTTACCGGAAGAATGATCTATGGGAGATATACAAACGAGCTAGTGAGGAGTGGAAACATGGTCCAGTGGTGAGAATGATCGCCTGGAAGACTGGGTTTCAGTTCCGTATTGTATCAGAGATTTCCTGTGGGACCCTGGACAAGCCAATTAGTTTCTCTTCTACCTCAGTACCCATCTGTAAAATGGGGAGAATAACCCTTCCCTAACTCCCAGATATGTTGTAGCGATAAATACATTCAAGATTTTGAGGTGCTCAGGGACTGTGACAATGGAAGTCACATAAGGCATCGAAAGCAGATGTCACACACAAACCCTAACCACCTTGGTCATGTTGCCTACCCAGAAGCACGACCTGCTTTTGGGGTTCTCTCCACTCTACCCCCAAATCAGGCAGTGGGAAGATCTAACCCACTTTCTGCCCTAACAACCTATTCCCCCAAAGGCTTTTCCACCTTGGGAGATACTGCACCAGCATCTACACAAACCTGGACTGAACTTTGCTCTTTGTCTGTGGAGAAGAGGGTGCTCTCTAGCTGGGACCCTCATAGATTTCCAGTCCACTTGAAAGACCAGACACTTCAGGGATGAGTGAATTAAACCAACTGACATAATTTACCCTCATTGTAAGGCCCCATTATTTTGCCAGAGCAACGTGCAAATGGGAATCTGGGCTATTATATACTGTAGCGTCAACAAACATCCAGATCGATGAGTTCACCTTTACTGCTTAAGGAGCTGATTTTCTCCCAATGGAAATGACTATTTAGGGTGTAGCAAAAAGAATGAACCACAACTGGATTCAACTGGGTTATGCCATTCTGGGCCCACAGGGTTCCATGCTAGGCCATGTTAATTCTGAATTAACACAATCAACCCAAGGGAAGGTTAAAGGGCTCAGCATCCAAAAATCCAGAAGCCATTACTCTAAACCACACATGGCATCAGATTATTGCTCAGGAGCACAAAGACGGGAAGATGCTCATCGAGTTACTTCTCCACCCACTTGAATCCTCCATTCAGGACTGGGACCAGTCACAGGCTGTACTAAAGATGCTGGAATTCTGAAGGGGGTAAGCGGAAGGCAGGGACCGCTGCATGAGGAAACTCCGAGAGGCATTATCAGACCCCCTCAGATGGACAGTGTAACCATACAGGTCAGTACCCCCTCAGATGGACAGCCCTCCTGCAGGTCAGTACCTCCAAGGTGCACTCAGTTAAGATGAAGGCCTACCTAGCAAAACGTCCCCTAGTATTTACCATGTGCAGCAGTAGCTAGCTTTCTGGGCTGGGTTTGGTTTGCATTCCCCTTTCTATTAGATGCCAATTCAAATCAGCTGTTCTTTAGGACAGCCAGGATTGGGTTATGGAGGGGCACGGTATCGTGAGCACCTCGGAAAGAAATAGGATTATTGGCCAAGTCTTGCTCATTGACCTTTCTGCCACTAGAGGGGGACAAAGCACCACTGTGAATATGAGTAGGTTAGACAGGAAGGACAATGCAACCTCCATTCCTCACCGTGTCGTACAAAGAGTCCACCACTTGCCGGGCACTCACGGGAACACACACTGCAACACAGCAGACTATTGTCCTATCAGGTCCAGCTTCCTGCCACTCGCACTGTCTAATACCTGATGGGTCAGACAATTTGCCTTTGCCAATTGTCCAGCAAAAGGGAAAATCCTTCCTGGCCCTAAAGGGCAACAATTGGACACCTGCAAGAGGAGATTTGTTTTCTCTAAGACCTGGCTCAGCAAGTAGCACATCACCACTTGGATGACTGGAGACGGTTTAGGTCCTCATCTGAGACCCTCACATACCTTAGAGTAGAAGGATGCAGTCTGTGGTGTTGAGGAGCATTGTCCTCTGACACAGCTTGGTGGATTTTATGGAAGATACCTGCTCTCTCCTACCTGTGGGTATTTAATATGTTCACTCCCAACCTGACCACAGAGATCTACATAATATCTGCTAAGCATGCTGATAGTCATAATAATGGAAGCTACTGAAGCGGCAATAGAAAGTAGACGAATATAAGTAACTGGATTTGTAGGCTTTGTTACAGTTAGAGGCCTGTTTCCTGGGGTGACGCCTAGTGCGAAAGACTCAGTGGTAGTCAGGCTCAGGCTGCAGGTTTTCGTTAATAGGCCTGAGGACGTAATCCCAGGTCACACTTGATATCTTTCCATTTGGTACAAGCAAGCGACAACAAGTGGCACCAATTGGGGACTTGGAGACTTTTTTCAAAATTCTGGCTAGACAGTCAGACCACCATGATTTAAGTCATTAATAGCAATGCTTAGAAGCTTAATTAGGGATCTCAGGAATGCCAGATCCAGAAAAGGGGTTCAGATCATTTATTGTACCTCAGATATTTCACCCATACTCAGTGCATGAACTACTAGGCCTCTGTAGTTAGTTAATATAAACTTTATTGTGGAGTTGACCAATAATCTCCACACAAAAAATGTGGTTTAATCACAATCAAAATTTTCCCAGGAAAATGTCAGTGTTGATGGAATATTTTGATTTTCTATTGGGAAATTCAAAACATTTCAATATGAAACAAGACCTTTTTTTAATGTATTTCAAATGTCAGACTGATAAGAAAGATTTCAACTCAGACTGACATTTTGATTTAAAATTACTCATCTGTGTGTCATTTTACATCAAAGTGACACTCTGGAATGAAATTTTTATGAATAAATTTTAGAAAAAGTCAGATATTTAGTAGACAACAAAACTTTTGGGAAACTTTTCACAAAAATTTACAATTGTTTGAATTTTTCATGCTGGTCTTAGACAAAAACAAATGTTGAAACATCAGAATTTCCTGCAGGATGAAAATCCCATTTTCTGAGTAGCTCTACTTTAATGAGCAATGGAAATAGTAAGTTTTGTGTTGAACAGCTAACATTTTTTTTAAACTCCCACTTTCAAAATCTGAAGACCATAGCAGCCTTTTAAACCAAGCATTTGTAATGAACACAGCTCTAATAAGTCCTTCATTTTTTTAAAAGGATTGCATTGGACTATGGTTTTCAAGGCTGCTTCATTGTCCGTAATGAAAGCTCTGCACCATAAACTAATTTGACTTATCTTCTTGGTACAATCTGCTTTCTGACATACTGTTTTTATCTTGATTAATTCCTGTTTCTTATTGACAACTCCGTGAGCTATATAGTATATATGAGCAATGAACATGGACAGGTTTTGTAAAAGAATATCCTTTATTCAGCAATGTATCATTTGTAATGTTTTGATTCCTTCCCTTATGCTATTATGATAGGTTAAGCAGAAAATGAAACAAGCGATGTAGCTAGACTTTCCTGGAGCCTTTTTAAATTATTTCTGGAAGACCTTTACATACGGTCTAGGAAAGTTATGTCATAAGGTGTTATTCATACTGGACAAAAGTACTCAAACAAAAACATATTGAAGGTTAAGTACAATGCAATCCTGGTAGAAATCCAAGAACTGGATAAAATGACCTAAAAAAGTTCGGATTTTTACATACCTATGATGTGATGTGAACAATGTTAACCTAGCAACAGAACCTGAAAAGAAAGTTAGCTACATAGGCCCTTTAAGCAACAGCCAGATGACAGTTCAAATTGTTACAAGAGGCTATCTACTCACTGTCTCTCTTTTTCTTCTTCCCCTCCCCTTATTCCTTCTCCTCCCCTTCCCTTATTTATTCTTGGATCTGGACTTATACTCCAGTCATCTGAAGTGCATTTTGCCCACGAAAGCGCATGATACCATCTACATGTTTTGTTAGTCTTTAAGGTGCTACTAGACTATTTGTTGTTTTTTTCAGTTTTTCACTTAAAAAAGCCCAAGATGAAAAAAAAAGTGGTTGCCTTTTTTGTCCTGGGACGTACATCCTTATTCTCAAAACTCAGGTAGGAATCCTGGGCCAAAATTTTCAGACTTGATCCTCAATCTGTCTACATATCATAAGTACGTACACAGTCCCGGTCACCATAATCTCTCATAATCTTGAATGAATTTAGCCACACAACACCCCTCTGAGGCAGTGGTGTGGCTAAATGAGTAGGCAGAGAGATGGTGCTTGTCAAAAATTTCCAGGCAAGTATTGAGGCAGGCAGATGTTGTTATCCCTATTTTATAGAGGCAGAGAAAATAAGGCCCAGAACTAAAAAATATTTAGATACCTCACGTCCATTAAAATCAATGAGATTTGCCTCTGGTCACCCAGGAAGTCTATGGCAGAGCAAGGATTTGAATGTACACCGTAGAGAGCCCAGACAATCAGCCTAACCATTTCTAGCCTGTAAATTCTTGAATACAGCCTTTGGTGCCTCATTGTGGGCCCCCAAGTTTGAAAATGGTAGTTCTGAGCATTCCGTGACAACATGCATTTGAGGCGAAAGATGGGAGAGTGCCCCAGCAGTGGATCATCTCTTTGTACCACAGCTTTCCCTCACGTAATTCTACCAAAATCAGAGGAGTTTCACCTGGGCTGAACATGGTGACACTGGTATAAAGACAGTAACGTGTATAAAATCCTCCTAAACCAGAATCCTTTTCTACTCACTTACTCCAGGGACAGCTGTTTACACGCACCCTACAGCTGTTTACATGCTATTCACCTTGCGTAGGATAGCAAATCTTGTGCAACAGGGTTATAGTCAATACCTAACACTTAGAGGTCAAGATGGGAGCAGCTGATCTCATAACTGCCTACTCTGGGGATCTTACAACTCCCTCTGAAGCATCTGCGGCTGTTCGCTGTCAAAGACAGGACACTAAGCTAAAGACTTTGGGTATGATACACTCTGTTGATTGCTGTACTCTCCATCAGAAAATGTAAGTGTATTTCCTGTCCTCCAATTAGGTTTTATCTTCTTACCTCCCTAATTATTAGTCTCTGCCTGTCAGTATGTTGGCAGTAGACTCTTAAAGTTGCAGTATATTTGCTTAGCAGTAACATTAATAGTACCTTTGCCCAATTATAAAATTTTTCCTCTCTAGTCCAGCACACTGTGGTCTAGCAACATCCGTGGTCTGGCATGATTTTAGTTAGCCAGATCGCCACTTACTATGGGCATGGCCAAGTTTCCCGTGGTCCCATGAAGTTTGTTTACAGCCACCAGTCCTGGCTCTCGGTGTTCTGTGCTGTTCTTTAGCTCTAATTTGCCCCTAAATGTCTTCTAAGAGCCGAGGAAGCAGTGGAAGTGTTGGTAGTGCCGCTAGACAATATTGACCTCTCATGGTTCAGCAAATTCTCTGGTTCAGCACCGGTCAGGTCCTGAGAGGTTCAGCTTATAGTATATTCACTATACATGTTAATTTTATAGAAAACAAAAAACAAAAAAAGACAGAAAAATAGTAGAAATAATATATTACCATAAAT